>OY728132.1:779166484-780416484 GCA_963277665.1 Viscum album
AATGTATTGAAATATATTTTTCATCAGGATAGTGATTATTTTTCTTAATGAAAACTCCCAAAGGTTCCCACATCCATAACTAGGTACATCACTTATTTCCAAAGGTTGGTGGTCAGATGGGGTGTCAGAACCAATCAAACATAGGAACTCACATTGGTTGAGATGATGGGAGGTTCCACTCATCAAAATCGTTTTTGGGGAAGTTTTTTCTACTTTGGGACTCTCTTATATATTTATCATTTGGCCATGAATCTCTACCTAATACTAATATGAATCTGGTTACCTGAACAAAATGATCATAGGTTAAACCCTTTTATTTGTGAAGGGGATTCATTTACTGAGATCATGTTTATGTTTCCAAGGTTCATCACCAATTTCTTATTAATGAGTAGCATCTTCTATTTTGACGACATATCTCTATGCACTTCAGAATTTAATTCCATGAGGGGAGAAAAATAATATGTTGGGGATGGTATTAATCTATTATGATGTGTCCTATTAAACCGGCTTATAATTGGAATCAAAAGCCACATATTTTTTTAAAAAAATATACAATTTATCATCCCGAATGAATGACATATATAATGACATTTTAGCACCTAGAACATCATCTTATTCTTTAAGGGGGTGTACTACATATCTTGGTTATAGAATGTATCGAATTTATTATATTTTTATCATTCCAGTATGACTTACCTTAAGGTGGATTCTTGTATATCAATATAGTCATGTCATGCCGCTGATTAGGGATAACACAATATGGTTTCCCTAGCTGGTGGAGATTAATAATGGGAATGATATGACCATTTAAACTCCCTAAGACCATGTGATCCTTGTTAAGTGTGAGAAACATTGGATATAATGTAATAAGCCTCATTTTTTATTGATACAAGACTTATGTATTGGGACCACCCTTTGGATGTTTAATATGCACTTTGGGGATTTGGAAGGAGTTCTATGTATCTTCCTGATGTAATGAATTTGAATCATTGTAGTTCATTTGAATTCTCATCCTGTCAATGGATTAAGAGGAGTGATAAAACCATGGGTGAGATTGGGTCTTGATTTTATGAAAATTAAAAAAATGTGGGGACTTATATTAAATTGGATTACTATTTGAGATATAGAATTATAACAACAACATATGTATCATGTTTATTGAAGGAATCAAATTTCTAATAGCTTAGTATATTTGGGATTTCACACTAAGGATTCAACTATATGTGGGACATATCACATTATGACATTGATATTGAATTACACACTGTTATTTACAATGTTTGTGCACATGATTGGGTTATAATGTCCTAGGACATTTTCTTGACCTAGCCTAATTTTCTACCTATCCATACTGATAGTCTGCCTGATGTGACTCAATTTTCATAATGTCATGTCAAATGTTGTTTGGAAATGTATAATTATATTGAGGACATGTACAATGAAAATATCATAATCTAGTTGACTTGAATGAGGTATTTCACATAATATGGATAGAATTTATGAGGGTCATTTCATAATCAAGACATAATTCTTAGAGTACATCACAAGAAGGGGTTGACTTGTCCTAGAGGCCATCACAAGATCCCAGCTAAAATCAATGGATGATGTCGCGTGATCTAGAAAACATTATTGAGGGATGAGGCAAGATATCATTGACATATCATGGTGTCACCTTGAAAGTTTCATGGCACACATTAAGGGTGTTGTGTGATTTGTATGGTATGTTTTTTTGGAACTCATAGTACGTTTCTAAAACATACTCACTCTATCACATAATTTCAGGGACCGATCTAAGGACACTGAATGATTTTTATGGAGATCCCTGAGGACTTTGTGAGAGTTAGGTGTAATTCTTAGAGGGTGTCGCAAAACATTCATGACATGTTTGGAAGACATCACGTGATCTAGATAACAGGTTGATAGGTCTTTGTATGAATTGGGTGATGTGTTCAAATGATTCCACAAGATCTAGATGGGTTATATTAAGCACATGAGAATCAAAATATATGTTTTTTTCATAATTCAACCTAATATTAGTATTTATCATATATTTTATAGCATATGCCCGTTATATTTTTTATGGGTTTCCATTTTTAGGTTTCGTGTGATGTAGCAGATCTATGGGACCACATTCTCATAACTCGACAAACACACCAGATGTCAATAGCATGATCTAAAGTGATCATGTGAATTTCTTATTCATGCATCAGGATCCATTAGGTTTTTTACCAAATTATAAATATTGGAAATCTGTTTCTTTCACTCGATTGGTTTCTATGAGAAGTCTCCTATGATTCCTAGATATTTCAGTGCATGGTTAAAAAGATGAATTTATTATGCTGAGGGGGGATTTATAGGCCTCACCACATATGCTTGGGATTTCCTCGTGTAGAACATATGACATGGATTTTGGATAGAGTCAATGGTAGGATTTTATGTAATGTTCTTCACATAATCTTGTCACAGGATATTTAGTGGTGAATCACATGAATTTATATGACCATAATACCATGGTTCCAGCACCCCATTTATTGGTTTTTGCAATCAAATGTGTCTTGCCTAATAATTTGTACATGGAAAGCCGATTTTATAAGGTTGTTATGATATTTCTAGGGACCTTCTCAAGATAAAAACACTTATTAAAATGATTTCACATGATTTGAGATGCTTGTTTGGGACCATCCGTGAGACAAAGGTGGATGGCCCGAGGGCCCTCACAAGATCACACTATAATTAAAAGGGACCTGACATGACCATTATAGATTTTTAAAATGGGATTTTCAGGATCAATGGTGGTCTCCCAGTGTCTATAACTCTTTTCAATAAAATCATAGTATCTTCCCCTTATAAGAATCTTCTTTAATTTACGTTTTTTTTTACATGAATATTTTATAATTATTGGGGATCTCACCAATTTATATGAGTCCTACCTAAGATAATCACTCCCAAAATCAATGATGTGTCACATTAAATATAAAGGATCTTGAGTTCATGGATGAGAGTTATCATGGGAAAAACTTATTTTTTTTGTTCTAGTGGTGGAGAATATGATCACATGGACATGTGAAAAGCCCTTTGTGTGACGATGGTAACATTCCAGTGGGATCTTGAGCATCAAGGAGGAATACTTTCCATGAATAACCCAGTGTCCAACAAACTTCATGGGTATGACCCATGGAAATTTATGACTGTGAAATGAACCAACCTTATTTATATTCAACTCATTATTTTACATGAAATTTTGGAAGGTTTTTCAGGAACTCATTGACTGAAAAGTCACGTGATCTGGATGAACACATCTGGCAGTCGACACATGATTAGATAATGTCCTGAATTCCATTACAAGAATAAAAATGTGTTGTTAAATTGGGGCTTCATGCTCTCTAGTAGGTCTTGCATCTCACATGACCGAAGTGTTATTTGGTGGTTCATGTGATCCCTATATCCATTCCACCTTCTCTTCCTTTTTTATAGAGTAAAATAAACCCCATTTCTCTTGTATTTTTTCCCTTATATATATTTTTAAGCTCATTTGGCCCGCATCAATAAATTCCCCTCTTATTGAGTGACATCTGTGGGGGAAAGGGCTCAGTTATGAGGAATGTAAATGATCTCTCGAGCCATTGGGATGCTTCTCATCATATTATTAGGTGATTCTTAGACTTATGGGAGACCTATGGTATTTTTTGGATGAATACATAAATAATGGAATGTAGGGGGAGTCATTCACCAGCCACTCAAACTCTTAGATCTCTAGCCATCATCCCATGACCATTTCATAAGACCAAGAAATTTTTACAAGATTTTTCTGTAAGTCTGATTTGTGAGAACCATTTTCTAAGACCTGATTTATCCATCACATGTTATAATTACCCTCAAATTAATATTCAGTTATTTTGTGAAACTCTTCATTTGGTTTTTTAGTTGTCTAAAAGAATTTTCATGATATATCGATTTAGTAACATGATCATTCAACTATTATATATATCCCATAATAATGTCCAGGTCACGCTATGATGAGTCTCATGACTGATCATGTAATCATGAAATATCATGTGTGTTTTTTGGTCCACAAGAACTATATTAGGTAATGAAAACTTGAATTATAATAGGTTTTAGGTGATTCTCATGATGCACCTAAAGTTAGGATGTTTTTTGACCGACCTTTCACTAGTCTGACATATGCTTATTACTTTTCTCCACAAGTATTTTTGATCTCATCGTAGTTATTTCACCATATCTATCCAAAGGGATATTATAACTAGTTATCATATTATTTATCCTTAGTATCTTCTACACCTTAACTTCCAGGTTCATATAAGTATTATCCCTTCCAATGTCCAAAAAAATCATTTATCTCATCGTATTTCCATATATGGGATTGTCCTACAAGATGATGATTCTATTCCTTCTCTTGATTACAACATTACTGTCACGACCCGCCCTCGGGGTCCGTGCCGTGACTACCCCAAGCCCGCCTTCCATAGGCCAGGGGCTGGCGACTAGCACCAAGGCGTAAATCCCGGTAAAAAGGGAAGGCATTGCCTTTGTAAAGTAAACAAACACCACAGAGTAAGCAAGCGGAAAGTAAACACTAAGCAAAAGCAAAGTACAACTGAAAGTGCGGAAAAGTAAATGGGCCAGTATACAAACCCAAACTGAAAGTAAAGTACAACTCGAAAGGGAAAACAGCAACTAAAAAGTAAAATCCGCTACACCGAGCTGTCCACTGGAAATCCCACCTGAAGGGTGGGTACAGATAGCTACACTGCTCCACGGGTCCCGCCGTCCGCTCCGAGCACGTTCCGCCCAGTGATCCTCCTCCAGGTACCGTCCTGCTCTGCAAGCCTCAGCTAAGGTCAACGTTGTCCGTCGTCTGCAACCAACACAACGTAGTGCGGGCAAAGCCCGTGCAGGGGTGAGTATAAGCTACTCAGTAGGGACCCCGAGACCCCTGAAGGTCTCTCAAATCCACAAAGGATAAACCACGAAGAAAGGAGTAATCACGAAGTAACAACCGACACTGCTTAGGTATATGCCCATACATATATCTAAGTCATCAATTTCAAATACGCTCCAACCTCCGAGCCCAAGTACAACTCAGTCCACACAGGAAAGTAAACGTATTCCACACAGGAAAGCAAAACGTAATCCACACAGGATAGCACAACACAATCCACACAGGAAAGCAACAGGATTCAGCTCACACAGGTATACTTCTTCGAAAGACGATAAAGATGATCTCTGATCCATCTAAGTCGTCGGACCCATGAAGGATCGATAGGTAACTAACCCCCGCAAAAGACCCACACAGGATCGGGCCCACATAGGACCTGTAGGCGCTGGTTCACACAGGACCGCTGAGCGCAAAGACCCACACAGGATCGGACCCACACAGGATCGGGCCCACACAGGACCTGTAGCACTGATCCACGTAGGATCGCTGAGTGTTGTAGTCGTCGTCGTCGAATCCACACAGGATCTCTGTACTCTCGTCGTCGCAGTCACAGTAGCAGTAGTAGCAGTAGTAGTCACAGTAACAGTCGCAGCCAGCACTAGGGTTCCCGCACACAGCAAGCTCGTTCGGAGGGTCCGCTCCACGAGCCGAGAGGCTGATACATCAACTGTCACAAAGTACATAGTTGATATATCCAAAAGTTCCGTATCGTCAACAGGAACTCAACGCAACAGACAGCACGTCGATCGGACGCCCGGTCTGAGAGTTATTGGCATTTTCGTCTCTGGGGCCCGGTTGGTTTTTAAGGCAAAACCAACCCGACCGTACTCCACCTACGTCCAAACCTCGGGCGGAGTATGCCAAAAGATCCGTCTCACTAAGAGGAACACAACAAAGCTGACGGCACGTCAATCGGACGTCCGTAGCTCAAGATATGAGCGTTTACGCTCCGAAGGCCCGGTTGGTTTCGTGAACGAACCAACCCGGCCGAAATCAAGTGTTCCGAAACTTTGAGTGCGATATACCGAATCGACCATCTCGATCCAAGGATCGCAATGCCGCTGACGGTTCGTCGATCGGAGGTCAGTGCCTCAAGTTATGGCCAAAAGACAGAAACTGATTCGAAGCGGGGGGTCCGGGTCCGGGCCGACCCGGCCCGATCCCCCCTGGGTCGGCCCGAACCGGGCCGACCCGACCGGCCGGCGGCATGGTGGCGCGACGGCCTGGCGGTGCGGCGGCGCGGCGGCCTGGCGGTGTGGCGGCGCGGCGGTGCGGCGGCGCGGCGGCCTGGCGCCGCACGGTTGCAGCGCGCGGGGGGCAGGGCCCCCGCTTGATTGGATTGGCGGCGCGGCTTTTAGCCGCGCCTTTGGAAACCCCCCCCCCCCCCCCTCATAAATGGGGGGGTTTAGAGAGTTGACTGGGGGGAATTTATTCCCCCGGTCTTTGACCTTCCGGCCGGCCACCTGGGCAGCCGGTTTTTCTCCAACGGGACCGGAAAACCGGTCCCCTTTCCGGCTTTCGACGCTGGCGGCCCGGCCGCTGGTCTTCTCATCCCGCCGCGGCCCAGAACCGGCCGCGGTGTTCGTCGTCCGGCGCGGTGCGACGGCACCGCGCCCCTCCGTCGTGCCTTTGATTCCCTTCGACGCGGCGCGACGGCGTCGCGTTCTTGATGATCCTTCCACGGCGGGGCGCGACGGCGCCGCGCAATATAATCGTGCGAATATCCGTGTGGTGCGACGGCACCACGCCATCTTGTTTCACCCGCAAGATAAATCAATCAAGAACAATGGAGGGGGTTCGGCCGTGTTCATGCGGTCCGGCACCCCTCACGTTAAACAATAACACATATTTAAAATCCTCACGTTAGTCATGCTAGAACCACGAACAAGGATAAATAAATAAACAATAACAACAACCCCTACCTTGGGTTCAAGTTCAAAGATTTGTCAACATCCCGCGGAAGACAACGTCGCAGAGGTCGGGCGTCGCGGTAATCGTTCGTCAAATCCGATGATGAAGAGGTACGTTCGAAGAGGTACGTCGTTGGCGAATCTTTGTATGCCGACGAAGGAAGTCCGAGGAGGAAGCGGCGTTCCCTTTCGTTGACACGGAAGACGAAGAAGAGAGATGCGACGTTCTTCGTCGGAGCTTGAGCGTTCTTCGTCAAAGCTTGAGCGTTCTTCGTCAAAGTTTGAAGAAAAAAGAAAAGCTCTCAAATCCTCTCAAGATGGCTAAACGAATCTAACCAAATAAAATAAGCTAAGAGCTTATTTTATTAACTCAACCAAACCTTTTTGAATTTCAAAGGTTTGAAAACGTTAAACAACTCAACCTAATTAATAAGCTAAGTTGTCAAAACATTTAAAGAGGGGTTAAAGGGAGTTTTGAGAGAAGTTGAAAAGTTGGGTTTTGTGTGGGCCCCACCACACTTAATCCTCTCAAGGGAGGTTAAGTGGATGTGGGTCCCACCTTTAACTTCCTTTGAGAGGAGTTAACCAACAAGAGTAAAATAAAAAGTGTTCCACATTTTTATTCAACTTTTTATAATTCTCCCAAAAATTAACTTTCATCCCGCAATAAACGCAACTTCGGAAAAGGTCTCCTTAAGCGAATATCGGTGCTGCGAGTTCATTGGTGCCCTCGGATTTCAATTCCGAGCACCGGATCAAAAGTTAGAAATTCCCGCTCGTTTGTTCACTGAACGTACCCGAGCCAAACTTCGGAAATTGATTCCGGGCACTCCGGGCCTCGAAATCAGGTGTGGTCTGAAACCGCGCTCTTGTAAAATTCCAAAGAAAATTAAGAAAAAATTTCCCTTGAATTTTATGGGTCTTTACATTACTCTCACCTCAGGGCTTTAAGTCCCCGTAAAGATACATCGAAAACTAGGGAAACAAATGAGGGTACTGAGCACGCATCTGAGCCTCCCGCTCCCATGTGCTCTCCTGGAGATTCCCGTGCTGCCATCTGATGTGCACAAGAGGAATCGATCGCCCACGTAAGACCCGCTCCTGTCGATCCTCTATCTCCACTGGGACCTCCGTAAAAGTTGCCCAATCGTCAACGTCAAGCTCCCCATGGTCAATGATGTGCGTCGGGTCGTGCACGTATCTCCTCAGCTGAGACACGTGGAAGACTTCGTGCACCCGGTGCAACTGAGGTGGTAGAGCCAGGAGATAAGCCACCTCACCAATCCTGCTGAGGACCTGGAAGGGTCCGATGAAGCGCGGAGATAACTTGCCGCCTTGGCCTAATCTCTGAATACCACGTCTAGGTGAGACCCGTAAGAAGACGTGGTCGCCATCCTTGAACTCCAGTGGCCTCCACCTCCTGTCAGCATATGACTTCTGCCGGCTCTGAGCTGTCCTCATCTGCTCCTGGATGACCTGGACCTTCTCTGTCGTGGCCTTGACCATCTCCACTCCCACAAGTGCTGACTCCCCAGGGTCTGTCCAGCACAAAGGAGATCTACAAGGTCGGCCGTACAACGCCTCGTACGGTGCCATCCCGATGGTGGAGTGGTAGCTGTTGTTGTACGCAAACTCCACCAAGGGTAGGTGGTCCTCCCAGCTACTACCAAAGTCTAGGACACATGCGCGGAGCATGTCCTCGAGAGTCTGAATGGTCCTCTCCATCTGACCATCCGTCTGAGGGTGAAAGGTTGTGCTCAGACGTAGCTGTGTCTTGAACTCCTCCTGTAACCTCTTCCAAAGCCGGGAAGTAAAGAGAGCATCTCAATCGGAGACGATAGATGATGGCACACCGTGGAGCCGCACAATCTCCTGAACGTAGATATGTCCCAAGCTCTCCACTGAGCCCTGCTCTCTGATGGGTAAGAAATGTGCCGACTTGGTGAGTCGGTCAACAATTACCCAGATGGAGTCGTGACCTCTGGAAGTGCGTGGAAGTCCAGTCACGAAGTCCATAGATATGTCGTCCCACTTCCACTCCGGAACCTCCAAGGGTTGTACCAAGCTTGCTGGTACCTGATGCTCTGCCTTCACCTGCTGACAGGTGAGGCATCGAGAAACGAACTCTGCTACTGCCTTCTTCATGCCCGGCCACCAGTGCTGTCATCTGAGGTCCTGGTACATCTTCGCCACTCCAGGATGTACCGCCAAAGGAGAAGTGTGAAACTCTCTCAGCACTTCCTCTCGCAAAGCGACTTGTACCATGGTACGTCCTCTGAAAAGGATGTCATGCTCTGCTCCAAGGGAGAAACCATCAGGTGCCTGTCCCGAGGATATCTTTGCACGCCGTGTCTCACAGTCAGCGTCATCATGCTGTGCCTCTCTTACCCGCTGCAGTAGTGGAGGAGTGACTGTGAGAGACTGAAGGAAGGCTGCTCCATCTCTATCCACGAAGGATATCTGCAAAGAGGCTAGCTGCTCTGTCGCCTCTTCAAGTAGCTGAATGCTCGTCCTCCTGCTGAGGGCATCGGCTACTACGTTCCCCTTCCCAGGAGTATAGACTATCTCAAAGTCATAGTCCTGGAGGAACTCGAGCCATCGCCGCTGTTTAAGGTTCAGGTCCTTCTGCGAGAAGATATACCTGAGACTCTGATGATCGGAAAAGACTGTAAAGCGCTCGCCCATCAGATAGTGTCGCCATGTCTTCAGAGCGAAGACCACTGCTGCTAACTCCAGGTCATGGGTAGCGTAGTTCTGCTCATGCAGCCTCAACTGATGTGATCCATATGCGATCACTGCCCGCTCCTGCATTAGAACACATCCAAGTCCGGTCCCTGATGCATCGCAGTAAACTACGCACCCTACTCCCTCCTCGGGCAACCTCAAGACAGGTGCGCTGGTCAATCTCTGCCTCAGCTCTTGGAAGCTCTCCTGACATCTGTCTGACCACACGAAGGGTTTCCCCTTCTTCGTCAATGCTTTGAGTGGTGCCGCAACTCTAGAGAAGTCTGGCACGAATCTCCGATAGTATCCAGCTAGTCCAATGAAACTCCGAACCTCATTCACACTCCTGGGTGGCTCCCATGCTAACACAGCCTCGATCTTCGCAGGATCCACTGCAACTCCCACCTCAGAGATAACGTGTCCCAAGAAGTGGACCTCACGTATCCAGAACTGGCACTTCGAGAGCTTACCATAAAGCTGGTTCTCTCAGAGTGTGTCTAGTATAACTCGCAAGTGATAGGCATGCTCCCCCTTAGTCGTAGAGTAAATCAGAATGTCGTCGATGAAAACCACGACAAACCGATCGAGGTATGGCTGAAATATCCTGTTCATGAGAGCCATGAACACTGCTGGAGCATTGGTTACACCGAAAGGCATAACCAAGAACTCATAGTGGCCATACCGACATCTGAAGGTTGTCTTCTGCACATCCTCGTCTCTGACTCTGAACTGATGATAGCCTGACCTGAGGTCTATCTTCGAGAACCACCGTGCTCCCATGAGCTGATCAAAGAGGTCATCAATCCTCGGTAGTGGATACTTGTTCCTCACTGTCACCTGGTTCAGGCGACGATAGTCAACACAAAGCTGCAGGCTCCCGTCCGCCTTCTTGGTGAACAAAATCGGGGAAGCCCAGGGTGAAACACTGGGTCGGATGAACCCCTTGCCCTGCAAGTCCTCTAATTGTACTCGTAGCTCTCGAAGCTCGGTGGGGGCCATCCGATATGTTGGAGTGGATATCGGGGCTGTCCCGGGGTACAAGTAAATATAAAAGTCTACCTCTCTACGAGGAGGTTGCCCTGGAACGTCATCAGGAAAAACATCCGCAAACTGATCCACCACTGCAGGAAAACCAGGACTCCGCACATCAACTGCTCCAAGGATGAGGCTAGCCAACTGATTAGTGATGGGCTGTCCTCTCCTCCACGGAAGTCCATCCTGTGCTGCTAAGGCTCCCTTCTCGCCGGTGAAGGTGAACCTGCTCCCGTCGGTGCGTACACATCGCACCTTGCGCCTAAAACAGTCAATCTGTGCATGGACCGTAGATAGCCAATCCATACCCAAGATGACGTCGTAAGGCCTCGACGTTGCTACAAGAAGATCCCAGCCGAATCTCTCGCCTCCTAGAGTAAGCTCACACTGCCGGCACCAGTGCGTAATCATCGAGTCTTCTCCCGTAGGAGTCTCTAGCCGTAAGGATCGAGCCAACGGCTCTGTCGGAATCTCCGAGCTCCGAACAAGGGCAGCGGCTATGAAAGAGTGACTCGCTCCTGTGTCTATAAGAACTGCATCAAGGGTGGAGTAGACACAGATAGTACCTCGAATCATCTCGGGTGCGCCGTGGTTGTAGGCCTCTGCTGCCTGGAGCTGTGCCTGTCTCAGCCCGCCAGCTCCCTGTGGTCGGGGTGGACCTCTTGGTGGTGGTGGTGGCAGAGCCTCAAAACGTCGACCACCACCTGCTGCTCGGCCAGCTCCTCTGCCTCATCCGCCTCCTCCCTGCGGACCGCCACGGTCGACCCTCTGCCTCTGCCTCGGTTGTCCCTCAACCGACTGCTGCTCCTCGGCACGGCGGGTCGGGCAGTCACGAGCCATGTGGCCCTGCCCGCCGCACGAGTAGCACTGTCTGCCTCTCGAAAGACTGGCTCCTCGCTGTGTGCCCTGCACTGCTGAGCCAGTGCCCTGAGGTCGTCTACCTGAAGGGCTGGTCTGTCTGGACCCCTGAGTCATCCGTCGACTGCCTGCTGCAGATGACTCTACCACGTGCCGCCCTGCGGTGGGTCGCTGCACTGGTGTAGACTCAGCAAGGAAGCTCTCGATCAGAAGGGCCAGCTCCAGTACTCCTGTCTGAGTCAGTATGCTGAGGGAGATCAGCGATGCCCTGATCTCGTGTCTCAAACCCTGCTTGAAGGTTCGGTCCAGGAAGAATGGGTCCCGTACCATGTCGGTCGAGTAGCGTAAGAGATCAGTAAATCTCACCGAGTACTGAGCGACCGTCATGCTGCCCTGCCGCAGCTGAAGAAGCTCCTGGATACGCACCGCACGAATGGTGGATGGGACGAACTCCGAGCGGAAGAGGCTCTCAAAGTCCGTCCAAAGTAGAGATGCCTCATCGTGCACATGGAGCATCAAGCTCCACCATCGTCCTGCTAATGCATGTAGTAGGCTCGCAGAGAGGATCACCATGAGGTCTGCTGGTGTCCTCACTAGCCTAAACACACGTACCACTGCCTCCAGCCAGTCCTCGGCTGCCTGGTGATCTGTCTCCCCATGAAACCTGGGTGGTCGCTGGCGCTGAAACTCATGCAGTGCGCTGAGGCGATGTGCATCGTCAGTGGCTGGCGCTGGAAGCATCGGGGGCTCGGCGGGTAGTGCTACCGCCGTTGCCACTGCTGACAAAGGGCCCTGCACCGAGGCCTCGTCGCTCGGTGGGCTGTCGTCATGCTCGACTCTCAGAACCCTAGCTGGCTGCCGTCATGGGGCCATCCTAAAAAGGAAACAGGTGTGCCACGGTCAGAACAGTATACCTGGTGAGCTGATATAAGTAATCACAAAGAAAACTTGAAACACACACGCAATCAATGTTTTCGTGCATTAAGTCGGAAATCAGAAGTCAGGGTCCTGTTGTACGGATACGTCGGCCGCCGCACCAACACTGGACTCCCTGGACTGATAACCACACTCAATATACAAAACATTATTGCTTCACATAGAAAAGATCATAGTTCGCGGTAGAACCAAACTCCTCTGATACCAATTTGTCACGACCCGCCCTCGGGGTCCGTGCCGTGACTACCCCAAGCCCACCTTCCATAGGCCAGGGGCTGGCGACTAGCACCAAGGCGTAAATCCCGGTAAAAATGGAAGGCATTGCCTTTGTAAAGTAAACAAACACCACAGAGTAAGGAAGCAGAAAGTAAACACTAAGCAAACGCAAAGTACAACTGAAAGTGCGGAAAAGTAAATGGGCCAGTATACAAACCCAAACTGAAAGTAAAGTACAACTCGAAAGGGAAAACAGCAACTGAAAAGTAAAAGACGCTACACCAAGCTGTCCACTGGAAATCCCACCTGAAGGGTGGGTACAGATAGCTCCACTGCTCCACGGGTCCCGCCGTCCGCTCCGAGCACGTTCCGCCCAGTGATCCTCCTCCAGGTACCGTCCTGCTCTGCAAGCCTCAGCTAAGGTCAACGATGTCCGTCGTCTGCAACCAACACAACGTAGTGCGGGCAAAGCCTGTGCAGGGGTGAGTATAAGCTACTCAGTAGGGACCCCGAGACCCCTGAAGGTCTCTCAAATCCACAAACGATAAACCACGAAGAAAGGAGCAATCACGAAGTAACAACTGACACTGCTTAGGTATATGCCCATACATATATCTAAGTCATCAATTTCAAATACGCTCCAACCTCCGAGCCCAAGTACAACTCAGTCCACACAGGAAAGTAAATGTATTCCACACAGGAAAGAAAAACGTAATCCACACAGGATAGCACAACACAATCCACACAGGAAAGCAACAGGATTCAGCTCACACAGGTATACTTCTTCGAAAGACGATAAATATGATCTCTGATCCATCTATGTCGTTGGACCCACAAAGGATCGATAGGTAACTAACCCCCGCAAAAGACCCACACAGGATCGGGCCCACGTAGGACCTGTAGGTGCTGGTTCACACAGGACCGCTGAGCGCAAAGACCCACACAGGTTCGGACCCACACAGGATCGGGCCCACACAGGACCTGTAGCACTGATCCACGTAGGATCGCTGAGTGCTGTAGTCGTCGTCGTCGAATCCACACAGGATCTCTGTACTGTCGTCGTTTCAGTCACAGTAGCAGTAGTAGCAGTAGTAGTCACAGTAACAGTCGCAGCCAGCACTAGGGTTCCCGCACACAGCAAGCTCGTTCGGAGGGTCCGCTCCACGAGCCGAGAGGCTGATACATCAACTGTCACAAAGTCCAGAGTTGATGTATCCAAAAGTTCCGTATCGTCAACAGGAACTCAACGCAACAGACGGCGCGTCGATCGGACGCCCGGTCTGAGAGTTATTGGCATTTTCGTCTCCGGGGCCCGGTTGGTTTTTAAGGCAAAACCAACCCGACCGTACTCCACCTGCGTCCAAACCTCGGACGGAGTATTCCAAAAGATCCGTCTCACTAAGAGGAACACAACGAAGTTGACGGCACGTCAATCGGACGTCCGTAGCTCAAGATATGAGCGTTTCCGCTCCGAAGGCCCGGTTGGTTTCGTGAACGAACCAACCCGGACGAACTCAAGTGTTCCGAAACTTTGAGTGCGATATACCGAATCGACCGTCTCGATCCAAGGATCGCAATTCCGCTGACGGTTCGTCGATCAGAGGTCCGTGGCTCATGTTATGGCCAAAAGACCGAAACTGATTCGAAATGGGGGGTCCGGGTCCGGGCCGACCCGGCCCGACCCCCCCTGGGTCGGCCCTAACCGGGTCGACCCGACCCGGGTCCGACCCGACCCGACCGGCCGGTGGCGCGGCGGCCTGGCGCCGCACGGTTGCAGCGCGCGGGGGGCAGGGCCCCCGCTTGATTGGATTGGCGGCGCAACTTTTAGCCGCGCCTTTGGAAACCCCCCCCCCCTCATAAATGGGGGGGTTTAGAGAGTTGACCGGGGGGAATTTATTCCCCCAGTCTTTCACCTTCCGGCCGGCCACCCGGCCGGCCGGTTTTTCTCTAACGGGATCGGAAAACCAGTCCCCTTTCCGGCTTCCGACGCCGGCGGCCCGACCGCCGGTCTTCTCATCCCGCCGCGGCCCGGAACCGGTCGCGGTGTTCGTCGTCTGGCGCGGTGCAACGACACCGCGCCCCTCCACCGCGCCTTTGATTCCTTTCGACGCGGTGCGACGGCGTCACGTTCTTGATGATCCTTCCACGGCGCGGCGCGACGGCGCCGCGCAATATAATCGTGCGAATATCCGCGTGGTGCGACGGCACCACGCCATCTTGTTTCACCCGCAAGATAAATCAATCAAGAACAATGGAGGGGGTTCGGCCGTGTTCATGCGGTCCGGCCCCCCTCACATTAAACAATAACACATATTTAAAATCCTCACGTTAGTCATGCTAGAACCACGAACAAGGATAAATAAATAAACAATAACAACAACCCCTACCTTGGGTTCAAGTTCGAAGATTTGTCAACGTCCCGCGGAAGACAACGTCGCGGAGGTCGGGCGTCGCGGTAATCGTTCGTCAAACCCGATGACGAAGAGTTACATCCGAAGATGTATGTCATTGGCGAATCTTCGTATGCCGATGAAGGAAGTCCGAGGAAGAAGCGGCGTTCCCTTTCGTTGACACGGAAGACGAAGAAGAGAGAATCGGCGTTCTTCGTCGGAGCTTGAGCGTTCTTCGTCAAAGCTTGAGCGTTCTTCGTCAAAGGTTGAAGAAGAAAGAAAAGCTCTCAAATCCTCTCAAGATGGCTAAACGAATCTAACCAAATAAAATAAGCTAAGAGCTTATTTTATTAACTCAACCAAACCTTTTTGAATTTCAAAGGTTTGGAAAAGTTAAATAACTCAACCTAATTAATAAGCTAAGTTGTCAAAACATTTAAAGAGGGGTTAAAGGGAGTTTTGAGAGAAGTTGAAAAGTTGGGTTTCGTGTGGGCCCCACCACACTTAATCCTCTCAAGGGAGGTTAAGTGGATGTGGGTCCCACCTTTAACTTCCTTTGAGAGGAGTTAACCAACAAAAGTAAAAAAAAAGTGTTCCACATTTTTATTCAACTTTTTATAATTCTCCCAAAAATTAACTTTCATCCCGCAATAAACGCAACTTCGAAAAAGGTCTCCTTAAGTGAATATTGGTGCTGCGAGTTCATCGGTGCCCTCAGATTTCAATTCTGAGCACCGGATCAAAAGTTATAAATTCCCGCTCGTTCGTTCACTGAACGTACCCGAGCCAAACATCGGAAATTGATTCCGGGCACTCCGGGCCTCGGAATCAGGTGCTGTCTGAAACCGCGCTCTTGTAAAATTTCAAAGAAAATTAAGAAAAAATTTCCCTTGAATTTTACGGGTCGTTACAATTACATCCTATTCAGCGTCAACATGTAACACCCTAGTCTTCCATGTTATTTTTCCCCTTGAATAATGCAGTAGCTTGCGTAGTACGCAACATAGAGTTTTAACACACAATGACCAATCGAACTAGCTGTTATGAATAGTAATACCCACTTTTTGAAATGTTATTACTTTTTTATTTTAATATGGACTTAATTTTTGAATTCAGAATATCAAAATTAACTTACTATGAATTATTTTTATTTTTCTAAAAACATTCAACGTTTGATAAATAGTGAAAAAACTGTGTTATTGTTTAAAAATGAATTTCTATTTAAATAATTAGTTATTTTAATTTATTTTATATTAGGTAATAATAGATATATAATACCTATATATGTTCAATTTAATTTATTGGAGTCATTTTATAATAATTTTTGATATATTAAATTTTATTGAACCTTTTTCTGTCTTTTACCAAACTTCAAGGGGCATTTGAAAATTTGAATAAATCATAATTTTAAAACTTCTGTAAGTTGAATTTAGAAAATCCAAGAGACACGGTTAATATCATTAAGTAAAATTTGGTTCAATAAGGTGAAAATAATTTTTGGTGAGTTGTAACTTTTGACTTCTATTTACCAGGGTTAAAAGTAAATAGGGTAATTAAGGGTAAAAATGATAACATAATTACCCTAACACATGTCCTAATTCTATTGAATAATAAAAAATCAACCAAAACAACCTTAGGAATAAAATATGATCTTTTTTGTCCACTTGGATTAGATTAGGACAATTATTATTATTTTATTTAAAGAGGAGTTAAAATAGTTAAATTCAAAGTTTAATAACAAAACAATTTTTAATATAGGGATACACAAAATATAAATTTTACTATAAATATTCATTAAAAATATAAAAATATTTTATACATAATTATATTTTATTTATAATTTCTAAACATTAAATAATTTATTTTACTTATGATACAATGATGAAGTAGTAATTACCTTATTAATGAAATATTAAAATAATTGATATTGTAAATATCCAAATAAATGTAAATTGAGACTTCTGATGAATTGAACTAATTTTATAGGTTAATAAGTTATTTTAGGGTTTATTAAATAATTGTTTTTCAAAGTTTTAATGTTTTTATGGATTTCAGAAAAATCAAATACTAAATAGAGTCATAATTGACATAATTGAGATTTTAGAACAAAAACTATATTATTAATTGATATAATATTCTTAAAAATCTATGTTTCCACTAAAGGACTTATATAAGGTCATATATATTCATAATAAACCACTTTGGGGTCTCTTTGTTGTTTATAGTAATGTCATTAACCATATAATATAAAAATACCAAGAGACATGGTAAATGTTAAACTATTTAACTAAGAGTTAAATCTAAAAGATAAGGTTTATATGGTGACCTAATACTGTATAAAACATATTTTTTGAGATGTTTTAGACCCATAACCACCTTATCCTCAAAATAAACCATTTTGGAGTAATTTTGAAACCAAAAATAATTTTATTTAAAAATAATATTTCATGCTTTTCCAAAAGTGACCCTCACCTCTCTTGTAAAAGGGTACATCCCCATATCTTATTTTCACAACTCCAATGCCATTTTTCTCAAAAAAAACCTACCCAAATATCCTCCTGACTTCGATAACATAACCCTAGAGTGGTTAATTTGATTAGAAATCCATCCTAAGGAGCCCTTTTGATCAACTCAAAAGGAAACACCCGAAGAAGAGGTAATAATTTCACTACCCTCTGTCAAATTCTTTTCTTCTTCCACTTCCTCTTTCTTTATTGTTATCATACCAAAATAATAACTCCATTAAATTCTAAATACATTAATGTTATTATTATTATGGTATGACAGTATTAATTTTTCTATCAATCCTATTAATGACAAAGTCACCTTACGTGTGTACGTACGACTTACTGTCTCCATATCGTGGTGTAGTCTGTTATTCAAACACTTCATTATTAGGATGGATTTAATAATGAGTACAACTAATGTAAATAATAAATATAACATGTTAATTATTCTATATATATTTATATACTATCCAATTACAAATTATTTCACCATCAATATAATGATATTGTCGCTCGTGCATATGTACGGACTATAATCTCCACGAACGCGATGGGATTCATTCCCCGTCATAATCACCCAAGAATAATTTTCATTTTATGATTAAAAATAATTTTGAAGAACATAATAACATTCTGAATATGAATCAAATACATCCTATTCATAACAATCATGGCTTATGTAACCAATCATATACAATAAAACGAATCAATTAACACCTGAAACAATGATACTACTAAAATATTATTAACAATGAATTATTAAAAGATCATATATGATATAATATCAATGTATATGATTCATTTTGAATTTAATAACAATTATTTAACAATTACACAAGAGCATAACATACCCTCGTCCAAGGAAAAGTACAATATAAGGATTAATTTTACAATCTCTTTACATATCTGAGGTTGTTAATATGTAAGTATATACCGGGACCTCTTTATCATTGACATCCTTGTTTTCATAATAATATAATTCAAAACATTTTCAGTATTTAATAGACTATGGGTTAATGTAATTTATACCCTTATTTGACCATATATGTTTTGAAAGGAATCTTTCTGTCCTTTTCCAAACACGGTAATTTATCACCTTTTTGACAAAATTAAGATAAGAATATCTTTTTTTTAACTTAAACGGTGGGTGTGGATATTTTCTGTTGTTATAACATCGTAAAAGCTTACTATAAAATCAGATAATAATATTTTCAAAATAAATGTTTTCTTTTATAATTATGCGACTTTTAAATGGTTTCAAAATAGAAAGAGGTATTTCTTTCAAATAGTTTTCATTTCATCTATGTCAACATCCTTTGATGGATTTTACACTTATTTGAAGTTGATATATTCTGATAAAAATCATTCATATTGTATTGAAGGTTTTTTGATATGTTTGACTATGAATGTGTTATTTTTGAACCATTCATTGTTTATAGATAATGTATTGACATTTCGTATGAAAGTTTTAACATGAATGATTATGTTATGTTTAGAACTTTTCATATGAGGAATGCATTGGATTTAGTAAGTGATGATTTGAGCCTGTTATACCTCCTTAATGAATTGGTAGGTCTCATGAGACAAACTAGTTTCTTGGTACAAGGCCTTAACAAAATCTTATTTGTATTCTTGGCACAAGGCCTTGACTATGTGGTTATGAAGTCTGGCATTATGAATTCTAGGATTAAAAAATTGGATATTGATATTACATGTGATTATTTGACTAGTAATATATCCATGTGAATAAGTAAATTGAATTATTTTATTTATCTTTTCCATATTATACTGAAGCTAAAGTTTAAAATGATTTTTTGTTAGTATTATTCATTGACATAAATTTTTATGCTTATTTATGAAAGTTTCTACTATATTGTTATCCTTAGTGAGCATCTGAACTCACCCCTTTCTATGTTTTATTTTTCCCAGGATGTGAAGAAGTATATCAGGATTGACCTATAGATATAGTATATGGGATATGATTTTGGTCAATGGAGACAATGTTGTTGTTGTTTTTCATTTTATAATGTAATTTAGAACTTATGAATTTATCTAGTACTTCCAAGGATACTAAACTGATAGGTCTTTTAGGAGTTGATCACTTGTGAACATGCCAATGTTATGTAATAATGCACCGACTCTAGGTAACCGGTGTCGAGGAATTACTATTGGTATCAGAGAATGTTTAGTACAAACCATGGAAATTAGATTTATATGAACCCTAATTAGAGCAGATTACCCTAAGACAGACTTTGAGGATTGGTATAGAAGAACATCCTAGAATTTTTGTAATGTAGAAATTTTGTGTATTTTCTGAACAATACATCTATGTCTGGATACGAGGAGGTAGAGGCAGCTCTATAAGTAATTTACCTAGGAGTGAAAACTCAAACAAGGAGTTTCGGGCATGACCCGGGGTATCCTGGTACACGACAACAGGACTTGCTGCACTCTTGGTTGTGACACTCCCATGGGATATGCCTAGCATAATTCACATTTTATTTACAAAACATTATGAAAGATTTATGAGTATATACCTCCTCAAAGAAATTTGTTTTCTATGATTATGGATTATATCTATAAATTGTTCCATTTATGTTATGTGTTTTACAAGTTTGGAATTATGTATTGTGATTCATAAACTTATCTATTGTACGTCATTTTTAGAAATGGAACCTAGTGGAAGGAATGGGAATCGTATAAACACATGTAATCCATGTAGGGATTTCCATCCTACTCAAGATAATTATAGTGGAGTTGGTGATGCAACCGGTGCTGATCAGCTTATCACTATACTGGGATAACTCACTTAGGTTTTGAATAATAACCTTACCCATATGGAGCACCCTGATCCCCAATGCGGATGATCAATGTTATACCGCTTCATGAGGAAACAACCACCAATATTTAATAGGGGTACAAATCCATTGGTATATTAGAAATGGATATGTTCCCTAGATAAAATATTTCATGCTTTGGGGAGTAGCGAAAGGGAAAAAGTGGTCATGATAGTTTATCACCTCACAGGAGATAAAAATCAATGGTTTTCATTAATACAAAAAAAGAATATGGATAAGTATCAAACCTAGAATTTAGGGATTTTAAAGAGATTTTCATTGAAAAATACTTTTCTCATGACCATCGAGTGGATATAGAATGAAAATTTCTGAGTCTGAGGAAAAATGAGGACAAGAATGTCGCAAAGTATGAGGCAAAATTTACAAGGTTAGAAAGGTACGCAGTATATTATATACGTAACCCAAGGAGTAAGATTGATTTATTCTTTGATGGATTAAAACCATTTCTCTGTCGAGAATTAGTCTCACAATTCTTCTCATCATAAGAACACATTGTCTCATTTGATATCAAGATAGAAAATTAATTCTCTATGTCTTACGAATTTAAAGAAAAATAATGGAATAAGAGATCTACTAAACACTCTAAAAATGGAAATAAGGAAAAGAAGAAAAAAGTTAAATATCCATCATGTATTAAATGTGGTAAAAAAACCCCAGTACTTTCCTGAAGGGAATGGGAGTCTGTTACAAGTGTGGTGAAAAATGCCACTATGCTAATGATTTCAAGGGGAAGAAAGAGGATGTCAATGTTTAATTATACAATTGTATAGAAAAGGGGCATTATGAATATGAATTTCCTAAGTGCCAGGGGAACTTACATCAGAAAATGACAAGGGAGGAAGGAAAAGTTTATGCAATCACTTCTGCTGAGGTTGAAGCTCCAAAAGACATGGTGGCAAGTAGTTTAATGTTTTCCTCATGTTTATCCAATGCTTTATTTGATTTTGGATCATCACACTGTTTCATATCTTCCCAGATTGCTATAAAAATTAGATATTTTAAATATGACTTTATAAGGGAGTTGTCAACCAAAACACCTATGGTTGGTATCATCACAACAAAGTATAGTGAATCAGTTCCCATTAGAGCATATAAATGTTTTTTTCTAATGATCTCATAACCATACCCATGATTGAATTTGATATAATCCTCAGAATGGATTTGAGTTTAGACCATGATGTGAAAATTTATTGTATGAAGTGGGAGGTTACAATTTTCGATGGTGATAAAGAGTACCTTATCTTTAGAGTATAAATGTCACTACATAATTCTAATCCAGATCCACCCCCAGTATCTCTACTAAATTCTATTATTGGGGATGAAGAGAATGAAATAACTATAGATGTGGAAAAGAATGTTCGAATAGGGGATGTACTTATTATGAAATAATATGTTGATTTGTTTCTATAGGATTTACCATGACATCATTCAAAATAAGAAATTGAGTTTTCCATTGATTTAATTCATGGTTCAAGGCCCATATCGAAGACCCCTTATAGAATTACCACTGTTGAATTAGTGGAACTAAAGAAATAACTAGGTAAATTGAGTAATAAGGGATTTATTCTCCCTAGTGTTTCTCTATGGGGGGGACCCTATCTTTTTTAATAATAAATACAGATCTATGAGGTTGTGCATTGACTACGGGGAGATCAATGCAATAACAATAATAAAAATTTATCTCCAACATTGAATTTATGATTTATGTGACCAAATTCATGGAGCTAAATATTTATCAATGATTTACCTTCGATCTGGATTTCATCAGTTGTGTGTGAAGAAGGAAGACATTCTGAAAACAACATTTTGAACCAGGTACAGGCATTATGAGTTTATAGTAATTCCTTTTAAATTGACAAATGACCCTTCTGTGTTCATTGATCTAATAAATATATATTTCATGGAATATATTGATGAATTTGTAGTGGTATTTATTGATGATATCTTGGTATACTCAAAAAGCTATGAAGATCATAAAAATCACATGTACACTATTCTAAAAACCCTCTGAAGAATTGAATTATATGGGAAGTTTAGAAATTGTGAATTTTAGATTCAATAGATTTCATTTCTTTTCCATATTTTCTCTAAGGATGGAATCTCTGTAGATCCTTCAAATATCATGGCAATCAAATAGTGTCTTGCAATAACGAGTATAATTGGGGTATGTAGATTTATTGTTTTAGTCAGTTATTATCGACGTTTCATCCTGAATTTTTCCTTGTTGGCTAACACATTAACTAAGCTCACACGTAAAGGGGTTAAATTTGTTTGGACAAAAAAGTGTGAGGAATGTTTTGAATAATTGAAGAGAATATTATTCAATTATATTATATTAACTCTACCATCGGGGAATGATGGGTTTCTTATTTATAGTGATGCTTCAATGAAAGGACTTTGTTGTGTCCTTATGCAAAATGATAGTGTTATTTCTTATGCATCACAATAGATAAAAAATCATGAGAAAAACTATCCCACTCATGATCTTGAGTTAGAAACTGTATTCTTTACTCTAAAGATATGGTAAAAAATGTGATATTTATACTTATCACAATAGTTTGAAATATATTTTCTCACAAAAAGAAATCAACATGTGGAAAATATGTTGAATTAAACTACTCAAGTATTATGACTATACTATACACTACCACTTGAGGAAGGAAAATAAGGTAGAAGATGCTTTGAGTAGAAAGCATCATGTAGTTTTGAACAAGATGAATGTTGAGAAGGATCCTATTTTCATGGATCTAGTAAAGATGGATATGGGAATAACCATGGATGGTGAATCATCAAGAATTTTTCAAACGGTTTCCAAACCATTGTTACTAGAATGGATAAAGAGTTCTAAGACTGATGATGAGGAGTTTCAAAATAAGATTAAAGCTGTGAATGATGGGAGATTGAGTGACTTCATTTATGAAGATAGAATTTAGAAATTTGGGAAGAGACACTATGTTCCTAACATACCTGATCTAAAAAGGGAATTGATGGATGATTCTCATAGATCCATTTTCTCTATAAAAACTAGGATCACCAATATGTGTATAGATTTGAGGGAACATTTTTGGTGGAACACATGAAGAGGGAGATTTTTGATTTTATGTCATGATTTATGGTTTTTAAACAACTAAAAGCTGGAAGAAAACATCCTAGATGAGTCCTGCAACCACATCCCATACGTGAGTGGAAATGATATAATATTATGATGGACTTTGTCATGGGGCTACCAGATACTCCCAAAAGAAATGATCCAATATGGGTCATTATTGATCTTCATACCAAGTCAGTACATTTTCATGCTATTAGAGAAGATTTACCAATTGAAAGTATATAAATACTATATATTAATGATGTTTTAAGAATTCATTGAGTAACCCTATTGATTTTTTATGATCGTCATCCACATTTTACGTCAAGATTCTAGAAAATTCTTTAGATGGACCTGGATACTGAACTTTATTTAAGCACTACCTACCACCCTCAAACCGATGGGTAATCAAACTAAACTATTCAAGCCTTAAAATACATTTTGAGATCTTTCTCACATGACATTCAAGGTACATGGGATCAATATTTACCTCTGGTAGAATTTTCCTATAACAATAGCTTCCATTCAAGTATACACATAGAACCATATTAAGCATTATACAGAAAGAGATCTCGCACACCAACTTGTTGGGATGATGTTGGTGAAGAAAAACTCGTAGGCCCAGAACTTGTTGAGGAAACAATGGAAAAAGTGAATATTATCCAAACCCACACCAAAGCAGCCCAATGAAAGAAAATGATATATGCCGATAACTGAAGGAAGGATTCAGAATTTCAAGTAGGAGACCATTTTTTTTAAGGTGTCTCCATGGATAGGTTTTATTAATTTTAGAAAGAAGGGTAAATTTATTCCTAGGTAGATCATACCTTTTGAAATTCTAGAACAAATTATATTTATAGCTTATCGTTTGGAAATGCCTCCAAGTCTCTTTAATTTTCATGATGGGTTCCATGTGTCACTGATGAGAAAATACATGCCTAACATAACGCATGTACTCACCTATGAGGAAATTTAACTGGAACCTGATCTATCTTATTTTGAAGAGTCTGTCCAAATTCTTGATACCATAGAACAAGTACTGTGAAATGAGATGACTCGTCGGGTAAAAGTTTTATGGAGAAACCATAAAATGGAAGAGGCAACGTGGGAACCCAAGGAACCTATGATAAAGAACCACCTGAATCTTATTATGAAAAAAATATTTTGGAAATTTCGAGGATGAATTTATTTTAATGAGGGGAGAATGTAACACCCTAATAATCAATAGTATGTTTCCCTTTAATTAATGTAGTATCTTGCGT
The DNA here is from genome assembly GCA_963277665.1 of Viscum album. NCBI lineage: Eukaryota > Viridiplantae > Streptophyta > Magnoliopsida > Santalales > Viscaceae > Viscum > Viscum album. The sequence continues at coordinate 779,191,223 of OY728132.1, forward strand.
TGTACACAATATGGAGTTTTAACGTAGCACGACCAATCGAACTAGCCATTATGAATAGTAATACCAAATTTTTTAAATTTTTTAAATTTTATTTTTAAATATGGACTTTATTTTTGAATTATGAATATAAAAATTAGCATAGGGTAATTTTTTGGTATTTTTTTGAAAATATTCAACTTTTGATGAATAGTGAAAACACTACGTTACTGTTCAAAACAGAATTTTTATTTAAATAATTAGTTATTTCATTTGAATTTATTTTACGTCAAAATAGATACATAATACTAATATATGTTCAATGTCATTCATTGCGGTCATTTTATAAAAAGTTTAGATATATAAAATTTTATTGAACTTTTTACCATCATTTACCCACCATCTACGAGCATTTGAAAATTTTCATAAAACATAATTTTACCACTTCTATGAGTTGAATTTGAAAACTATGAAAAAATGGTTAATATAATTAAGTAAAATGTGATTCAATAAGATGAAAATAATTTTTGGTGAATAGTACCTTTTGACATTTATTTACCACAATTAAAAATAAATATGGCAATTAAATGTAAAAATGATATCATCATTTCCCTAAAACATGTGCTAATTATATTGGATAAGTATAATTAGACCAAAAAAAATTAGGAATAAAATATAATCATATTTGGTCTAGTTGGATTAGATTAGGACATTTATTATTATTTTATTTAAAGAAGAGTAAGAAGATTTAAATTAAAGTTTAATAACTAAACCATTTTTAATATAGGGTTACACACAAAATAAATTTGACTATAAATATTCATTATAAATATAGAAATATTTAATACATAATGGTATTTTAGTTATAATTTTTACACATTAAATAATTTAATTTATTTATGATACAATGATGATGCAGTAATTACCTTATTAATGAAATATTAAAATAATTGACATTATAAATATCCAAATAAATGTAAAATGAGGATTTTGATGAATTCCACCAATTATTTGGGTTAATATGAAATGTTAGAGTTTATTAAATAAATTTTATTCGAACCGATAAATTTTTTATGGCTTTCAAAAAAATCAAATACTAAATAGTGTCTAAATTGATATAATTGAGTTTTTAAAACAAATACTATATTATTAATTGATATAATATTTTTCAAAATATAATGATCAGACAAAGGACTTAGATAAGGTTATATATATTAATAATTAACCCCTTGGGGTTTATTTTGCAGTTTATAAGAATTTTATTAACCATATAATATAAATATACAAGGAGATGTGATAAATGTCAAACTATTTAACTAAGTGTTAAATATAAAAGATAAGGTTAATATGATGAACTAAACCATTATAAAACCTATTAGTTTAGATTTTTTCGACCCGTAACCACCTTATCCTCAAAATAAATCATTTTTAGCCATTAGAAACCGGAAATGCTTTTATTATAAGGTAAGGGTTAATTCAACAACCTCTTTAATTATTTGAGGTTGTTAATATGTAAGTATCTATCAGGGACTCTTTATCATCCACATCAGTTTTTTCTTAAAAATTTAATTCAAAACATTTTTACTATTTACTAGAATATGGGTTAATGTAATTTATACCCTTATTTGGCCATTTATATTTTGAAAGGAATATTTCCATCATTCTCTAAACAAGGTAATTTCTGACCCTTTCGACAAAATTAAGGTAAGTATGTGTTTTTTTACTTATACGGCGAGTGCGGATAATTTCTTCAATTATAACATCGTCAAAGATTCCCATAAAATCTTATAATAATATTTTCAAAATAAATATTTTCTTTTATAATTATGTGACTTTTAAATGGTTTCAAAATAGAAAGTGGCATTTCTTTCAAATAATTTTCATTTCTTCTATGTCAACATCCTTTGATGGATTTTAAACTTGTTTGAAGTTGATTTTTTATGATACAAATATTCAAAATTTTATTAATTTTTTTGTGATATGTTTCACTGTAGAGGTGTTATTTTTGTACCATTCAGGGTTTATGGATAAAGTATTGACATTTTTTATGCTAGTTTTAATATGAATGATTTTGTTATGTTTAAGCCTTTCCATAAAAAGAATATATTGGACTTAGTATGTGATGGGTGGAGCCGCTATAGCTCCTCGATGCATCAGTAGGTCTCATGAGTCAAACTAGTGTCTTGGAACAAGGCCTTAACAAAATCTTATTTGTAGTCTTGGCACATGGCATTGAGTATGTGGTTATTAAGTCTGACATTATGCATTACATCTTTATGAAATTAGATATTGATATTTCATGTGATTATCCAACTAGTAGAATATCCATGTGAATAAGTAAATGGAATTATTTGATTTATTATTTCCATATTATGCAGAATTTGATGTTTAAAATGATTTTTTTAGTCTTATACATTTCCTTAAATGATTATTATTATTTATGAAATTTTCCACTACATTGTTATCCTTACTGAGCATTTTAGCTCACCCCATTCTATGTTTAATTTTTTCCAGGATATGAAGAAGTATATTATGACTGACCTGCAGGGATAGTCTAAGGGATATGAATTTGGACAAAGGATACAATGATGTTGTTTTTCTCATTTTATAATGTAATGTAAAACTTATGAATGTTTCTAGTACTTCCAAGGCTCATAAACTGATATGTCTTTCAAGATTTTATCCCTTGTGATCATGCCAATGTTTTGTAATAATTCACTGCTCTGGTTAATTGGGGTCGGGGCTTTACACAACATCCCTTTATTTCATTCAGATGATACATTCTAAGGATATCCAACTGTTTTTACCATAGTCCAAGGGATAGTCCTATAAACTTGAAAATTCCCCTATGGGTCTAGATGATTGGGGCTTCACCCATCAGCCTATCTCTGAATGTTTCTGAAGCATACATGTATCTTACTTGAAATTTTTTCTGGTTTATGGAGATAAAAATAAGATATGATACCTAGTAGAAACCTTTCTTATGAATGCTAATATCCATTCTAGGTCTGCCAGAGTTGGATGGAGTTTTCCACCCAGCTACGCACTATCCATATTTATGAAATATTATGGGATTCCCAATTCATAGTCTACCACTAGTTTGATCTTATTATATAATTGGTAGAATTTTTCTTCCCTAATTCCAATAAATTACTTATTTTTCATGTAAAATTTTGAATAAACCTCTATTATATATACTTACTAGGTGTGATATCGCAACCAATGAAAATGTATGATAACTTATTTCCTCCTATGGATATCTGGGATGACTAGGCACAATCTAAAATCATAGTGAGTGACATTATCAACATTGTGGAAGAAATTATATAATAATAGATGACTATATCTTCAATAATATATTTTAAATATTAGATCAACATTTTACTCTATCATAGCAGAACTCGGCCGACCGATATACACCATAACTGGTTCCCCTCTTGTAAGGTTTATGTTAGTGGCAGATTGTATTAATACATAATAGAAATTGTATATCATGCCACAAGGGGATTCCATGTGAGGTCAAAGATATCACCAATATATAGACTTGTAGGATTCATGGTTATTTTCTTGAATAGATGTATTTTCCTAGATAGGGAGAAACATTTAGAATTCTGGGTCAGCACACTGGTGATGGAAGCATGACTAGAAGAAGATAGACCTCTCAATATAGTGGTACAAAATTTTTAACACCATTATTATATCCTATGACACATTTTAAAAAGAAAATAAAATATAGAATAATTGTTAATTTCTTATTTTTATTCATCTATATAGAGTATCATTTCCACAACTCCAGACACCTCAACACCATCTAGATCCCTGGTTCCTTGTTTATCCCATGGTTTATAGACTTTAATGGGGTTAAGTCCTTGTTGTTAGGCCTTTATGAGGTTTATTATACATTTATCCAATTATATTTATTTTATTTCACTTATTATAAAGTTTATTTTGGTAAAATTGTTGATAATTGTGGTGACACTCTTGGTGAATGGTCATATAAGACCTCTCTTCAGGATGGGGTTCTTATAGCCATGATGGATGAGGTGATCATTTGTAAGCTCTATAACCATTACTAGTTATCTCACCAGTTTGTTTTTGTTCAAATATTTTCCCTTCTACATTCGAATCGTGTGTGGGGAGGGAAACATCTTGGGATCATTCTCCAGTTTTGGATGACATTGGTGGGTGAGGACACTAATGCATAGATTATTTTTTTCCCTGTTGGAGCCCTTGACTTCCTAACTTATGATTACACCCATGAGTGGGTAGAATCTTATTTGGGTTGCATGCTAAAAATATTGGTCCTTATTTTATACAAACCATTTTTTCCTAGAATCCCCTATTTGTAGAAATGATGGGCTTGATTCATGAATCTGTTGAGTTCTTGAGGAAGTACACTCATCATCGTGATGGCCATCCAATTAGTGTCATATAATATATCATGGAATTCAAACAATACACAATGGAAATATGAGATATTTCATTTGAATAAATAGTTTTTTAGTGTTATTCCTTCCTTACATACTCATTATTTTAATTAGTTGTTTCTCTTTCTAACGTTCCCACTATATAGGCTACAGACGCTCAGAAATACTGAATTCTAGTCTGGTAGAATATTCATAAAATGATTAATTGTACACCTCTAGGAACATTTCATGGAAAATATGAATTTATTTATCTTCTATTTATTGATTTGGGGGCCGAAGGTTTTCACTGCAACAATTATATGAAATCAAGCGACAAATTTTTTTGATGTGGAAGGATTTGGGTACTAGAGATAGGAGATTTTAAGACCATGATGACAGGCCCCCCACAACCAAATTAATTAAGGATGATTTAGACGTGTTAGAATATATATTTTAGTTTATATCTGCGTCATATTCCCAAATGGATTAATTTACTATGAGGATATGAAGATATGAGGATACCATAGATCACTAAAAGTACAACCTTTCACAATCATCATCCTCGATGGAAAACACTCAAAAAAGTGTTTAGGATTTTACAACATTGATCTAGACCCTTCAACCTATGGTTGAAGTCGAAGAAGTTGATTGAGAGGCACATTAGTGTTCAATCGATGCTTCTCACCAAACTCTTGCTGAATTGGCCAACTAAATCCATCGAATCTTATTGTAGTTTTCCTGTTGACATGTATTTCTTTGTTCAAATCATTAAAGAGGCTTTGAAATGTATAAATAACACTATATATATTCTATCAATGACTATATCTATCAATAATTTATACATTATTGTCTAGTTTTTCTTCATTCATAATTTTCATGATTTTTTTATCCGATGACCCATGAATAACCAATGATAACCATCCTTTTCATAGTATCATGTAAACCTAAATTCATGGATTTTAATATTTAAATCATAAAATATTCTTCATGAAAAAAATTTATGACTTACCATAAACATGACTTTCATCACAAGTGTATATGCTCTGGTAATCTTGAAATTAATTGATTCGTATGAGGATAATTTTTTGTAAAATACATGTCTTGAAGGGAGAGTGCTCTATCATTTGTCACTATCAATGGTTTTTGTGAGAATAGCATGATTTATTCTAAATACATGTGGGGGGACTCAAATAAATTATATATATTTTTGTATGTTCTTAATTATTTTTAAAAATTTATGTAGTGGAAGAATTAGTAGGTTTGGAATCATCTTTTTATCATGACACCATCTTACGGGGTTTTGTGCTAAAAAGTTATGTGCATTTTAAACTATTGAAAACTAGATTGTTGATTTCCTATATTTTAGGGTCTTATATATTTGACTTTCTATCATTATTGTTTTGTTTATTTTTAGTCAAACCATTTAATATTGTAGTTTATGGTTTTTAGCTCGAACCTTTTATCTTGTAGTATATGGCCTTTTAGCTCAAATCATCTATCCTTATTTGTATGGTCTTTTTTCCCATAAATTTGGATTTCATGTAGTTTAAATTATTATTAAATATAATTAGCTAAAAATTATTGAATATGGAAAATACATGTCAAGGATGACCCAAAACACTCTAGGATGATGAGTTCTCCTATTTTTTCAAATATCGCGAGGATTAGAGACGCTTTCCTACAAGTAGGAGATGCCTCTGATTGGTAAGTCAAAGACCTTATGTATTAGTAATATTCCATAACATTGTTTTCCACACTCGTATCCATGGTTCACAGTAGATTAATGGGCGATACATTGGATAAGGGGGAAAAATTATGAATTCTTGGTCCACCAAAATAGTTGGAATGTGTATGATGTAAGTCATAACCCAAAAGAATGAGTAAAAAAATATGGATTGGTCAAGAAATGTGGAGAATGACCCAAAACACCTTGAGGTGCTGATTTTGGAAATGGTGTTTCCAAGGTTCACAATGATAATAGTTCCTCTCTTGGAAGGAGGATATTCCACTAGTTGGTAGGTCAAATCCCTTATGCATCGATACCATGGTCAAAAAAGGGTTATCTACTCTTTGCTGAGGGACATCAGTGATTTGAGAAGACTCAAACATCCAGTTGATGAGGTTATGTATGGTGTGTAGGGATTTCTTGAAAGGATTCTGAAACACTGGGTATGTATAGATCTAATGTGGAGAATGATACCTATTCCCCATAGTTTCCAATCATGGGGTGTGGGCCATAAAAATTTCTAGGAATAGAGTCATTCATTACTTCATTTAAGAAGGGTACATATAACAACCCTGATCTTTATTACACACTTAAACATGATTTATTACATGAAAATTAACTTAAGTTAACTTTGAGGATCGAGAGGTTTAGTGTCTTTGGATGTTAGGGACATTACATAACAACATAGAACATAAACCACAACATATTTATTGAAAAAAGCTTTTAGATGACCACAAGATTCCTTTATACTTATTATTGCATGGGTTAACATGTGGACATGAATAAGAAAAGGGTGATATATAAATCCTAGTAAGGGATTAATCAAGGCATTACATGGAGAATACAGTACTTGTTAGGAAATAGCTAGATCAATATAGCACAAGAAAAGCACGAACATGAAGTCATGATATATCATGTTCTTCATAACATGGAAATGTGATATCAACATTTAACATGATATTAGCATGATCCAAGGCTCATTGAACATGTAGCATGAGTAAACCCTCATTGAACATTAAATAGAACTATTAAACCCTCATTTCACATGACATATCATGATACTAATATTTATTCTATGCATTAGAGCACTATCAAGGTGCACCCTTCTTAATCATTTCATTTCATGCATAAGTGTGCCACATGGATCATATAACATGGATTCATTAAGCATCATCATTTGTTCCATGATAAAGGAACGCAGAATTAATAATGAAAATATATAATAAATATGTAGATATATATAAATATTAATATCCTTCATAGAAAAATGGGAATGGTATTCACTATACAATGACTTTTGCTTGAAAAATCGTAGTGTAGTTTCGACAGCATAACAGCTTCACATATGAATTCATAAAATTGTTGATGAGAGAGAAAGGGGTCTCTCAACATATGTACATGAAATAGATACTATGGGTGAAATATAGAAACCTTTCCCAGTATATGTAATGGAAATTAGATTCATAATACAATAGAATTTCTAGAATGTAAATAAACAGATTTAAATCCCTTACGGAATTTCGGCTTTGTAATGGGTGTACATCAAAAGCATTAATGAGACTGAAAGAAGTCTATCATCATTAAAACATAATCAAGAATGTATGGAGGAGGTGTGAAATAATATCCAAACATTTTTAATTGAAAAAATGGTATAACTACATAATGATATTTTGGATAAAAATTATAAGGGAAGAAATCCCTACTTAGAAGTCGATCCCAATGGCTTGGGAGTGGCTTGATAGAGACATATTATGAGATTGGGGAACCTTGGTAGGATTCAATAGAGTGGAAGGCAGGGCTTGGTTGAGCTCTAAAGGTACTGAGTGAAGAGGAAGTGGGAGATTGGTTGGGTTTATATAGGTAAGAGGAGGGAATTCTTTATTATTTAGGTTGTAGACACCACATATAAAACAAATCAATACCAAAAACCAACCCATGGTTTCTTCCAATTGTTTATTCTAAAGGGGAGAGGAAAAAATATTTTATAATTCTAATGGATGAACGTTTTAAAATATTTGGCCTTCTTATGTAGAGGTGAGTCACACTCTCAAAGAAATAAATTTATAAAGATCAGATGTTTTATAAGTCTTGGTGGGTCCACTAATGATTTGTAAAATAAATCAAACAAACAAAAAATCACATAATTTAAATGTTAAAACAAATATTGGCCAAAAAACTCAATTGTAGTATTTTATTACATCACTTTTAGTTCATTATGATGTCATAAAGCACATTATATAATTAATGTGTATTTATGTTTTACCCAAAAATTTGACAGTCTCAGAAAATAATGAACAATTCATTGTTTGATAATTTCGATATCCTGATTCCCAAAATAATGTTCATTTAATTAATATAATTTACTAAATATTTTATTTTTTACTTTAAATATAAAAACTAACAGTTATAAAAAATTCAGTGGTTTTGATAAAACCGCTTTTGAACCTTAATATAAATCACAATTGTATTCATAAAAATTATACGATAATTTATATGTAATAAAAAGTAATTTAGTACAAATATTTTATTAAAATATTATTTAATTCAAAAATCCATTAATTGATCCATATATATTTCATAATTTAATATTAATTAAAAATCCTATTTGGGCTTTAAAAACTATTTACAATGTAACAATAATAAAATGACTGTATATTCATTATTCTATAAAAAAATAATGTACATATTAATTGTGATAGGGTTTTATTACCTAACCCCTTATAACACATGCACAAGACCTACAGGTATGTTATGCGATGGTGAAAGACTCTTCGGGTGGCTCAGATAACATTGATCAGGTGGTAATCTCTATCAACTTACACTTCCCCCATGGGAGGTTCTGTTCAAGCTTAAAGAGTTGGAGTTTGGTTTGGGATTGGTAAAGAGAGAATCCTAATGAATACACCACCTTTCCAAGCTCTAAAAAATGGGCATTGTACAGATCAATTCTATTGGATGAGGCTATCGCTCCCTTTGTCTTAGTAAATTGTATTTACTAATGACCTAAATTTTTACTAATCAATTGATCAATGTTCAACGACTATATTAGCAATGGTAACAATTCTTTACGGTATTTTGAAAACAAAAAAAAAAAATAAAACCAATGATTTTGATATGGTTTATATAACCATTAAACTAGATCAAGATTAATTTTCATTGATAAATGTTTGGGTCATTACAATCATCCCCTATTAAGAAATTTATCCCTCAAAATTTCCTTTTCCCACACTATAACGGATGAGGGTAACTCTTCTTCATCACTTCCTCCAATTACCCTGTTGCTTCTTCAAATATGTGGTTTCTCCACAACACATTCACAAGTATAATTTTCCTATTTCATAGAGCATTTTCCTAATGATCTATGATCTCTAAGGTATTATATTAATAGGATAGGTCATTCCCCAATGGCACCACCTCCAAATTGTGTACACGCGATGGGTCGGGTATGTACTCCCAGAAGAATGATACAAGGAATACATCATGTACTTGAAATAGGTTTAGTGGGAGTGATAGTTGTTAGGACACTACTTCAATGCGATCAAGGATCTCAAAAGGGCCGATGTACATTATAATAAGATTTACCTCATTCTCAAATATCATAACATGCTTCCATGGTGATTTTTAGAGGAATACCATGTCTCCAACATCAAACTCTAGGTCCCATTGATGATTATCAACATTACTATTTTGTCGAATCTGAGCTACTTTAATGTACTTCTGGATTGTATTAACCTTGTCCACCATTTCCTTGACCATTTCTAGACTTATGAGTTTTCACTCCCCAACTTCATCCCAATATGTTGGTGTTCTGCACCTCTTCCCATAAAGGGATTCATAAGAATACATTTGGATGCATAAGTGGAAACTATTATTGTAAGAGAACTCAAAAAGAGTAAGATGATGATCTGATCCCACTTTGAAGTTCATTGCTCCTTCTCTTAACATGTACTCAAGTTTATGAATAGTCAAATCTGATTGGCCATCAGTTTGTGGATGATAATCCATTCTGAAGATTAGTTCATATTCAGGGCATGTTAAAGAATATTCCAGAATGTAGAGGTGAATTTTTTATCTCGATCAGATAAAATAGATAGAGGTGCTCCATGCAGTATTACCATTTCTCTGATATATATTTTTTCTTGTTGATCCATTGAAAAATCCTATCAAATTGTAATTAAGTGTGCGGTATTTTTAAGATGATCCACAACAACTCAGATAGAATTGTTTAGTTTGGATGTCTTTGGAATTCCGATGACAATGTCCATGGTAATGTTCTCCCACTTTCATGTTGGTATGGTTAATGGTTGCATCATCCCCTTATACTTATGCCTCTCAGCCTTCACTTTCTAACATACCAACCACATTTATGTATACTCAATGATCTCTTTCTTCATTTTGTCCCACCAAAAATGCTCTAGGATATCTCGATACATCCTTGTGTTTCTTGGGTGAGTTGATTAATTCGTACTATATGCATCGTCCAAAATTTCTTTCTATAACTCAGGATTTGATGGAACACATAGTATTGACCTAAGTCTCACAATTCCTTCTTCATTAACATTAAACTCCATGGATTTCCCTTTTTTGATAGTTTCCACTTTATTCTAAATTCCCACATAATCCTTTTGAGCATCCTTTAAACTTTCCATAAGAGACTAACAAGAAATAATTTTTGAATGTGTTTATGATGTTCCCTTATTTATGATTCACAAGTCCATATTCATCAAATATAATAATATTTGATCCTTTTTAAATTCTCATCGATGATATACTTTATGGGTTCTTTCAACTTAGAGAATATTCCACCTTGTTCACTTTCCTAGTGTGGTAATGGATTGAGCAGTCATAGTCATTGATCACCTCTAACCATCTTCATTGGTGCATGTTCAACTCTTTTTGTGTGAATATATACCTAAGGCTTTTGTGGTATGTATATATCTAAGACTTCTCCCCAAAGAGGTAATGTTGCCCAATTTTCGAGGAGAATTATATTGAAGACAAATCCAAATCATGTGTTGGATAGTTTTTCTCACGAACAGTCAATTTCCTTTAAGCATAGGAAATGAATTTTCCATTTTTCATTAACACAAAGCCCAAGCCCTTCGTCAAAGCATCACAAAATACCATAAAAAGTTTTTCACTTGTGGGTACGGTGAGTACATGCATAGTGATAAGCCTCCTTTTCAAATCCTTTAAGCTCACTTAGTATTCATAAATCTAATAAAACTATACTCCCTTATATGTTATCTTGGTAAGAGGGTTCGACAATCCTGAGAAATTTTCCACAAATCAGCAATAATATCTAGCTAACCCCAAGAAGCTATGAATATCCATTACCAGTGTTGTCCTAGGCCATCCCTCAATTGCATCCGTCATGGAGGGAACAACCGATATCCCATGTATTATGATGACATGACCCAAGAATGATTCATCCTTCAACCATAAATCAGACATGATGTACTTTTCATAGATACTCTCCTTTCGCATGGTCTCTAGTACAGTTCTTTTATTCTACTCATGATCCTTTTTGATTTTGGAGTATAGTAGAATATCATTAATATATACTACCACAAATTTTTCGAGGTTATCTCTACATACTCTATTCATCTAGTCCATGATGATTTCTAGAGTATTAGTATGTCCAGAAGTTATTACTATGAATTCAGAGTGCCTGTATCATATACGAAATGTAGTCTTTCAGATATCCTTCTTTTTCAACCTTACATGATAATATCCCGACCACAAATCCACCTTGGAGAAGTATTATTCTCTATGTAGTAGATTTAACAAGTCATCAATTTAGGTTAGAGGATAATTGTTTTTTATCGTGATTTTGTTGAGGTCATGATAATCAATGAAATGCACATTGACAAATCCTTCATCTTGACGGAGTGGACCAGTTCACCCCATTGTGAAGCACTTGGGCAGATAAACCCATTATCCAGATTCTTCTTTAGTTGTTTATTTTTTTCCTCAAGAACTACAATATATATTATATATATTCATAGATATTGTAAATTCCCTAGGTATAAGATCAATCGAGAATTCAACATCTTTTTGAGGACGAAGACCAAAGAATTCCTCAGGAAATACTTTAGGGAACTACCTCACAATAGGCATGTATTCAAGGATGGTTTCTTCCATATACTCATTCATCAATAAAAGATATGAATGCTCATAGTGCAGTAATATCCATTCTTGATATGATGGTGCTAAAGAATATTCATCCTCTTCCTTGCACTTGTACAGAATGAGGGTTTGATTCTTTATATGGAGGGTGATTTTCCTCTCACGGAAATTTAATTTGGATTTATATTGGGAAAGTCAATCCATGCCAATAATTTCATAAAATTACATGATAGGGAGTATGATGAGGTTCTCTGTGAATTTTAATCCACAAATAATGACAATTTAGTAGTTATATTTATGGTGTTGAATGATTTACCCATTTTCAATTCTCACCAACATCTTTACTTCCATGATTTTTGGTGGAGTTGGGATTTTTTTACTAAACCTTAGAGATATAAAAGAATGCATAGAACCAGAAACAAAAAATACATTCACTATTCTTGAATGAATAACTAGCGTACCTATCCCTACTTTATTGTCGGGGTTCACTTCAATAGTAGTGATGTATAAAATATCACCTTAGCTGCATTGGAGGTTGTTGGTTGCCTCTGAAAACCTATGTCTTAGGGAACTGGTTTGCAAAGAGCACAGGTTCTTTGCAGTCGAAGCAATGAATAATGAGTTGAGGGTCGAACGAAGAGTTCTTATCCTCTATTGCAGCTGCGGGTTTCTCTTGTCAGTAGTTAACATCCAAGGGTACTTCTCTTCCACACCTAAATTATTTCCTCGTCCTCTTCACGAAATTTACAGGGTGCTTCTTTCCACACTGTTGGCAAGTGGGGTGTTGTATTCTCTTAGCACCGTTGGATTTATCCATTAGACTACCAGAATTAAAGTCCACCTTACTCTTCTTATCCCCATGATACCCCTAAGATGTGTTGATCTCCATTTCGACCTTTAGGTCATATCATACAATTTCATCATAGCTCTCGAAGTCACAGATCACTAGGCCTTTCTGTGAGCTAGGTTTTATCCCACCAAATAAGCAGTCAACCTTGCATTCGGGGGTAACAACAACATCGAAGGTGTATTGTGAAAGACTTGTAATTTTTTCCTCATACTCTCAAATGGATTTGTCGTCTTTTTTCATGAGTTCATGGTAGTACATTTCCATATTAATTCAGGGGGTGTGAGGAAAATATTTGTCAACTTTTTTCCCAAAAACCCTTCACTTCCGATGCTGCAATCTCCTCCTCATATTTTTTTTATCATTTTCCACCATTTATTAGCTTCACCCTCCATACGATAAGCAGCTCAAAGTACCTTCTCTTGTTAATAAAGTTGAAGGATGGAGAATATCTTCCCAACGGAGTTGATACATTGTTCATTGAAGGAGGGATCAGATGATCCATTAAAATTATGAGGCATTTTCCTCAAGAAGCACTCGATTGCGACTTTTTTCTGGGGGGGGGGGGTTGAATGTTCATGCTGACCCATTTTTCTATACAAAACACGATTTTACTGAGAGAGTATCATAATAGAGTTCACGATTCATTCTCACAATGGATTTGGAATTTCATTAAAACAGCCATCACATTGATCTTCACATTGGTTGTTAGCTTGAGTCCTCATATTATTTTCCATTTAGAGGAATAAAAATAATTCTAGGGGTAAAACATAAAGGGTAATTCAATGAAAAAAACAGATGACTTATAAATTACTTTTATTTCCTTAACTTATGAATTTATAGGATTCAATATATGTTATCCATGATCTACTTACCAACATATATTCTTAGGTGAATTTTTTATTCCCTTAATAATGGTACATACTAAGCTTATGAATTTACCAAATTCTATCCCCCGGAAGTGTCATAACCAAAATTGTATCAAGGCCCATTGTCGTTCACCAGTTCCCGTTCAAGTCTATCTCAAAGACAGGTTTTTCAGGATTTACCCCAAGATACATCTCTATTTGAGCCACCTCTACTAGATCGTATCCAGACATAGATTTATTTTCTTGATAAATGCATACTCAATACTCTCCAAAATTTTCGTCTATTTTTATTATACATAGACATATCCCTAATGATTTCACTAGGGTATTCTAATATTAATCCCAAAAATAACTAAACCCTGCCCTCTGATACCAACTATAACAATGATTCTCGTTAACACACACTTAAAAATGATTTATTACATAAACATTCAATTAAGACAACTCTGAGGATTGATAGGTCCAGTGTCATGTGAAATTATCGACATTAAATAACAACTTAGAACATAAAATACAACATCTTTATTGAAAAATTCATTTACATGACCACAAAATTCCTTCGTACATAATATTGAATGGGATAAACTGAGGAAATTCATAAGAAAATGGTCCAATATAAAGCCCATTAAGGTAGTAAAAAAGGTATACCATGAAGAATACAATACATGTTTTGAAATAGGAATATCAATCGAGCATAAGAGAATCATAAACATAAAGTAATTATATAGCATGATTATCATAACATGGAAATAAGGCATCAATATTTAACATAATATTAGCATGATCCAAGGCTTATTGTGCATGTAAAATGAGTAAACTCTCATTTCACTTGAATTAGCTTGAGTAAACCCTTATTTCACTTGACGTATCATGATACTAATATTTACCCAATGCATTGGAGTGCTATCAGGGCACACCCTTCTTAATCATTCCATTTCATCCATAAGTGTGCTACATGGATCATATAGCATACATTCATTAAAAATCATCTTTTATTACATGATTAAATAATGTGTAATTCATACATTAAACTCTATAATCAACAGATAAATTTGCATAAAGGTGAAAACCCTTTATAGAGAAATGGTAATGGTATTCACTACACAAAGACTTTGGCTTGGAAAATCGTGGTGCAATTTCGACAGCATAACGACGTGACATTAGAATTAATAAAATAGTTGATGAGGGAAAAATGAGTGTATAATAATATTTAAATGAAATGTAATGTAAGGGGTAAATATATAAAAATGTACCAATATATGTAATGGAATTTAGATTCATAATACAAATGAATTACTTGAATGTAAATGAGAAGAGATAAATCCCTTACAGAATTCCACCATGGTAACAGGTGTACATGGGAGGAATTAATGAGAGAGAAAGAGGTATATCATAATTAAAACATATTGAGGGAAGTATGGATGAGGTGAGAAATCATACCCCAATAATTTTAATTGAAATCAAAGTGGTATAACAACATACTGAAATTTTGACAAAAATGAGAAAGGAATAAATCCCGTACATAGAAGTATGATCCCAAAGTCATGGGAGAGGCTTCATAGATTCTTATTGGGAGCTTGGGGAACCTTAATTGGATTATAGAGAAAGAATGGTGGGGTTTGGTAGAGCTCTGAAGGCTTTGAGTAAAGAGTAATTTGGAGCATGGGTGGTTTTATATAGGAAGGGAGAGGAAATTCTTTATTATTTTGGTAATGAGTACCACACATTAAACTAATCACAACCAAAAACAAAACCATTTTTTTTCCCATGGTATTTTCCAAAGGAAGTGGAAAAATATATTTTATAAGGCCAATGTCTGAACTTCTTAAAATATTAGGCTTGCTTATCTGGAGGTGAGTCACATTCTCAAAGAAATCAATTTAAAAAGTTAAAATGTTTTATAAGTCTTGGAGGGTCCACTAATGATTTTGAAATAAATCAAACAAACCTAAAATCAAATTACTTTAATGGTGATACATATATTGGACGAACATATCATTTATATTATTTTATTAGATCACTATTGGGTAATTATGATGTCATAAGACACATTATATAATTAAACGGTATTTATTTTTTACCCCAAAATTCTACTGTCTCAAAAAAATATTAAAAATTCACTATTGTATAATTTCAACATCCTGAATCCAAAAATAATACAAATTTTATGTAAATAATTTTATAAATTTCCGATTTGTTACTTTTAAAATAAAAACCAACATTTATAAAAAATTCATGGGTTTTGGTAAAAACGACTTTCAAACCATAATAAAAATCACAATTGAATTAATAAAAATTATATGATCATGTATATTTAATTAAAGATAATTTTTTTAATAATATTTTGGTAAAATATTATTTAATTAAAAATCCATTAATTCATAAAAATAGATATCTTAATTGAATATTTACTAAAAATACTATTTATTCTTTAAAAACAATTTACAAAGTAACAAGAATAAAATTAATGTAAATTCTATATTCTATACAAAAATAATTCAAATAATATTAGGGCTAGGGTATTGTTACATTACCCCTTATAACACCCACACAAGACATATGGGTTGGATTTTCAATGGTGACAGACTCTTGGGGTGGCTCATATGACTTTTCTCAGGTGGAAATCTCTATCAAATTCCACTTCTCCCATACGAGGTTACGTTCAAGATTAATGTGTTGAAGCTCAGTTTGGGATTAGTAAAGAGAAAATCCCAATGAATCCACCTTCTTTCTGAGCTCCAACAAATAGGCTTCATATAGTGCAATTCTATTAGATGTGGTCATCACATCCTTTTTCTGAGTAAATTGGATTTTTTAAAACCCTATATTTATATTAATCAATTGATCACTGTTTAAGAACTATATTAGCAATGAAAACAATCTGTAACTATAATTTGAAATCCAAAAACATAAAACCATGTCTGTTCATATGTTTTATTTGACTGTTAAATTAGATCACGAATAATTTACATTAATATAATTTTGGGTCGTTATCATTCAAACATGGTGATGTAACATTACAGACATGGATTCTCATTGAATATTAAGGTTACACGGATTGTAAATCAATTTCCAAAGAGCTCGGGTCATGATGATGGTATAGGAATAGCTTAGAACACCCACTGGTGCTGGGTTCTTCAATGGGGATTTCAAGCTCATAAGAATTATAAAACCCATTATAAATGAAATAACACATTTTTATGACCAAAGATGCATATGAAGGATCCATAGACATACAATCCTATTCAAAAAAAGGTCCCCTAATTCCCTGTATGTTTTTCCAGAGGTCAGGGATGCATTTCGGTGATTTGTGATTCGCAAATAATGAAGTGTGAATTGGAAAAATTTAATATCATGGAAAGGTTTCAGCTTACTAAAGGTTGAATCACCACCTAGTAAACATGATATCATGGCAGGGATATGTGAAAAATGTTTACACTAATGTTATATATGGATGGTGGGGGGGGGTCCATCATTCATGGCTCATCTTTTACTGGGGTCACAATGTGGACCCTATGAGCTTTATGCCTTCTTTTATTTATGCCCTCATTTTTTCCCAAACTCTAGAGATTAACTGTTTCATGGGTGACGACTTTCCTTTCTCACATGCTTCTATTTTCTGGTTTCAACCTGTAGTGTTTTATGTATCATTTACTATACTTTTAAGTTCTTTTTTTTGAACCATCAAAGGATAGAGTTTAAGGTCATACAACTTTGACCAAAGTGAATATAGTTTACAGTCTTGATGCATGTGGATATAATATGAGGGGAATTTATCATAAGAACCAAATTAGGATAACCTAAATCAATAGTTATCCAACAATATTCTATGAGGGTGATTAAAATGATGTAAATTAAGGATCACACTTCTTAGGTCATGTGTAATAATATGGTACAATCATACTAGGGATGAACTTGAAAACCCTCAGTTTCTGAATCCTTTCATGGTGATGTCAGCCAAATAGGGGTCAAAAATATCATTATATAGTTCCAATATGTCTCTGGATGGTAGGTTAAATCCTTTTTTCATCGATATAATTGTTCTATAGAGAGAAATAATTTCCATTAAAAGAGGTATTAATGGTTTTTAGTAACTGAGGTAACTCAAGATAAGAATTTTTTTATATGACCTGAGGGGATTTAATGAATATTGTATCACCCCCCAACTCTAGTAGACCTGGACCAGGATATTGGGGTCCTTTGATAAGGTATGAAAATGCATCATGGTTTGTACATTTTAACTTCTTGTAGTGGGGACGTATTTTTCATTATGTTTTAAAGTCATATGATTATAGCATTTTCCTTTCATTTTAACATCATTCATTGAAGACATTTCTTACATTGGTCTATCCCATATGATGTTTGGGTTATTTTTTTTGTTTTATATGTTGTGACGGAACCCATGATTGGATATATAACTTTCCCTATCTATCTTATTATGTCATGAATTAATTCATTTGTAGTTCTTATAAAAAAGTTCCCTATGTAGGTATGTCCTACGCATAGGGATGGGGGGATATTTTATTTTATTATGGACAGACTCAAGAATTATACATCTTTGTGTCACTATATATCCCATGATGATAGGAATCAATCCACATTTAGTTATTGAATGGGAAACACTCTATAAACCTATTACCCATATGAAAAGTATGGCATTGTTCTTTTCGGTTTTTGTGTATGGGCCTAGGATTGGAGATCTAAGCTTTACTATGTTTCCCATGATGATGGGAATCATTCTATATGTAGTTCTTGAGATAACCTGTGGCTAAAATGATGCAATAAGAAAATATTCTCCCTGGTATTGAACGGGTATATTATGGATGGATCCAATACCAGAGATTCAGACATCACTATGTATCTTTTGATGATTGGAATGTAACACCCCAGGTAAATAAAGAATATGACATTTTGATATTTATCCATATTTGTAAATAAAATATTAATATTACTTCAAAGGGGATGTTATTCTCGATGGCGTACCTAATACGCAACAACGAGTTTCTGGGGAATCTTACGTTGCACTCTAATAATAAAATAATATTATTTTAAATGGTAGTTAATGCCTAGCCGTTGTAATGGCGGGAATGAACAGAACTAACTACAACATGATTATATATGTTTGTCAAATATTTTTACTCTTTACAATAAATGATAGAGGATTAAAAATGCGAATGAATCCAATTTTAAGCGTAGACAGTCTAATATTATTTAAAAGGTCGATTAACCGCCTTTTGATGGGGAACCTCTATTAAATCCACTTTTTGACAATTTTATGTTTTATATTTGACAAAATAAAATTCTTATTTATAATCGGGTCACCAAAATTTACTTTGTTTAAATTTTTGGTATTTTTCTGAAAATGTTCAATTTTTAATGAATAGTGAAAAATGTTGTCTTTTGATTCAAAACCTCTTTTTAATCTAATTTATTATATGATTATATTATCATTTTAATTAGTTTTAAAGTGTAAATATAATATATTTTTACCATTTAATCCAATTGTGTTCATTGTAATTAATATCACTTTAATATTTGACATAAACGAGTGTCAATCTTTCGAAAGATATTGTTTCATAAAAACACGCTATTTGTTTTAACAGTCGGATTTAATTATAAAATTAATTATTGCAACTTCTATATTATTAATTTTGTAAAATAGACATCATTTTTGAATTTGGAATATCAAATATAGCTTAGGGTGAATTTTTGGTATTTTTCTGAAAAACATCAATTTTTTATGAATAGTGAAACCACAAAGTGGTGGTTACAAAATTTGATTTTTCGTTTAAATGGGACTTTACCACTTCTGTGATTTGAATTTCAAGAATAAAATTTAAATTATTTTAATTGTTAAGTAATATTTGGTTTAATGGGATGAAAATAATTTTTGATGAAAAGTAACTTTTAATTTTTATTAATCGCGATTAAAGGTAATTAGTGTGATTTAAGGTAAAAATGATATTATAATAAAATGAAAATATCTTGACACTTGTCCTAGCCCTATTGTATGAGTTATGGCCGACCGAGACAACCCATGGGTCGATTTTTGGTACCCCATGGAGCCACTTGGGTTTGATAATGACATTTATGCCTTTTATTTAAAGTTAAAATAAAAATGTCACAAACATGATTTGTTTTACAAAAACACTTTTTACATGTGGTTACACAAGTCAGAATTTTGACTATAAATAGTAATTGCAAATCTAAAAATATTTCCTACATCATAGTTTTTTTTTTATAATTTTTAGACATTAGATAAATTAAATTCTTTTTGACATCATGATGATGCACCAATGACCTCATTATTTAACGATTTAAATAAAATGGAAAGATAATGCAAAATCTAGGACCTACACATGTCCAAAACCTATTGAATGGGTTTATTTCGAACTATTATCACCTTATCCTCGAAAAAAATCAATGTGGGACCATTAAAATCCGAAAACCATTTGAAAATAAAGTAATATTTTATACTTTTCCAAGAGTGCCCCTCCTCTCCTCTTATAAAAGGCCCCCACCTCTACCACCTTACCCACACCTCTCAAGCCTTTGGTTCGGCCATTCTCTGATCATTATGTCTCTCCACATCCCTTTCCTCATCCTAGAAGCCTTAACTTATGATGAAAGCTCTTCAAGGAACCCTTTTCGTTCAAACCAAAGGGAGTTATCCAATTTTAAGGTAACGTCTTCACTTGTGCTCTTTTGTTTTATTTTGCTTCTCCAACCCCCTAAACTCTTTTTATTCATTTCTTTTGTAAAGACTCCAGTATCTTCAATATACTAGGATGTTTTTATAATATTTATTCGAGCTACACTTACACACACCTTCATCTAATGGTTAAAGAACACACTGTTTCTGTGGATGGAGAATTTCTGCCTCACGAAACGATGATTGTTCAACACTCATATAACACCTTAAAAGGTGGCCATTAAGGTGTCACTATGTTTATATATGATATATAATATTTTTATGTTTTACTTAAGCTTCTTTATTTTTCATTTGTGGCATACCTTTATGGATTCCATTATGGGTATACGCGATATCTTTATTTTATGAAGTGCGGACTACCGCCCCCTCAAAGTGATTTGATTCGTTAATGCCATATGTGGGATGTAAAAAGGATGGATTTAAAGTTATTATATATAATGTTATACTGGAATTATAATATACCTTTATATCATTATTGTTTTATTACCATTAAAGTATGAGATAGAAATGAAAGTAGCGTTCATGCGTACGTACGGCTTACCATCTCCATGAACGGTGCATTTCATTTCTTATCCTCAAATGTAATGTACTATTATAAGTACATATAATGGATATATATGATGTATGATACATCTAAAGGATGGATATTATTCTGGAATTAAAAATATACACAGGACTCATTTATTTTTAATTCCATTAATATGACATAGAAATGAAAGTAGCGTTCATGCGTACATATGGCTTACCGTCTCCATGAACGGTGCATTTCATTTCTTACCTCTAAATGATTATGTAATATTATAAATACATATTTATTCTGGATATATATGATATATATGATATACAAATCAGGAATTTCATTCTGGATATAAAGAACCTTTGACCACACGAACAACATGTAATTGTAAGAAGTCCACTTTTGAATTAAGAACCAAATATCGACAGAACAAACATTATTAACTTAAATGATTACATAATGTTTATAACATGTCAATAATTGATATAAAAGGAATAAAAAACTTGAAAAAGGTTCTTAAGAAAGTAGAAATTAACTCAATTTTATTATTCGGGAGATTAAAGAATGATCGAGTCATGTCGGACACGAGGTAAGGGATCCTACTCCTCTCTTTCTTTTTAAGTACACTCTTTTATGTCATTCCTTTTAATATCATATTTATTATGATTGGGATGTTCTTTTATATTAATCCTTCTATACTTTTTATGTTCATATGGTGAGAGACCCTATTTTATCTCATCAATCCATTTTGGATGTTTTGAGTGGCGCCGTTAGGCTGCCAAATTTTCGTAAGAGATCGAACCTCTCTCTTTTTTTAAGTACTCTCATTTATGTCACTTATTTTAAGCACCTCTTTGTTATGATGGGGGATTTTATTTTGTGTTACTCTTTCTGTAAATTTTATTTTAATATGATGAGATACTCTATTTTATCTAAACAATCCATTTTTTGAAGTTTTAAGTGGGGTCGTTAGGCTGCCGTGTTTTCGTAAGGAATTTTTTATCTCACTTTTATTCCCATGAGATTTATGATACATTTTCCTCCATTTCCTTTGAGTGGTGTATGTACCACCCATTATTATACTCTTTGTGTAATATAATTTCATTTATGGGTACTTATATATTCATTGTATGAACCTTCTTCAATGGGGTGTATGTTTCGAAAGTTACCCAAGTCGGTAAGGGGACCCTTCACCCTCCTCTTTTTAAAAGACTTATATTGTTATGTCATTTAATTCACATACAATTATGTTGGGATATGTTCTTATATATCCTTATTAATGTAAATTTTATGTCCAAGTGATGAGATACCATTTTTATCTCTCATCAACTCATTTTATAATTTTTGAAGTGACGCCGTTAGGCTGTCGAATTTCTGTAAGGGAACTTCTTAACCCACTTTCAATTCTTTGGGATAAACCTCTAATTCATGATTTTATTATGCCAATATTATGTGTGGAGTCTCTATGTTGTAGTTTCCACAAACCTTTGTGAGGATATACTATTTATACACATAATCATCTCATTGATAAATTCTTATGTCATTTAGACGGACTTGTATCTGAAATCATAACTCAATCTAATTTCATTGAGTTAAATATCTATGTCATTGGTTTTGTTTTTCCAAGATTATGTGTGAATGACCTTTGATTGTTTTACACATAATATCCACTTATATTTTTTGTATTCGTATTTGTCACACATAATCATATAATTGATTTATCCTTAATCTAAGGATACTGACTCTGTAAGGGACTTCGTCTCAATGTCCTTTCATTGAGGCATATTTAGTTTTACAAACAACTTTATTTTATACGGTGTATAAACCCATTTGAATTTGAATTTTATTCAAAAGGAATCTTTTTATACGAAGCGTTTTACTAAACTACAAAAAGGAATGTTTCTTTTAACGTACGCGGTGACAACGACCTTTTTCGCCGCCGCAAGTACTATTTGGTCTTTGGCTTCCTCAACAAGTCGTAATGTTTTTTTAAAATGAAATAAATACCATATACTCTTTTATGTATCTTGGTATTGAAAATGGTTTTTATAAAGGATTTGTTATGTTGATATATTTAAGTGATATATTGTGATCAAAATGTGGAAATGTTTTCTTTCCATTATATTTGTTTAATGTATTATGATTTTATAATGGTACTTGTACATTATAACGGGTGGTTCCATGAATACAAGGACGGGTGGTTACATTATAACCTCCAATGCATTGGGTATGGAAGTTGGCTATACGACTATTCCATTAAGTATGTGTGGAAGTCGGCCGTATGGCTATTCCATTAAGTAAGTGTGGAAGTCGACCATATGGTTATTCCACTTAAGTATGTTTATGTCCCAAGTTACCTTTATATGTTATGTGTTCTTTATATGGGTTTTATGATAATATTTTGATTACAAAAGGGTAAGTAATGATATTTTATTCAGTGAATAGTTTTTACTACTTCATAAAGGTGAATGTATTACTTTGATAAAGTATAGATGGTTTACTTGTGGTTTTAAGAACTAAGAGTTTTCATTCATTGTGTATCCCTTACTGAGCTTTTTTTGCTCATCCCAAGTTTTTGAAATGTTTTTCACAGGACTTAACGTGGAATAGGGTCAAGGATGGGATCAAGGGAAAGTCATGCTACCTAAATCATGGAACTAGACATGTTTCTTTTTAAGAGTTTTTTATTTTATGGAAATTTAGTAGAAGTGACTACTTTGTAATCTTTTAAGATGTAATTGTTATGTCCTAATACTCTAAAACTCTAAACCTGAAAAGATCCTCAATGTGAATTATTCATTTAATTCAATATTAAGTAAGGTTTAAGGTTGGGTCCTTATAGTTGGTATCAGAGGTCGTTTTAGATAACTTTAGAGGTTAGGGTATTCTTTAAGCATAAGTGACATGACCATAATGGTTAGGATTTCATAAACAGTCCTAGTTTTAGATAAAGTGAATAAGTAAGTATATATTAGTGTTTATCTTCCTCGTTAGTACATGATGGTTTTGTTGATATACTCACACTGACATTTCTGTTTTTAGTGAATGGATGGATCTAGCAGGCACCAAAGAGACAACAGGTTTGAAGGAAACTGTGGTGGTTCTCTAATTAAGATACTAGATAAAATGGGGGATTCAATGAGGAAACTCGTGGTTGTTCTAAATCAACTATCAAGGAGTCATGATCAACCACTTGAACCTTGGTATGTTCTATAATGAATCATGTACGAGATGACCAATCAATGTGGAAGTTTAGGTAATAATTATAAAGGTAACCATTAGAGTTTATATGACCCTTACTTTTGAGGTAATTATGGGTTATTATATGATATGCTGGAAAATGAAAGGCATGAGATAAACTTGAGGTCAAAATATGTTATGATCATTTTTTGAAGATTTTATCTCGTTTTAGGGAATGTTTTAAAATTATATAGTTTTGGAAAAAGGACAACACGCAGACCGTGTGACAACCCATTGCGTCGGAAAAAGCT
Organism: Viscum album; assembly: GCA_963277665.1. Taxonomy (NCBI): domain Eukaryota; kingdom Viridiplantae; phylum Streptophyta; class Magnoliopsida; order Santalales; family Viscaceae; genus Viscum; species Viscum album. The sequence continues at coordinate 779,215,896 of OY728132.1, forward strand.
GCGTGAATCGAACCCACAACCAAAGTGTGACTGGTATTTATCGCCTACCACTAGACTACGTGAAGTCCCTGGTTAGTTTGACTGATTCTTTTTAGTTAGATTATTTTATGAATTAAGAGTAAGTTGATTTTGGGTTATCTATGGAAATTTATTAACCTATCATGGAGGATATGTGATTAGGTTAATTACTTTTCAATACGAGACATTAAGAGAAACTGATGTTGTTTGGAGATAAATATTACGATTTAACTTGGAAGACTATGTGACTAAATCCTTCAAATATTTGGGTTTCAATCTTAGTTTGGTTTACTTTGAAGAATTTTTATGGACAAATTGTATATCGAATGGTCCTCGTTGAACTATGGGTTTTGTTCGGAAAATTTTGGAGATTAAGAATAGATTTTCTTTTTATAAAGGGTTATCCTTTTCTGGATTATCTGATCTTGTACTAACCTTTTTGGGTTTGGTTTTGGTTAGAGTCTAAAGACATGGGAAATATATAGTTCTCTTTTGTGGATTAGGTGATTGTCTAGAAATTGATAATAGTACTCTTAATGCAAACAAGCCTTCCTAAAAGTCGTCTTTTGGAGAAAAAATGAGTTTGATTAATGAATCTACTAAAAGTTGAAAGTCTACATGACAAGTAAGTATGTTCTATTATGATTTAGATAAGCTCAAAAATAAATTCCTCAACGAAAAGTAACTTAAAAAAATTTTGTCTGTTAGCTTTTCCTACTGGGGAATCAAATACCATTTAACCCATCACAAGTTTGTGATTTTCTTATGGTTAACTTTCTCCAAGACATGTTTACTATCACTCTCCATCAGAACATGACCCTTTGTTTTTTCCTCTATGTCCAAATTTTCATACTTGGAATCCTAGTATGTGTTAACTCGGGTGACCTATATACTTATCTTTCTTTAATATAAAGTGATTGTTTTACCGACTCTTGTTCCGAGGTGGGACTTTCAAGGATGTTTCCAAACTCAATTTTAAAATTACGAGGACACAATTCCCAAAAGGGGGGAAGGATGTAACACCCCAGGTAAATAAAGAATATTACATTTTTATATTTATCCATATTTGTGAATAAAATATTAATATTACTTTAAGGGGGATGCTATGCTCGATGGCGTACCCAATACCCAACAACGAGTTTCTTGGGAATCTTACGTTGCACTCTAATAATAAAATAATATTATTTTAAATGGTAGTTAATGCCTAGCCGTTGTAATGGCGGGAATGAATAGAACTAACTACAACAAAATTATATATGTTTGTCAAATATTTTTACTCTTTACAATAAATAATAGAGGATTAAAAATGCGAACGAATCCAATTTTAAGCGTAGACAGTCTAATATTCTTTAAAAGGTCGATTAACCGCCTTTTGATAGCGAACAACTTTTAAATCCACTTTTGGACAATTTTATGTTTTATATTTTACAAAATAAAATTTTTAATTATAATCGAGACATCATGATTTACATTGTGTAAATTTTTGGTATTTTTCCGAAAAAGTTCAATTTTTAATGAATAGTGAAAAATGTTGTATTTTAATTCAAAACCTCTTTTTAATATAATTTATTTATATAATTAGATTATTATTTTAATTGGTTTTAAAGTGTAAATAGAATATATTTTTACCATTTAATCCAATGGTGGTCATTGTAATTAATATCACTTTAATATTTGACATAAACGAGTGTCAATCTTTTGAAGGATATTGTTTCATGAAAACACACTTTGTTTTAACAACGGGATTTAATTATTAAATTAATTAATGCAAATTATATGTTATGAATTTGGTAAAATAGTCATCATTTTTGAATTTGGAATATCAAATATAGCTTAGGGTGAATGTTTGGTATTTTTATGAAAAACATCAATTTTTGATGAATAGTGAAACCACAAAGTGGTGGTTATAAAATTTGATTTTTCGTTTAAATGGGACTTTACCACTTCTGTGATTTGAATTTAAAAAATCCAATTTAAATGATTTTAATTGTTAAGTAAAATGTGGTTCAATGGGATGAAAATAATTTTGGATGAAAAGTAACTTTTAGGTTTTATTAATTGCGATTAAAGGTAATTAGTGTGAGTTAAGGTAAAAATGATATTATAATAAAATGAAAATATCTTGAAACATGTCCTAACCCTATTGGATGAGTTATGGACGACCAAGACAACCCACGGGTCGATTTGTGGTACCCCATGGAGCCACTTGGGTTTGATAATGACATTTGTGCCTTTTATTTAAAGTTAAAATAAAAATGTCACAAACATGATTTGTTTTACTAAACCAATTTTTACATGTGGTTATACAAATAAGAATTTGGACTATAAATAGTCATTGGAAAGATAAAAAGATTTCCTACATCATCGTATTAATTTTATAATTTTTAGACATTAAATAAATTAAATTCATTATGACATCATGATGATGCAGTGATGACCTCATTATTTAACGATTTAAATAAAATGGAATGATAATGAACAATATAGGACTTAAACATGTCCAAAACCTATTGGATGGGTGGATTTATAACCCTTATTACCTTATCCTAGAAATACATCAATTTGAGAACATTAAAATCCGAAAAAAATTTGAAAATAAAGTAACATTTTATACTTTTCCAAGAGTGCCCCTCCTCTCCTTTTATAAAAGGCCCCCACCTATACCACCTTACACACACCTATCAAGCCATTGGCTCGGCCAAGATCTGATAATTTTTTCTCTCCACATCCCTCTCCTCATCCTAGAAGCCTTAACTTATGCGGGAATCTCTTCAATAAACCCTTTTGGTTCAAACCAAAGGGAGTTACCCAATTTTAAGGTAACGTCTTCACTTGTGCTCTTTTGTTTTATTTTTCTTCTCCAACACCCTAAACTCTTTTTATTCATTTATATTGTAACAACTCCAGTATCTTCAATATATTAGGATGTTTTTATAATACATATTCTAGCTACACTTACACACACCTTCATCTAATGGTTAATGAACATACTGTTTCTGTGGACGGCGAATTTCTGCCTCACGAAACAATGATTGTTCAACACTCATATAACACCTTCAAAGGTGACCATTAAGATGTCACTATTTTTATATATGATATATTATATTTTTATTTTTTACTTAGTCTTCTGTATTTTTTATTTGTGTCATACTTTTATGGCTTCCATTATGTGTATACGCGATATCTTCATTTTAGGAAGTGTGGACTACCGCCCCCTCAAAGTGATTTGATTCGTTAATTCCATATGTGAGATGTATAAAGGATGGATTTAAAGATATTATATATAATTTTATACTGTAATTATTATATACCTTTATATAATTATTGTTTTCTTTCCATTAAAGTATGAGATAGAAATTAAAGTAACATTCATGTGTATGTACGGCTTACCGTCTCCATGAACGGTGTATTTCATTTCTTATCCTCAAATGTAATATACTATTATAATTACATATAATGGATATATATGATGTATGATACATATAAAGGATGAATATAATTCTGTAATTAAAAATATACACATCTCTCAGTTAGTTTTAATTCCATTAATATGACATAGAAATGAAAGTAGCGTTCATGCGTACGTACGACATACCGTCTCCATGAACGGTGCATTTCATTTCTTACCTATAAATGATTATGTAATATTATAAATACATGTATATGCTTTATATATATGATATATATGATATCAAAATCAGGAATTTCATTCTGGATATAATGAACTTTTGACCACACGAACAACATGTAATTGTAAGAAGTCCACTTTTGACTTAAGAACCAAATATCGACAAAACAAACATTATTAACTTAAATGATTACATAATGATTATAACATGTCAATAATTGATATAAAAGGAACAATGAACTTGAAAAATGTTCTTAATCAAGTATAAATTAACTCAATTTTATTATTCAGGAGATTAAAGAACGATCGAGTCATGTCGGACACAATGTAAGACATCCAACTCCTCTGTTTCTTTTTAAGTACACTCTTTTATGTCAATCATTTTAAGTTCATCTTTATTATGATTGGGATGTTCTTTTATATTACTCATACTGTACTTTTTATGTTCATATGGTTATAGACCCTATTTTATCTCATCAATCCATTTTTTAAGTTTTGAGTGGCGCCATTAGGCTGCCGAATTTTCGTAAGAGATCTAACCTCTCTCTTTTTTAAGTACTCTCATTAATGTCACTTCTTTTAAGATCCTCTTTGTTTTGATGGGGGATGTTCTTTTATATTCCTCTTTCTGTAAATTTTATTTTAATATGATTAGATACTCTATTTGATCTCATCAATCCATTTTTGGAAGTTTTAAGTGGCGCCGTTAGGCTGCCGAGTTTTCGTAAGGAATTTTTCATCTCACTTTTATTCCCGTGAGATTTATTCTACATTTTCCACAATTTCCTTTGGGTGGTGTATATAATTCCCATTATTATACTCTTTGTGTAATATAATATCATTTATGGGTACTTATATATTCATTTTATGACCCTTCTTCAATGGGGTGTATGTTTCGAAAGTTACCCAAGTCGGTAAGGGGACCTTTCACCCTTCTCTTTTTAAAGACTTATTTTGTTATGTCTTTTTATTCACATACTATTATGTTAGGATATGTTCTTCTATATCCTTATTAATGTAAATTTTATGTCCATGTGATGAGATACCCTTTTTATCTCTCATCAACTCATTTTATAATTTTTGAAGTGACGTCATTAGGCTGTCGAATTTCTGTAAGGGAACTTCTTAACCCACTTTCAATTCTTTGGGTTAAACCTCTAATTATTGATTTTATTATGCCAAGATTATGTGTGGAATCTCTATGTTGTAGTTTCCACAAATGTTTGTGTGGATATACTATTTCTACACATAATCATCTCATTGATAAATTCTTATGTCATTTAGACGGACTTGTATCGGAAATCATAACTCAATCTCATTTCATTGAGATAAATATCTATGTCATTGGTTTTGTTTTTCCATGATTATGTGTGAATGACCTCTGATTGTTTTAAACTTAATATCCACTTATATTTTGTGTATTTTTATTTGTCACACATAATCATATAATTGATTTATCCTTAATCTAAGGATACCGACTTTGTAAGGGACTTCCTCTCAATCTCCTTTTATTGAGGCATATTTAGTTATACACACAACTTTATTTTATACGGTGTATAAACCCCTTTGAATTTTAATTTTATTCAAAAGGAATCTTTTTATACAAAGAGTTTTACTAAACTACAACAAGGAATGTTTCTTTTAACGTACGCGGTGACAACGACCTTTTCCACCACCGTGAGTATTATTTGGTCTTTGGCTTCCTCAACAAGCCGTAATGTTTTTTTAAAATGAAATAAATACCATATACTCTTTTATGTATGTTGGTATTGAAAATGGTTTTTATAAAGGATTTGTTATGTTGATATATTTATGTGATATATTGTTATCGAAATGTGGAAATGTTTTCTTTCCATTATATTTGTTTAATGTCTTATGATTTTATAGTGGTACTTGGAAATTATGACGGGTGGTGCCGTGAATACTAGGATGGGTGGTTACATTATAACCTCCAATGCATTGGGTATGGAAGTCGGCCGTATGTCTATTCCCTTAAGTATTTGTGGAAGTCGGCCGTATGGCTATTCCATTAAGTATGTGTGGAAGTCGACCGTATGGTTATTCCACTTAAGTATGTTTATGTCCCAAGTTACCTTTATATGTTATGTGTTATTTATATGGGTTTTATGATAATATTTTGATTACAAAAGGGTAAGTAATGATATTTTATTCAGTGAAGAGTTTTTACTACTTTATAATGGTGAATGTATTACTTTGATAAAGCATACATGGTTTACTTGATGTTTTAAGAACTAACAGTTTTTATTCTTTGTGTATACCTTACTGATCTTTTTAGGCTCATCCCATGTTTTTGAAATGTTTTTCACAGGACATAACTTGGAATAGGGTCAAGGATGGGATCAAGGGAAAGTTATGCTACCTAAAACATGGAACTAGACATGTTTCTTTTTAAGAGTTTTTTATTTTATGGAAATTTAGTAGAAGTGACTACTTTGTAATCTTTTAAGATATAATAGTTATGTCCTAATTCTCTAAAACTCTAAACCTGAAAAGATCCTCAATGTGAATTATTCATTTAATTCAATATTAAGTAAGGTTTAAGGTTGAGTCCTTATATGGAATCAATCCACACATAGTTCTTGAATTAAATCTCATTGTACATGTCTTACCTATATGCATAGAGGAAGAATTTTTGTGTTTATTTTTTATAGTTGGGCCCCAGATTGGGGAGTTGGGTGTCACTACATTTCATGGGATGACAGAAATGTGGATTCATGTAGTTTTGTAATAGAGGTGTAGTGGGAGTCCAACACGACAAGTAGTTTCCCCCTCAGGAAAGGTCCACAGTAATGTGTAGTTTAATATCCTGAAAGGAGCATAAACTATATAGTTTAACAACATGAAACAAGGAATTATGATTTTACATTAATGGTCTTGCATCTAAGACCATGATATAACTATTTTAAATTAATTTTCCTTATCTATATAGGGTTGAGCCCTTACCCAAGTTCCTAAGATCATCTGATCTATGATCGGTGTTAGAAACTAGGAATGGAAAAAGTACTTCTCACAACATGGAGAATTTTAGATTATATACAAGGGTATTTTTTACCATGAGGTTACTGGTCTAGGAAAAAAGATATATTCATTCATATATATTTCATAAAAATGAAAATTAAGTCATATAAAGTTCTAGAAACATGTTTAGTTTAGTATCTAATGGTATGGACATCAACTGTGAAGTTTGATGTCATGCAGTAATGATTTCAGTCACTCCACATTAATGTAGAGGAATGTCGCCGCTATGAGAAAGAATGGAGGTACATGTTTCATTATATATCATGTGACAGTATGAATCAAGAAACCCATGATTCGTGGAAATGATGCAGTTTCATGTCATATGGAGAGGACATCGTGATTCAGATTAATTTCTTTCATTAAGGATGTGGGTCACCTAGCATGGAAGGAAATTAATATTTTAGATTGTCCAAAAAATAGAGGTGTAGGAATCACTATATATCTTGTGATAGCCAAAAGTTGGACACACATAGTTCTTGGATAAATAGATTTCCTATATGGATCTTACTATCACATAGGGGTAGGGGCATTTAAACACCCTTCCACATATTTCTCGCTTCTATGTGGCGACTCTTTAGTGAGATAATGATTTCGGTGTAGTTTAACAACATTTGGTGAGAAAATATTCTTTGCAGTTTCAATATAATGTAGTTAAGAAACTTTTCAGCAATTTAACATCATGTATTATGGATGATAGGACTTGTGTATTTTAAAATGTTTCAACTAGGACCTATTCATAACATTTTTACATCATTTGGTCTAGACGAGAGACAATATACAATTTTTAGTTTTTCTTCCACTACATTAATGCTTGGTGGTTGTTATTTGAATTATTTCTTAAGAAACCTTTTGTTGGTGGTTGGTGTGACATGCTTCTATTCCATTTTGTTTAATGAGTATTCACTGTTGTGATAAACATTTTGTATAATATATGTCCCTTCCCATTTATGTTCAATCATTGGATTTTTCATACCTGGTATAATTAGGGTTATGCGGTCAAGCACTAGTTCTCCTTGGAAGAACGAGCAGAGGTGACCCATTTTATTAAAGGCTCATATGATCTGATTCTTATAGGCTTCGAGGATGTGAATTATGCACAACCTCTTCTCATTGAGCCTCTCAAATTCATCGAGATGTGTTTGAGATTAATTTTTATCTGAGAGATTTTAAAAAACATATTTTTGATGTGAAGGAAGATAGAATTATATGACCAAAAATTCCTTGGTCGCGTACAATAATGAATATGGATATTATTTTGTAATAATATAGGTTGTGCTATGATATACCCATAAATCATGGAAGACATTTTACATCCAGTACTTCTTGTCCTTATTCACCATATTAAAGAGTATAATTGATAGAGTCTTTTGAATGAATCAATCTATCCATTTTTCATTTGATTATAGTGGGATGAATGATTTGACTCAATGAAGTAATCTTGATAAAATTTCTTCATATCTATAAGAAAATAAGTTTGTTATTTTGTCCATAAAAATCACATGAGGAACTATGAACCTAGTAATGATATGGTACATTATGAATTTTATGATTTTCTTCATCATGACTTCCTTGAGGGGTATGGACTCAACCCATTTGGTGAAAAAGTAGATAGCCGAAATGATGTACTACAACCTCTTATATGTACCTGGGGGTATAGCTCCACAATATCCATTACACATATGGAAAATAGAATGGAATATTCAGTTTTATGTAGCAATTTCAGGGTTTGGTGGATTATGTTTTCATGAATCTATCATGCAAGATATTTTTTTGGTTAACTCCATAAATTCATGTATCATGGTATTCCAGTATTAACCCAGCCTCTTGATTTTGTGGGAGAGACTAGTCCAGAACTAATGATTTTCTCTTGGGACTGCATGTACTTGTTCCATGGATAAAAAAATCCCTCCATATACAAGGCATCTACGGAGTATTTAGTTGAATCATTATTATAGAGTTATTTATTCTCATTCAGACTATACCATAGGGTATAGTTCATTTTTCATTGTCAAATCTATTCCCTTAAATCCCAGTCTATCAATTGTATCCTATATTCAATATACCCAATTATGGGATCCATCTATCTAGGGGTTGATATCAGTTCTTCATACCCTTATTAAGTGTTAACATAACTGATTTATATCATATTTCAAATGATGATCTATTTAACCATCCTTCATTGTGTGATACAAAATTTCACTTCCTCCTAATTATGTATGACCAAGTATTTGGTTTCATTATCCCATGCATCATCATGAGTATTTTTTTATTTGGGGGCATGATTCAATGTGGGATAATAAATGGAACACCTCCATTATTACTCTGAAGTATCCAGTTAGAGGGTCCAATTTATCCTTTTCGATGGAATATTCAAAATTTATATACTTCATTACTAGTTCTGAATCCTATTTGATGTTCATATTATCTATTTTTAGCATTGGTTCTAGTTTCAAGCCAATTATGAGGGCTTTTTCTTTAGCCTCATTATTCATATAACTGTCGGGTAGTGAGAATGCATAGGGAGTAATTTCATCATATAGAGAGACAAATAAAATCCCTAATCCAATGATCTTGAGCAAGGAATTTTATATCCTTTTTCCAAGAAGAGTTTTGGAGGGTTCCATAAAAGGACATCACCCATGTTTTGGTTGTTTAATGGGTTTTGAAAATATCCTCATCTAGAAGTTTGGTGTCCATTCGTTTTCTATCAGGATCGGGGTGTGCCAAAAAGAACAAAGTCAAGGCTAGTTAGTTCAATGAATTCAATAGAATGAACTGAATATCGCATTTTTTCATAATTACCTCTCATTGATCCAAATTATTGGCTAAAATAATGAACCCAAGGATGTACTTGAGTGGATCAACAAGAGAAACCAGGTGGAATTCATGGTGCTTCATGTAATGCCTCATCTTTTTCAATGAAAATATTATTGTGAGGTAGTTCTTTTCAACATCATAATATTGTGTCTCACTTTCAATCATCATTAGGCTAATGTAGTAGAGACTATTATCACTCACCAATTTATTTTTCAATGTGAGGAATCTTCCTAGTGAGCATTACATTGTGGACACATAAAAGATGAGGGGATTTCCTTCCAATAGCGCCATCAAGAGAAGTGGGCGTAGAAGGTAATGCTTGATGATGTTGGAGCATTATTGGAAATATCCATCCCATTGATAGGATATTTCCTTATTCATTATCTATTAAAGGGTATCCATTTATAGAATAAGTTGATGATCAATTTTCATATGTATGTAAGGTTCCCTTTGAGACCCCTCAGTTCCATGAAATTCTGAGGTGGTGACATTGTCATCATTACTCTAGTCTTCACAGTGTCAACCATGATACTAAAGTGGTCTCCAAAAAGCTAAGGAACATCAATGATGATACCCCAAAAGAACATTTCATTGAATTATTCTTTATACTGTGATGCCACATCTTGTAACATACTATTTAATGATTTGTGAATTGATTTCCTTGCTATCAAGATTTGACTACTAGGTCGTCTAATTAACATTCATTTATTCATCCCATTAAGTTATTGAAGAAATTATGTATCAAGCTTCTATAAGTGCCAATACTTTTTTTCAAAAAAATTGGAATTTTCTTATAATAGAAGATCCCTTGGGTTATCTAAATATAGTTTCTTACTAATCTTTAAGAGCTATTACTATTTAATTGTATCCTGAATAACCATCCATGAAGGAGAGGGTTTGCAATCCATGATTTGAATCAATTAAGACTGAGGATATCAGTAATTGTAGGAAATCTTACAAGAAGTGTCGATTAATGTCACGACCCATCCCTTAGGGCCTGTATCGTGGCTACCTCAAGCCCACCTTCCATAGGCCAGGGGCTGGCAACTAGCACCAAAGGCGCAATTACCTACAACTGGGAAGGTGTTGCCTTGATAAATTGAAAACACACACCACCAGCATACAAGAAGAAGAAAACAATAAGTAAAAAATGTGTAACAAGTATGCTGAAAGTAAAGGGGGCCGGAAATACAAGCCCAACAGTAAAGTACAAGGAAAAGAAAAATAGGTACAACTAATAGACAAACAGCTGGAAGGTGTCTAGCACCTCCTGGATCGTCCACCACAGATCCTACCTGAAGTATTGGTACAAGAAATCCTCCTCAGTGATCCACGCCCGTCCATCTCCTGCGGGTATTATCTCATCATGAGGTCCACCTCTAGGAACCGTCCAATCCCCATACACTCATCCTCGGTCACCACTTTCCTTTATCTACATCCAACACTACGAGGTGCGAGCATTGCCCATGCAGGGGTGAGTATAACGATACACATTAGGGACCCCAAGACCCTCAAGGTCTCAAAAAATCCAACAAGGATACACCAAAAAAGTATGATTTCAACGGATAACCATTACATAGGTATATTCCCAAACATATACCAAAGTTATCAAGTAACCCATATCAATCATGAGGAATACAAAAAGTTCATTGGCTCAACTCAAACCATGATTTTATTCATTATGTCGATACCACGGCTGCTGGAGAAATCCACCTCTGTCGAGCACAGTAGTCCGGTCATGACAAAGAGGTGATACTCACTAACATTAGACTACTGAGTTACTCCTCCTGTTGTGTACCGTGGGGCTACCACCTCACACAGTAGCGCTTCCCGCCATGGTCTGCCACATCACAGAGTAGCGCTTCCCCTAATAGCATAAAGAGGTACTCCCCCTGTCGAGTACTGCGGTTCTGCCACCTCACGCAGTAGTGATCCTCCGCCGTGGGTCTTCCGCCTCACACAATAGCACTCCCCACTAGGCCAGTCAAGTCACTCCGAAACGAATCATATAAGCAGTCATCAGGTCTCATCAAGCTTCTAGGTCTCCGTACTCTGCTTGATCGTCTCTAGGAGGGTCCGCTCCATGACAAAGAAGTCGATACTTCAATTGTCATGAATTCCCATGAATAAGTATCTCAAAGGTTTTCCACATCAAAGGGGTCTCAACGCAACAGACAACGTGTCAATCGGATGCCAGATCTGTGAGTTATTAGCCTTTTTGTCCCGGGGCCTGGATGGTTTCATGTACGAACCAACCCATCCGTATCTCAACTGTACCCCGAACAACCATGAGGTATACTCAAAGGGAAAGTTTCTCAACGAAAATACCAACGTCGTCGATGGATTGTAAAACAGACGTCCGGTCTGAGAGTTATTGGTTTTTCCGTTCCAGGGGCCCGGTTGGTTTTTAAGCTAAAACCATCCCATCTGTACTCCAACTACATTAAAACCTCAAGTGGATTATTCCAAAAGAACCATATCATAAAAAATAATCCAACGTAGTTGATGGAACTTAAATCGGAGGTCCTCTCCTTAAGTTACAAGTGTTTCTGCTCCGAGGGCCCGGTTGGTTTTGGGATCGAACCAACCAGTCCATACCCAAACTTCACCGAAACCATTAGGGTAATATACCGAAATGACTGTATCAATCCGAGCAATCCTACGCATTTGACGGTGCATCGATCAAATGGACATAGCTCATGTTATGGGAGATTAACCAAAAATGGTCCGAAGAGGGGGGTATGGGCCCGGTCCGACCCGGCCCAACCCACCCTAGGTCGGCCCGAACCAAGAAACCCGACCCGGGTCCGGGTCCGGACTGGTAGGGTGCGGCCCGACCCAGCGGCTGAGGCCCGGCCCGCACGTAGGCGGCCAGGCTCGGTGGTTGGCCGCGGCTCGGCCAGGCGGGCCATGTGGGGAGGGGGGGGGGGGCTGGTTGTTCATAACGGCGACGCCAGCCTGGTGTCGCCTGACCTTCCAGTAAACCGAGCGGCGTAGGTTCTACTCCACCGCTACCATAGCCGGTGCTGCTACGGTCTTCTGTCGGAGGCATGTTAGGGCACAGTTGCCTAAAGGTTCCCAGCTTGTTCGAGCCGCCGCCTCTGGTCATTGGCACCGCCGCGTCGGTGACCCGCACCACCGCGATCTTCCGCGGGAAACCGGAGTCATTCTGGTGGTCCATTTTGCCTCATGTCTACACCTGTGCCCCTCTCAGGGTTTTCTCTACATTGTGAAGGCCTCAAAACTTCATTTCCCTTCCATTCACCCATCACCCAACAAATCGGGCATCACGAACAAGTTGGCAGTGGGTCCAGACTTCTTCGTTAGCCCATACCCACCGCGTTAGTTGTTCAAACAATCATCCAAAAAATAATCTCCCATGATCGAGGGTATAAATCACATATATAAAATTACAAAATATCCCCTACCTAGTAATTGAATTCGCACGTCGACAAGTCATGGAAGACAAGCGTCGCGGTAGTCAGGTGTCACGAAAGATGGTGTCACGGAGAACGGTGTCATCCCGTCAACGTTGGAGGAAGAGTTGTTAACGTAGGTGACGCTTCTCATGATCGGTGTCTTCTCCCTTGATGTGGAAGAAGAAAAAGGTAGGAGAAGTCGTGGAGTATTCTTCGCCAAGAGATGATGATGTTCTTCATGGAAGAATGAAGCGTATCTAATTCTCAAAAGGTTCCCCAGCAAAATATTTTTCAAGTAAAATATTATAATAGAATTCTCTAATTTTAATGAAATGCCATGAAAATCAAATTAACTCAAATGGGAGGTGAAAATCCATTAATTTAACATTAAATTAAAACATGTTGGAAAATTTTATGGGAGAGAGAGAAGGAGGTGAAGAGTCACAGTTAAAGAGGGAGTTAAATGGGGGTTTCAAGGGAGTTGAGGGGAGGTGATAAGTTAGGGGCTCATGTGGGCCCCACCACCCATAGTTATATCCTCGCATGGGAAGTTTGGTGGGGTGTGGGCCCCATATCCAACTTCCCTTTGGATGAAATAAATTCTACTTAAAATAAAATTTTAGCAAAACAATTTTATTAAATTCTTAATGAATCCCCAAAATTTAACTACCACATACGACAAAAAACAACTACGGTAAAGGTCCCCTTAAGAGAATATCGGCGTTGGGAGTTCATCAGTGCCCTCATATTTCAATTCTGAGCACCGGTTAAAAATATAGAAAAACCCTCACATACGTTTACTGAACGTAGCCGAAAAAACGTCAAAAATTGATTTCGGGCACACCGGGCCTCAAAATCAGGTACCGTCAGAAACTACGGACTTGTAAAATTCCAAAGAATTTAGGAAAAAAATTTCATTGAAATTTCGGGGTCCTAAAATTACCCCCACCTCAGTGCTTTACCTCTCCATAAAGCTACAAAACACTCTAGGGAAAACAAAATAGGTACTAAGTATGCATCTGACCCTCCCGCTCCCATGATCTCTCCTGGAGGTTCCTGTGCTGCCAGAAAATGCGCACAAGAGAAATCGACCTTACACGAAGGACTCGCTTCTGTCGATGGTCAATATCTACTAGAACTTCTGTAAAATTCACCCCGTCATCAATGTACTGCTCCAAGTGGTCGATGTTGTGGGACAAATCATGCACGCATCTCCTTACTTGAGATACGTGGAAGACGTCATGCACCTGGTGCAACTGAGGTGGAAGGGCCAGGCGGTAAGCCACCTTGCCTACTTTTATGAAAAAGTATAGGAGTGACTATAAGAGACTGTAGATAGGCTGCACCATCTCTTGTCCTACAATAGATGATAAGATTTTCCCTTCTCTGAAAAAAGAAAACCGGTCTCATCCCCTGGATGAACCACGTCCTTTTCCTAATACAGTCAATCCTGACATGAATGGTACTAATTCATGTCATGGATGACGTCATAAGGCCTCAACTCTACTACCAAGATATCCAACCGTTACTCTCACCTCCAAGGGTTGAGTCACACTTTCTACATTAGTGTGTGGTTACTAGGTCTCCTCTAGTAGAAATCTCAAAAGTGAGGGTCAAGTCAACAGCTTAAACCGAAACCTCTTAGTATTAACCTCACAAAAAGGAAGGAAAGCAAACATCACAAGGAAAGTGTATTTTATTACTGTGTCTTGAAGTAAAAAAGACACATAACAACCACAAACAACAATATCAACGAAGCTATATGAATCATGACCAAAGTCCTCTAAGCCTGGAACTAGTCCCGCTTTTTTCTATCTACTTCCGGAGCTCCATGGTCATATGCTTCAGCTACCTGAAGCTATGATCTCCCCTGTCCACCCATTCTTTATGGACGGGGTGACCTCCTAGTGGTGGTGGTGGCAACACCTCATAGCATCGTCCACCACAAACTGCACAACCATCTCCTCTACCACGGTCGCATACTCCATGTGGTCTGTCACGATCGATCCTCTGCCTCTGCCAGAGAGGTCCTTCATCTATCTTTTGATTGTCTGAGTGGTGGGTAAGACAGTCACGATCCATGTGACCCTATCCTCCGCATGAGTAACATTTCCTGGTAGGTCTGTATTTGTCTCCACCTTGGGTGCCCCGCACTACAGACCTTGAGTCGTGCGGTCGACAACCTGTAGGTCTGTTCCTCTTGGACCTCTGCGTCATCTGTCTACAACCAGCTGCAGAAGACTCTGCTTCATGTTGGCTAGTTGTGGGTCCTGCTATTGGGGACTGCTCAGCAAGGAAACTCTCCAATAATAGGGGTCGCTCTAACACCCATGTATGCGTCGGGATACTGTGAGAGATAACTAAAGCTCTGATCTCTCTCTTGAGTCCCTCCTCATAGGTCCAGGCCCTGAAGAATGGGTCTCGTACTATATCAGTGGAGTTGCGTGAGGGGTCAGTGATCTTGGCTGAGTACTATGCCAATGTCATGCTACCCTTCTATAGATGCAGTATCTTCTGTATCTGCACCGCTCGAAGGGTGGCTGGTACAAACTCCGCCCGAAACAGGCTCTCAAAGTCTGCCCATAGAAGTGTCCCCTCATCATGAATCTTGAGCATCAAGCTCTACCATATGCCTGCTGCTACCTGAAAAATGCTAGTAGCAAGGATCACCATGAAGTCTTTTGGTGTCCCTACTAGCATGAAAACTCTCACCACAGCCTCCATCCAATCCTTAGCTGCCTGTGGGTCCGTCTCTCCATAGAACCTGGGTGGCCTATGGCACTGGAACTCATGGAGTGCGCTCAAGCGGCGTGCATTGCCTACTGCTGGGGCTGGTGGCATCGGTGGCCCAACATGTGGTAGTACCGCTGGTGCCTCTGATAGTGCCTCAACTTGAAGAGGTCCCTATACTGAGGCATGGTCACTCGGCGGGCTGTTAGTATGTACAACTCTCGGGGCCCTAGCTAGTTGTCCACGGGGAGGCATCCTGAAAGAAACAGATGTGACACGGTCAAAGATTAAACCTGGTGAGTTGACCTGGTTTGATCTGACATAAATAAAACTATTAAAAACACACATGCAATCAGTGTTTTTGTGTGCAGAGTCGAAAATCAGATGTCAGGGTCCTGGTGTATGGATACATCGGCCGCCCGCACAAACACAGGACTCCCTGAACTGAAAACCACACTTAGTACCCTTAAAACAATTGCTTCACAAAAATAAAATATCAGATAACTAGTTCTGTGGTAGAACCGATGTTCTTTGATACCAATTTGTCATGACCCATCCCCCAGGACCCATATCGTGACTACCCCAAGCCCTCCATCCATAGGCCAGGGGCTTGCGACTAGAACCAAAGGCGTAATTCCCTACAACTGGGAAGGCGTTGCCATTATAAATCATAAACACACAAAACTGAAGTATAATTGGAAGCAAACACTAAGTGAAAACTATGTAACAAGTATTCTGAAAGTAAAGGGGTCTGGAAATACAATCCCAATAGTAAGGTACAAGTAAAGGAAAAACATGTACAACTAAAATAAAAATAGCTGGAAGGTGTCTAGCAGCTCCTGGATTGTCCACCACGGATCCTACCTGAAGGGTAGGTACATCAATCATCATCAGTGCTCCATGTTTGTCCGCATCCTCTGGGTACCGTCTCATCGTGTGGTCCACCTCCGGGAACAACCCAGTCCTCTAACACTCAGCCTCGGTCAGCGATGTCCTTCATCTACATCCAACAAAATTAGGTGTGGGAATTTCCCGTGCAATGGTGAGTATAACAATACTCAGTAGGGACCTCGAGACCCTCAAGGTCTCACAAAATCCAATAAGGATAAACCAAAAAGCATGATTTTAACAGATAACCATTACTTAGGTATATGCCCATACATATACCTAAGTTATCAAGTAACCCATCTCAATCATGAGGAAAACACAGAGGTCACTGACTCAGCTCAAACCAAGATTTTATTCATGATGTCAAAACCATGGATGTCGGAGAAATTATACTCTTTCGAACACATTAGTCTTTTCATGACTCCAAGGTGCTACTCACTAACCTTAGACTATAGAGGTACTCCTCCTGTCGAGTACTGCGGGCCTGCCGCCTCACACAGTAGCGCTTCTCGCCATGGGTCTACCGCCTCACACAGTTGTGCTCCCACTAATAGCTTACAGAGGTACTCCTCCTGTCGAATACCACATGTTTTCCACCTCACACAGTAGCGCTCCTCCACTGTGGGTCTGTGGCATCACACAGTAGCGCTCCCCACTAGGCTAGTCATGTCACTCCGAAACGAATCAGACAAGCAGTCTTCATGTCTCAGCCAGCTTCTAGGCCTCTGTACTCTTCTTTCTCATCTCTAGGAGGGTCTGATACATGTTCTAAAAACAGATACTCAATGTGTCACGGAGTCCCATGAAGAAGTATCTCAAAGTTATACCATGTCAAAGGGGTCTCAATGCAACCGACGGCGCATCCATCAGACACCTGATCAGGGAGTTATTATCCTTTTTGTCCCGAGGGCCGGGTTGGTTTCGTGTATGAATCAACCTGGCTGTATCTCAACTGTACCCCAAACTCCTATAAGGTATACTCAATGGGACCATTTCTCAACAAAAATACCAACGTTGCAGACGGTTCGTCAAACGGACGTCCGGTATGAGAGTTATTGGTTTCTCCGTTCCAGGGGCCCAGTTGGTTTTTAAGATAAAACCAACTTGTCTGTACTCCAACTACATCCAAACCTAAAGTGTATTATTCCAAAAAAACTGTCTCATCAAAAGGAATCCAACGTAGTTGACGACACGTCAATCAGACGTCCGGTCCTTAAGTTATAAGCATTTCTACTCTGAGGGCCCGGTTGGTTTTGGGTTCAAACCAACCTGGCTATACCCAAACATTTCCAAAACCTTGAGTGTAATATACTGAAACTACCATATCGATCCGAGGAATCCTACGCAACTGACGGTGTGTCGATTTGAGGTACGTAGCTCAAGTAATTTTCGATTAACCGAAAATGGTCCGAAGAGGGGGGTCTGGGCTCGGTCTGACCCGACCCCACCAACCCTGGGTCTGCCCGGCCCAGCGGCTGAGTTCCGGCCCACCAAAGGGAAGCCTGTCCCACGCGGCAGGCGGCTCGGCACGCGCGCCAGCCTCCCGGACCGACTCGGTGGCCGGCCGAGTGGGGGGGGGGACTCTTGGTAACGGTGCCTACCAGCCTTCATGGAACCCGTGCGGCGTGGGTTATGCTCCATCGCCTCTGTCGCTGGTGTCGCGGCGGTCTTCCAAAGGAGGTGCGGTAGGGCGCTGATGCCTCCAGGCAGCCGGCCGGTGCTAGCCGCCACCTCCGGTCACCGGCGTCGTTGCGCCGGCGACCCGCGCCGCTACGATCTTCCACGGGCCACCGGAGTCATTTTGGTGGTCCGTTTTTCCTCCCATCTGCGCCTTAAGACCTATCAGGGTTTTCTCTACACTACAACAGCCTCAAAACATCATTTCCCATCCGTTCACCTGTCGCCCAACAAATTTCGCATCATGAACAAGTTGGCAGTGGGTCTGGACTAGTTCGTTAGCCCGTACCCACATCGTTAGTGGATCAAACAATCACCCAACAAATAATCTCCCAGGTTTGAGGATATAAATCACATATATAAAATTACACAATATCCCCTACCTCATAATGGACATCGCATGTCGACAAGCCACAGAAGACGAGCGTCGCGGTAGTCGAGAGTCGTGGAAGATGTCGTCGCGGAGAACGGTGTTGTCCTGCCAACGTTAGAGGAAGAGTCCTTGACGTAGGCCACGCTTCTCACGAGCGCTATCTTCTCCCTTGACGCGGAGGAAGAATAAGGTAGGAGACGTAGTGGAGCATTCTTCACTGAGAAAGGATAATGTTCTTCATGGAAGAGTGAAGCTTCTCTAATTCTCCAATGGTTCCCCACCAAAATATTTTCTAAGGTAAATATTATAATATACTTCTCCAATTTTCAAGAAATTCCATGAAAATAAAATTAATTCAAATGAGAGGTGTCAATTAATTAATTGAACATTAAATGAAAACATGTTGGCAAAATTTATGGGAGAGATAGAAGAAGGTGAGGAGTCACAATTACTAAGGGAGTTAAATGGGGGTTTCAAAGGAGTTGAGGGGAGGGGATAAGTTAGAGACTCGTGTGGACCCCACCAACCTTAGTTCTATCCTCCCATGGGAAGTTAGGTGGGGTATGGGCCCCACCTACAATTTCCCTTTGGATGAAATAACTTCTACTTAAAATAAAATTGTAACACAACAATTTTATTTAATTCTTAATGAATTCCCAAATTTTAACTACCACATACGACAAAACGCAACTATGGTAAAGGTTCCCTTAAACGAATACCAGTACTGCGAGTTCATCAGTTCCCTTAGATTTCAATTCTGAGTATCAGTTCAAAAGATAGAAAAATCCGCATGTACGTTTACTGAACGTACCTGAACAAAACTTCAGAAATTGATTCCTGGCACACCGGGCCTCAGAATCAGATTCTGTCAGAAACTGCGGACTCGTAAAATTACAAATAATTTAAGAAAAACATTTCCTTGAAATTTTCGGGACTTTACAACTAAGGTCTACAAAATTGATTCAAACTCCAATATTTCTAATATTTTTCTTAAAAGGGATGATTTCAGTGAGACGTCTTTTGTATTACAGTTATTATAAAATGTTAAATTTCTTCAATTTAACAAATATTCATTTTAACTTTTTAGAATGTTTGTGGTGTATCCTCAACGATTTAAACTAGAAAAGTCAATGGTCATTAGGCAATCCATGACGGCGTGTATCAATATCAAAATTCACTATGGTAATTTATTTATAATTTCAAGATAACACAAATCGATGCTGCTTTAGAAATTTCATTTACATCTGTTCATCCTCTAGAGTCTTGGAGGCACTAATTAGTATAGGTTGTGGGCCTTCGTCCATTCCCATATTTATTTTCCTAACCTTATAAATGGTGGTGGAGACACCTTACTCAAATTTTGGATTATATTTATAAAGGATATCCTTATATTTTAAGAAGGATATCCACCAATAGTTTTTTTCTTTCCTTTTTATGAAACCTACTTCAGAATATGTGTCTTCACATGTGTCAAAGGGGAAACTGTCACATCATAGTATTCTAACATTTCCATCAAATGGGTATTTTAAACACTTGTGGAAATTCTGAGGGTACATCCATATGGGGGTGGAGCTAGGGTCTTCCAAGGTGGAAATTATATGTGGTGCCTTGATAGATAACAATAAATAATTATTATATATGAGTTCCTAAAATACATATTTATGTTTGATCTTATCAATCATTCTTTGTTCATGATTATCATTAAATTTAATATTCATTTATGTTTGGAGAGAAATCCCTTTCACTATAAATGAAATGTTATAGGGTTTGAATTAAGATGTGGTTGATCTCGAAGCCATTTTCCATTATATACCTTCATATATTGACTTTAACGAGTCTAATAGAAACATATAGGGGTTAGATGTATACCTGGATAACCTCCTTGTGATCTCACTCCATGAATTATACAGCGATATTGAATTTTGTTGGAATAGTCTCCACTCACTAGACCTCGACTGTAGAGAATTCTATCTCAAACTCTTATAGTCTCTAGAGGGTTTAGATGAGTGCCTCCATGAGTTCTTTTGAAATATATTGCACTAAAGGATTGAGATCTTGGCTAGGAAACCTCCATAAATTTCATAATTTAATACTATTGTGGTTGAGGTTAGAACTTCATGTGGTCGAGTTTCTACCTATTATCTATATTAGAAGTT
This sequence comes from Viscum album, assembly GCA_963277665.1. Taxonomy (NCBI): domain Eukaryota; kingdom Viridiplantae; phylum Streptophyta; class Magnoliopsida; order Santalales; family Viscaceae; genus Viscum; species Viscum album. Next base: position 779,236,641 of record OY728132.1, read on the forward strand.
GAGAAATTTGAGGTAGACGGGCCTGGTGCTTGTGAAAATGTTGAGGGATCATATTCTTCTAGTGGCATAGGTCATCCATCCATATTTTGTTGGCTAATTAGATAATCACACCCTTTCTAGCTAGTCATGAATGATGATTGGGTACAACCAACTAATTAAGTGTTCTAGAACACCTCCATTTCTCTGTTGAGCTTGCTGGAGCACTTTCCAATGGGTATTAGTAGCTTATCTTTCTACCATGGGGATGTGACAAAAATATTTGATCCGACCACACCAATGATGTCCCATGTATCCTAATTTAATATTCATGTGGCCCCCTATTACATGATTAGGTGTGTGGAACTAATACTCAAAGATATATTCATCATTAGAGAAGGGATTTATAAACTCTATCATGTTAAAAAAACAAATGATGATCTCTTAGTTTGATGATGGTTCTAGTTGGTGTGGTAGTTCTTGTGCATTGTATGTTGTAGGGATGAAACCTAAAATGTTTAGAACTTGTGTTAGATCAGGATGTGATTCTTCCTATTTTGTTTTTTACCGTGTATAAGTTTTGCATCCACCTTTGGAAGAAAATGCCTAAAATCACATACCTATGTGGAATAACTATTATGTGTATGTTAATATATGATATCAAGGTAGAATGAGCTTGGTCCACTATCTTTCAATTAATCTTTTTTTTCAAACATCCACCCATATCATGATGGTACTTTTTTCAAATCAACTTTTCTGTATAATTGGGAAATAGTTCTGTAGGTCACATATTCCGAGGATTTATTGTAAAACCCGAGACATTTATGTGAAATATTTTGTTTTTATATTATATAAATCATCAAAGGAATATTTCACTACACACAACACTATCTTGGCTTGATTTACACGCAACTGCGGCCTTCCTTTATAGGTTGCATCGTACGCAATACCGAGTTTCACTAAACAATGATATGCTATTAAAATATTATTAAAACTAGCTGTTATAAATAGTAATAACCAATTTTTTAAAATTTATAAATTTCATTTTTAAAAACGGACTTCATTTTTGGATTCGGAATATCGAAATTAGCCTAGGCTGAAATTTTGGTATTTTTCTGAAAACTTTCAATTTTTGATGAATAGTGAAACCACTATGTGGTAGTTAAAAACTGAATTTTTCATAAAACATAATTTTACTGCTTCTGTGAGTGAAATTTCAAAAATCCGAGAGACACAGTTGATGTCTGTAAGTAAAATGTGGTTCAATGAGATGAAAATAATTTTTGGGTGAATAGTAACTTTTTACTTTTTTTTACCACGGTTAAAAGTAAATAGGGTAATTAAGGGTAAAAATGATATTATTATTACCCTAAAATATGTCTTAATTCTATTGGACAAGTTTAATTTGACCAAAAACAAACTTAGGAATAAAATATGACCATTTAGGCCCACTTGGATTAGATTAGGACATTTATTATTAATTTATTTAAAGAAGGGTTAAAATAGTTAAAATCTAAGTTTAATAAGTAAATCATTTTTCATATGGGGTTATACATAAGATAAATTTGACTATAATTATTCATTAGAAATCTAAAAATATTTCCTACATAAATGTATTTTATTTGTAAATTTTAGACATTAAATAATTTAATTTATTTATGACACAATGATGATGCAGTAAATATCTTATTAATGAAATATTGACATAATTGATGTTATAAATACCCAAATAAATGTATTTTGAGACTTATTATGAATTACAGTAATTTTATAGGTTAATATGACATGTTATTATTGATTTAAGTAACTTGGTTCGAACTAATCATTCTGTTATGATTTTCACAAAAATCAATTACTAAATAGTGTCAAAATTGATATAAAATAGTTTTTAAAACAAATATTATATTATTAATTGATATTTTTTTCCTAAAAATCTAATAATCTGACAAATGACTTAGATAAGGTTATATATATTAATAATAGACAACTTGTGGTTCCTTTGGCTTGATATAGTGAGTTTATTAACCTTATAGTGTAAGAAAACAAGAATACACCGTAAAAGTTAACTTATCTAACTTAAAGTTAAATCTAAATGATAAGGTTAAAATTGATACCTAAACTTGTCTAAATTCTATTGGATGAGAGTATTTAGACCCCTACCCACCTTATCTTCGAAATATATCAATTTGGAGCTATTAAAAACCGAATTTGACATTATAATAAAATAATATTTTTGGTTATTCCAAAGGTGCCCCTCTACTCCCTTATAAAAGGGCACCTCCTCCCCCTCTTCCTCACACCACTTTGAGCCTTCAAGCTCGGCCCAAACCTGACAATTTCTCCACTCCAATTACTAAGAAACATCCTACAGGTTCTGGTCTTCTTCAAAGACCTATTTTAGTGCCCTAAAAGGAGGTCTCAATAAAGCACTTCAAAGAAGAGGTAATGTCCGTTACCGATTCTTTCATCTTTATTTCTTCTTCCACTTATTCATATTTAGTTGTTTCATTATGAAGTAATAACATCAATATCAATCATATACTGATATGTTATTATAAGTATGAAACAACCCTATTTCACCATCTATCCATCCTACAGAAAAAGAAATCACCGTGTGTGCGTACGTACGGAATACCGTCTCCACGTCGTGGTGTAATCTATTTTCCACCACCACCTTACTTGGATGGGTATAATGGTGTAAATAATGACTATATATGACAATTATAAAGTGATATTGACTCTTAAATTGTATACATACACTCCAATACAATTCCACGATCATAGGAATGATATCATCACTCGTGCGTACGTACGGAATACCGTCTCCACGATGTGATGTGACTCGTTCTACATGATCATCATTTCATAATGATTTTATAAAGGAATTGAATGAATTAATATGATATATATTATACTAATAACATTTTGGAAATGAGTTATCTATAACGTAAATAGAAGAATAAGAATTTATTCGACAAAACACACATAAGAACAAAAAGTGATAAACACCGGAATAACAAGTAGTAATGAAATATTACTAATAAGAAGCTAAGAATATGACCATATATGATATCATAACAATAATTATGATTATGGAATAAGTCAATAACATTATTTAAATAATTATACAGGAGGTTCGGACAATTACGAAGCAAATCAGACCTAAGGTAAGGGAAATATCACAATCTCATTTTTATCCGAGATTGTTTATACTTTGGTATTTACTAGGGTGTATTTTATCATCCACATCCATGTTCCCTCAATATGTAATATTGTTTACATCCACCTAAAATTGTTGAAATCCAATTTTACCCTTCAGTGAGTTTTTAGTAAAAGATATGAAAGGAATATTTTGTCGGTTTTCGTACGAGGTACATTTTGAATTTTCCGACAAAAGTACGAGAAGAATGTTTTTTTAACTTATACGACATGAATGGATTTTTAAAACAATATTTCCAAGAATATTCCTTTACAAGTTTTCAATTTTATTTTTAATCAACTTCTTTTAGTTTAAAATTGTATGAAATGTTAAGAAAGGAAAAATGTTTTTGAAGTAGAAAGGATATTTTCCTCAAGAATGGAGTTCAAGTGTTTTATCAAAATTATTTTCCATATAAGACAATATAGGGTTCTGTTTATATCCCTATTATTACATTGATTTGATTATTTTGTGATGGAATTCTTTTTATGAATTTTTTTATCTTATATGAATTGTTTGATGATGTCACGATGTTTATGATTCCCATTTGTATTACATGGGTTATGCAATGATGTATGATTTAAGATTTTGTGGCACAAATAAGAATGGTATCATTATGAGATGGGTGGGACCTATATCTCCCTCCAATGCATTGGGTAAAGATTTTATATCTCATGAGATAGACATGGCTGGAACGGTATGTTATACCGGTTCAGTGAAACAGGACTGAAACGAGGAGTGAACTCGGTTCAAAAATGGACTTTGTCCACTAAAATAGTATTGGTAATGAGTCTTGACTAATAAGAAATGATTCTCTATGATTATGTGTGTATGACACAAAGTTTCATTTTTTATGTTATGATTATTGGGATTCCATTTCACTACTATGATTTATCCCATGTTATGAAATTATGCTCTCTTTTGCAGGTTAATATTTTCAAAAGTTATGTTCTTATGAATATGATGTGATCGATATTTCTTTTGATTACCCTTACTGAGAATTTGAGCTCACCGTTTTGTATGTTTTCTTTCCCCAGGTCAGGAAGATGGTTATTAAGTAAGATATGCCAAAAGGGACTATAGATATGATGAAATAAATGGGAGACAGTGTAGATACTTTTGAACCAGTTGTTTATGTTTCCGAGTTTCTAAATACATTATACCTATATGGTCCTTTTGTGGTTTTGTTATATGTTGTAATAAGTATGCTTCAATTTTGAAGTATTAACAATGTATGTAAGGTATGGGTCATTATAGTTGGTATCAGAGGAAAGGTATAGTCAACCTTTGGAAACTAGGATGTGAAAGCCTTAGTAAGAACCCTAAGGATAAGTCTAAGCATAGAACACAATATTAGTGTTTTAGAAATGGCCATGAATAACCTAGGATAATACCTTAAGTGTGAAATTTTATTCTTGATTATGTGGTCTTCCTATTATAATTAGTGTTACTCACACTATTCTTCTTGGTTTTAGTCAATGGATGGAACCCGAAGGAACCGTGTTAATGCGGAATGCGACGGGCAATGCAATGATTGTCCCCCTAAGCAACCAAACGTTATGGGAGCTGGAATGCAAAATCTTGTAGCCATGCTCACACAACTTTCTCAAGCTATGAATCATGCAGGACTTCCAAACGAGAAAAGGAAGGAGCAACATTCTGTTGAATCCTTCATGAGGAAGTGTCCACCTTCTTTCATCGGGTCTACTGATCCATTAGTTGCTGAACAATGGATTAGTACTACGGAAAAGATATTTTCAGTTCTTCAATGTTCTGAGCATGATAAAGTCATCTTAGCAGTGTATCGTTTGGAAGGTGATGCTGATCAATGGTGGAAACTTATTAAGAATACGAGGCAAAGGGATGAAATTGAGTCCATGGAATGGGATGAGTTCAAGAACTTATTTTTCATTAAGTACTTCCCTCGTATTCTCCAAAAAAAGATGGAGAAAGAGTTTCTTGAAATGAAGCAAAAGGATAATGAATCTGTTGGTACCTATGAAGCAAATTTTACAAGACTTGCAAGGTATGCTTCTGGTATTATTATCCAACCTGAGAGTAAGATCGATCGATTCTTTAGTGGCTGAAAACCAAGTCTTCGAAGGGCCTTAGCCATAAGGGACTTCAATTGCTACGAGGAAATTTTTCGATGTGCTCTCAAAGTTGAGATGGAGATTGGAGTAACCCATCAGTCATATGGGTTTGATAAGAAGAGGAAAATGGAATTCAAAGGAAAATCTAAAGAGCACACTGAAAAGAAGATGATCTTTCCCTTATGCTCAAAGTGTGGAAAGAAACATGGAGGGAGTTGTCTTAAAGGGACAAGTAAATGTTTCAAATGTGTAAAGGAAGGTCATAGGGCATTTGAATGCCGCAATGATGGGAATAAGATGTCTAATGATGCAAACAAAGGAAGGGATACACAGAATGAACCTACTACACTTCAATGTTTCAAGTGCAAGAAGATGGGACATTATGCCAATAAATGCCCTAATCCAAGGGTTGATGATGATGGTCGATGTCAACAAACTCTTAAGGCTAAAGAAAAAGGAAAGTCACATGCAATTTCTATCAGCGATGTGGAGTACGATAACGATGTGGTGAAAGGTACACTTACCATCCACTCTAAAGTAGCAAATGTTTTATTTGATTCTGGATCCACCCACTCTTTTATTTCTGAAGAATTTTCTAAGGGTATCACCGTATTACCTCAACAATTAGATGTTGAGTTAGCTGTGACAACACCTAATGGCAGAACATTCGCATCAAAAGTTTATAATTCGTCTCCGATCAAAGATTGTGGGAAAGTGCTTCCTACAAATCTTGTGATCCTTCCTATAGTGGAATTTGATGTAATTTTTGGCATGGATTGGCTTTCTTTATATAGAGCTCATATAAATTGCCAAAGAAGGGAAGTCACATTTCATATTCCAGATCAATCTATGATCATCTATCAATGCAAGGATGAACATAACCTTCCAGTGGAAATTCCTTCTACCTTATGGGTCTTGATTCCACTAAATGAAGGTTATTTATCTCAAATGGTTGGTGAGAAACTCACGATTAAGAATATGCCCAATGTACGGGAGTTTGATGATGTCTTTCCGGAGGAATTACCAGGTCTTCCACCAAATTGTGAAGTTGAGTTTTCAATAGAACTCGTATCGGGTGCTTTGCCTATTTCAAAGACAACTTATAGAATGGCCCCAATTGAGTTGCAGGAATTGAAGAAGCAACTCCAAGATAATCTTGATAAGGGATTCATACGCCCTAGTGCGTCACCTTGGGGAGCACCTGTTCTATTTGTTAAGAAGAAATATGGATCAATGAGACTCTGTATTGATTATAGAGAACTTAACAAGATCACTATCAAGAAAAAATATCCTCTCCCATGCATTGATGACTTATTTGACCAACTACGCGGAGCTCAATACTTTTCCAAGACTGATCTTCATTCAGGGTATCATCAATTAAGGGTCAAAAGGGAGGATATACCAAAGAAGGATTTCCATAGAAGGTATGGACACTATGAATTTATAGTGATGCCATTTGGTCTTACTAATGCCCCTGCTATCTTCATGGATCTGATGAATAGAGTCTTTAGAGACTATCTTGATCAATTTGTGGTAGTCTTTATGGACGATATTCTTGTCTATTCAAAGAGCAAGGAAGAACATGAATATCACTTTATAATTATATTGAAGACCCTGAGAAAGGGTAAAATTTATGCCAAATTTACCAAGTGTGAATTTTGGCTTCAAAAAGTTTCATTTTTGGGTCACATTATCTCAAAATAGGGGATATCCGTGGATCCAGCAAAAACAGAGGTTATCAAAAGATGGTCGAGACCAACAACAGTAACTGAGATCCGAAGTTTTCTTGGTTTGGCTGGATATTATCGACGTTTTGTGAATTATTTTTCACTATTTTCTAATCCACTCACTAGGCTGACTCAGAAAGGAGTTAAGTTATTTTGGACGGAAGAATGTGAAGAGAATTTCAAGGAGTTGAAAAGAAGGTTATCCAGCGCACCTGTGCTCACACTGCCTTGTAGTGGAGAAAGGTTTGTGATATATAGTGATGCATCCAAGAAGGGATTGGGGTGTGTTCTTATACAAAATGATATGGTGATAGATTATGCCTCAAGGGAGTTGAAAATCCATGAGAAAAATTACCCAACACATGATTTGGAGTTAGCTGCGGTAATCATTGCATTAAGGATTTGGAGGCATTATCTTTATGGAGAAAGGTGTGCCATTTATACTGATCATAAAAGTTTAAAGTATATTTTCACACAAAAGGAGCTGAATATGCGTCAAAGAAGATGGTTGGAGCTGATTAAGGATTATGACTGCTCAATCCATTACCACCTTGGGAAATCAAACAAGGTGGCAGATGCATTAAGTCGACAAGACCATGCTAGTTTATCCATGATGAGGATCACAAAAGATACAATATTTATGGATTTCCAAAGGATGGATCTTGAAATTATAATGGAAGGGGAAAAATCTTATCTTTCTGAAATGAATGTTCAACCATCTATACATGTGAAGATTAAAGAGGCACAGAAAGAAGATGACAAGTTACAAAAGAAGGTGAGAAATGTTCCTGAATCCAACCTTGATTGTGATGGGATAATAAAGTTCAGGAATCAGGTTTACGTTCCTCCCATCCCGGAATTAAAGGAGCTACTGGATGAGGATCATAGTTCTTCATTATCCATTCACCTTGGAAGCACGAAGATGTATAGGGACCTGAAAGAGTACTTCTGGTGGGATGGCATGAAAAGAGATGTTGTTGAATATGTCTCTCGATGCTTGGTTTGTCAGCAAGTTAAAGCTGAGATACAGAAGTCTAAGGGGATGTTACAACCATTACCCATACCCGAATGGAAAAGGGAAAACATCACTATGGACTTTTTCAGATGACTTCCTAAAACATCCAAAGGCAATAATGCTATCTGGGTCATAGTTGATCGTCTTACCAAGTCTGCACACTTCATTTCTATTAGAGAGGATTTCTCTCTGGATCAGCTTTCCAGGATATATGTAAAGGAAGTGGTAAGATTGCATGGAGTACCAATTTCTATTATATCTGATCGGGATCCAAGATTTACCTCGATGTTCTGGCGAAGTCTTCAGTATACTCTGGATACAGATTTGAGTTTCAGCACTGCTTATCATCCTCAGACAGACAGTCAGTCTGAGAGAGCATTTCAAACTCTAGAAGATATGTTGAGAGCTTTCTCTATGGATTTCAAAGGTGGTTGGGATCAACACCTACCTTTGGTGGAATTTTTTTATAATAATAGCGTTCACTCCAGTATTCAGATGGCTCCTTTTGAAGCTCTCTATGGAAAGAAATGCAGGACTCCAACTTTCTTGGATGAAGTTGGGGAAAGAAAGCTATTAGGACCTAATCTCATTGATGAAATGGCAGAAATGGTCAGATCAATTCAACAACACATAAGAGCAGCTCAGAGTCGACAGAAAAGTTATGCTGAAAATTGAATAAAAGACCTAAAGTTTGAAGTGGGTGATAAAGTGTTCTTACAAATATCTCCCCGGAAGAGAGTCATGATATTTGGAAAGAAGGTGAATTTGAGCCCTAGATATATCGGTCCTTTCGAAATACTGGATCGTGTTGGGAAGGTAGCTTATCGATTGGCGCTTCCACTGAATCTCTCTCAAGTTCACAATGTGTTCCATGTATCTCTCCTGAGAAAGTACATACCTAATCCTTCACATGTACTTAGCTCAGAAGTTGTACCGCTGGAGCAAGATCTTTCTTATGAAGAACAACCGATAGAGATTTTGGATCGTAGCGAAAAAGTCCTATGAAGAAAGACCACTTGATTGGGGAAAGTTTTATAGAGGAACCACAAATTAGAAGAAGCAACATGGGAGCTTGAGGATATGATGAGAGAGAGGTATCCTCATCTGTTTGTTACAAAGTGATGAATTTCAAGGGCGAAATTCATTTTAAGGGGGTAGAATGTGACACCCGAGACTTTTATGTGAAATATTTTGTTTTTATTTCATATAAATCATCAAAATAATATTTCACTACACACAACACTAGCATGGCTTGCTTTACACGCAACCGCGGCCTTCCTCGATAGCTTGCGTCGTACGCAATACCGAGTTTCACTAAACAATGATATGCTATTAAAATATTATTAAAATTATCCATTATAAATAGTAATAACCACTTTTTGAAATTTTATAAATTTTATTTTTCAAAATGGACTTCATTTTTGGATTCAGAATATTGAAATTAGCCTAGGGTGAAATTTTGGTATTTTTTTGAAAACATTCAATTTTTTATGATTAGTGAAACCACTAAGTGGTAGTTAAAAAACTGAATTTTTCATAAAACTGAATTTTACCACTTATGTGAGTGGAATTTTGAAAATCCGAGAGACACAGTTTTTGTAAGTAAGTAAACTGTGGTTCAATGAGATTAAAATAATTTTTTGGTGAATAGTAACTTTTTACTTTTTTACCACAGTTAAAAGTAAATAGGGCAATTAAGGGTAAAAATGATATAATTATTACCCTAACACATGTCCTAATTATATTTGACAAATGTAATTCAACCAAAAAAAACCTTAGGAATAAAATATGACCATTTAGGCCCACTTGGATTAGATTAGGACATTTATTATTAATTTATTTAAAGAAGGGTTAAAATAGTTAAAATCCAAGTTTAATAGGTAAATCATTTTTATTATGGTCTTATACATAAGATAAATTTGACTATAAATATTCATTAAGAAAGATAAAAAGATTGACTACATAAAAGAATTTTATTTGTAATTTTTAGACATTAAATAATTTAATTTATTTATGACACAATGATGATGCAGTAGTTATCTTATTAATGAAATATTGACATAATTGATGTTATAAATACCCAAATAAATGTAATTTGAGACTTTTTTTGAATTACACTAATTTTCATGGTTAATATGACATGTTATTATTGATTTAAGTAAATGTTTTTGAACTAATTATTCTATTATGATTTTTAAAAAAATCAATTACTAAATAGTGTCAAAATTGACATAAAATAGTTTTTTAAAAAAATATTATATTATTAATTGATATTTTTTTCCTAAAAAACAAAGGTTCGGAAACATGACTTAGATAAGGTTATATATATTAATAATAAACAACTAGGGGTTCGTTTGGCTTGATATAGTATGTTTATTAACCTTATAGTGTACGGAAACAAGAAGACACGGTAAAAGTTAAATTAACTAACTTAAAGTTAAATCTAAATGATAAGGATAAAATTGATAACTAGACTTGTCTAAATTCTATTGGATGAGATGATTTTGACCCATAACCACCTTATCTTCGATATATATCAATTTGGAGCTATTAAAAACCGAATTTGACTTTATAATAAAATAATATTTTTAGTTATTCCAAAGGTGCCCCTCTCCTCCCTTATAAAAGGGCACCTCCTCCCCCTCTTCCTCACACAACTTTGAGCCATAAAGCTCAGCCAAACCCTACCAATTCCTCCTATCCACTTCCCTAGAAACATCCTAGAGGTTCGGGTATTCTTCAAAGACCTATTTTAGTGCCCTAAAAGAAGGTCTCAAAGAAGCACTTCAAAGAAGAGGTAATGTCTGTTACCGATTCTTTCATCTTTATTTATTCTTCCACTTCATCTTCATTAGTTGTTTCATTATGAAGTAATAACATTAGTATCACTCATATACAGATATGTTATTATATGTATGAAAAAACCCTATTTCACCATCTATCCATCCTACGGAAAAAGAAATCACCGCGCGTGCATACGTATGGAATACCGTCTCCACGCCGTGGTGTAATCTATTTTCCACCACCACCTTACTTGGATGGGTATAATGGTGTAAATAATGACTATATATGACTATTATAAAGTGATATTGATTCTGAAATAGTATACATACACTCCAATACAAAACCATGATCATAGGAACGATATCATCACTCATTTGTACGTACGACATACCGTCTCCATGATGTGAAGCGACTCGTTCTACATGATCTTCATTTCATAATGATTATATAAATGAATTTAATGAATGAATATGATATATATTACACTAATACCATTGTAGAAATGAGGTATCTATAACCTAAAGAGAAGAATAAGTATTTATTCGACAAAACACGCATAAGAACAAAAAGTAATAAACAACCGAATAACAAGTAGTAATGAAATATTACTAATAAGAAGCTAATTATATGACCATATATGATATAGTAACAATAATTATGATTCAGGAATAAGTCAATAACATTATTTAAATCATTATACAGGAGGTTCGTACAATTATGAAGCAAATCAGACCAAAGGTAAGGGAAATATCACAATCTCATTTTTATCCGAGATTGTTTATACTTTGGTATTTACTGGGGTGTATTTTATCATCCACATCCATGTTCCCTAAATATGTAATATTGTTTCCATCCAAATACAATTTTTTAAATCCAATTTTACCCTTCAGTGAGTTTTTAGTAAAAGATATGAAAGGAATCTTTTGTCGTTTTTCGTACGAGGTACATTTTGACTTTTCCGACAAAAGTACGTGAAGAATGATTTTTTAACTTATACAGCATGAATGGATTTTTAAAACATTATTTCCAAGAATCTTCATTTACAAGTTTTAATTTTTATTTTTAATCAACTTCTTTTAGTTTAAAATTGTATGACATGTTAAGAAAGGAAAAATGTTTTTGAAGTAGAAAGGATATTTTCCTCAAGAATGGAGTTCAAGTGTTTTATCAAAATTATTTTCCATCTAAGATAATATAGGGTTCTGTTTATATCCCTATTATTACATTGATTTGATTATGTTGTGATGGAATTATTTTTATGAATTCCTTTATCTTATATGAATTGTTTGATGATGTCACGATGTTTAAGATTCCCATTTTTATTACATGGGTTATGCAATGATTTATGATTTAAGATTTTGTGGCACACATAATAATGGTATCACTATGAGATGGGTGGGACCTATATCTCCCTCCAATGCATTGGGTAATGATTTTATATCTCATGAGATAGACATGGCTAGAACGGTAGGTTATACCGGTTCAGTGAAACAGGACTGAAACGAGGAGTGAACTCAGTTCAGAAATGGACTTTGTCCACTAAGATAGTCTTGGCAATGAGTCTTGACTAATAAGAAATTATTCTCTATGATTATGTGTGTATGCCACAAGGTTTCATGTTTTATGTTATGATTATTGGGATTCCATTTCACTACTATGATTTATCCCATGTTATGAAATTATGCTCTCTTTTGTAGGATAAGATTTTCAAAAGTTATGTTCTTATGAATATGATGTGATTGATATTTGTTTTGTTTACCCTTACTAAGCATTTGAGCTCACCCTTTTGTATGTTTTATTTCTCTAGGTCAGGAAGATGGTTATTAAGTAAGATAATCCAAAAGGGACTATAGATATGATGAAATAAATGGGAGACAGTGTAGATGCTTTATGAACCAGTTGTTTATGTTTCCCAGTTTCTAAAGACACTATACCTATATGGTCCTTTCGTGGTTTTGTTATATGTTGTAATAAGTATGCTTCAATTTTGAAGTATTAACAATGTATGTAAAGTATGGGTCATTATATTTATCCAACACCACCAATCCAAAGACAAACACAATTTAGAGGATGAATTTGAAGACAAATAAATCATGTATGTTGTGACCCATCCAGCTATGAAAAGGAAATTAATTGGGTCGATTGGTGTGGTTGACCTCATTATGATTCCTAGGATATGGAAGATTGAAAATGTTTTTTTCCATGGCTAAAAACAAATAACTGGAGAAATGTTCATATTTGGATTGGATAATTTTACTCATCGGTTCTTCCAATTCTGAGAAACCCTGATCACTTTTTTCTTCTTTATGAGGGATATTTTGTGGTTTCTTCCACATGATGGGAGGACCGGGGTGATTCAATAACTTTTTAAGTTCTTGAATGGGAACTAATATTTGTTATAGAGTAATAATAGAAGTCTACATATTGTTGAGAATTTTCCCCTATACTGAATGCATGATCTAAGATTTAGCTTACTTCCATTGAATAGAATATTATAAAAATTTTGGATATTTAAAAACTCAAATACCACACCTTGATAATTCATTGGGATCATAAGTGTCTTCCTCTCATAATAGATATTTTCATATTAGAGTTCCAGTTATTTTTCTTACGAGATAGGGATTCCGAACAAATAGGATAAACCCTTCTATATATCTATGAAGTCACAAACCCCCTCATTTTTACATTTTGAGTAGTTTATGAGGATGGATATTGTCATTCTCCTTGATTTGTATTTGAAATATAAATGTAATTGATTATGAATGTATTCCCATCCTATAATAGATCATGCTAGAAGGCTGCCAAAAAAGGGATGGCCCTATCATAGTATATATAGAACAAATCATCTCGTTCACCACCTACTGATAACGAGGTTACATCATCATATTGAATCAGGATACAAAGTGAGTGAGTTGTTGTTCGAGGTATCCCAAACCAAAAAATGTGGAGAAGGTATGATTTAAAAAATTTGATGGGGGAAAGGTTTTATACACAAATTCAGGATATGGTCAATTTTTAGGCTGCACAGGTGTGAATCATCCAACCATGGCTTCCATCCAAGTATCTAGGGACTCAATGTAATTGATAAATAATATAGGTACTGTTTTCTGAGACACCCCTTTCATATAGTGAGTGGGAAGAGCATAATTAGGTGGCCCTAAATTTATTACCCACTAATTTTGAATTCATGTGATGATGGAATGATTTCCCTAGAGAGGAAGAGGTTGTCACCGTAATAGATGGAAGTCATGATCATTATTTACATCCTCATTTATAGAGACCATCTACCTAGATAGGTAGATGGTCTAAATCTTAGATTCTTCTCTATCAGGTGGATCAGCTCTTTCTAGAGGTATGGGAGAAACAATATTCATCTCAATCTAAATATAGTACACAAAGGGAATGTTTACCTTGAGTAACTCTTCATTGAGTTGTATAATATTTTGAATATTATTCTCATATTATTCCATTCATTCCTAAATGGGAGGAATGTAAAATCATCATGCTGGTGATTGTGATTTATCCAGACCTTTTACTTTATCATTGTCAGTGTTTCATAGTAGAGGTGTAAACTAAATATGTTTAGGTTTTAGGATTAAGATCCTCCTCTAGTTCTATGTATGAATAACCTAAGTGGGTGTATCTAGATCCAACTTTCAATTTTTTTTCCATATTCCATCATATTGGATTTGTGGATTTATCAACATTATCTATATTGTTGATGGTGATGACATTCACATAGGTGTATCGGGCAATGGAATTTACCCCATTACATTCAACCTGACATGATGATTCATCAATTTACATATTAGAATCTTTTCTCAAACCCTTGGAAATGATAGGTTATTTTGTATTGCAAACATAGTGGTGTTTGGTTCCCATTTTCATACACTCCTACTACCCCCATCTTTGAGTAGTGACCTTGATGGAGTTTTTAGTTGTGACTACTGAACAAGCCACAAAATGTAGATATTTTTCTTGTGGGAAGATAATGTGATGGGATTAAATGTATTTATATTTTTATCCCAACCAAGAGAATATTGATTCCATTTTCATTGACGATGATGATAAAAATTTCCCATCACCGTTGGGTGGGGACTATCCACAATTAAAATTGGCATTAATTTTTCCATTTGTTGAGGATACAATGTTTTATGTTAGGGAATTGTTGACTTTTGTCATGGAAACTAAGATATAAATGGATTCATCCTTGTGGTATAATGTTTATATAGAACTATCATTTATTTATAAAGTACCCTCTTAGTGGATGATTAACCTAGTGATTTCTATTTAAATAACAATTCTCCCATCCCAACGATTTGGAGTTTTTTTCCAATCTAATGATATGACATGGATCCTCATGGGAATTGTTGATACAAGGGGTTGAGGTTCTGGTAGATATTCCCACATCCCAGTGGGATGGGTTTGATCCTAGATGGCTGATATGGTGGCTACTTTTGTGACAAGTTTGATGTGGTGCAGCTATGCTCATGTAGGAGTTTGGTAAAATGGTATCCTATTATGAGAGTTAGTTTCTACAGATGTTTTTGGGTTGGTTAAAACTTCATCTTCGGTGTTTCAAATATGTTCTTATTGTTTAGAGGGGCCTATATCAATGTCATGTGGGTTTACCTCTCCCTATTTTTATGATGTCATTGAACTATTAATGTTTGGGAATTTTGTTTTAGGGACCAACTAGTTTGTGTGTTACCTGACCCCCTGATCTCATCAAAGGTTATCACAATATAGTATTATGTATCTTAGGGGGTATATTATTGTATGGGTGTAGTTAAGTGTATTCATCCATACATTACCCATCCTTGAATACATATACATCAATTTTCTTTTCTGATGTGTTCTTGAATAGTTGTGATGAAATAGTAGCAATCATGTTTCATATTTATGCTATGATATTCTAGTTCTGGATCCTAGGTCATAGAGATAACAACTAGGTATAAGTGACAATATATTATCTTTTTTTTTCTGAAGGTGACCCTTATATCTTTGATAATGAAGGTTTCAATCCTTCTATTTTTTATAATTTTACAACATATTTTGTGTTAAATAAGTCATGCAATCCTTTAATAGCTAATCTAGGATATCATAGATAAAAGTGGATAGGGTCCATAACATGTTGGAGAGGTTGTTTCTAGATAAATAAATCTATATTTCAATTTTTTGTTCCTCTATAGCAGTCATACCTGATTCTCTCTAATCAGAATACAAAAGATAAATCTTGGTGTCATATACTAACCAGAGTGGAGTGTTATGGGATTTTGACGGGGAACTAAATAAGGTTGACCTCTATGTTTTAGGAACCTCCCAATATAAAGGTTAATTAGTTTTTAACACCTATTTATAGGAAGGTTTCTATGAAAGGGGATGATTTCCTTATACATGGAAGATATCACAATGGGTATTTGACCGCAAAGTATATTTGGAGTAGAGTCTATATGATCCATATCTACATTACAATAATGAGTACTATCATATTAATGATCATTTTATACTTTGGTTGAAGAGTCCAAAGACCCTTGGGGTGTTTTTAATGTTTCTTGAACAACCTAAAGTACACTGTCATTGAGAACAATATGAATATGATCCATTTTTTCATCATGGTTAGAATATGTCGAACAACCTTTTGAAAATATGTTGGGATATGTGTTTATTGTATCAAAGATTTTAAACTATGTTTCTAACCATCTGGTGTTTCTTGAATATGATCTCAACAATAAAAAAATAATGGAGAATTCTAATGATTTTCTTCTCTGTTGGTAGAAATACGAACCTACCTTGAGACACGTGCTACTCTTACTCAGTGAGACTCAGTAAGAATACGTATATGAGCCTGATCCGGAGCATTTGTAGTATGCCTAAGTCCTTTTTATATAGTAATATGATCATTTACTGACATATGTACCACTCTCACATGGTGATCCCTATTAAGAGTATAAATAGGAGCCTAGACCGAATACACATTCCCCATTGAAATAAGCCAATGAACAATCTAATTGGGTAAACGGATCTCAGCCTCCTCTTATATAGCCTCAAAAGGATTTTATTGTAGTTGTTCATCAATGGAAGTAGGTATATATTCCTAAATTATATGATATGTAGCAATATAACATATAGATTCACTAACATGAATATGAGACTACCCTGATGCATGTGCCACTCTCACTTGGTGATCCATGGCTAGAATTTAGATATGAGCCCAATTTATAGACTTTAGAGTATGTTTCTTGTCTTCGTATATAGGGATATGTGATTGTCCCGAGACAAGTACCACTCTTACATGGTGAGCCCCAACCAGAACAAGGATATGGGCCTGATCTTGGGCCATCAGAATTTCTAACTGGTATTTTTAGATAGGAATGTTCCCATGTCCAAATGAATGCGCTTCTCTAACATTGTGATTCTAGTTGGAATAGGAATATGAGCTGAGTATGGTTCCTATACCTTTACCAGAATATGCCAATAATCCTCATAGAAAGGAGAAAAAATGTTCTCTTTCTCCAAGGAAACCACTTGTTCCAATTGATCTGAATGTTGCAACTCCCTTATTATAGGGATGGAAATATACACATGTCCCTTTATTTATAACAGTTCCAAAATATTCAACCTGAGTTATTTAGCTATTTCTATGATGAAAATAAAATTTAGAAATTTTAATGTAAGAATATAAGCCTACACATTCAATGTATCCACAACACACTAAAATTTATCATCAATTGCAGTGGAAATATAAGACAAATTCCTTAATCCATGTTATAATAGAATATACTAATGGAATTATTACATGGGTATAGGAATACATGACTCTCAAATGTCTGCTGTTGGAATATACAGGAAGACGTTCTCTGAGTGAGCTGACATATGAGCTTGGTCACTAGTTACTACTATAATATGTTGAAATACTACTGACTGCAAATCATTTTTTTTAATTTTCCAAAGGCGGTTTATGGGTTCCTTGTATCCGTACAAACAAACCCCAAATTCCAAATTTCAGTCCATACAAAAATCATCCAAATTCAAAATTCAAAATCTGATCCAACCACGATCCACCGTACACCACGCTGCACCTCGAGCCACGATCCCATAATCACACATCACCATCCTTTCAGGACATCACCATCCTTGCAGGTACATCACCATCCTTGCAGGTAGCTAGAGAGATCATCGGGAACAGTCGTCGGAACGTCCACAACAGACTGAACCCCCCTCCAGCAACCAAATTCATACCAAATTTCAAAATTCAAAAGTGTTCCCAAACTGCATGCCCGCCAACATCGCGCTACACTGACAGACGCATCTCTACCAACAACCATCATCATCAACATTGGAGCCTTACCCTACCTTGTCGTCGCCGATCGAACGTGGTCACCATCACCCTCCCTACATTGCCCGCTCAGATTCCATACCAAAGAGCCATGAAAACACATCCTAACTTCACCTTAGACAGAACAATGGAAGCCTGGATCTAGAGAAGAACGGGCTTGTGTAGGATGAAACAATGGCTAGACCATCACCGACCAGAAGACCACGAAGTCATCCAAACTTCACTTTATAGAGGCCGTCGAAGCACAACATACGCAAGAAATGAACAGAACCAACCAGAAATGAAACCAACTACGAACAAGAATAAAATCCTATCGAAGATGACAGAAATACGAAAAACTATAACCATATCCTAAGACCACACTGCAAACACCGATAAAACAAACCTTCAAGTCAATGCAACACCTTCACCGCAACATCCACAAACCTGAACCGCAAAACCCGTAGCCACATTCGATACCGCACACAGCGACCAGATCCACCCAACACGCCCAAATCCAACTCAGACACGTAGCATCACCTTCACCGCAGCTACTGGAACTCGAACATTGGATCCTCAATGCGCTGCCAAGAGAAGCCCTCTCAAGATCGAAGGGTAGGGCATGAAAAAGGTCAGCAGACGGTGATATGTGTCGAGATGAACTATCCCACAAAGAGACTCCGCCACAGGAAGAGACACCGCATGACACAAGCACGCCAAGCGTCGATGAGAGGATCACAGCCATCCCACAGCGAGGGGGAGGAAGGCGGTGGTGGGGAGTGTGGATATAGTCCAACTCACTATTATCCTAAAAATTCATGTCCTGTGATTTCTTCTTTATTTTCCATGCATGGGTATCAAATGTGGCGGTGTGTCTGGTTGTGCACTCAGTAGGCTATTGAAGGACACCAATGGGATAACACTAGAGATGAAAATTGACAGCATCCCTTCTAATTTTTCCTTGACCTAGAAGGTATCCATATTTGTCTCCTTGGTCCACCTTCATCAGATACTAATGGTGGTAATTTTCATTCTTTGGGGATAAGATCCCAAAGTGGTTGGTGGTGGTGACGACTACCACTATATTTTCACAACATTTCATTGGATGATACATACTCGTTGGGTTTAGTATGTGAAGACACTCATGGTTGGGATAATGGGTTATGATCATTCCAAGATGATGGTATTCCCATACCATTTCATTTTAAACCCTATGATTAAGACTTCAAGTTGGTGAGGTCATTCTAAGATCCACAGGGGTTGTAGTCATAGCATATTTTTTAGAATGGTCACTCGATGAAAAAATTACATATCAAGGATTTGTTTGAGAGATTAGTATTTTCAATCTTAAGGACAACAAGGAATTTTTTATCGAATTATTGCATCATCGTAAGTGTGATATGTTCTCAATATGTTTTTTGTGGGTAGAACAATTATCATTTATTATCCCTAATCTAGTAATTCTACTTGTAGGTATGTTTCAAAGGGATTATGAACTTATTTTCTGAGAACCATAGGTATAGAGGATCACTCATTCATTAGAATAACTCATGTATGTTTTTTTTCTTATTTTAAAATGGATGAATACAACATGTAATTTCACATAGTAAATTGATCAATATATTATTTGAGAGTTTCACGTCAGTGTATACATTATTTATTTCACCACAAAATGTACAACTGGGAACCCACATCACAAGAAAATAATGGTTTGATTAGAACTAGGAAGGGTGTCATTTTTATCTTGTGATGTAGATGTTGTGTTTAAATGAGTTCATGTTAGGTTCACCTTTTTTGTTTCTTTAGAAAAGACATAAATGAGGTGCACTCTGTTTGGCATGACAACTGTTTTTTTGGGGTTTAATGGATTTCATAATTATTTATGTCAGGTACACCATTATTGTTCTTAATGTAAAATTCAAATGGTTACCACATCTAAAACTGGGTACAAGCCTACTTTCCAATGGTAGGTGGTATGTTGGGGATTCATACCGAATGTCACTTAGCATCTCAAATAAGCCATGTTAATTTGTGGTTAGGCTCATCACACTATTTATGGGGGATTTATGCCAACTCTAGGACTCTCTTATATATTATAGATATGTTCATCAATGAATTCCAAATTTTGATATGTAACAAATTACCCTAAAAATTTATAATAGTTTGATCCCTTTTATATTTGAAGGCGAATCATTTGGAGAGTCCATTTTTATGTATCTAAGGTTCGTCATTCATTTCTACTGAATGTGAATCTGTTTAAATATTGAAGACTTATCACTAGAAACATTGGAGTTTGTTGTCGTGAAATGAGGAAAAATAATTTGTTGATGATGCTGTTGAGAAATTATAAGTCATCCTATGTATACTTATTATAACATTAATAAAAACCAACATAGTTCTTTAATCCCTATATGTTTTCCTCATGAAAAACAGAAATATATGAGGGCACATAGGCACTGGTTACTTCAGAGCTCGATCCTTAAAGAGGCATCCAATGTATCATGGATATAGTATGAATCTAATTCATCATAGTCAGATCACATCCTGCATAATTTACCCAAGGTGTATGATCTAATAGAGATATAGTCATAGAATTCTGCTGAATGTGGCCAACACATTTGGGTTTCCTTGGATGGTGGAGATTCTTAATATGAATGATATGACCATTACAACTCCCTAATCCCACGTATGATCTTATCGGTGTGAGAAATAAGGGATAATAATGTAATCAGTCTCACTGCAAATGGATATGGGACTTATGTAGTGGGATATAAAATTGGCTGCTTAATAAATAGTTCGGTGCATAGAAAATAATATTATGTATCCTTTTTGTAGTAAAAATAACAGTCATCATAGTTCATTTGACAACTTAGTCTGCAAATGGATGTTTATGAATGATCATCCCATGGGATTTATTGGGTTTTTTTGATGGAACATTAGATAAATGTGGGGTATTATACGAAACTGGTTTTCTATTTGAACTCAGACCTCAAAAAGGTGTCCTATGTATCCTAATTATTGCAGGAATTAGAGTTCTCATTGCTCAGTTGACCAGGGATTACACTTTGAGGTTTCCATAATATGTGGTACACATCATATTATGGTGATTACAATGTCTTACACATTGAGGATTCCCTAGTATATGAATTGTACATGGTTATCATGCCCTCATACACCTACTTGACCAAGCCTAGTTTTCTACCTGACCTTCTAGATAAACAGCGTTAAAAGCCTTAATTTTTTTACTAACATGTCATAGGATTTTTGGAAATGTATTTTTTTACTGAGAACATGTCCAAAGTCAATCTCATGATCCATTTTAATTTCTATATGGATATTTCATAATTTGGAAGAAATTTCTAAGGGCCAACACATGATCTAGTCTGAATTTTCCATAAAACAGTGTAGGACTTAGTTGACTTTTTTGAGATTCCATCGCATGATCCTTGATGACATGTCTGTAGGTTGTTGCATGATTTGGATAAAATTATTAGGGGGGACTAAACATGATCAAGATGAATTTTCCCGGTGTCACTATGATACTTTCCTAACATGCTTGAAGGGTGTCATGTGATATAGATGGTAAGTCTATAAGACAACATGAGACCTATCCGACTTGCTCAAGAGTCATCAAATAATTTTGGTGAACTTTCTATGGGAATTTCATGATTTGTATGGAGGTCTAGGAGAGCCTCATAACACTCAAGTGTCATACTCATAGGGTTTCAGGAAAATTTCTTGACATTTTCATATGACATCACGTCATCCGGATGATATGTCGTAAAGATGTCAGATGACTTGGGTGATGTTCTATAATACTATCGTGATATCTAGATGATACTTCCAAATTGAATGGGGATCACCATATATTTTCATGACATAATTTTTTCTATATTTTAGTATTTATTCCATATTTTATTTCATAAGTTTCTTAGATTTTTTCAGATTAGAATTTTTATGTTTTACATGATGAAATAGATTTATGGGACCCCCTTCAAATAACCGGTATGATACACCCAATGTATTCTATGTCATCTCAAGTGATCACGAGAAGTGCTTATTCATACCTCATGATTGAATTGTTTTCTTCCTCATTTTTACCTTGTAGAAAACCTTTGAAATCATGATATTAGATGCTTAGAGAAATCCTCTATGATTCCTAAACATGTATCTCTGTGGATCTAGAGATGCATTTTTTTAGGTTGGGGGGTTATATGCCTTGTCACCCCGGTTATACGTAGCCTTCTACGATTCATATTTCATATATTTAGTCTGAAGACTATAGAGGGTTTTTATGTTATGTGTGTGGCTTGATCCATTTTTATGTTATTTGGGGGGGGGGTCCCATGATTTATAGCAACTAAAATGTCATCCTTTTAGAACCTATTTTGTTTCATTTTTTCCAATCAAAGTGGTATTTCATAATATTTTTTACATGCCATGGGGTTTTTATTAAGTTTGTCCAACATTTATAGGTACATTAGTGATATCATAATGACTATTGAAAGGATTTCACGTGATCTGATATCCTAGTTCGGGACCTTCTACGAGAAAAACGTTGGCTTTCTAGGGGGCCTTTTCTAGATAATGTCGTTATATAATGGAATCTTGTGTGACAATACTTTCTTATCGAGGGGGGATTTACATGATAAATGGTGGTCACCTAGGGATTATAACTCTGTTCTCATTAAATCAGTGTATACTCCCCTCACATTAATCTCTCTTCATTTTCCTATATATTTATATTTTTCTTTAACAATGTATGAGTATATTGTGAATTTGTATGTGATGTTTAACATAATCACTCCTCCAATAGGCGATGAATTGTGTGACAAAGGAAGGGTCTCATGGTGATGTGCTCAAATTATCATGGAAAACCCAAATATTTTTCTTTGTTTCCAAAGGGTGAGTGTTGGACCACCTGGAAATATTTGGAGCCCTTCGCATAATGATATTAACATGTTAGTGGGATCTTGCACATTTAGTAAAACATGTTTCTAGGAATTCGATGGTGTCTTGATAAATACATGGGAACATCACATGAAGATATATAACAATGAAAGGCACAAACCTTTTCCATACCATTATATTAATATTATAAGGTTTTTTGAAGGTTTTTTATGATCTCATGGACTAAAATGATATGGGATCTGAAGGAACTCAACAAGAATCTTCTACAAAATAAAAAAATCTCACATAAGCCTTCGTAAGGACCTAAGGTCTTATCAACGGGGATCCGAGTGATCTCCCACATGTGATTAATTTTTCATGACCCATATGTTCATTTGTGGTTAATATAATCCATTAGATCTAGAAACCCTCTCTTACTTAAAATTATAGAGGAAAAAAATAAAAATGTTTCAGGTATTCATTCCCTTGTAGATTTTCCAATGCTAAGTATGCGAGAATCAATAATATTTCATAGGGATTGGAAGTTATTGTGGTAGAAATTTGGGGCTTATAGAATTTTATTTCAAAAATAGTTAAATGTATTATATTAAAATGTAATCCATATAATCTTTGTATAGTTATCCTTGTAGTTCTATAATATGTTGTTCTAAGGTTAGAGAAACATACTTTGTTGGACAATGTTTTTTTCTCTCGAGTTAACGATGTAGATCTAGTCGATTCATCATCATTTAGTGATGTCTCAGTTCCAATAGAATTATTATAAATATCAAAATCATCATATTTTATAGTTTTTAATTACTAATAAATTGGTTTTTAATGAATCTCCTTGGGTGTAATAAGAATCATTTAAATTTCAAGAAGGGGGAAATTAGATGATTTAGGGAAGGGATGGAAGGGCACTAAGCTTTCTATTATTGATGAAAGAAACCCCTTCTATATTTTTCCCTTAGCTTATTCTTATATTCTTTAATTTTAAAAAAATTAAAAAATAAATATAAATTCTCCAATACATGAGTTTTCAAGGATAATAGACGACCATAAAATCTATAGCCAAGAGAGAATAGGAATTTTTATTCCATCCAAACCATGATATATATTGAAACAATTATTTGGTGATTATTAATCTAGTTTTTAATTAAATAGAAGAGAATGTTCTATTTGATTTTGGTTCTACTTAATCATTCATATCTTTTCAGTTTACTATAAATATTCAAAAACTAAAAATACATGGATTTAGATCAATCATTAAAAATGGATGATGGGGAAAAAATTTCATCCCATTTATATTATATTACCCTATTAATATTCACAAGTTTAATTTCACAAAGAAACTTTTTTCTGCTTATATTAGTTGAATTAAATGTTATTCTAGTTATGGTACAAATTTCATTATATATATATATAAAAATAATTTTTTGAGATATGGAAATTACTCTCTATATCATGAATGAACCTTTAACAAAATACAAGTTTGTGAGGGGGAAATCTTTTTAAAATCACCGTATCATGAATGGATATAATTTTCTTGTGATAAAGAATAACTAGCAAAAATGATTAATACTAAATAAAATATCATCTCTGATTACTTGACCATTTTAAGGTAATATAATTAAATTTTTACTAAATAATTTACTAGTCTTACTCCAAGCCCTGAGGTGGTTTCTCAATCAATATACTACCCATATCATTTACAATATCAAACACTCCGTATAGAATGTCCATTATTGATCCTGAAAATATGAGGATGAAAATCTACGAAAATCAAGAAATATGGTTTATACAAACAATGTCTTCACAATGGGGTGTGTTGATCTTCTTCATCAGAAAAAAGCATGGGTAAATATTCCACTTCATTTACTATTATTTAATTAGCAGTATCATGGTAAAGAACTACATTCCTCTTCCATGGAAATGTTACGTATTCGATCTGCTACGTGGAATTTTTTAATTCTATAGGGTAGAATATCAATCAATTTATTATCTAGAAAATGGTATGAGCGATTGTGTATATAGGAATTATTTTCATACAACGTAGTGGAACTAGGAGATCATAGTCATTCAATATGGACCCAGTAATTCCAAAACAATATTCATGGAAATGGTAAATTGATTGTTTATGGATTAGGTTACTAATCTTTTTGTAGTATTTATTGAATATATTAATTACTTCTTTAAATTTATGTAGGAACTCAAGTATCATTTCAATGTTTTTTCTAAGACCATGAAAAAATAAAAAGATATATATGATGTATAGTAATCTAATGTTTTGGATATACTAAATAACCATCCCAAGGCATGTTATCACTAGTAAAATGATATCTATAGACCCTTAAAAATCATGGAAATTGAAGGATAAACTAGAAAATCATCTATGATGGATATTCATAGTTTATTAGGAAATATGGTTAGTAACGTTGACTTGTGAAAAAACTACACATGATTGTGATGCCAACTAAATAATCTACCTTAGAAGGGGGAGATGATTTTCTTGAATGATGAATTCGATGTGAGCTTTAAAGAGTTATAGAAGATATTATTCACTACCATTATTCCCACATTACCAACCAATGGGGAAGGATTTTTGACCAACAGTGTTGTGCAGGATAAGTGATTGGGTTGTTTACTCATACAATATGATAATGTGATAGCCTACCCCTCTTTCCAATTAACGACTCATGAGTAAAACTTCTCAATGCATGATATAGATTTTTTTGTAGTGATCTAACAATTAAATATTCTTGAGACATTATCTCTATAGGGGGATGTTTGAAATATATATGAATCATAAAATAATCATGTATCTAATCTCATAAAAGGATATCAATATAAGAAAATATGGGTTGTTTGACATGATTAGGGATTATTATTGTCAAATCCATTAAAATCGGGGGTAGAGGAAAAAGTTGTCGATTATATTCGTATTAAAGATCATACAACCATATCCATGATGAGTGATGAAAAAGGTTTAATCTTATTAGATAATAAATTTGCGAGAAGTGGAAAAATAAAATGGAATTAATCATTCCTTATTAAAATAATTTCTCAAAAAACCATTCTGAGGAGGGTCAAGGATTTTTAAAAAGATAATAAAGAGATATAGGCAATTTTAGTAAATATTTCAGAGGTAAACACTTATAAAGATGGAGTTATAGGCTTTGGAACCCAGATATGTGACCCATGAAAACTATATATCAATATGGAGCTTCGTGATGATTTTCATAACTCATACTTTTCTATTCATATAGAAATATCTAATATGTAAGGAAATTTGAAGCAAAACATACAGTGTAATAACATGAAAATGAATATTGATGAATTGTTATCTTATTTTTTAGAATTCCAAAAAGTTAATGTTGATTGGAAAATATCTATGGGTATGATGTAATCATTTCACATACTAGTATAGAAATGGGAAAACATAACCATGGATTTCATTGAAGGACTTCCTAGAACTTAAAAGGCAACAACTCCACCTCGATGTTTGGAACCCCATATTTTAAAACCCATTAATTTATCATTTATTGCATAAATTTATAAATAATAAAATCTTAAAATATCATGATTCATAGTTTATTTGTGAAATTAGTTATATTGCATAATAAACATGATCTTGGATACAATGAAATTATTTAATACTATACAACATTCCCTTAACATTCCATTTCTCTTTCAAAACTATATGGGATACCCTTGGGAATAATATAATAAAGGGGAAAGTAAGTAAACAAATTATCTAAATAAAAAATGAGTAGAAAATGTTAAAGTGTTACATGTGAGAAAACAGTCAGATTAGGGTAACATAAGAGGGGTATGAATCATAATCATTAACAATGAGGCATGATATTAAATGATGAGATAAAGGAAACAAGGGAATGTCAAAATAAAAAAATTCACATATTAAGAATAATTCAAGCATAACCTCCATGAAATTTTATCATAGTGTTCTTAGAATAACCTATCATGCACCGCAAATGGAATATCATTAGATAAAAAAATTACATAATGCATTGGTGGGAAATATAATATCGGGCCAACCCATCACATTATTATCGTGTCCATAAATAAGTGTGACACATATATCATTCTACATTGGGATATATTTTATCACTTTTAATAGCATGATTTTGGAGTGTGGTTTATATACATAGATGTCCCAATCCAATTTTTTATCTGTATAACTTGGTGAATGTAACGACCTAGAATTTTATAAATGGAACTTTTAATCTTCTAATTATTTATTATAGTTTTAATCTTATACATCAAATAGGGAACCACATAAAATCTTTATTCTCATCAATAAATGATTAAATAGGGGGTATTTATAGAAATTAAGGAACCTATACCAATAGAGTATTAACATTACATGTTGGAGTTGTAATGTGACTATTAGGAATAATAATATGGTCATTAGAATTATAACCACCCCTATAATATTATAAATTAATTTTAGGTATCTTATAAATGAAAACATGATATATTTATTTCAATGAATAGGTAAATAAATGTTTTAAAAATGATAAATTAAGTGTTTCAATTTTTATGTAACATAAATTTTTATTTAAAATTTTATAATTAATATAATAACTTAAATGAAAATTTATTTTAATAAAATAGATTCATAAATTAATGAAACCATAATACATTTTTCAAAGGCTCATAAATTGGGTTATAATATTAAAAATCTATATTTTTTGAATAAATTATTATTTTAATAAAAATTAATTTTCCCGAATTTATAATATTATTATCCTCAAACGGGTCCATTTTTAAAATCTACATGTCTTGAAATAGTTATTGTAAATATTTGGTATTTTTCAAAAAGAGTTTAATTTTTTTATAATAGTGAAATATTATAATTTAAGGTGTTAATATTTTAAGATGAATACATGATTTTTTTTATTAGTGGCTGATTTAAGAACTAGTTATTTCTAATTCACATGCACTCGTATTTTTATATAGTTAGAAAAACCATAAATATTGATATTCTTGAGAAAAAAATAATAAACTAATGAATAAAATGATCAAATAAACCCCTCTGACCCCCTATAAATACCACCCTCACCACCTCTTATCATCACACACTCAAGGATTTATATATTGCTAATATTATTCAAAATTACTCATGAAATTATCATACCCACATTATGTTCTTTGTGTACTCACAAAAGACTATTTTCTAAATTTTTTTAAGAAGGTTCTCGAGGAGACATTATTCAAGTGGGAATATACTCTACCTTTCCTATTTCGATTAATTATTTATTCTACATCATCATTTTCTAAACTATCTTATGTTAAATGATAAATATATTATCATAAATATAAATTAATGTAATTATATTAATTTTATATCCATCTAAAAATCTTTTCTCTTCTCTTTTTATCATACAAACAAAAACATCCATCGTGATGTGTCGATTCACCACATTCGTGGATAATGATTTTTTATTTTACATTAATACCTTCATATCAAGTTTTAAAACCATTAAAATAGTTTAAATAGATTATAAATGTAAATTACAACTTTTTTATGTTCTATAACTAATATTAATAAAAAAAATTAAATAATAAAAAAATAAGTTCATGATGATTGTAAATTGGATAAAATAAACTAACATTCATCATACACATTTTATCTAGTGAGTCATTCTCACATATAAAAAATGATATATGGGATAAGTTGAAATTAATTATTCAAAAACATATCACATAATTTCACTTCTATAATTTATCTTCCACCTCGATTGAACTCCCATAATTTAACTCAAGGTAACCAGTCATTTAATTATTAAACAAAAGCACCTAAAAAAACTCGATTAAACATTATAACTTATCTAAATGACCATAAAATAACATAATAAAATTATTATAAATAAAATAAATTTTTAATTTGTAATTATTTAATTAATTAATTGTTGGAATTTTATTTTCCTAAACAATAAGTGTAATGGGAAAACTTTTTCGGACATAAGGTATGCGATTCTCTCTAAACCCCAACTATTCCATCATGTTACGCATTATCCCTCTTTACCTAAAATAAATTCTGAATTTTTCCTATTTACTTAGCCTAAATTTTGTTTTTATGTTATAAACATATTTATCGAGATCATTTGTTCTTTCTTTTATGGAGAAATCTATGTTTTATATGGTTCCCTTTTCAATTTCCCCTGATAAGTATACTCGATTAAAGGGAACTTCACAATATATTATATAATTAAAAATAAACTCTATAATATATTTTAGGTTAATGATATTTTTCTATAATCACTATTTTTATCATGAAAAACTCTTTTAGTTCATTTATGGTTTTATGAAAATAGTTATGCCTTTATATCCTGTAAAGAATCTTATTTTTCCCTTAAACTGCACTAAAGTGGAAAATTTATAATGTTTATTAAACACTATTTTTAGATGTTTTAATTTTATTTAAACATAATTTATTATGATATATACTTATTTTACATAATAATTTTTAAGCAGTGATTTAAAGTCATTCATTCATGGATGCCAATATGATATTACTATTTGGTTCTTCTTTATGAACTGATTATGATACCCATTACCTTCAATGGTAAACCTTTATTTTTATTAATTATTTCTGATTCCTAAAGTGGAAAACATATGAATTAACATGTTAGTATGGGTGATCCCAAATTTTTCTCTAATTCATTGGGTAATGTTTAGTCTGCTGAGACATCATTTTTGGATTGGGAGTAACCCTAATTCCCTTATGGGACCTTTTCTCCCATGAGATGTTGTATTGGAAGTTAAAATTGAATCATGTTTATTTCATGTTTTATGTTGATACTAAATTCCTATGATTCCATTATCACATGATCACATGGACTACATGTTATGACTCTATATGATTATTTTTGTTTCATGCCTTTTTATGTCATTATCTTGTTCCTTATAACCCATGTTATATGCTTTATTCTGATGATTATTAATTTAATAGGATTATTATACAAAACCTTTTTTCATGTATTACATAGGATCTTCTATGAAAATTTGGGATCTAAATGAATGTTAGGAGCTTATTATGATGATTAAATAAAATATTTCTTTACTTTCATTTCATGATTCCAAATTATGTACCTAAAATTCCAAACACACTATAAATTTTGATTATTGTTATGTAATTTATGGATAATAAAACTTAAAAGCATTTAGTAATATGTGTAAATGGATAGGGTCACTCTAAATAATATACATGAGTGGTAATCAGGACTGGTATTCACTACAATAATGTTTGGCATGAAAAAACAAGGGGTAATTTTGGTATCATAAATATTGTACATAATGATTAATAAACGGGATCAATGATTATGAAAGAGTTATCTTGTCTCTTTTAGATAATATGAATAGTAAATGGGATGTCAAAAAATAAATCCCAACTTAAACAATTAGAAAAAAAGTTATAATATAATGAATTTTCTTTAATAAAAAGGAGACATAAAGAATCCCTTTCCTTGAGAGGATGCTTATAAAATATTAGGAGGAGATTTGTAAGAGATTTTTGTAACCTTTCTTGGGCTATAGAGAGGTTTGGGATAGATAAATACATAATATATGGTTCTTAAGGGGAGTTGAATTTGAGGTTTGGTGGGTTTTATAGGGAAATAGAAGATAATTATTTATTAGTAGCTAACCTTATGTTTTGGGTTCTTTATGATAAATCAATGAAATACAAAGACCATAAAATTGTTTTTCCAAATGGTTTCTACAAAAAAGGAGTATGTTTCATTATTTTATATGGATAATAACTTAAATCAATAAAATAACACCATTTGTGATGTAGAAGTGATTTATTTTTATAAATAAATCAATTTAAAATCTTAATATGTTATATCGGATTGGGAGGATTCGTTAAGGGTTTATAAAATAAAAAAAATCATAAAAATAATTCATTTTAGAGGGGAAAACATTTTGTTTAAGGATACTATTTATAGTATTTATTTCATCAATTTTTGTTTTTTATGATGACATAATACACACCATTTAAATATAGTGTATTTAATTTTTATCAAAAAAATTGATTTTGTATTTAAAATATAATGAATTCATCGTCATATAATTTAACATCAATGATTTAAAAAATAGTATTTATTTTATTAAAATATTTAAAATATATTATAATTTATACTTTCAAATAAACAATCCTCAATAATTTAAGAATACTAGTTTTTTACGATAATATTTTTATAAGGGTCGTACTAATTAAATTTGACTACCTCCAATTTTATTATAATTTATAATCAATAAATTTTTTTATTAATTAAAATTTATGAACATATAATTTAATTCAAATGTTCCTTAATTCATTAAAAAGTGGGTATTTATTGAAAAATATATATCCGAAAAGTTTGTTTTCAGGATATAAAAATCTAATTTTTATCAAAAATATTATTTAATTATTAAAATTTAAAAATAAATGAAGACTATAATTAAAAATATTTATTAAAAATATAAAAATTATTACTTGAAGCTGATAGACACATATCCCTTTTTTACACTAGTGAATTACATAAGATAATGGTGTGTGATTGTGATATTTTATTAGGGTGGCTCTGGAACAATGTTTGGGTTGTGATCATGATAAGCCTAAACATTTCGTATAAATAGTTTAAATCAAGGTTTAGTTGTTCAATTTCATCATAGGATTGATCAAGGGGACTCCCAGTGCCGCCACCTCAATAAAAAGCTATGATAAATGGGCTTCATAGGGCATGATCCTACTAGTCATGGTCATCAATTCCTTTTTTATTTCAATTAGATTTATAATAACCTTGTATATATACATATCACATGATCAACTTATAATGACTATAATATCAATGGAAATGATTATCAATATAATTTAAATATGATAGGATAAAACTTATAATGGTCCAAATTAACAAATGTAGTGAATGTTTTTTGGTAATTTCATTTATTAGTAATAAATTTTCTCATTTAAAAGTTAATTTAATTAATAAAACATAAAGTAATTAAATTATTACCCTTTAAAAATTTAACCTTTGAAATTTCTTTTTTATACTAAAATTGACTGTACTAATATTTCATCACCTCTTCAGGTTCCCATGTCCATTCCTTAAACTTGTTTTTCCACCACAACACTAAGTATATGTGAGTTTTATTGTTTTGTTTAACCTTGTCTCTATGATATATGATCTTCATTAAATTATCCACAATTTTGTAAGAAATATCCATTTTTTCTACTACTATATTTAGTGCATGTGAGCGGTATGGAATGTACTTACTCAAAAGTGATACATAGAACATTTCATGTACTTTATATATGTTAGGTGGGAGTTATAGTGGACCGGACACCATATAGATGTGATCAAGAATCACAATGGTGATTATGTATATTTTAAAAAGATTTATCTTCATCCCAAACTACATTAACTTCTTTAAAAATTGTATAAAAAGAATTATATTATTTATTTCAACCATCATTAGGTTTCATTAATGACTATAAATCTAAATTTTCTATTGAATTTCTCTGGATTTACTGTTACACTACACTATTTTAAACTTCTCTATTATTTCATGTATAAGATTGAATCCCATAATCTTATTTTCTTTAAATTTACCCTTTCATGTCAGATTCTAACACCTATTCCTATACATAGCCTCCTTAGGTTTAATTTTTTACAATAATGCAAAAATTTTGTTGTACGATAAATCCATAAGGGTAAGGTGTTGATACCAATATCATTATAAATAAATTAAATGTGATATCAATATATCCACTTGATATTGATTTATTATTTTAGAATTACCATTTTTTGTTTGTAAATAAGCAGTGTTCAAGCTTTTTCATATATCCAACACTTATTTAACACTTCTCTAAAATCTCAATGTAATACTCAGATCTCGATGAGATACAATAGAGAATGGAACACTAAGATGTATTGAAACTTCCCATTTGTATATACTAGTGAGTTGGTAAAAATGTAGATATTACTTTATAATAATGAAATAAATTAACTTTGTAACTAGATCACCTACCATTTAAATGGAATTATTATCTTTAGGGGTCCAGGGGCATCCAATGTTGAAATATAGGGTTATTTTTTTCATTTTCATACTCGTTAGTGAAATGGTTGCATCATTACCTTATAATTATATTGTTTATCCTTGAATTCTTGGGATATCAAGAATCATGGTAACAATTCTACAATCTCTCCATCATTTTATTCCACTATAAGTTTTAAATTGAATATCTATACATTATAGGGATTCCAAGTAAATATGGAGGGCTGAAATATGTGAATCATCTGGAGATTCCCTCTATGTTTTGGATTTAAAATGATATAATTTTATCTTTCGAACCATATTAATAAATATTTAGTAACATTCAACCCTATAATATTCAATACATTTTTCTATTGAATGTAATCATCTTAGTATGAATCCCTGGTCCTCTCAAGAATAAATTATTGAGAAGTTGTTTATATAATTTAGTGTAAAGATCATTTTAATATTCTCATGTTGATCCTTTTTATATTGAAATAGATAGGAACCAATTAGTTCCCTATCATATATTATGTTACAATATACTCTATAAATAGAGAAACTAACCAACTTTTTTCCTTCCCAAAATGGTGATGGATTACAGAATCATAGTCCCTAATCATAACTAATAACCTTTTAAGGAATATTTAGATTCTTTTTTGTGAATATTATTTTGATTATTTTATGATACATATATATGTCACACATCTCCAAATAGATATATTGTCACCAAAACATCAGTGTGAAGATCAGTATAATAAATTATAGATCATTTTATTGGTAGTTATTCTCATTGAACATTAATTATATGGAGGTATAGGATATAAAATTTTCACCATTCCAATGGACACACCATAATGTTTTTTAGAATCATCATTGTCTACCAAAATTCCTTCCCCATAGTTAAGTAATGTGGTCATAGGTGAAGTTGGATAGAACCTTCTTAATATCTTTATATCCTTTCTCAAATTCATCATTATTAAAAATCTTCACCACCTTTGGGTTAACTTGGTTAATTGGATTTACTAGAATGATAAGTTTCTAAAAAATCTATTATAGTACCCTGATAATTCAATGAAACATTAAATTACAATTATAAATGTTGTTCTTAGTTATCCTTCAATTGAATCTATTTCGGAAGGATCTATATATATCTCTTTGCTGCTCAGAACATTCTGAAATAATGTTACTTGTTCTTTTATAAACATTAATTTAGTTTCCCATGAATACAACCTTTTCATTTCTTATTGTCTTTAGTATAGTGTCCAAATAATCTTTGTGATCCTCATTTATTTTGGAGTAGATAAAAATATTTTCTATAAATTCTCAATTTTTTGAAGGTAACCCCTAAAGACACTATTCTGTATGTACATGATGATTTGTTGAGTACAATTGAGTCCAAAGGGAATCACCTTGATATCCTATTATCCATAATGTATATGAAAATTATTATTTGGTATATCCTAATTCGTTTTCAAAAGATGATAATATTCCAACCAAAGATCGATATTATAGAATTACTGGTCTCCTAGTATCTGATTGAGCTACCCAATAATCTGTGGTAGAGGATATTTATTATTTATCATTTTTTGAGTTCACAATAAATAATGTAGAGTCACATTGATCCATCATTCTTTATGATAGAGAGGATGGGTTCACCCCTTGGGGAAGTACTTTATTGTATAAAACCATTATAAGGATTCTCCACAAATTACTTCT
The DNA here is from genome assembly GCA_963277665.1 of Viscum album. NCBI lineage: Eukaryota > Viridiplantae > Streptophyta > Magnoliopsida > Santalales > Viscaceae > Viscum > Viscum album. Next base: position 779,271,403 of record OY728132.1, read on the forward strand.
TCAACTCCTCATGTCAAAAAATGGACAATCTATATAGATACATGGATATTGGAATAGATATGGGTATATTTTTTATTGAAAACTCAACCACTCTTCTTGAAGTAAGAATAGAATATTCTTCAAGATGAACATAAAAAAAATTCCTTTACAATGGGATTGTAATCAAGAAAGATCTTTTCCTTAGTCTAAATAGTTTGATAAAGATACAGTTTCCCATTGTAAAATAATATTAATGCTTTAGATGGTCAAACCATAGAATTTTCATCCCCAATACATAAATTGTATATAATTGGAGTGATATTTTCAATAGAAAGGATGATTTACTTATTTCATAAATTTATATTCCCTCTATAAAAAGATACATAATACAAACCCATAATAACATAAAATTTCGAAAGAGGTATCATCAGAAGGATTAATTTGAAATTTTGTCCTAAAAATTTGACAGGAGAGGAGTTGTATATATGGTATGTAATAATTTTTCCATTTTTTTCACTAATACCTATAATTTTTTCTTTTGTTATTTTGTTTGAATAGTTTCACTAATATTATATTATATTGAAGAATTTATTGAACTATAATCAAATAGTATGTTTTCTATACATGAATGAATAAAAATAATACTTATCCCTACATCATTTTTAGAATCGAAATTTAAAGTTGTGATTGAATAATATATCACATTATCTCTAAGTATGGGAGGTTATTCTCATTTGTTATCATTGAAACCCCTTGTCTTAGTGAATTGGTTCACATAGTGAATTTTGTCCATGTAGTCAAAACATTGGAAAATGGGATGAGGTTTGATGTGATCATTCCATTCTTCCATCAGATTGGTCATTTGATACCGTTGAATATTTTTAGTAATGTTCCATTAATTCCTCCACATCAATAAAATCTTTTTTCCCTTCAGGAAGTTTCATAGATTATTCTTCCCACACTTTGGATATGTGGGATGTGGGAATTTAATTCCCACATGAGACATTCCCATTACAATAATAAAATAAAAATTTATTCTTTACTTTTTATCTCCATAACCATAAGACAATTTTGAATCATTGATATCTATTTGAACAATGAGGGGTCATTTAAAAATTTCCTCATAGATGTCCATGTACTGAATAAAAAAATAATTTATTAGACATGATTATATCTCAAGAATAAAATGGTCAAAAATTATTTTATTATAAATGAAAATTTCATATCCATATCATGCAAGTCATGTGTTGTTTTCCTCATATTCCCAAAAGGGTTCGTCATCCTTTTACTTGGGGATCTATAAATCCCCATATTTTAGGTTAGATTGTTTGAGGAAAATATTTACCAATTATTTTCTGTAATTCATTGCACTTCATCTCTTTGATCTTATCCTCAATCTTCATATATTTTGATCAATGTGATATATTGGTAATATTATCCCTCAAAATGCTAAAAACCCAACACTACCTTCTCTTACTCATAGAAGGGAAGGATAGAGAATATCTTTTCAATGAGGTTGATCCATAGTTCTATGATTAAAAGATCATAAAGCCCACTAAAATTGGGAAGACATTGCCGCATAATAATATCAATTGAAACTTTTTCTTTAATAAGGGGATATGGGTTCTCCTTATTCATATTTATATTCAAATAATGAGTTAATTGATAAATTATTACCATGGTGTTGTAAAATCCATCTTCTATCACGTTGGGCATCTCATTTGTGTGGTAAAAACATTTATCATCACCCTGGTTTCTCACAAAGTTCCTCCTATTTCCAACCATTGACTCACAATGAATGAAAAACTAGGGATGAGTATTTTAAAATTATTAAATTCTTAAACAGGAATCCATAAAAATTAGGTTGATTGAATATAAATGAAAAATATTCCATAAACTATTAATTTATAGGTTTCTACATAAGTTTTCAATGATATATTTTCTAACGTATGTATTATGGGAACTTATGTCCCCATAATAATTATTCATAATAATCTTTGAAATTTTATAAATCATATCCCATGTGACTATGAATAAAAGGTGTTTATAAGGGAATATTTTCTTTCACAAGTAGATGATTGAGTTTGGCCCAAAGCACCATGTTCATCATTATTATCACTAGGTAAAATTTTGTTAGAGCCATATCTTCTTGTAGTATCATTGCATGGATTTATTGGATTACAAACCTAATAATATATATTTTATCATAATTTAGGGATGTTTTCATATCATTATTCTTATTAATAAGGTTTTTAATTGGATTTTAAAATGAGAATATCAAAATATCTATAATTTTGTCTCATAACTACTATAAAAACGCATATTTTTATACAAATTAATTCAGGATTTATTATATTATGTACACCTAATATAGGACCCTAATATTTAGAATCCACCATTATTTGGTAAATTAGGTACATATCAAAATAAATATGAAAATTGATGCAATTATAATAATTAATACTCCATAAGATTCCCATAATATTCCATTTCACTTTTAAAACTACATGGGATAACCTAGATATATAATTAAGAAAGGGGTGAGTAATAAATCCCAATAGGAAAATTAGGAAAACATATCATAAGGTAAATCTATAGATGTTATCAAATATAAATGTTCAATTAATATAAGAGGGTTTTGAATCATAATATTGAACAAATAGGAATGATATATCATGATAACATAAATGAAACATGGGAATGTACCCATAAAACAAAACATGAAATCATAAATATAAGTCAATCCTAACGGGTAATAAAAATAGTGTAATGTCCTTTCGTTAAAATACAACACACCATAAATGTAATCCCATGAGATTAAAATGATACTCAATACATTAGAGGTCTATATAATTCTTGACCTACACAACACATTCATATCTTGTACATTCATAAGTATTCCACATAGATTATACAACATAGGGATTTAATTAATCACATCTAATACCAATATTAAGATGTGTTGGTTATATTAATGTAATTACATAATCAATTATGGGTAGGTAAAACTATTTTAATACCCTTGAGTGGAAATGGGTATGGGTATTCACCACACAATGTTTGGCCTGGAAAATTACATGATATTTTTTAGGACCATAAAGGGTGTACATAATGATTAATAGAAGGGATTAATTATATTGAAATTGATATCTCATCACATATAAATCATAAGTTTAGTAATATGGATGTGTAAAATTATATCCTAATATGAAAATTTTGATATCAAAAGTTATAATATAAATAATTTTCATGATTAAAGAGGATACATATGGGATCCCTTACCTTGAGGGGGTGATTTTGAATGGCTAGGAAAGCTTCCTAAGATATTGGGGGTACCATAAGAGGTTTATATGGAGGTATGAGTATAGTGGAATAATTATAAAATTGGTTTTAGTGAATAAAAATTGTCGGATGGGTAGTATTTTATAGAAAAATCGTGAATAAATCTTTATTAATTTCTAAATAGAGGTTTTAGACACTATATGATAAATTAATACAAAAAATAATCAAAACCATGGTTTTTCCCATGGTTTTAACCAAAGGGGAGTGAATTTAATAATTTTTTATTGATAATAACCGAATTACATAAAATAATAACATTGATGATGGTTAAGTGAGTAATGATTATAAATAGATGATATTAAAAGTGTAAAATTTAATATTGATTTTGAAAGAAAATTAATTGTTTATAAAATTTATAAAACAAAATAAAAACCCCATTTTTTTAAATGGGATTCATAATTTATCATTTTAAAATAATTTATAGTATTTATTAAATCACTTTTGGGATTTAATTATTTCATAATATATATTATAAATATACTATATTTAATTTTCACTAAATAATTGGTGATAATTGAGAATTATAAAAAGTCCACCATTAATAATTATGAATATTATGGTTTAAAAATCATATATATTTTAAAAAAAATAATCATCTAAATATGATACAATGTATTTTTAATTCAAAATATCCATATATTTAAAAATAAAGTCTTTCTTCAACAATTTTTTTCTAACCCTTATAAAAATTATATTTGGCTTCAAAAATTATATTAAAAATTATATTTATTATATTTTATTTAATATTAATATTTCAAAAAAATATCATTTTTTTAAAAAGTTTTGGAATTCATTAAAATTTGTGTCCTAATTGAAACTACATATTTCCCAAAAATACAATTTGTGTTACATTATATCAAAATCCAATTATTATCAAACCTATTATTTAATCATTAAAAATTAATATATATATTTATATCCATTAATAAATATAAAAAATATTCAAATTCATACCATTAGTTTCAAGATACACAATCGTTTTTTACACTAGTGAATGACTTAAGGTTAAGGTGTGCGATGGTGAAATTTTCTTAGGGTGGTTCAACAACCATGGTTTAGTCCATGATCTTGATAACATTAAAATTATTCTATAAATAGTTTTGATCAACTTTTAGTTTTTACTTCTCATATTGGGGATGGTCAATAAAAATTCCCAGTGATTCTATCTTGTTGGAATGCTCTAATGAATGGGATCTATATGGTATGATCCTACTTTTTTAGCCCATCACTTCAATTTTATAGGTCAATTCGATATAACATAACCCAATCTATATTACCATAAAATAATGAAATTATAACATCTATATAATCAATGGTTATGATGATTAATAGCATTTTAAATTCTACATGATGTAACTTATGATGGTCTAAAAGAACCAATTTCAAGATTTTGTTTTCAATAATTTCATTTTATTATAAGAAATTTACTCATTTTAAAATAGAATTCCATTTATAAAACATTGGGTTGTTATATGGTGGTATTTGATTTCTATATAAACTTTTTTCCCTTCATTATTATCATGGAATATTTTTTGATTGAACAACTCACCATTACATATATAATCGATGTGGTGTGACTTCATGGAGTATGAAAGGACCCAAACTTATATAAATAAAAATTCCTCTTGAAATATTTAAATGTATTATTATGTAAAATGGTTATATAAAACATATGCAGTTCCTTGGATTTATATTTTTGGATTTTTAATTACCGTTAAGAAATGTTACCATTTTAATATAGTTATTGAATAGTGATAACATGATTAGTATAAATATTGGGTTTTAGCCAAACCAATTTACACAGAAAAATAAAGTTATGGCCTCATTTAATAGAATTTCACCATACAAAGCTGATTTTTTTTGAGCTTAGAAAAATGGTAGGTTCATTGGTCTTCACTCTTGACCAAGCCCAAGCTGTGTATCAACATGTTAAGCTTGAATAGAATTGCCTACAGTAGAAGTGAAAGTTAATAGATATTATAAATCGATAAATTTTATCTGAGCCACCCCAAGAGTCTATCACTATCGCACACCTTACCCTTAGTTCTTATGAATGTGTTATAAAGAGTTATGTAACTAGACCCTAGCAGTATTATTATGTGCATTATTTTTTGTATAAATAATATATATTCATTTCATTATTGTTACTTTATAAATGGTTTTAAAAGAGAAAATAATATTTTTAGTTAATATTCAATTAATTTTTTTTTGATCAATTATTGGTTTTTTGGAATTAAATAATATTTTTAAAAAATATTATTATTACTAAATAAGTTTTTATAAATAATCATATACTTTTTATGAATACAATTATAATTTTTATTAATGTTTGAAAAATTATTTCTGTCAAAATGTATGATTTTTCAATAAATGGGTGATTTTATTTTAAAAGTTAAAATTAAAATATATATAATATTATTTAGATAATATGAAAAAAAAAATTGAATCGGGATGTCAAAATTATCCAACGGGGAATTTTTCATAATTTTATGGGATGGTCGAATTTATGAGATAAAGTTAAATACCGTTTATAGATATAATTTTGTTTATGACATCGTAATGTCCCAATAGTGATGTAATAAAATACTATAAAATATTTGTTTTAGAAAATATATGTTTTAAATTTAAATTTATGTGATTTTATATTTGTTATATTAAATTTATGGTGCCTTAGTAGACCCTCGAATAATTATAAAACATTTTATCTTTTAAAATGATTTCTTTTAGAGTGTGACTCACCTCAACACAATAAATCATAATATTTTAAATCATTAGGCCATTGGAATTATAAAATATTCTTTCACACCCCCCTTTTGCCAAAATCTTTGGAAAAAACCATGGTTTGGTTTTTGGTTCTTATTATTTTAATTTGTGATGTCCAAAACCTAAATAATAAAGAACCCCCCCCCCCCAATCTTATATAAAACCACTAAATATTCCATTCTTATTCACTCAAACCATTTTGATCTCAACCAAACATTGACCTATTCTCTCTAGAATCCTTCCAAGGTTCCCCAAGATCCCAATAAGCCACTCTCGATCCTCTCTCAAGCCTTTGGGATAACACTTCCAAGTAAGTGATTTCTTCCTTTCTCATTTTTTTCAAATTTCATATTGTTGTTCTACCCTTTTGTTTTCAATTAAAAATATTGGGTTATGATTCTGGAACACAACCATACTTACCTTCTTATGTTTTATTGATTATATACCTCTTTCCCTATCATTAATTCCTCCCATGTACACCCATTACCATGTCGAAATTCCGTAAGGAATTTCATTCTGATCATTTACATTTAATAAATTATTTTATATTATACATCTAAATTGCATTACATATATTGGGACATGTATCTATATGACCCAAAATAATGTAAATTTCTTGTAAATATGATGAGATACCACTTTCTCTCTCTTCAACCAATATTTTTGAATTGTTATGTCATGTCGTTATGATACCGAAATTGCACTGCGATTTTCCAAGCCAAAGTCATTGTGTAGGGAATACCATGCCCATTACTCTGTCAAGGGTATTCACCATTATGCTCATTTAATTATGCTTGGATGGTATGTGACTGATTATGATATACTCTATTATACCAAACGTTGGATCGAAATAAGAATGAGATTCTCATATACAAGAGGGGGGGGGGGGGAATCGTACCTTTTAAAAATTCCCTTAAGAAATTTTTTTGATGGTTATGTTTAACAAGGTTAAACAAGATAATTCACAAGACCTCTATAAGTTCTATTCACTTGCTAAATTCTGGATAAGTAATTCCAAAAATAAAACTTAACAAAAGTTACTAATATTAAGATTCAACCTTAAAACGTATAGAATCTTACTATATCCGAGTACAAGTAAAGAAGTATAAGAAAGTTATATTTTATTTACCAGTAAAAACTGCACAGTGAAAAGAAAAGTAGTAACACTATAGGTGAAAAAATAACTCTTTTATCCCAAAGAGAAGGGTATCAAACACCCTGGATAAGATGTCACTTGATTTATACTTTCAAGAATGTCTGTCTTACCCACACCAGGGTAAGCCCTCGATACGAAGATCGAAGTCTGTCTTGCTGTCCATGCTTGCCCTCAACTATCAGGTAGTCAGCACCTCTGTCTTCCACAACATGGAAGACCTCAACTTCAAGGTGTTGGAACCTCGGTCTTCCTATCCCCAGAAGCCCTCGATTGTACACATCAACAATCGGAGTCGTATGAAGCAAATCTACACAAGGAAAATTTTGAAAAAGTGGTTCAAACATTCTGCATAAAGCCTGAGAGTTGATAAGAGCCTCTATCTCTAGAAATCACTTCAACAACATGTAAGCATAGTTTTCAAAGTTGTGTCAAAGTTGTACCTTCTTTTCAAATGAGCTTCTATTTATAGGCAAAGATCCAACAGTCGACTCCCTCCTCCAAAATTCACATTTCTCCTTGAATTTTGGAGGGACCTGTACACATGTCACTCAACCAACAGTTAGTTAATAACTAAAAGCGCGTCATCATTTTATAATCAACAAGTGTAAGCATAACTAAATCGATATTTGGAATGGAGTAGAAAATGATTTTTCAGAATGGAATTAAAAAATGAATTCGGAGTCTATATACTAAAGAATATTCAGATATTGTTTTGTAGGAATTCGGAACCTGAATTCTCTAGAAACCCAGAGTCTGAATTTCAAGGAAATTAAGAGTTTGATTTCACTAGAATTTGGAACCATAACTTTCTTAGTTCGGATTCTATGTTCATGAGAATTCAGAGTCAGACCTCATCAGAATTCGGAGTCTGAATTCAGTGAACTCGGAATTAGAACCTAGAGAAGTTCATAATCAGAATTCGGAGCAGAACTTTATGAGAGTTCGTATCGAGAATTCGGAGTGGATCTTCATGAGAGTTCGTATCCAGAATTCAGAGTGGAACTTCATGAGAGTTCCTATCCAGAATTTGGAGTTGAACTTCATTAGAGTTCGTATCCAGAATTCGGAGTTGATCTTCATTAGAGTTCCTCTCCAGAATTCGGAGTTGAACTTCATTAGAGTTCATATCCAGAATTCAGATCCTAAAACAAAATGCTTCATGTCTGAGTATTATATGATTTCAAGGTTTTATATATGAATCCGATTTCTAAACATAAGAAAACAAATATTGATATAAACAATGAAAACAAGGTGGGGGAAATTTTTCTTTGGGAAGGAAATTTTCCTTATAGAAGTAAAACAGGGGTAAAATGAAATTTTCCTTAAGAAAAGGTGTTTCTAATTTTCAAAACAAGAGGAATGGTAAACTCATAAGGAAAATTTTAATGACTTATCAATCTCCCCCATGAATGAAGGAATGGAAAAAGTCATAAGGAAAACCTTATTGACTCAACAATATCCCCCCTTTTGGAATACACAAACATCCTTACAAAAAAGAATGTAAAGACTTAGAAAAATTTCTGGACATGAAATTAAAGCTTATCTCCCTGTGTTTATAATCAATGGTGAATAAGTATAACTCGCCCTTATGCTTTGAAACTCTATGTATCATATTCTATATATCTGGAATAGGATGTTCATTATAATATGAAAGTCTTCGTAATGAGCACTCCCCCTTACATAGGGATAGTTCTTCTTATAATTAGAAATTTTTCTTCTCCCTTCTAGATTTTTCATTCTCCCTTTTTAGTCCTTTTTTCCTTATCCCCCTTTGTGATTTTCAAAAATAATTTGAGGGAATTGAAAAACAATAAAATACCTAAAACATTAGTATGACATACAAACAATACAAACAACCAAATTTTTCATTAAGATTGAAAGGATTTTTATGAGGAAAGATATTACAACAAAAGACCGGATTGGTCTATTTTTCGTCATTTTACTTGGGTATTAACCTCTTCAGAAGGGTTTTCAACTTCATTAAGTCTTTTTGGTCCTCCTCAGCTTGTTTCTCCAAGACTATGATCCTTTCTTTTTGAGATTTCAGAGCCTCAGACCGAGCCTTAAGAACTTCATCCTACATTATATGCTTCTATTCAATCTAAATCCGGAGATCACATTCCCATTTCCATCTTTGAGAAACATATTTAAGCTTCCCATTCAGATCCTTCACCTATTGATTCCCTGTATTTTGCTCAAGGGTCATATTTTCCTGAAAATTTTTCATCTTGGAATCCTCAGTATAAAAAGATTCTTTTACATTATTCTGAAAGGTATCAAGATCTGTCAAATCCTCATCAATTTTCTTTGACCATAAAGTCATTTTGCTGCTTGATTTTCTGTGGGCCTCATAATTTATATGAATTTTTTTTGATCAGCCTCAATCTTTACAAATTTATCCATCACCATGGATACAAATTCTGGCTTCTAATTGAAGTTGTGATAAAGCATCTGTCACATGGAGTCTATTTTAGGAAGGATCGGAATTGTATCCACCAATTTATTTATAGACTCAACAACAAAATTGTGTCCCAGTGTAGATCACTCCGAATCTGACATCTTTCTAGGTGAATGTTCTTCTTCAATCTCCACAAGATTTCTTTTAGAAGATCCTCCAAATAGCTTTTTCCTTATGATATCTTTTGTTGGGATGTCCATAAGCACTTGCTTACCCTTATCAACATTCAGAATGGCTTCCTCATCAGGAGATTCTTCCTCACTTTTAGATAGTTGAACTATCTTTTCTTCATCAAGTTTTTCCTTCTCTGGTCAATCCACAAGAAAGTGCTTTTCCTAGCATTCTTCCTAAGATAATTCATTCTCTTTATCTTCCTCTTTGTCTTCATCTTTCTTACCTTATTTCTCATCTCCCATTCCCGTAGTGACAAGCTTTGAGGACTCAGCCTCAGATGTACGTAGTGGTAATTTTTTTGATGGATTTTCCTTTTCTTGATAATATTCAACTTGTTTAATCAAATCAGCTAAGTCACCACTATCTTATTCTCCTTATTCTTATACTTCCTCTTCTTTTGGTACATCTTCAACAACTTCTTCTTCTATATCTTCAACAAATTCTTTCTCTTTAGATTTTTTTGGAGTGACAAAATTATTCCCCAGAGATTCATGTAAAAGTTCCATAAGGAATGTTTCTGGTAGTGGAATATTCTATAAAGATACTTCGGTGGCTTTCAAAAGAGATTGTACAACTTCAACTTCAGAAAATTTCTTCTTCATCTTCATCTCTTTTTCAACCATCTCAAGGTATTCATCATTTTTCTCCCTTAAATACATAGCTTCAGCAGGGTCCATGCCAAACTGTGGTTTCCCTTATTTCCTCTTTTCTTTGAGCTCTCTCTACTTTTCTACCACCTCATCCTGGTAGGCTTTCTATTTCTTCAGTTTGGGAGGTGCGAATTGAGCTTCCTTAGCTTTAGGATTTTTACCTTCGACATCAACTTCTTTCAATTTCCATTTCTTGTCGGCCTTCTTAGATGGATCATCTTTCTCTACATTTTCTGGAACAACTTCTGTGTCCTCTTCTGGAAGATCATATAACTCTCTGGTCTGTTTTGAAAAAGAAACTTTCATCCTCTTTAAGGTGTAATCAGTAATCAGCATCACATTGAAATTTCTTGGTTTGGAGTTGCATGCAACCTTGAAAGAATCAAAACACTGAATAATAATCTTAGAGAGAAGAGCAGGATACATAATAATATGAGCGTCAAAATTCCCATTCTTGATGTTATAAACCGTAATAAGGATGTGCCTCATTATATTGATCTTTCTTATATTTACCGAGAAATCCAAGATATAAAGATCACTTTTCTTTAAGTTATCCTTGTCACCTTTTCTTGGTTCGAAAAACCCTTGAACCCATGACTGGAAAATACGATTGTTGGTAGATAGTTGGGAAATATTTGATGTTTTGTTATCTTTGAGCCCAAGGCATTCCATATCCTTCACCTTGCTGAAAATTCCTTGCACATCCAGTAGCTTATGGGATCAAAATTTGGCTTCTCCATCATATGAGATCCCCACCAAGCTCGTAGCCTTGGTGTAAGAAATCTTGTAAGTCATTCCATAGCTCTTAAAGTAGAAAGTTTCACTTCCATATTCTTCATATATGGAAAAAACTCATAAAATTCTACATGAAAATCTATAAAAACAACATCCTGACCCCCTGGGTTCGATACGCTGAAATCGTCCCATCCATTGTGCTTAATATTCCTAGAAATAAGACAATCATACATACTGAAAAAGTTCAGATGGACCAAACTTTCCCTGTAGACTAACCAACTTGAAATTGGCTTCATATTAGACATTTCTTGAGAAGTGTCTTCTACAGAAATTCGGAATGGAGGAGCACTGAAGTATTCAGAATGGTCTTAAGAAGGAAGGGCAGAATTTCAACACACGAGAGCTTGAAATCGATGTGGGAAAACCATCGAGGGTCCCCTTTATATAGGCGATGGTGGTGACCATTCGACTTCCAAAACCAATATAACGGTTGAAAAAATATCTGATCTGATCTAACGGTTTGAAACATACCCACAAGGAAATATTTAATCCGATATTTTGAGATTTTAAAAACACTCAGATTTAAGAAGAAATGAATCCGAAAAAATTTAAAAACAAATGAAACTACCAGAAAGAAAAAGTGACAACGAAAACATTAGTATGGTAATCATACCTTTCAGATTGGCTAGGAATATTATTCGTAATAGGTGATATTCTTCTTGAGGAAAATTTGACTAAGAAAAACTCACTACGAAAAAGTTTTAATGAAAAATCATTGAGTACCAAAACTCGTTTATGAGAATTATGAGTACCGAAATTCCCATTATGAAAATTCTCATTATGAAAATTTTTATTATGAAAATTTCCATTACGAAAATTTCCCTTACAAAAATTTCCAGTATAAAAATTACAAAAAAATTCTATTCTGAAAATTTTCATTATGATAAATTTCTATTCTGAAATTTTCTATTATGAAAACATTCAAAAACATTATTATAAGAAACATGAAAAACTACATTACGAAAGACGTAAAAAAATTTATTATGAAAAAATTGAAAAACTTCATAACAGATGTACTCGCCCTATGAAAAGGAGTTTATTACTATAAAGAGATTGGTTTAACAACAAGGTAATTAAAGAAGATTATCTTACGGTTATCATTCGTAACTTCTATTTAATGTATTCAAATCTGATGGAGGGTAAATATTTTGTGAAAATGTCAGCAAGTTGATCTTGTGTTCCGATAAAATGAAGATTGATATCTAGTTTTAGTGTGTGATCCCTAAGAAAGTGATGCATAATATCTATGTGCTTTGCATGAGAGTGCCGTGTATGGTTTTTTCTAAGGGAAATGGCACTTGTGTTATCACACAAAATTTGAGTGTTAGTAAAACTGTATCCATAATCTGTGAGTGTGTGTTTTATCCAACACACTTGATCACAACAACTTCCGGTAGTTACATATTCATCTTCAATAGTTGATAGTGATAATGAGTGTTGCTTCTTTCAAGTCTAGAAACTAATGAATCTCCTATGAAATGTCAAGTTCAGGATGTACTATTTCTATCCATTATACATCCACCAAAGTCAGCTTCCGAAAAACCTTTTTAAAGAAAATCATTTCCAGAAGTATAAAAGAGTCCTAAATCCATGGTTTCCTTTAAGTAGCGAAAAATTCTCTTCACTACCTTCAAATGAGATTTATTAGGATTGGATTGATATCTTGCACATAAGCATACTAAAAACATTAAGTCTGTACGATTGGTTGTTAGGTATTGTAATATTCCTATCATACCCCTAAAATATGTTTGATCTACTGGTTTCCTAGGCTCATAAAGATCAAGTGTGTTTGAGGTACCAATAGAAGTACATATACTCTTAGTATTGTCATATCTACAATTTTTAAGAAGATCTTTCTTATACTTATTTTGGGATATTTATATTTTTTCTGGTTTTTGAAAGATTTGAAAACCAAGGAAAAATGTTAACTCACCGATCCTACACATTTCAAACTAATATTTCATTAGATCCGCAAAGGAATCAGTTAAAGATTGCTGAGTTGATCCAAATATAATGTCATCAACAAAAATTTGAACGATCAAAATATTTTTATTATCATTATTTATGAAAATATTTGGATATGAATTTCCCTAAACAAAGTTATTTTGAAGAAAAAATCCTTTAAGTCTATCATACCAAGATCTAGGGGCTTGTTTAAGGCTATACAAAGCTTTGGTAAGTCTAAAAACATGATCAGGATGTTTTGTATCTTCAAAGCCAGGAGGTTGTTTAGCAAAAAATTCCTCTTGTACATAACCATTAAGGAATTCACATTTTACGTCCATTTGAAGAAGCTTGAAACTGAAAAATGCTGCAAAGGCAAGTAAAATACGAAAAGATTCAAGTCTAGCTATTGGAGTATAGGTTTCTTCATAGATTACTCCTTCTTATTGATTATATCCTTTAGCAACCAATCTATCTTTATTCCTAATTATGACTCCATTTTCATCACACTTATTTCTAAAGACCCATTTTACACCAATTACATAAGTTTCATTAGGTCTTTCAACCAAGGTCCAGACATTATTCCTTTCGAATTCATTTAGTTAATCTTGCATGGCTTTAATCCCATCATCATCACCTAAAGCTTCATCAGTGCTTTTTTGGTTCTAATTGGGAAAGGAATGTTAGATGCTCTAATTCATTACTTAAGGAACTTTTGGTCCTTGTAGGTTTATTTACATCACCCATGATACTATCACTGGGATGATTCATAAGAAACAACTGGTTTGGGTTTTTCAAAACTTGTTCATCAACATAGGGTAGGAAATCTTCTCAGGTAAATGTTTCAGAAGTATCTTCTTGAACATTTTTTTATCAAAAGGATTTTATATCATAGGTTGATAATAAATTTTTGAAAACACATATGAGGAAGCAGGTTGAGGTTGTTTAAAAACAGAAGGATCAGTTTCATCAAATTTGACATGTATTGTTTCTTCAATAGTACAAGTGTTTTTGTTAAAAACTCTATAAGCCTTAGAAGTTGAGGAGTAGCCTAAGAAAACCAATTCATTAGATTTTGGTTCAAATTTGTGTAGATTATCTTTAGTATTCAGAATATATACCTTGCAACCAAAAACCTTAAAATAGGAATGTCTAGGTTTTCTACCATTCCATAAATCATAAGGAGTTTTATTTGTTGAGTCAATAAGGTTTTCCTTATGACTTTTCCATTCCTTCTTGTTTTGAAAATCACAAACACCTTATCTTTAAGGAAAATCGCTTTTGTAAGGAAAATTGCTTTTATAAGGAAAAATGTTTTCTTAAGGAAAAACGCTTTTATAAGAAAAATTTATCCTTATCATATTTTCATTAATATTTTTCTTAAGTATGAAATTCGGATTCACTTTCTCGGAATCATTAAAACTGATAAAAAGCATTCTGTTTTAGGGTTCGGATTCTGGACAAGAACTATAAGGAAGTTTCACTCCGAATTCCGGTTATGAATTCTGACTAAGTTCTATTCCAGATTCAGGATACGAATTCTGAAGAAGAATTCCCATTACGAATTCTAATGAAGAATTCTCATTACGAATTCTCATTACGAATTCTGAAGAAGAATTCTCATTACGAATTCTAATGAAGAAATCCCATTTCGAATTCTCATTACGAATTCTGAAGAAGAATTCTCATTACGAATTCCAATGAAGAATTCTCATTACGAATTCTAATGAAGAAATCTCATTCCGAATTCTCATTACGAATTCTGATGACGATTTCTCATTACGATTTCTGATGAAGAATTCCTATTCCGAATTCCTATTCCGAATTCTCATTCCGAATTCACTCATTAAACAGAATCTGGATATCATTGTTTTATACACTCTGAATTTGTTCACTCCGAACTTTCACTCCGAAATTTCTATTCCGAACCTTTATGTTAGGTTTTAAAACGATGTCGTACTTTCTGTTACACTTACTTTGTTATAAAACGATGTCGTCCATTTTGTTATAAACTAACCGTTGTCTAAGTGACACGTGTACAGGTCCCTCCGAACTTTAAGGGAAATATGACCGTTGGAGAAGGAGCCGACCTCACCTATAAATAGGAGCTCATTTGAAAAAGCTCACAACGGATGGATGAACATTTGAACTTTGTGCATACATGCTGTTGAAGTGATTTCTAGAGAGAGAGTCTCTTATTAACTCTCAAAGCTTCGTGCGACTCCGAATGTTGGTGATTACATTCGAGGGCTTCCGGGGATAGGAAGACAGAGGTGCCGACTACCTTAAAGATCGAGGGCTTTTTTGCTGAGAAAGACAGAGGTGCCGACTACCTTAAAGATCGAGGGCTTTCTTGTCGAGAAAGACAGAGGTTGCCAACTACCTTGAAGTTGAGGGCTTGCGGGGATAGCAAGACAGAGACACCGATCTTCGTATCGAGGGCTTACCCTGGTGTGGGTAAGACAGACTTGCTTGAAAGTATAAATCAAGGGACCTTTATCCAAGGTTGTTGGATACCCTTCTCTTTGGGTTAAAAGACTATCATCTTGTTACTAGTAGTTCTTCTACTTGTACTTGTTTTATTCCGCTGCATTTTGTATCTTAAGGAAAGTATAATTTTCTTATACTTCCTTACTTACTTTGATTAGTTTAGATTCTATACACTTTAAGGTAGAATCTCATATTGTAACTTTTGTTAAGTTTCAAATTCCGGAACCATATTTCCGGAACCTTCTTTTGGAATCTCTTTCCAAGTTTAGTTCGGTGTTAGAGGTGTTGTGAATCAACTTAGTTTAACTTTGTTAAACTTAGTTCTTTCCTTTTCTTAAGGAAACTCTAGTTATTCATAACTAACTTTAAAGGTTCCAAAGGAATTTTTAAAGTATACAATTCACCCCCCCTCTTGTATATTGAGCATCTCATATTATATTTCGATCCTACAATTGGTATCAGAGGTTGGAAACCTCTTACTCTATACCATTCTTACATTTGGTATCAGAGCCAAGGTTACTGAAATACTTGTACTCACGTTCAAGTTTTTCTTGCTCACTTTTCAATTCCGAACTTTTTCATTCCAGATTATCCATTCCGAACTTTTCCTATTCCGAACTTTTTAATTCCGAATTTTTGTTATTAACAAGTTTGTCTCCAAGTTATTTTCAAGTATGGCAGGAATGAATGTTGGTTCGATAGACAATTTGAATCCTACAAGGCCACCAATATTTGATGGTAATGATTATGAATACTGGAGAGATCGTATGAAGACGTTTGTTATCAATACTGGAGTAGATAACTTTGTCATGCTTACTGGTGATTACAAAATTCCTGACAAGGAAGTCAGAACCTTTACTAACCAGGAGAAGCAAGAATATCAACTCAACTACAAGGTACGCAACACTTTATTATGTTCAATGACCAGAAATATATATAGCCAAATTTCTTCTTGTGAAGCAGCTAATTGTATATGGAAGAAGTTAGAGGTTACTCATTTTGGGACTTCTAAAGTGATTGAGACTAGGAGAGCTATGCTTAGAGCTGAATATCATGGCTTTAATTTTCCTTATGGAGAACCTATCTGTAAAGTACAACAAAGATTTATGACAATCGTCAATAGTCTACAGTCTATGGGAGAGAAAGGTTTAGATGATGAAGCTCTTGTGGACAAGATAATTGACATTATGCCCAATGAGTGGGAATCCAAGAGAACAGCTATAGATGAGAACAGGAAGGTTACTCAAATAACTCTTGATGAATTATTTGGAACTCTTCTACAACATGAGACCAGAATGAAGAGAGATGCTGACAACATCAAGAAGAAGAATGGAAATGGTACTGTTGCTTTTACTACAACTTCGAATCAGATGAAAGCTAAGACTCCTGAGAGAGTAACCAGATCCAAATCGAAGAAAGTCATTTTCCAATCCGAATCTAGTGAAAGTGAAGTTTCAGAAAATGAATTAGCCAATCTTGCTCGAAGGATGAACAAGATAGCTGGACAAAGAAACTTTCAATCCAAGTATAAGAAGAAGGATAGGAAAGATAAGAAAGATGGAGAAGTTACTTGTTATGAATGTAAGAGAGCAGGACATATTAGACCAGATTGCCCTATGCTCAGAAAGAAAGAAAGAAAGGAAAGGCATTCAGACAGGAACAGGAAGAAATATTACAAAGCTAAAGCTAAGAAAGTTTTGAAAGCTAATGACACCTGGAGTGCCAGTGGTGGTGACTCTTCAGATGAATCTTCTGAATATGAATCTTCAGGACAGAAGAATCTTGGTATTATAGCCAGATTACCTATTGATAATCATTGTCTTATGGCTAAGGTACGAAATGCTGAATCATTGACCAATGTTTCTTTAAATCCTAATGATAGTAAGTATTATAACTCTTCTGATGAAGAATCAACTTCTGATGAGGAAAATACTTTACCTACTTTTGAAGAAGTCTCTAGATTTGCTGAACTTCTTGAGATTGAGAATTCCAAACTCAACAAGAAACTTGATAAGGAAAATTCTAGGAATTCTATTCTTACTAAAGAGATATCAGATCTTTCTAAAGATCTTGATAAGAAAAATGCTGATTTTGAAAGTATTTCAAAAAATCTTGAGGAAGTAAGTTCTGAGAAGAATAAACTTTCTAAAGAGTTAGAAAAAGTAATTTCTAATAAAAATGTTTTCGAGCCTAAATCTAGTTCCAAAACTAATGATTTTGAAGATAAAAACTTGGTTGTAAAACTCAAGTCCGAAATTTTTTCCTTAAAGAAGTGCTTATCAAACTTTACCCATGGTAAGGAAAATTTTGATAAGATGTATTCTCAAATACGACCTTTAAGAAATAAATCCGGATATGGTTATACCCATGCAAAACCTGTTTTCAGCAACAATTATTTTGTTCCTCAAAGTGCCCCATTTTGTACTAAGTGTCAATGTGGTGGTCACTGGGCAAGAAATTGTTCCTTAAACAAAACCCAATGCTTAGGTTTTCATAAAGCTTATTTTTCCAAGAAAATGTGGGTACCTAAGATTTTATTGTCTAGAAATCTCGGATCCAAGCAAGTTTGGATTCCGAAAGTCAAACTTTGTTCTTAATTTCAGGAAAATAAAGAAAGTTCCAGCAACAATGTTTGGTACATGGATAGTGGATGTTCCCGGCACATGACTGGTAACAAAAGCTTCTTTGAAAAAATTATCAAGACGAAAGGAGGAAAGGTAACTTTCGGAGACAATGCTAAGGGAGAGATTGTTGGTATTGGTAATATTGTTCTTTTAGGTAAAACTTTGATTTCAAATGTTCTTTTTGTTAAAGGTCTTAAGCACAACCTCATTAGCATAAGTCAGTTATGTGATGAAGGTTACCTTGTGAATTTTAGGAATGATAAATGCTTAGTTCACAATTCCAAGGAAGAATTTATTCTCTCAGCCAACAGGCAAGAGAATGTTTACACCTTAAACTTAGAAGACCTAAGAAGCCAAGATTTACCTTGCCTAAGTGCAATGGAAGATCATTCTTGGTTATGGCATAGAAGACTAGGACACTGTAATCTTAGAAACCTATGTAAACTCTCTAAGAAGAAACTAGTTAAGGATCTACCGGAGCTTAGATTTGATTCTTCTAAAGTTTGTGATCCTTGTCAATATGGCAAGCAACATAAATCTAGTTTTAAGTCAATCGGTGAAGTCTCAACAACCGATGCATTACAGTTGGTGCACATGGATCTTTTTGGTCCTACACAAACTGGAAGCATTGGAGGCAAATACTATGTGTTTGTTCTAGTTGATGATTACACTAGATTTACTTGGGTCTATTTTCTAGCAAGGAAATCTGAAGCTTTTTCTTATTTCAAAAGTTTTAGAGCTCAAGTTAAAAATGAGAAAAACCTTCCATTGAAAACTATTCATAGTGATCATGGAGGAGAATTTCAAAATTCTGATTTTGAAACTTTTTGTAGTAAGAAAGGTATTACTCACAACTTTTCAGCACCTAGAACTCCTCAACAGAATGGTGTAGTTGAAAGAAGAAATCGAATTCTTCAAGAAATAACTAGAACCATGTTGAGTGAATATTCTATTGCTAGACATTTCTGGGCTGAAGCTGTAAGTACTGCTTGTTATACTATAAATCGAGTTTTGATTAGACCTTTTCTTAATAAAACTCCTTATGAGTTATGGAATGGTAGAAAACCAAGGCTTTCCTACTTCAAGGTTTTTGGTTGCAAAGTATTCATTTTGAATACTAAAGATAACTTACATAAATTCGCACCAAAATCAGACGAAGGAATTTTCTTAGGATATTCCACAACCTCTAAGGCTTATAGAGTTTTTAATAAAAATACTTGTACTGTTGAGGAAACAGTACATGTGAAATTTGATGAGTCAGATCCTTTTGTTTTTAAAACTTCCCAACTTACATCTTCGGATGTGTTTTCAAAAACTGATTGTCAACCTTTGTTAGAAGAACCTTCTGATAAGGAAATTGTTCTAGAAGATACTTCTGAAACATTTACCCCAGAAGACTTTCTACCTTATGTTGATGAACAGGTTTTACAAAACCCAAATCAGATGTTTCTTAAGAATCATCCCAGTGATAGTATCATTGGTGATGTAAATCAACCTGTAAGGACTAGAAGTTCCTTAAGAAATGAAGTAGAACATCTAGCATTTCTTTCCCAACTAGAACCTAAAAGCACTGATGAAGCTTTAGGTGATGATGATTGGATCAAAGCAATGCAAGATGAGCTAAATGAATTCGAAAGGAATAAAGTCTGGACCTTGGTTGAAAGACCTAAGGAAACTTCTGTTATTGGAGTAAAATGGGTCTTCAGAAACAAATGTGATGAAAATGGAGTCATTGTTAGAAATAAAGCTAGACTTGTTGCTAAAGGCTATAATCAGCAAGAAGGAATAGACTATGAAGAAACCTATGCTCCAGTAGCTAGACTTGAATCTATCCGTATTCTACTTGCCTTTGCAGCATTCTTTAATTTCAAACTATTTCAAATGGATGTGAAATGTGCTTTTCTTAACGGTTATGTTCAAGAGGAAGTTTTTGTTGAACAACCTCCTGGCTTTGAAGATACAAAACATCCTGATCATGTTTTTAGACTTACCAAAGCTTTGTATGGCCTTAAACAAGCCCCAAGAGCATGGTATGATAGACTCACTGGATTTTTGCTTCAAAATAACTATGTTAAGGGAAATGCAGATCCAACCCTTTTTATAAAGAAAGATAAGAAAAATGTTTTGATTGTTCAAATTTATGTTGATGACATTATATTTGGTTCAACTCAGCAATCTTTGACTGATTCTTTTGCTAGTCTAATGAAATCTGAGTTTGAAATGAGTATGATGGGTGAGTTAACATTTTTCCTTGGTTTTCAAATTTCTCAAAAACCAGAAGGAACCTACATATCTCAACATAAGTATATTAAAGATCTTCTTAAAAAGTATGGTTATGACAACACGAAGAGTATAAGTACTCCTATTGGTACCTCAAACTCTTTAGATCTTGATGAAGCTGGGAAATCAGTAGATCAAACATCTTTTAGAGGTATGATTGGAAGTCTACTTTACTTAACTACTAGTCGACCAGACTTAATGTTTTCAGTATGCTTATGTGCAAGATATCAATCCAATCCTAAGGAATCTCACTTAAAGGCAGTTAAAAGAATTTTTCGCTACCTTAAGGGAACCATGGATCTAGGATTATTTTATACTTCTGGAAATGATTTTGTTCTAAAAAGCTTTTCTGATGCTGACTTTGGTGGTTGTAGAATGGATAGAAAAAGTACATCCGGAACTTGTCATTTCTTAGGAGATTCATTAGTTTCTTGGTCATGCAAGAAGCAACATTCTGTTGCACTCTCCACTGCTGAAGCTGAATATGTAGCAGCTGGAAGTTGTTGTGCACAAGTGTTGTGGATGCAACACACACTCACAGACTATGGCTTGAGTTTTACTAAAACTCAAATTTTGTGTGATAACACAAGTGCCATTGCTCTAAGTAAAAACCCTGCACATCACTCCCGTGCAAAACACATAGATATTAGGCATCACTTTCTTAGGGATCACACACTTAAAGGAGATATTATTCTTCAGTTTATCGGAACGCAAGATCAACTTGCTGATATTTTCACAAAATCTTTACCTTCTGATAGATTTGAATATATTAAACAGAAGTTAGGAATGATAACCGTAAGGTAATCTTCCTTAATTACCTTTCTGTTGGAAAAATCTTCTCACAGTAATAAACTCCTTTTCATAGGGGGAGTACATTTGTTTGTTTTTTTAACAAAGTTTTTCAAAATTTGTTTTCAAATTTTTCGGAACGAAATTTTCCGGAATGGAACTTCCGGAACTACAATTTTCCAGAATGGATATTTCCATACAAAATACTTCTGGAATAAAAGTATTCGTATTGAAAATTTCCGGAATGGAAAATTTTCGTACTGGTATTTTCATAATGGAAAAACTTTCGTATTGAATCTTCCATATCAAGTTTTTCGTATCAAGTTTTTCGTATTGAGTTTTTTTTCGTAGTCGTCTTTACATTACCCATTACGAATAACTTTCCTAAGCTAATCCGAAAGGTATGACTTCCTTACTGAAGTTTTCGTAATCATATTTTACTTGCTGGCATTTTCTTATAGCTTGTTTTCGGTTTTTTTTTGAATTTCTTGAATTCTGTTTTAATAAAACCTCAAAAAGATCGGATTCAACCTCTCAACCGTCAGATCTGATCTCAGATCATTCTAAACCGTTAGATCAACCGAGGAAGTTGAACCGTCATTCCAAAGCCTATATAAAGGGGACCCTATTTTCTCGTCCCACATCGATCTCAAGCTCTTGCGTGCTGAAGCTCTGTCTCTCTGATTTAAGGCTGTTCCGAACTACAGTTTTCCAGTTCCGAACTTCAGTCTTCTCAGTTCCGAACTTCTCAGAGACTTCTAATCCGAATGTCTGCAGAGTTAGCTTCTCAAGAGATGTCTTCAACAAAGCCCATTTCACAGTGGTTAGTCTACAGAGAGCGGTTAGTGCATCCGAATTTCTTCAGCAACTATGATTCTATTATATCAAAGAATATCAAGCTCAATGGCTGGGAAGATGTTGCGATATCAAAAACTGGCAACCAAGATGAAGTTTACCCAGACTTGCTTGTTGAGTTTTATGAGTCGGTTGCTTTCTTCGTGGAAGACAATAGAGAAAAATTTTCCTTCAAATCGTATGGCAAGACTTATAAGCTATCTTACACCAAGGCTGCAAGCTTGGTAGGGTTGAATTATGAAGGGGAAGCTGAGTTTATCTCGCATGTTCTACCAGACTCCTTGGGTAGTTTCAACAAGGAGAAAGCCTTAGAAATTCTAGGACTGGATGATGATAAGGCTTCGAAAATTGCAACCCTATCTACAAACTTCCGGATTCTGGAGTTATGGGTGCAAGGGCTTATTGTACCGAGAAAAGGAGACAAGGACAGCTTGAAGAAGAGTGAGATATACATCTTAGATTTCTTGATAAATCAAAGGAAGTTCAACCTGATGAAGCATATCCTTCTTAATCTTGAGAATTTAAAGAAAGGGAATCTGAGAGCTCAGATAGTAATGTACCCGGCAATATTGTCGAAGCTGATAGTTCGGTGCCTTGAGTCCTTCAAGGTTGCTTGCAGTTCTAAACCGAAAGTTTGCAAGATCATGTTGCTCAGTGATGCAACTCTTAAAAGGATGAATATAGCTTTTGACAAGAAGTCTGGCATGTTTATTGATCTTCCTCCTCAAGAAGAAGTGACTCCGAAAGTGGCTGATCCGGAATCGCCTAAGCCGGTAAGGAAGAGGAAGCTGAAAGAAGTGGTAGGTGAAGCTGAAGAACCTAAGTCTAAGGAAGTCCATTCCGCACCTCCTAAGCCTAAGAAGAAGAAGACATATACTGATGAGGTTGCAGCGAAGTGGAGAGCTGACAAGGAAAAGAGGAAGGAAGGAGATCCGCAGTTCGGATTGGATCCCGCAGAGGCTAAAGCTCTGAAAGAAAAGGCTGCTGATGAGCTCGAGAAGCAAGCTAAGGAAAAGAAGCTGAAGAAGAAGTTGTCAGAAGCTGAGGCTGTGCAAGCCTTGTTGAAGTTTAATGAAATGGTTTCAGCAACCATTCCCGTTCCGAGAACTTTTTCTTTGGACTCTCTACCTGAGACTCCAGGAAGAAATCTCGATGATCCGAAAGAGGCTGCTGCTAAGAATGCTGAGGAAGTAGAGCTAGTGGAAGAAGTGGAAGAAGCTGCTGAAGGAAGTGGTGAGACAGGAGATGTGCTCAAACAAGTAGATGAATACAAGGGAACTCCTTCGGAACACCTGTCGCTCCGAACTTCTGAAGCCGAATCTTCAAAACTAGTTACTCCAGTAATAGAAGGAAAGGAAGGAGAGGAAGAAGTTTCTTATCATGGAGAAGAAGAACATATTTCACTTGATGCTGCTCAGAAAGAAAATATAGAAGTTGTTGATGAGGAAGATTTGGTTGTTCAAGTTTCTGACAGTGAGAAGAAATCTCCGGAACAGGTTTCTATTCCGAAAAAAGATAAGGGGAAACAAGTTATTGCTGATACCCCGAGTTCAGAAAAGAGTATGAGGAAGGAAGCTGGTAGTTCTTCAAAGAGGAAGTTGGAGCTTATTGAAGAAGAAAATTCTCCTAGCAAGATGTCAGATTCGGAATCATCTTCGTTGGGGCACGATTTTGTTGTTCAATCCTTGAAGAAGTTGGTGGGAACCATTCCGACTTTCTCCAGTATTGATTCTCGGTGCCAGATGCTCCAACATACGCTGAATCAGAAAACCGATTCCGTATCCATGGTAATGGATAAGTGTGTTGAGATAGAAGCCCAGTTCAAAAATTTCTTCATTGGTTACGAAGCCCATAAAAGATCTTGCAAAAGGATGACTAGCTGGTCGAAGAAGAATGTGGAAGAGATGAGGTTGCTGGATGAGTTTCAGGAGAATGTTAAGGATGCTTTTCAAACCGAGGATAAGAAGTTTCATGAGATGACTGCATCATTCGATGAGAAATTGGCAGAGGAAAAGAACATTCGGAGTCAGGAAGTAAGAGATCTGAATGGAAAGCTCAACTCTGTTAATCAAAGTTGGAAATTTGAAAGGGATCATCGGATCAATTTTCTAGAAAGGATAAAGTCTCAGGAAGAGAAAATGGAAGCTCAGGAAGAAAAGTTGAAGGCTCAGGAAGAAATCATTCAAGCTCAGTCAGCAAGAATAGTTGCCTTAGAAAAGCAAGCAGAGGAAGATCATAAGGACCTCAAAAAGATCAAGACTATTCTCAAGGGGCTTATGTCAAAGGAGAAAGATCCGAAATAATCAATCCGATCTTTTTGTTGTAATCTGTTTTTGTTGCTGACATTTCAAATTTAATGAGAATCGTGCTTGTTGTTCTGCTTTGTTGTTGTTACTAATCTTTCAGGTACTTTGTTATTTTTTCCATTCCCTCGAAATTCTTTTTGAAAATCACAAAGGGGGAGAAGGAAAAGATCCTTAAGAAAAAGAGGAAATCTAATAAGTGCTTATCAAAGGGGGAGAAAGAAAAATACCCAATGAGATAGAACTCTAATAAGAGTTTGTTTAAGGGGGAGTTTTTATCTTAAAGAAATATCACTCCGGAAATATGAATACGATCCTTAGAGATTCAAAGCCTAAGGGGGAGTTAGTCGTATTCATCTATATTCTTAAACCAAGGGAGATAAGCTTTATTGTGTTTCTTTCTTCCTAGAAATAGCTTTTTCGTAAGGATGTTTGTGCTTTCCAAAAAGGGGGAGATTGTTGAGTCAATAAGGTTTTCCTTATGACTTTTCCATTCCTTCTTGTTTTGAAAATCACAAACACCTTATCTTTAAAGAAAATCGCTTTTGTAAGGAAAATTGCTTTTATAAGGAAAAATGTTTTCTTAAGGAAAAACGCTTTTATAAGAAAAATTTATCCTTATCATATTTTCATTAATATTTTTCTTAAGTATGAAATTCGGATTCACTTTCTCGGAATCATTAAAACTGATAAAAAGCATTCTGTTTTAGGGTTCGGATTCTGGACAAGAACTATAAGGAAGTTTCACTCCGAATTCCGGTTATGAATTCTGACTAAGTTCTATTCCAGATTCAGGATACGAATTCTGAAGAAGAATTCCCATTACGAATTCTAATGAAGAATTCTCATTACGAATTCTCATTACGAATTCTGAAGAAGAATTCTCATTACGAATTCTAATGAAGAAATCCCATTTCGAATTCTCATTACGAATTCTGAAGAAGAATTCTCATTACGAATTCCAATGAAGAATTCTCATTACGAATTCTAATGAAGAAATCTCATTCCGAATTCTCATTACGAATTCTGATGACGATTTCTCATTACGATTTCTGATGAAGAATTCCTATTCCGAATTCCTATTCCGAATTCTCATTCCGAATTCACTCATTAAACAGAATCTGGATGTCATTGTTTTATACACTCTGAATTTGTTCACTCCGAACTTTCACTCCGAAATTTCTATTCCGAACCTTTATGTTAGGTTTTAAAACGATGTCGTACTTTCTGTTACACTTACTTTGTTATAAAACGATGTCGTCCATTTTGTTATAAACTAACCGTTGTCTAAGTGACACGTGTACAGGTCCCTCCGAACTTTAAGGGAAATATGACCGTTGGAGAAGGAGCCGACCTCACCTATAAATAGGAGCTCATTTGAAAAAGCTCACAACGGATGGATGAACATTTGAACTTTGTGCATACATGCTGTTGAAGTGATTTCTAGAGAGAGAGTCTCTTATTAACTCTCAAAGCTTCGTGCGACTCCGAATGTTGGTGATTACATTCGAGGGCTTCCGGGGATAGGAAGACAGAGGTGCCGACTACCTTAAAGATCGAGGGCTTTCTTGCTGAGAAAGACAGAGGTGCCGACTACCTTAAAGATCGAGGGCTTTCTTGTCGAGAAAGACAGAGGTTGCCAACTACCTTGAAGTTGAGGGCTTGCGGGGATAGCAAGACAGAGACACCGATCTTCGTATCGAGGGCTTACCCTGGTGTGGGTAAGACAGACTTGCTTGAAAGTATAAATCAAGGGACCTTTATCCAAGGTTGTTGGATACCCTTCTCTTTGGGTTAAAAGACTATCATCTTGTTACTAGTAGTTCTTCTACTTGTACTTGTTTTATTCCGCTGCATTTTGTATCTTAAGGAAAGTATAATTTTCTTATACTTCCTTACTTACTTTGATTAGTTTAGATTCTATACGCTTTAAGGTAGAATCTCATATTGTAACTTTTGTTAAGTTTCAAATTCCGGAACCATATTTCCGGAACCTTCTTTTGGAATCTCTTTCCAAGTTTAGTTCGGTGTTAGAGGTGTTGTGAATCAACTTAGTTTAACTTTGTTAAACTTAGTTCTTTCCTTTTCTTAAGGAAACTCTAGTTATTCATAACTAACTTTAAAGGTTCCAAAGGAATTTTTAAAGTATACAATTCACCCCCCCTCTTGTATATTGAGCATCTCATATTATATTTCGATCCTACATTATTAAGAAAAGGTCTTATTAAAATTCGATTTATCGTGTAACAAGCAGTACATACAGCTCCAGCCCAAAAATGTTTAACTAAAGTATACTCACTCAACATGGTTCTAGTTATCTCTTGAAGAATTCTATTTCTTCTTTTAACAACACCATTTTGTTGAGGTGTTTTGGGTGCTGAGAAGTTGTGATTAATACCATTTCTACTACAAATAGTTCAAAATAAGAATTTTGAAATTCTCCTCCATGATCACTATGAATAGTTTTCAATGGAAGGTTTTTCTTATTTTTGACTTGGGCTCCAAAACATTTGAAATAAGAAAAAGCTTCAGACTTCTTTCCAAGAAAATATACCCACATAAATCTACTGTAATCATCAACCAAAACAAATACCTAGTACTTACCCCTAATGCTTCCAGTTTGTGTTGCACCAAAAAGATCCATATGCACCAACTATAGTTCATCAATTGTTAAGACTTCACCAATTGATTTAAAACATGATTTATGTAGCTTTCCATATTGACAAGGGTCAAAAACTTTTGAAAATCCAAATCCACGCTTCGGTAGATCCTTAACTAAACCTTTCTTAGAGAGTTTTCATAAGTTCCTAAGGTTACCGTGTTCTAACCTTCTATGCCACAACCAAGAATGATCTTACATTGCACTAAGTCAAGGTAAGTCTTGGATCCTAAGGGCTTCTAGGTTTAGTGTGTAAACATTCTCTTGCCTATTGGTCGAATGAATAAATTCCTCCTTGGAATTGTGTACTAGGAATTTATCATTCCTGAAATTTACAAGGTAACCTTTATCACATAACTGACTTATGCTAATGAGGTTGTTCTTAAGACCCTTAATAAATAAAACATTTGAATTTAATGTTTTTCCAAGATGAATGATACTACCTATACCAATAATTTCTCCCTGAGCATTATCTCCGAAAGTCACTTCTCCTCCATTCGTCTTGATAATCTTTTCGAAATAGTTTTTGTAACTAGTCATATGTTGGGAACATCCCCTATCCATGTACTAGTTATTGCTGTTGGTAATTTCCCTATTTTCTTGAAAATAAGAAAAATTTAGGTTTTCGGAATCTAGACTTTCTTGGATCCGAAAATTTCAGAAAGAAAAATTTTGGCTACCCACATGTTCTTAGAAAAATAAACATTATAAAATCCTAAAGATTGGGTTTTGTTTAGGGAACAGTTCATTGACCAGTGACCACCACATGAAACTTTGTGCAGAATGGGGCACTTTGAGGAATAAAGCAGTTACTAAAAAATGGTTTATCACCTGTGTAACCAAAACCAGAAGTATTCCTTAAAGGTCGAATTTTTGAATACATTTTATCAAAATTTTCCTTACCTAGGGTAGAGATTGACAAAAACATCCTAAAAGAAAATATTTTGTATTTGAGTTTTATAACTAAGTTCTTGTCTTAAAAAACTCTTGATTTTGAACTAGAGAAAGGCTCAGAAACATCTTTCTTAGAAATTACATTTTCTAGTTCTTTAGAAATTTTCTTCTTTTCAGATCATACTTCCTCAAGATTTTTTGAAATACTTTCAAAATAAGAATTTTTCATATCAATATCATTAGAAAGATTTGGTATTTCCTTAGTAAGAATAGTATTCCTAGAATTTTCCTTATCATGTTTCTTCATGAGTTTTGAATTCTCATTTTCAAGATGTTTGTAAAACATAGAAACTTCTTCACATGTAGGAAAAGTATTATCTTCATCAGAAGAAGATTCTTCATCTGAAGAGTTATAATATTTCCTATCATTAGGATTCAAAGAAACAATGCTCAATGATTCAGCATTGTGTACCTTAGCCATCAAGAAATGATTCTCAATAGGTATCCTGGCTATAAGACCAAGATTCTTCTATCCAGAAGATTCATAATCTGAAGATTCATATGAGGAGTCTCCACCACTAGCACTCCATGTGTTGTTGGCTTTCAACACTTTCTTAGCTTTGGAATTGTAATACCTTTTTCTATTTTTCTCAGTATGTCTTTCCTTTCATTCATTTCTATTGAGCATAGGGTAATCAGGTATTATGTGTCCAGATCTCTTACATTCATAGCATGTAACTTCAAAATATTTCTTGTCTTTCCTTTCCTTATTCTTGTATTTAGATTGAAAGTTCCCTTATCCTGCAATCTTGTTCATCCTTCAAGAAAGATTTGCTAATTCATTTTCTGAGGACTCACATACACTAGATTTAGAATGGATAACAACTTTACTTGATCTGGATCTAGTAACTCTCTCAGGAGTCTTAGCTTTCATGTGATTTGAAGTTATAGTAAAAGCTAAACTATCATTTCCTTTATTTTTCTTCACAATATCAGCATCTCTCGTCATTCTAGTCTGATGCTGAAGAAGAGTTCTGTAGAGACCCGAATCTGGACTTACATGGACTTTACATTACTTTTGAGGAATACTTAGTACATAACAAAAACACACACTCAAGGACTGTAATAGTTTAGTGTCTTTGGAAACTCGGAATATAATCATCTAATTGTGGTGAAAGATCTTCAACATCTCCCATAAAGATCTTCCTTTTTTTATACCTAAAACCGTTCTTTATATCCTGGGGAAAAGAAAACATAAAAGGGTGAGCTCAAATGCTCAGTAAGGGTAAACAAAAGAAATATCAATCACATCATATACATAAGAACATATCTTTTGGAAATCTTAACCTGCAAAAGAGCTCATAATATCATAACATGGGATAAATCATAGAAGTGAAATATAATCCCAATAATCATAACTTAAAACATGAAATTTTGTGGCATACACACATAATCATAGTGAATCATTTCTTGTTAGTCAAGACTCATTGTCAAGACTATCTTAGTGGACCAAGTCCCTTTCGGAATCGAGTCACCCTCGTTCCAGTCCTGTTTCACTGAACCGGTATAACCAATCATTCCAGCCATGTCTATCTCATGAGATATAAAATCTTTACCCAATGCATTGGAGGGAGATATAGGTCCCACCCATCTCATAATGATACCATTCTTATGTGTGCCACAAAATCATAAATCATACATCATAGCATAACCCATGTAATAAAAATGGGAATCTTAAACATCGTGACATCATAAAACAATTCATATAAGATAAAGGAATTCATACAACACAATAAATGTAATAATAGGGATAGAAACAGAACCCTATATTATCTTAGATGGAAAATAATTTTGATAAAACACTTGAAATGAATTCTTGAGGAAAATATCCTTTCTTCGTCAAAAACACTTTTCCTTTCTTAATATGTCATACAATTATAAACTAAAAGAAGTTGATTCAAAATAAACATGAAAACTTGTAAATGAAAATTCTTGGAAATAATGTTTTAAAAATCCATTCATGCCGTATAAGTTAAAAAAGGCATTCCTCGTACTTTTGTCAGAAAAGTCAAAAAGTACCTCGTACGAAAAATGACAAAAGATTCCTTTCATATTCTTTACTAAAAACTCACCAAAGGGTAAAATTGGATTTAAAATATTGTAAGTGGATGGAAACAATATTAAATATTTAGGGAACATGGATGTGGATGATAAAATACACCACAGTAAACGCCAAAGTAAAAAGAATCTCGGATAAAAATGAGATTGTGATATTTTCTCTTACATTAGGTCATATTTGCTTCGTAAGTGTATGAACCTCCTATATAATGATTTAAATAATGTCATTGACTTATTACATAATCATATTCATTGTTATGATATCATATATGGTTCACTTATGACATTATATTACCCGTTCGTTTGTAAATTCATGTTAAAGTAGCGTTTTGGGTAAAATCATCTCATTTGTCATTCGTGTTTTTAACTTGTAATTATTAATATGATTACTTGGATCATGATTACTTATATCTAGAATTTAAAACATGATTTATATATAATATATATTCAGAATATACATATATATAATATATTGATAAATGGAATGAAATACACCATTCATGGAGACGGTAGTCCGTACTTACGCATGAACGCTGTTTTCGTTTCCTTATTGAATTGAATGGAATTAAGTAGATGACATACATATAAATATACATAAATCCTGTATCATTATTATTTCATATATTTCATTAGTACTTATTATATATACTTTATAATCATTCATGAATGGTTAATGTGGAGAATGAATCTCGTCGCGTCGTGGAGACGGTATTCCGTACGTACGCATGAGCGATGATATCGTTCCCATGGTCGTGGAATTGTGTTAAAGTGTATGTATAAAATTTCAGTATCAATATCACTTTATAATAATCATATATAGTTACTCATTACCCCATTATACCCATCCTATTAAGGTGGTGGTGGAAAATAGCTTACACCACGGCGTGGAGACGGTATTCCGTACGTACGCACGCGCGGTGATTTCATTTTCTGTAGGATGGATAGATAGTTAAATAGGTTTGTTTCATACTTATAATAATATATCAGTATATGAGTGATACTGATGTTATTACATCATAATGAAACAACTACAGAAGAAGAAGTTGAAAAAGAAAGAAATTGGAAAGGATAGGTAATGGATATTACCTCTTCTTTGAAGTACTTCTTTGAGACCTCCTTTTAGGGAACTAAAATTGGTCTTTTAAGAAGACCAGGACCTCTAGGATAATACTAGGGAAGTGGAGAAGAGATTTTGGCAGGGTTAGGCCGAGCTTGAAGGCTCAAGGTTATGTGAGGAGGAGAGGGAGGAGGTGCCCTTTTATAAGGGAGGAGAGGGGCATCTTAGGAAAATCTCAAAATATTATTTTATATTAAGGTCAAATTCGGTTTATAATGGTTTCAAATGGTCTTTTTTCTAAGATAATGTGGGGATGGGTCTAAATACTCTCATCCAATAGTATTTAGACAAGTTTAGGTTATTATTTTAACCTTATCAATTAGATTTAACTCTAAGTTAAATAATTTAACTTTTACCGTGTCTTTTTGTTTTCTTACACTATATGGTTAATAAACTTACTATATGAAGCCAAAAAAACCCGAAGTTGTTTATTATTAATATATTTATCCTTATCTAAGTCATTTGGCCGAACCTTATATTTTTAAGAATTAAATAAAAAATAATAATATAATATTTGTTTTAAAAACTAATTTATGTCAATTTTGACACTATTTGGTACATGATTTTTATGAAATTTCTAACAGAATGATAAGTTCGAACCAAGTTACTTAAATCAACAATAACATGTCATATTAACCTATAAAATTAGTGTAAGTCATAAAAAGTCTCAAATTACATTTATTTGGGAATTTATAACATCAATTATGTTAATATTTTGCTTAAAAAGTTAATTACTGTATCATCGTTGTGTCGTAAATAAATTATAATATTTAAAGTATAAAAATTACAAATAAAATACCATTATGTAGGAAATCGTTTTATCTTTCTAATGAATATTTATAGTCGAAATTATATTATGTATAACCCTATATTAAAAATGTTTTGGTAAATAAACATTGATTTTAACTCTTTTCACTCTTCTTTGAATTAAATAATAATAAATGTCCTATTCTAATCCAAGTGGGCATAAATGATAATATTTTACACTTAAGGTTGTTTTTGGTCGATATATACTTGTCCAATAGGATTAGGTCATGTGTTAGGGTAATATTAATATCATTTTTACCCTTAATTACCATATTTACTTTAAACTGTGGTAAATAAAAGTAAAAAGTTACTATTCACCAAAATTTATTTTCATCTCATTGAACAACATTTTACTTACTAACATCAACCGTGTCTCTCGGATTTTTGAAATTCCATTCACAGAAGCGGTAAAATTAAGATTTATGAAAAAATTAATTTTAACTACCACTTAGTAGTTTCACTATTCATCAAAAATTGAAGTTTTTCAGAAAAATGCCAAAATTTCACCCTAAGCTATAATTGATATTCCGAATTCAAAAAAGATTTCTATTTTACAAAATTCCCAACATATAAGTTGCATTAATTAATTTTATAATTAATTTCCACTGTCACAACAAATAGCGTGTTTTTAAGAGATAATAACTATCAAAAGATTAACACTTGTTTATGTCTGGTGTAAATGTGAAATTACATCCAATGACCAACATTGTATTGAATTTTAAAAATATATTATAAATATACTTTAAAACCACTCAAATTAATAATTTATCACTATTAATTATTTCGATTAAAAAATTTGTTTTTAATTAAAATTTAGTAATTTTCACTATTCATCAGAAAATGAAAGTTATCTTAAAAGTACCAAAATTTCACCCTAAGCTAATTTCGATATTACGAATCCAAAAATGAATTCCATTTTGAAAAATAAAATTTCAAAATTTCAAAAAGTGGTTATTACTATTAATAACGGTTAGTTTTAATAATATTTTAATAGCATATTGTTGTTTAGTGAAACTCGTTATTGCGTACTACACACGCTATCGAGGAAGGTCGTGATTGCGTGTAATGCAAGGCAAGTCAAAGATGCGTGTTGTGCAAGCTCCTTTTGGTGTAGCGTACAACACAAGACATTAGTGAAATTAAAAAGAATATTTTTCATAAAATCTCGGGGTGTTACATTCTACCCCCCTTAAAATGAATTTCGCCCTCGAAATTCATCGGGGTTATAAATGGTTTACTACTTGAAAATTTCTTTAATAGAAACCCACATCGTAAAAAGGAATACCAAAACCAATTTTAAAAACAAAATTATGAAACGTAATGGTTACCCAAATAAACTAATCACTGGGTTTCCACATAGGTGAAAATATGGATATGGAAGAAAAATCTAACCATCATGTTCTGATGGAGAGTGGTAGAGAACATGGCTATGGAAAAGCCAACAATCACAAAAACATAAATTTTTGACGATCTAAGGTACCATATGATTAATCAGATATAAGATCACTAGGACAACATTTTTGGTTTTCAAGATCGTTTCCCTAAAGTTGAATAATTTGAATTAGAATATATACTTACTTTATTTTGGTACAATCTCACTGTTGTTCGTGCCTTGAACAATTTCTACTTCATCTCTTAAATAAATGAAGTTGAATTTGTTATTCGTGAAGTGTTAGCAGATCATGTGATAGAATGATGGGTCATTCCATCTGTCTCAAACAAAAGGTTAGCAAAAGTTATTAAATATACATAAGTCATTCTATAGTGAGATTAATCATATATGGTTCCTAAAATGGACTTATACATCATATATCATACTGCTTAATATAATAAAACTTGTTTCTACTAAACAGGGACTTCCTGTAGGCTAGTGGTAGGCGATAAAGGTCAGTCGCACTTCAGTTGTGGGTTCGATTCCCACAGCCTTGTCCGATGCGATGGGCTGTCGCTCGTCCTGCAGGTTGTCCTTTTTCTAAAGCTATATTACTATAACATCCCCTGAATAATATCGAAAAAACATTTTATCCTAACTTATGTCCAACATAATCCATTCTAATCTTTTGGCTTATCTAAGATACTTCGGTCCAAGCTCATAGTATAGAGAAAACGATTACTTGAAATGTTGTCAACCAAGCATGTGAATACCATCATTTATCCCCCATATATCTTGTTGGTCACATTCCAATCATGTGAATACCTTAATGATGTATTCTCTTGAAAAATGAATACCCATTGAACCTTAGTGAAAACATGAATTCAATCCAAAGTTAAATCTTTCCACATACCAAAATCCAAAAATTCTATATACTCAAACCATGATATAACCTTCTCCTTATATCAGTCATGAGCTCATGAATACTATCAAACATTTAATTTTCTCCTTATCCCTTCATTATGCACATATCATCTACATTCCAAAAATATTTGAATAACCTTTCATGGATACTGGTAACATTAATCATACACTTTCAAAACTCAAGGAAAGACAACAGTGTAACAATCCATAGATGTCAATTTATTCCATAGTAGCATGAGATTACTTATACAACATTACACATGATAAACATGTAATCATTCCACTACATTATTAAACCATTGACCGAGCTTCAAAAATTCATTCATCTCAAATATCATTTGTAGTCTCTTCATCATCATCCACATAAATACTACCCATACGACCATACTGATTCATTTCATGAGACTTTCCCTTAGGGAATTGGTTTGCATAATGCCCGTACATTCCACATTTAAAACATTTAACCATTTTTGATGTCGTAGCAATACCATTATCCTCATCCCTGGTGTTAACTGAACCTTTTCCTTTTCACTTACTAGCTTTGTGTCCTTCTTTTCCACAACCAAATCATCTTCCAGTTCCTTTGAAAAATTCTCCTTGATGCCTCTTCCCACATGATTTACATAGGGAAAATTGAACTTTCTTTCCTCTATGATCATCATGAAACTCCATCTTTCTCTTATTAGCCGAGTCAGGAAACTTACCAAATTTTACTTTATTGATCATATTATGAGATTGCTGATTCGGTATAATAATGATGTTTGGACTTCCAAATCCCATTTCATTTGGTTGCTCATGAAGAATATCATTCCATTGTCCATCATATCCTCCATTATCGTGAATCATCTTGTTTCCAGCCATTTTCTAAAACCCAAAAAGAATAGTGTGAGAGGCAAAAATCATAATAAAGGGGGAGTAACTTCAATATCTAACATCTTTGGTTTAATCTAATATCGTTACCATAGTTCTAGGTCTATATCCTATACGTATACTTATCCTTAGGGACATCCCAAGACATACCTTAGAAATATCTCTAGGGATCTCACTAACGCTTTCGTATCCTAGTTTCCAAAGGTTGACTAAACCTTTCCTCTGATACCAACTGTAGAGACCCGAAGCTTGACTTACATGGACTTTACATTACATTTGCGGAATACTTAGTACATAACAAAAACACACACTCAACGACCATAATAGGTTAGTGTCTTTGGAAACTCAGAATATAATCTTCTAATCGTGGTGAAAGATCTTCAACATCTCCCATAAATATCTTCCTTTTTTTATACCTAAAACCTTTCTTATTATCCTGGGGAAAAGAAAACATAAAAGGGTGAGCTCAAATGCTCAGTAAGGGTAAACAAAAGAAATATCAATCACATCATATACATAAGAACATAGCTTTTGGAAATCTTAACCTGCAAAAGAGCTCATAATATCATAACATGGGATAAATCATAGAAGTGAAATGTAATCCCGATAATCATAACTTAAAACATGAAACTTTTTGTCATACACACAAAATCATAGAGAATCATTTCTTGTTAGTCAAGACTCATTTCCAAGACTATCTTAGTGGACAAAGTCCCTTTCTGAATTGAGTCACCCTCATTCCAGTCCTGTTTCACTGAACCGGTATAACCTACCGTTCCAGCCATGTCTATCTCATGAGATATAAAATCTTTACCCAATGCATTGGAGGGAGATAATGGTCCCACCCATCTCATAATGATACCATTCTTATGTGTGCCACAAAATCATAAATCATACATCATAGAATAACCCATGTAATAAAAATGGGAATCTTAAACATCGTGACATCATAAAACAATTCATATAAGATAAAGGAATTCATACAACATAATAAATGTAATAATAGGGATAGAAACAGAACCCTATATTATCTTAGATGGAAAATAATTTTGATAAAACACTTGAAATGAATTCTTGAGGAAAATATCCTTTCTTCTTCAAAAACACTTTTCCTTTCTTAATATGTTATAAAATTATAAACTAAAAGAAGTTGATTAAAAATAATCTTGAAAACTTGTAAAGGACTATTCTTGGAAATAATGTTTTTTAAAAATCCATTCATGCCGTATAAGTCAAAAAAACATTCTTCGTACTTTTTTCAGAAAAGTCAAAAAGTACCTCGTACGAAAAACAACAAAAGATTCCTTTCATATTCTTTACTAAAAACTCACCGAAGGGTAAAATTGGATTTAAAATATTGTAAGTGGATGGAAACAATATTACATATTGAGGGAACATGGATGTGGATGATAAAATACACCCCAGTAAACGCCAAAGTAAAAACAATCTCGGATAAAAATGAGATTGTGATATTTTCCCTTACCTTAGGTCCGATTTGCTTCGTAAGTGTCCGAACCTCCTGTATAATGATTTAAATAATTTCATTTACTTATTAAAGAATCATATTCATTGTTATTATATCATATATGGTTCACTTATGACATTATATTACCCGTTCTTTTTTAAATTCATGTTAAAGTAGCGTTTTGGGTAAAATCGTCTCATTTGTCGTTTGTGTTTTTAACTTGTAATTATTAATATGATTACTTGGATCCTGATTACATATATCCAGAATGTAAAACATGATTTATATATAATATATATTCAGAATATACATATATATAATATATTGATAAATGGAATGAAATACACCGTTCATGGAGACGGTAGTCCGTACGTATGCATGAACGCTGTTTTCGTTTCCTTATTGAATTGAATGGAATTAAGTAGATGACATACATATAAATATACATAAATCCAGTAACATTATTATATCATATATTTCATTAGTACTTATTATATATACTTTATAATCATTCATGAATGGTTAATGTGGAGACTGAATCTCATCGCGTCGTGGAGACGGTATTCCGTACGTACGCACGAGCGATGATATCGTTCCCATGGTCGTGGAATTGTGTTAAAGTGTATGTATACTATTTCAGTATCAATATCACTTTATAATAATCATATATAGTTACTCATTACACCATTATACCCATCCTATTAAGGTGGTGGTGGAAAATAGCTTACACCACGGCGTGGAGACGGTATTCCGTACGTACGCACGCGCGGTGATTTCATTTTCCGTAGGATGGATAGATGGTTAAATACAGTTGTTTCATACTTATAATAACATATCAGTATATGAGTGATACTGATGTTATTACTTCATAATGAAACAACTAAAGAAGAAGAAGTTGAAAAAGAAAGAAATTGGAAAGGATCAGTAATGGATATTACCACTTCTTTGAAGTACTTCTTTGAGACCTCCTTTTTGGGAACTAAAATTGGTCTTTTAAGAAGACCAGGACCTTTAGGATGATACTAGGGAAGTGGAGAAGAGATTTGGTCAGGGGTTGACCGAGCTTGAAGGCTCAATGTTCTGTGAGGAGGAGAGGGAGGATGTGC
Organism: Viscum album; assembly: GCA_963277665.1. Taxonomy (NCBI): domain Eukaryota; kingdom Viridiplantae; phylum Streptophyta; class Magnoliopsida; order Santalales; family Viscaceae; genus Viscum; species Viscum album. The sequence goes on from OY728132.1 coordinate 779,309,337, forward strand.
CCTTTTATAAGGGAGGAGAGGGGCATCTTAGGAAAATCTCAAAATATTATTTTATATTAAGGTCAAATTCGGTTTATAGTGGTTCCAAATGGTCTTATTTCGAAGATAAAGTGGGGATGGGTCTAAATCCTATCATCCAATAGGATCTAGACAAGTTTAGGTTATTTTTTTAACCTTATCGATTAGATTTAACTCTAAGTTAAATAATTTAACTTTTACCGTGTCTTTTTGTTTTCTTACACTATATGGTTAATAAACTTAATATATGAAGCCAAAAGAACCCCAAGTTGTTTATTATTAATATATCTATCCTTATCTAAGTAATTTGGCCGAACCTTAGATTTTTATGAATTAAATAACAATTAATAAAATAATATTTGTTTTAAAAACTAATTTATGTAAATTTTGACACTATTTGGTACATGATTTTTATGAAATTTCTAACAGAATGATAAGTTCGAACCAAGTTACTTAAATCAACAATAACATGTCATATTAACCTATAAAATAAGTGTAAGTCATAAAAAGTCTCAAATTACATTTATTTGGGCATTTATAACATCAATTATGTTAATATTTTCTTAAAAAGGTAATTACTGCATCATCGCTGTGTCATAAAGAAATTAAATTATTTAAAGTACAAAAATTACAAATAAAATACCATTATGTAGGAAATCGTTTTATCTTTCTAATTAATATTTATAGTCGAAATTATATTATGTATAACCCTATATTAAAAATGTTTTAGTAAATAAACATTGATTTTAACTCTTTTAACTCTTCTTTGAATTAAATAATAATAAATGTCCTAATCTAATCCAAGTGGGCCTAAATGATAATATTTTACACTTAAGGTTGTTTTTGGTCGAGATACACTTGTCCAATAGGATTAGGGCATGTTTTATGGTAATATTAATATCATTTTTACCCTTAATTACCCTATTTACTTTTAACCGTGGTAAATAGAAGTAAAAAGTTACTATTCACCAAAAATTATTTTCATCTCATTGAACCACATTTTACTTACTGACATCAACCGTGTCTCTCGGATTTTTGAAATTCCATTCACAGAAGCGGTAAAATTAAGATTTATGAAAAAATTAATTTTAACTACCACTTAGTAGTTTCACTATTCATCAAAAATTGAAGTTTTTCAGAAAAATGCCAAAATTTCACCCTAAGCTATAATTGATATTCCGAATTCAAAAATGATTTCTATTTTAAAAAATTCCCAACATATAAGTTGCATTAATTTATTTTATAATTAATTTCCGCTGTCACAACAAATAGCGTGTTTTTAAGAGATAATAACTATCAAAAGATTAACAATTGTTTATGTCTGTTGTAAATGTGAAATTACATCCAATGACCAACATTGTATTGAATTGTAAAAATATATTCTAAATATACTTTAAAACCACCCAAATTAATAATTTATCACTATTAATTATTTCGATTAAAAAATTTGTTTTTAATTAAAATTTAGTAATTTTCACTATTCATCAGAAAATGAAAGTTATCCGAAAAGTAACAAAATTTCACCCTAAGCTAATTTCGATAATACGAATCCAAAAATGGATTCCATTTTGAAAAATAAAATTACAAAATTTCAAAAAGTTGTTATTACTATTCAAAATGGCTAGTTTTAATAATATTTTAATAGCATATTGTTGTTTAGTGAAACTCGTTATTGCGTACTACACACGCTATCGAGGAAGGTCACGATTGCGTGTAATGCAAGGCAAGTCAAGGATGCATGTTGTGCAAGCTCCTTTTGGTGTAGCGTACAACACAAGACATTAGTGAAATTAAAAAGAATATTTTTCATAAAATCTCGGGGTGTTACAAGTTCTGAACAACTCATCAAGTGTAATCTAAGTAACATTTCTATTCTCATCAATTGTAGTACTTTTAGATTCACAATCATTTGGAATGATGTTGATGATCTTGTCAATAAGGGCTTCATCATCCAAACCTTTTTCACCCATTGATTGTAAACTATTAACTATAGTAATGAATCTCTGTTGTACATTGCATATAGGTTCACCATAAGGAAAACTTAAACCATGATATTCGGCTCTAATCATGCCTCTTCTTGTCTCAATTACTTTGGAAGTTCCAAATTGAGTAACTTCGAGTATCTTCCATATATAATTTTCTACTTCACAAGAAGAAATTTGGATATATATATTTCTAGTCATTTGACAAAGTAAAGTATTACCTACCTTATAGTTGAGTTGATATTCATGTTTTTCTTGATTTGTAAAGGCACCTACTTATTTATCAGGGATCTTGTATCCACCTGTAAGAAAAACAAAAATTTCAACCCCGGTGTTGATAATGAATGTCTTCACATGATCTCTCCATTATTCATAATCATTACCGTCAAATATTGGTGGCCTCGTAGGATTTAGATTGTCGATAGAACCAAAATTTAAGCCTTCCATATTTAATAAAAACATTGGCACACAAACTTTTTAGAAGTATAAATCTGTAATAAAATGAAAATATTCTAAGTAAGAAAAATTGTACCTCCAAGCAAAAAAGTATCACTACAAAAAAATGAATCTGAACTATGAGTCTGAAAAAAAAACATATTCCGAAAGATATGAATCTGGAAATGTGAATCCGAAAATTCAATTCTGAAAATTCTCTTCTGAATCAAATCGTGAGATTAATTCAGATTGAACCCAATCCTCTAATACCAATTGTTAGGATGGTATGTGACTGAGTATGATATACTCTATTATACCAAACATAGGATCGAAATAAGAATGAGATCCTCAGATACAAGAGGGGGGGGGGGGTGAATTGTACCTTTCAAAAATTCCCTAAGGAATTTTTTAGGATGGTTTTGTTTAACATGGTTAAACAAGATAATTAAAAAGACCTCTATAAGTTCTAATCACATTCTAAATTCTGGAAAACTAATTCAAAAAATGAGTCTTAACAAAAGTTACAAATATTAAGATTCTACCAAAAAACTTATAGAATCAAACTATATTAGAGTACTAGTAAAGTAGTATTAAAAAGTTATAATTTCCTTAATAATACAAAATGAACAGCAGAAAACAAAGTAGTAACACTACATGTAACAAGAAATAACTCTTTTATACCAAAGAGAAGGGTATCCAAGAACCCTGGATAAGAGGTCCCTTGATTTATACTTTCAAGAAAGTATGTCTTACCCACACCAGGGTAAGCCCTCGATATGAAGATCAGAGTCTGTATTGCTATCCCTGAAATACCTCAACTATCAGGTAGTCGACACCTCTGTCTTTCTCAGTATGGAAGCCCTCAACTTCAAGGTGTTGGAACCTCTGTCTTCCTATCCCCGGAAACCCTCAATTGCACACTGCCACAATCGGATTCATGTGAAGAAAATCTGCACAAGGCAAAGTTTGAAGAAGTTTTTCAAACTTTCTGCACAATTCATGAGAGTTTATTAGAGCCTCTCTCCCTATAAATCACTTCAACAGTATGTAAGCACAGTTGTCAAAGTTGTGTCAAAGTTGTAGATTCTTTTCAAATGAGCTCCTATTTATAGGCGGAGCTCCAACAGTCGGCTCCCTCCTCCAATGGACACATTTCTCCTTGAATTTCAGAGGGACATTTAGACGTGTCACTCAAAAATGGTTAGTTAATAACTGAAATCACGACATAGTTTTATAATAAACAAGTGTAAGCATAACTTAACTGATATTCAGAATGGAGTAGAATATGAAAGTTCGGTATGGAAGTAAAAAATAAATTCGGAGTCTATAAACTAAAAAATATTTGGATTCTGTTTTGTAGGAATTAAGAACCTGAATTCTGTAGAAATCCAGAGTCTGAATTTCAAGGAAATTCAGAGTCTTATTTCACTAGAATTCGGAACTAGATCTTTCGATGTTAAGATTCTATGTTCATGAGAATTCGGAGTAACACCTCATCAATGTTCGGAGTCTGAATTCAGAGAACTCGGAGTTAGAACTTGGAGAAATTCGTAATCAGAATTCGGAGTGGAACTTTATGAGAGTTTGTATCCAGAATTCGGTGTGGAACTTCATGAGAGTTTGTATCCTGAATTCGGAGTGGAACTTCATGAGTGTTCGTATCCAGAATTCAGAGTTCAACTTCATTAGAGTTCATTTCCAGAATTCAGAGTTGAACTTCATTAGAGTACATATCCAGAATTCGGAGTTGAACTTCATAAGTGTTCATATCCAGAATTCAGAGTTGAAATTCATTAGAGTTCGTATCTAGAATTCAGATCCTAAAACATAATGCTTCATGTCAGAGTATTATAAGATTCCGAGGTTTTATATATGAATCTGATTTTTACACTTAAGAAAGAAAATATTGATATAAACAATGAAAACAAGGTAGGGGTAAATTTCCTTTGGGAAGGAAATTTTCCTTATGGAAGTAAAATAGGGGTAAAATGTAATTTTCCTTAAGAAAATGTGTTTGTGATTTTCAAAACAATAGGAATGGTAAAGTCATAAGGAAAATCTTAATGACTTATTAATCTCCCCCTTGAATGAAGGAATGGAAAAAGTCATAAGAAAAACCTTATTGACTCAAAAATTTATTGGTTATAGAGTTTCATGTATTTAATATACATTACATTATCATGGAATAAATGATGATTTTGAATGATTCCATATTGGATGATCCATGTGGAACACTTATTCATGAAATTAAATGATTTTAAAGGTTGCACCCAGATAGCATCGTAATGCATTAGGTAAAGATTAGTATCATGATATTTCAAGTTCAATGGGTGTTTAATAATTTTAATTCATGTGAAATGAGGGTTTACTCATGCCCTATGTTCAATGAGCCTTAGGTCATTCTAATATCATGTTATATGTTGATACCACATTTCCAAGTTATGATAATCTTGCTATGTCATGACATTATGTTCATGATTCTCTTATCCTCCATTGATATGTCTATTGCCTAAAATTTACTATATTCTTTATGTTTTGTCTTGTATACTGCCTTTCTAGGCTTTATATCTCACCCTTTTCTTATGCATGTCCTCAGGTTATCCCGTGCAATGCTTACTACAAATGAATATTTGTGGTCATGTAAAATTAGTTTTCAATAAAGATGTGTATATCATGTTTAAAGTTGTTATGTAATGTTCCTAAGCCACAAATACACTATACCTATTAATCTTATATTTTGTATAATGTGAATACTTTATGTAATAAATTATGTTTATCTGTGAAATAAAGTTAAGGGTTGTTATATTTGGTATCAAACGATATATATTTTTTGGATTTGGACTAGAAAACCCAACTGAAATCCTTAGGTATATGGCTAAGTATAATCAAAACATCATTAAATTTTTGTGAGTATTGAGTATGATTTTTATCAATAAAATACATCCTTGTCTGGATACGAGTGGGTAGAGATTGTTCTAGAATAGATGTGTCTAGGGGAAAACCTTAAAAACACAGCTTTGAGCTAGACTCGAATAGGAAATGGTACACGACAAAGGTCCTTGATACACATTTGGTTATGACACTCTTTATGGATTTGCTTTGGTAAATTCACAATCCAATTATGAACCATTATTATGAGAATAAAAAAATTTCCCCCAGAATATATGATTGGAAGTAGATCATGGATAACATAGATCGAAGCCTATAAATTTATAAGTAAAGGAATTAAATGTAATTTATAAGTTCTCACTTTTTTCATTGGATTCCCGTTTTTTGTGTTGCCACTAACTTTCATTTTATTCCACCCAATGTCCTGTAATTAAAGGACTCAGGGAAATAATTAATGTGATGATCAATGTGATTACTATTCAAAAGAGATGTCCAATCTCATGGGGATGGGAATTAAAAACTTATTCATGATACTCTCTCAGTTAACTAAAGTTTTGAATAAAATCATGGGTCCAGAAGAATGTACAATTTCCCCTATTAATGAACTAGTATTAATCAAGAGCTTCGTGATAAAAAGTCATCTTTCTTTTAAAGGAACATATATTCCCACAATTGATGAAAAAAAGGATAAAATCCATTGAAATATCTTCTAAATCCTTAAATGTTCTGAACAAGAGAAGTTTCTTCAGGATGCTTATCGAATTGGGGGTGAAGATGATCAATGGTGTAAATTGATAAAAAATACAATGCCTGAGGAATATATCAAGGTGTTGGAATGGATGGATTTCTGGAAAATTCTTTTCGATAAATGTTTTCCACACACCCTTGAACATAATATGGAAGGGGACTTCCTTTCCATCATGAAAAAAAGTTGTTGAATCCATCAGACCCTATGATGAAAAAATCACAAGGATTTCATGATACACCTCCTACATTTTTATTACCCCTTAATACAGGGTTGATTTCTTCTTTGGTGGGCTAAAACCAAGATTACGGAAATCCCTAGCGATCCATGACTTCGATAGCTATGATAAAATTGATCGATGTGTCCTCAAAGTTGAAATGGAGACTGATGAATATCAAGGTTATTATGGGGATAAGAAGACTAAGGAGGAATATAATTCTAGTGGCATGATGGATAAATCCATCAGTGATAAAAAAATCAAGTACCCAACATGCCAACTGTGCGAAAAAAGAACCCCAAAAATTTCCTGAAGGGGAAAAGGAAATTCTTTAGGTGTGGAAAAGAAGGGCACCTGGACATTAAATGTCAGCTACAAAAACCCCCTACTATAAAAAAGGATAGAAACACCACGTTCTACGCCCAATGCATTGTTTATTGCTTCAACTGAAAACAACCAGGGTACTTTGCAAACCTGTTCCTTAAGCAAAGGGTTTTTAGAGCCAACAAACAACCTCCAAGGCAGAAAGGGTGAGATTTTACCATCACTATCGCCAAATCGAACCCCAATAATGATGTGGTGATAGGTACACTGGTTATTTATTTAAGAATAGTGAACATACATTTTGATTCTAGTTATAGACATTCATTTATATCCCAACAGTTTATTAGAACAATCCCAAAATAACCAAAAATCATGGATGTAAATATGTCAGTGAAATTGGAAAATGGGGAAATATTTGCATCCCATTAATATAACTCCACCCCTATCACAATTTGTGGATTTAAATTCTTGGTGAGACTCATCAAACTCCCTATCGTGTAATTTTATGCAATTCTTGCCATGGATTGAATTTTTCTATATAAAGACAACATAAATTTCCTTGAGAGGGAAATCACTCTCCATGTGGAGAATCCACCCCCAATTCTATACAAGTGAAATGAGGAGGACGAATCTTCTTTAGAACAATTATCTCAAGGGAAGATATTAAATCCAAACAAGAATGTGTATCATTATCAAATGCTTTATTAGAAGGAAAAAACCATCCTTGATGGTATGACTATTGTGATGGAATTTACTGAAGTGTTTCCCAAGGAATTGTATGGTCTTCCTCCTAGAAGAGATATTGAATTCTCAATTAAGCATATACCTAGGGAATTATTAATATCTAGGACTCCATATGGAATGTATTTTGTGGATCTTTAGGATCTTTTGAGAAAACTACATGATAATTTCGATAAAGGGTCTGTACACCCATGTGCATCACCATGGGGTGCCCCTGCCCTCTTTTTCAAGAAGAAGGATGGTTTAATGTTCCTTTTCATTGATTATCAGGATCTCAAAAAGAATCAAGATAAAGAAAAAGTATCCTCTGCCATGAATTGATGACTTATTCAATCGTCTATAGGGATCTAAATACTTCTCCAAGGTGGATCTATAGTTATGATGTTATCAAGAAAAGGTAGACATGGAGGATATCATTTATACTGTATTTCGTACAAGTTAATAAAACTATGAATTCATTGTAATGCCTTTCGTACTCACTAATACTCTATAAATATTCATTAACATGATGAATAGTGACTTTAGATACTACCTCGAAATTTTTTTGGTAGTATTTATAGAGTATATTATAATATTCTCTAAAACCACGGGGGGTCATGAGGTGTATCTAAGAACCTTACTAGAGAACATGCAAAAAGTGAATCTCTTTGAAAAGTATAGGAAGTGTGAGTTCTAGTTTATGGAGGTCTCATTCTTTGGTCATATCATTATAAGCAGTGTAATATCTATAGATCCCTCTAAGACGGCTGTAATTGAGGGATGACTGAGGCCAACATCAGTAATAGATATTTGTAGCTTCCTGGGGTAAGCTTGATATTATCACCGATTTGTTAGAAACTTATCATGATTGTACAACCCTCTTACCAGGCTAACTCAGAATGGAGTAATGTTTTATGGGAGGGATGAATGCCAATATAGCTTCATGGAGTTGAAAAGGAGGCTTATCACAACACCCATTCTCTTACTACCCACAAGTGCAGAAATTTTTGTATTATTCAGTGATGCTTCGAAGAAGGGCATGGGCTGTGTGTTGATAAAAAATGACAAAGTCATTGCCTATACTTCAAGGAAATTGAATGTTAATTAGAAAAACTATCCCAACACATCATCTGGAGATGGGTACAATAATCACCTACTGAAAAATTTCGTGACGTTTCATCTTTGTGGAGAAGTGTGAAATGTTTACATATCAAAAAAACCTCAAGTATATATTTACACATAGAGATTTGAATATGAGCCAATGAATATGGTTAAAGCTGATCAATGACTACAACTCATCAATCAATTACCACCCTAGGAAAAAGAAATGGGTGGAAGATGCTCGAAGAAGAAAGGACCCATCAATTCTATCATTGATGATAATTGAAAACGATCCAATATTCTTATATTTGATGAAGATAGACATAGAAATTATAAAGAAGGAAACATAATCAATATTTTCAAAAATTATTTCTCTACCATCACTTTTGGAAAGGATAAAGGATTCCTAGAAGGATGATGTGGGAATTGATAAGAATGTGAAAACTATCATAAATGAGAAATCATTGGAGTAAAATGTTATTGAACAAGGAATTGAATGACTTTGGACAATAATATGTGTTCCATCCAATTCTGAGTTAAATAATGAAATTTTGGATTATGAACATAGTTTGAATTTCTTCATTCACCTAGGAAACACAAAGATATATCGAGATCTTTGTGAACATTATTCGTGGGATAACATGAAAAAATAGATCACTCAATATACATCAATGTTCCTGGTATGTCAGCAAATGAAGGTAGAGAGGCAGAAGTCTAAGGGGAAGATTCATCAATTACCCATACAAGTTTGGAAATGCGATAACATCACCATGAAAATTTTCACTTTACTTCCGAATACATCTAAAGGAAACAATGATATCTAGGTTATTGTGGATCATCTTACAAAGACTGCACACTTCACAGTAACTCGATAGGATTTCACATTCGATCAAATGGAATAGATGTATATCAGAGAAGTGGTAAGACTTCATGGAGTACCAATATCTATTGTATCCCATCGAGTTCCAAGATTCTCAATTATTTTCTAGAAGAGTATTCAACATGCTCTGAATATTGAGGTGAACATCAGTAAGGAGTATAGTCCTCAAACTGATGGTCAATTTGAGTGGACTATCCCAACACTTGAGTACATGTTCAGAGCATACTCAATATACTTAAACGATGGATGGGATCAACATATTATTCTTGTTGAGTTATCCTAAAATAATATCTTCCACTCAAGAATCCAAATGGCCCCTCGTGAAGCCCCTTATGGGAAGAGGTGAAGAACAACGACATGTTGGTGTGAAGTTGGGGAGTGAAAACACCTAGGTCTAGAAAATGTTGAAGCAAAGGAGGAGAATATTAAGACCATATGATAGCACATTGAAGCTACATAGAGTCAACAAAAGAGCTATGCTGATAATCATTGACAAGACAAGGAGTTTGATGTTGGAGACATGGTATTCCTCCATATATCACCATAGAAGAGGGTTATGATATTTTTGAAGAAGGTAAAGCTTAGTCCAAAGTACATTTTCCTTTTTTTAGATCCTTTATCACATTGGAGTAGTGGCCAATCGACTAGTACACCCACCTAACCAATATCAAGTACATTATGTATTCCATGTATCACTCTGGAGGAAGTACATACCTAACCCATCACATTTACTCAATGCAGGGGTGGTTCCATTAGAGAATGACCTCTACTGTGAAGAGAAGTTGGTGAAGATATTAGATCATAGAAAAAAGTTCAATGAAATAAGTCAATGCCCCTATTAAAGGTTTTGTGGTGAAACCCCATGTTTGAAGAGGAAATGTTGGAATCGGAGGAAGTGATGAAGCAGAGTTACCCACCTTTAATTTAGTGTAGGAATATGAAATTTCGAGGGAAATTTTTCTTTATGGGTAAAGATTGTAACAACACAAACTTTTATAAATGAAAATTTATCTTGATCTATTTAAATTTATTATTATGTAAAATGGTTATATAAAAAATATGAACTTCCTTGGTTTTTTTATTTGAAAGTTACATTAAGAAATGTTAACTTTGCTAATATAGTCTTTGAACAGTGATTACATGATTATTATAAATATTGGGCTTTAACAAATCCAATTTATATAGAAAAAGGAAGTGATGACCTCATCTATTAGAATTGCTATGTACAATGCCCATTTTTCAGAGCATGGAAACGAGGTAGCATCACTAGGATTCAATTTTTACCAAGCCCATTCCAATCATCAACGCATTACGCTTGTACGGAATTGCATATGGTAGAAGTGGAAGTTAATAGAGATTACCACATGAGCGATGTTATCCAAGCCACCCCAAGAGTCTTTCACCATTGCAAAACTTAACCATAGGTCTTATACGGGTGTTATAAGGGGTTATATAATAATACCCTAGCACTATTTTTATGTGCTTTATTTTTTTGGTAAATAATATACATTCATTTCATTATTGTTACTTTGTAAATGGGTTTTAAAGAACCTATTTTATTTTTACTTAAGTTTAATTTAAGAAATATATGTTGATTAATTAATGAATTTTAAGAATTAAATAATATTTAAAAAAATATTATTAAAACTAAATTACTTTTTATAAATAATCGTTTAATTTTTATGAATACAATTGTAATTTTTATTATGTCTTGGAAACTATTTTTGTAAAAACCCATGAATTTTAAATAAATGTCCGTTTTTATTTTAAAAGATAAATTTCACATATTTAAAAAATTATTTAGATAAAATGAATATTATTTTTGGAATCAAGATTTCAAAATTATCCAACAGTGAATTTTTCATAATTTTCGAAGATAGTCGAATTTTTCTGTAAAAATTAAATACCGTTTAAATATATAATGTGTTTTATGATATCACAATGACCCAATAGTGATGTAATAAAAAATTATAAAAATTATTTATTTAAAATACAGGTTTTAAATTTAAAATAACATTATTTTATATTTTTTCTATTAATTTTATGGTTCCTTAGTGGACCCTACAAGACTTATAAAACATTTTAACTTTTAAAATGATTTCCTTAAGAGTGTGACTCACCTCCATATAATAAAGCCTAAAATTTTAATAATCCAAGCCATTGGAAATATTAAATAATTTATTCCACTCTTATTTGGAAAAAATCATGGGAAAATCCATGGGATTGTTCGTGGTTCTGATTAGTTTAATTCGTGGTGTCCATAACCTAAATAGTAACAAATTGTTCCCCTTTCCTATATAAAACCACTCAATCTCTCATTATTATTCACTCAAACCATTTGGAGATCGAATAAAAATATTCCCTCATCTCTCAATAATACTTCCAAGGTTCCTAAATCTCTCAAGAAGCCTATATCAATCCTATACCAATCCTTTGGGATCACACTTCCAAGTAAGGAATATCTTCCTTCCTCATTTTTGTTCAAATTTCATTTTGTTGTTATACCATTTTTTTCAATTAAAAATGTTGGGGTATGATTTAAAACCACCCCCATAATTCTATGATTATGTTATAATGATGATATACCTCTTTATATCTCATTAATATCTCTCATATACAACTATTACCATGCTGAAATTCCTTAAAGAATTTCTCTCTTCTCATTTTCATTCAAGCAATTATTTTATATTATGAATATAAATTCCATTAAATATGTTGGGACATGAATCTATATGACCACATTTCTATAAATTTCATGTATATATGATTATATACCACTTTATCTTTCATCAACCATTTTATGAATTATTATGTCACACCATTATGCGGATGATATTGTAGCACAATTTTCAATGGAAAATTCATTGTGTAGTGAATACAATGCCCATTTTTAATCAAGGATATTAACCTTTACAGACATTTACATATTTATAATAGAGTTTCATATATTTACTTCATATTCCTTTATCTTGGAATAAATCATTATGTTGATTGATTACTTGTTATATGATCCATGTGGAACACTTATTCATGAAATGAAATGATAAAGAAGAGTGTTCCCTGATAGTTCTCCAATGCATGGGGTAATGATTAGTATAATGATACATCAAGTGAAATGAGGTTTTACTCAAGATAATTCAAGTTAAATGATGGTTTAATCATTCTCCATGTTCATTGAGGCTTTGATGATGCTAATATCATGTTAAATGTTGATTCCACACTTCCCTATTATGATAACCATGTTATATCATGCCTCTATGTTAATGTTTCTCTTATTCTCCGTTGACATGCCTATTGCCTGGAATGTACTATATTAATCATTTTATTCCATTTTTAATCGTTTACTAGGATTTATAGCTGACCATTTTTTTATCAATTTCCTCAGCTTATCCCAGGCAATTTTATGTATGAAGGAATGTGTTTGGTCATGTCAAAAAAGATTTCAATAATGATGTGTATTTCATGTTTTAAGTTGTTATGAAATGTTCCTAAGCCCCAATAACACAATACCTTTAAATCCTATATGTTTTATCAAGTGATTATTTTATTTAATAAATTAAGTTTTAAGTGTGAAATAATGATCGGGGGTGTTATTGATTACCTCTCTTCATTGTACCCAATCGTGATCTGAGGTTTACATTGAGGTTCTGAATAATACTTTAGAAAACATTGGATACAATGATAAGATTATGTGCTAGTTATAACCCATAGATTTATGGTCAGTCTATGATAACAATTTATGATCTTGAATATATTTTTAGATCATGATAAATGGATTTTCAAGGATTTTCTAATGAAAACCTTCCCCAATTAGAGTTCTCATATAACAATAATTTCAATTATAGCATTCAGTTGAAACCATATGAGGCTATTTATAGTAAGTGGTTTTTGAATCCATCATACTAGGATTATATTATAGAAAAGAATCTAATGGGACCTTATCTTATGATAGATATGACATAGACTCTTCAGACAATTAATTTTTATATTACATATAAAAAGGATGATAGGAAATATATGAACACAATCTTTGATGAGGCCTAGATTTTGATGTTGGGGATTTTTTGTTCTTTCATATACCACCATAGAATAAATTAATGAAGTTTGGGAATAATGGGAATCTTAGTCCATTATCATAATCCCCTCTAAGATCCTTTAGCATGTCTGAGCTATAACCATTGAACTGGAACTCTCACCTAACCTATATGAAGTATAAGATGTGTTCTATGCATCCCACTTCAAGAAGTGTACACTAGAGCCATCACATATTCTAAATAAAAACGTGTTATCCCTAATTTTGATCTTATATATAGGAAGAATATATTTAAGATCATATATCATTGATACAAGGTTTTATGAAACAAGAAAACTCCCCCGGTCAATATTTGGTGTCAGAAATACAATTTTAAAGAAGCTACACGGGAACAAAAATAGTTGATGAAACAAAAGATCCAATACATATTCTTGAGTAAAAAATGAAATTTATTGGGAGAAATTTCTAAAGGTGGGATGAATGTAATGAAAAGAACTTTTATAAATGAGATTCCCTTTTTAGTGAATAAATTACTTATTAACTAGTACTGAAACTGCATGCACTAATTTTTATATTAGTTATCCATGTAGCCTATTATATTTAAAATGTTGTAAGTCTTATTTTCCACCAATAATGTACTCATTTAGTAGTGATAACTAATAATAGTATATATTATGGTTTATTATAAATTTTAATTGAAATTAATGAGAGATGTGATATCCTTGACCAATATGATCATATCATATGAAACCCACTTCTCAAAGCATCTGGGGGAGATAGAATCATTGAGATTTTACATTGACCAAGCCCATGATGAGTTTTAATAACTAAAGATTTATGAAAACAATTTATGGTATAATCTTAGACTTATCAAAGATCATGTCCCATACCATATTCACTAAACTACCCCAGGAAAGTACAACCATAAACAAATTACCCTTTGGTCATAAACTTGTGTAATAAAAGATTCTGCATCTTTATCATAGTAGTACAGATTTGTATATTTTATATTTAATGAAATATTGATTATATTTTTCCATTATTATTAGTACATTGTAATTGGTTATTCAATTATTTTTCTAAAAATTATAATTTGATATATAGAAATAAATCAATTAATTTTTGGGAAATATGTAATTTTAATTAGGATTCAATTTCGAATAATTCTATAATATTCGAAATAATTGATATTTAAAAAAATTAATATATATTAACTAAGTAAATATAAATTATATATAATTTAATGAATTCCACTATAATGTTCAAAGGATAAGTAGTTTCTTATTTAATAAAAACTATCATTTTCATGTAAATAATGATATTAATTTAAAATTGAAAATTTTAACGTTTAGAAAATATTTTTTTGATAAAATGATCATTATTTTTTAAATCAGCATGTCAAAATTACTCAACGGTGAATTTTTTTAAAGACATTAGACAATCAATTTTTAGGATAAAAAATAAATATAGCAGAAATATAGAGTATATATTATGATTTCATCATAACCCAAAAGTGATTTAATAAATGAAAGAAAATCTATGAACAAATTCAAATTTCCACTTTAAAATAATGTTTTTTAGTTATTATATTAACTTTATAAAACCATAATAAATCCTTAAAAACTAAATTATATATTAAACCTTTAAAAAAAATTCTGTGAACATGACTCAGTTGCACCTCACCATCATTATTACATTAATATTTTTAGCTCTTGGAATTATAAAATAGTGACACCTGATCCTCTTTGGCATAAATCATGGTCAGAAACCAATTCAATTGTTTTTGGTAATTATATTTTATAGGGTCCAAAATATATGTTTGGAAATTTAAGATGTATTAGCCTATACATTTTTATAAATAGTCACCCATACTCCCAATAATATTTACCCAAAACCCATTGATAAATAAGTTACCATCTCAATTACTCTATAAATCCCTCCCAAGGTTTTAAAAATATTTTAAGAAGCTTCTCCCATTCCCTTAGAAGCACCCTTTCAAGGTAAGTGTATTTTATCCTCTTCATAATTCAAGAACATTCATTGATTTATTCCTTTTTTTTTTCTATTTTTCATTGTTGGATATATTTTTTCCCATCTATTTAATATCATTATCATTATTTTGTAATTCGACACCCCCGTTAACTCTCATTAATGCCTTCCATATACTGTTTTGTACACCAGTTATGCTGCTGAAATTATCCAATGACTTACCATCTCAAATATATGTGTTGTGTATACAAATACCCATTTTCACTAAAGTGTATTCATATATATTTAAATTTCCTTCATTTATTGGGGACTTATATGTATGTTAACAATGCTATTTAATCATTGGAATAACAATTATTAACTACATTTTTTTTAAAATATTATTTTTTGATTTTAGGAAGCCACTTTAAGGTTGAGCGGTAACCATAGACAAACATCATGCGGGAATCCAAAATACAACATCCTGAAATGAAATTTTAACTTCAAACAATATGAATGTGATGGGTGGGCATGAGATTATACATCGAACCATTTAATTGGGTAATGTTTTTATGTCATTTTATATAATGTATGGTATTTTAGAGATTTTCATAATAACACTATGTTAGGATGTCTCTATACTTTTCCTTGAACTCTGATTATGATATCATGTTTTACGTTGTTTCCACATTCCTATTTTTCCTTGATTTTTCCATCATGTACCAAGGTTTGATGTTCATGTTTTTGATTATCTACACTTATATGTAAAATAGATAATCTTATTTACTATCTTGTATTACTTTCAACATTATATTCTTTGATTATTCCTTTAATGTTCATTAGATCTCAACCATTTATTACATACATCCCCTGGTAATCTCATGTATTTCTATGAGATCATATAAATTTAAGGCATAATTATGAGGTTTCCAAATAATGATTTTGTATCCACATTCCATGATATAATTATATGTATCTAATTATAAAAATATATTAGTACATTCAATATTTTTTTATTTTATTATGGGATTCTTTATATTATAAATTATTTATCAAAGATTATAAAATATATTGGTTGTCATAAAAACTCTTCTTAATAAACCAAATAAAGGGAAAAACTATAAAATATATTTTCGTATATTTTATTACAACATAACATTATTATTAATAATTGGATTTGAATTCAAATAAATTAGACTACAGAAAAGATTTTTTTTTCGGATCGAATGCATGGCTATCAATCAAATTGACCACCCATGATGCTCTTTATCAATTCTTCGTATAATCTTTTCAACACTGTACAAATAAATATAAACAAATTATATTATATGGTCTTTATTATTTTGAAAAAAATGGTTTGTGTTTTGATATCATAAAAATCATTGTAATATGAAGGCTTTTAGCATAAGAATCAAAGAATTTATATAATTTTATAAGTATTTGGGTATATATAGTTGGATTTTAGGAAAAAAACATATATAAATAATACATATTCTCTAAATGTTTCCATAATGTCTAAAAAAGTAAAGAAGTTGATTTGGGTTATTAAATTTGTTAACTTGTTAATTATATTTTATTTCCTTAAAAAGTTAGTATAACAGAAAAGTAACATCAAATTAAAAAAATAGATTAATTTAAAAAAACTATTCTTAATAGTTTGACCATTCACATTTTTCTTATATTATCACAATATTTTTGATCCAATATAATAAAAAATTAAGTATATTTCTTTAGAAATGAGTTTAAAAGATACAAACTGTCATAACATTTGTAATAATCAATGAGATGTTGTTTCTTATCATATTTGTAATTAGTTTTATTTTTATGAGATCATGAAAAAGTTGGATCATCTATATCTAGTGTTGGATTTTGACCATTGACTTATTTTTGAAATTTATAAACCAACTCCATATTGATTTCAGGGTCTTTATCCTTGATTTTCAAACACTTGAAAAGTATATAAGGTATCGATGCATATTTTGGGATCCATATTAAATTATAAAATAATATAACACCAAAATGGAACTTTATTTAAAATAAATTAGTTTTTAATTCCTCATGTTAAATGAAAATAAATGTTGAAATTTAAAGTAGTTGATTTGACATGATGTTTTATTATTAAGGGGAGATGGTTTTAATTTCCAATAAGGACCCTAAAGTATATATGGAGGCCTTTTGTTCTCTACATATATAGAAAACTATTAGAGAAATGAAATTTATTTATGAATTCTCTGTAAAATATGATCAACCAATGTATTTCCTTGTAATCTTAATATATCATTTTTTTATTTATTTTATTTTCTTATGTTCAGTATTGATTAATGTATTGTATTTTTTATGAAACCCCATTTAATAAGTTGGTAATGATGAAAAATTATACTTTATCAAGACAAAGCTCTTATATTTTATATTATATATGATAAAAAAATACACATGTCATTTTCTTGTAAGAATCAGCTGCACTGAAATCTAACGCAAGGTGATTTTTTTATGAATGAATGTGTATATCTTTATATGAAATGGAATTTATATTTAAAAACATATTTTATATAATAATAACCATAATAAACACAATCATATTTTATTAATACTTTAGATAGTTTTTTCATAAATCATTTTTTATGTGTAGAAATCAACCACGTGTTAATACAATAAAATTTGATATTGGTCTAACTCAAAGTGTTGGTTTTCAATTTAAAAAACATTTAAGTTCAAAACGTGTATCACTTAATAAAAATAAAGAAAAAAATACTATTTTTATCTTGATATACTAATATAATATTTCATTTTTCATTTTTCTTTGTAGAAATTAGTTAAACTCCCATATAACACATTATTATTAGGTATGACATAAATTGTGGTTTTTTATTTAAAATAGAAATTTTAATTCAAAACACATGAAAATAACTTTAAATTGTGAAAAAAAACTTTGATTTTACATTACATTGGTAAGATTTCTTAAAAACATTGGTGAAAAATAAGAAATTTCCAATATTAGTCTGTCCAAAAAAATTCCTGGGATGACTGAAACTGTATGTTTTCAGATAAAAAGTAACATTTTTGTTCAAAATATCATTCAGTATCTAAAAACAAAGAGACTAAAAACAAGATATATTTATAATTTTTTAAAATATACCATAATTATTTTTTTGTTTAAGACGTAGCCACACTATAACAAACTAACTTGGATCAACCCAACTTGTCACCCGAGTCGGCCTATCACACATCACCAAACACATTATTATCACCACATTCTAGAGACAAGCAACAAGCATAACCAAAAATCTATTTAAAAAAATATCAACCATGGTAAACTAAAAAGACCTATCCAAAAAAATTTATAGACACACCAATAACATTAGAGTCAACAATAGATAATACAACACCCAATGTTCATAAATTAGAAATGTAGATACCACAAGTAGTAATATATATCATAAAAAACAATTTGTTACATGGAATTTATATATAATATCTCATGTCAAACTGAAAAATTAAAATAATTGGAAAATGACTCCAATTATTCTTGTATAATAGCCAAATATATACTAAAATCCCAAAATGACTATACATTATCCCTCTTTATCAAAAAAACTCCTCCCAAAATCACCAAATGCTAATAATCAAGAAAAGATGAGAAGATATTTTGTTCAATTTATTATAACTATGTCCTGAGAAATGTGTACATATAAACTTGAAGTATTATATAGGTTGTGAGGAATATATCCTAGTGGGAAACCACTATGAATATATTTAATTATTTTTCAATTATAAACCCTTAAATTAGTTTGAAAAAACATTTCAAAACTGAACAAATTTAAACAAATGTTAATTTAAAATAATCCTTGGACATTCATTTGGTTTTTATTTTAAATTACATATATATATTGAGTCAACATTAAACATGGATCAAATAAAGAAACTGTTCTACAAGGGAAAACATGATGAACACATTGAAAAATAAAAAATGGTATAATAAAAAACATCATCATCATATTACTAATAGAAAAAATGGGTTGAACATGAATCATCATGTCAAACATATCAATAATATAATTCTTAGTATTATAGAAACCAATCTAACATGTGTAATTTCACCTAGGGAACTAACCATAAGGGTTTATTATGAGTGATTTTAAACCAATTATGCTAACAACCTAAGCACCATGTAATATCTCACATTTTTACATGAGCACAAATTTAAGAACACCCATGGTCTCGCAACATACAAAGTTGATGATCTGTAATTCCTTGACCCTAGTTACCGAGAGTCGGTGCCTTATTACATAACATTTTCTTGATCACAAGGGATCAAATCCTGAAATAATGATCAATTTATTATCCCTATAAGTACTAGATACATACATAAGTTTTACATTAAATCATGAAATTATAAAACAACACTGTATACCATTTTGAACACACTCATATCCATGGCCTATCCATGTCGGTATATCATAATATACTTCTTATCCTCCGGGGAAAAAGAAAACCTAAGAAAGGGGTGACTCAGATGCTTAGTAAGGATAAAAATAAAGATGAAACGTTCATAAATAAGAATAAAAATTTTGAAATATGTATAAAACATAAACACAAGACATTTAAACATAAACTTCAGCATAATAAGGTAATGATAAAGCGAATAATTCCACCTAATTATTCAGATGGATATTCAACTAGTCGAATAATCACATGAAATATCAATAGATAATTTTATAATGATGAAATGCGTAATGTCAAAGATCATAACCACATAGTCAAGGCCTCATGATAAGACTACAAATATGATTTCTTCAAGGACTTGTTCCAAGACACTAGTTTGTCTCATGAGACCTACCGATGCATCTAGGGGCTATAGTGGGCTCCACCCGTCACTTAGTCAAATGCATTCCTCACATGAAAAGGTTAAAACATAACATAAACATTCTTATTAAAAATAGCATAAAAAATGGTAATACATTGACCATAAACCCTAAATGGAATAAAAATAAAACATCCATAATCAATCATATCACAAAACCAACAATACAATATGGAAGATTGTATCATAATAAATTAACTTCAAAAATGTTAAAAATCCATCAATAGATGTTGACATAGATGAAATCAAAACTATTTGACAGAAATATCTCATTTTATTTAGAAATCATTTAGTAGTCACATAATTATAAAAGAAATCATTTATTTTGAAAATATACTTTTAATCTTTTAAGGGAAGCTTTGATGGTGTTATAATGGTGGAAAATATCTGCACTCTCCGTATAAGTTAAAAAATATTCTTTCCATAATTTTATCGAAAAGGTTTTAAAATAACTTGTTTTTAAAATTACAGAAAGATTACTTTATAAAAATTTTATAAAAAAACAAACAAGGGTATAAATGAATTTATCCTATAGTCATGGAATTATTAAAAATAAATTGATATACATTTTTATGAAACATCGATATGGATGATAATGAGGTCCTAGTAGATACCCACGTATAAACCATCACAGATAATGAATAGTTTATAGAATTAATCCTTAACTATTACTTTTCATTGATTTAGGTTATGTTAAACTCCTATATAATAGTTAAATAATTGTAATTAAATTATACAAGAACCACATACATGAATATGATATCATATATAATCTTCTAATATTTCTTTGTTAATAATATTTCAATAATATCATTGTTTTTGGTGTTAACTAATTCATTTTCATTTATATTATTTGTTACGTAAGCCATGTTTGTTATGTATAGGAAGTATTTGAATCATATCTAGAATTATATTAAGTTCTTAAAAAAATTAATCATAAAAATAAAATTATTCTTGAATGGTTATGATGGGGAATGAAACTCATCGCATTCGTGGAGATGGTAATCTGTACGTACGCACGAGCGACAATATCATTTTTTTGATGGTGAAATCGTATGTAAATGGATGGCATATAAAATATACAGAATCATTGAAATGCTATAGTTATTATTTATATCTTTTATACTCATTATTATACCCATCCAAATAATGAATTGTTGAATAACCAACTACACCACGACGTGGAAACGATAAGCAGTACGTATGAACATGTGGTGACTTGTCATTCATAGGATGGATATAATAATGAATATAGTTGTACAATATTTATACTAACATCATAGTATGTATAAGGTAATTGGGTAATTATTTTTATATGAAAATAACAATGAAATAGGATGTGGAAGAAGAAAAGAACCTTGAAAGAGGTGAGGAAATTATTACCTCTTCTTCGGGTGCTTCCTTTTGACTTGATCATAAGGGCTCTTTTGTTTAGATTTGGATCACTTTATGGCCTCTAGGTTGAATTGATAGTATTTGGGATGATATTTGAGTATGGTTTGGCGGAGCCAATGGATTTGGAGGTGTGATTTTGAGATAAGTGGAAGTACCATTTTTATAAGGGAGGTAAGGGTCACATTAGGAAAATCTTGACATATTATATTATTATACAGTAACTTTTAGTTTATAATGGCTACAAGATGATTTATATAGAGTTTCAGGTGGGTATGGGTTGAAAACCTCTCAACCTACTAGTTTTATAGAGGTTTATGTCACCATATTGACCTTATAATTTAGATTTAACTCTTAGTTAAATTGTTTATCTTTTTCAATGTCTTCTTGTTTTATTATATTACATGTTTAACAAAAATACTATAAAATTCAATGATAACACCAAGTGGTTAATTAATGAAATATATATTATTATATAATTCCTCTGGCTGAACCATAGATTTTAAAGAATATTATATGAATTAAGAATATAGTATTTGTTTTAAAAACTCAGTTATGTCAATTTTGACACAATTTAGTATTTGGTTTTTGTGAAAGTCATAAAAAATTTATCACTTCAAAAAAAATTATTTAATCAACCATAACATGTAATATTAACTTAAAAAATTCTTAAAATACATCAAAAGTCTCAATTTACAATTATATTAATATTTAAAATATCAATTGTTTTAATCTTTTAATAATAAGGTAATTACTGCATCATCATTGTGTCATAAATAAATTTAATTTCATAATGTCTAAAAATTATAAATTAAATACCTTTATGTAGGAAATATTTTTATATTTCCAATGAAAATTTATATTCTAATTTATCTTATGTATGACACTATATTAAAAATATTTTAGTTATTAGACATTTAATTTAACACTTTTAACTATTCTTTAAAAAAATATTAAATAATGTACTAATCTAATCCATGTGGACCAAAATGATCATATTATATTCATATGGTTTATTTTGGTCTAAAATCAATTATCCAATATAATTAGATAATGTTTTAGGGTAATTATAATATCATTTTACCTTTGTTTACCCTATTTTTTTTACCATGGAAAATAAAATACAAAAGTTACTATTCCCCAAAAATTATTTTCATCCTATTGAACCACATTTTTCATAATGATGTCAACAGATTCTCTCATATTATTTAAATTCAATTCACATGAGTGATAAAATTACGTTTTATGCATATCTTCAAATGTTCCTAGAAGGTTGGTAAAAGATGTTTAAAAAATTCAATATAATATTTGACATCTAATATTATTATAAAATGAATCTTATGAATTACACTGAAAATATGTAGGTATTATGTATCTATTTTTACCTAAAACAAATTTAATTAAAATAAATAATTATTAAAATAAATAGTCGGTTTTAAACAATAACATAGTGTTTTTTACTATTCATAAAAATTTAACAGTTTTCAGAAAAACACTCAAAAATCACCCTAAGTAATTTGGATATTAAGAATCAAAAAATGAAGTCCATTTTAAGAAATAAAATTTATAAAATTTCAAAAAGTGTATATTACTATTCATAAAGGAATGTTTGATTGGTTGTGGTGTGCGAGAACTCGATGTTGCGTACAACGTAAAATATTTCATGATACAAAGGGAAGCGTATGGTTGAAGCTTGGGGTGTTACATTCTTCCCTACTTAAAATAATTTCATCCTAGAAATTTCTAAAATATTATTGCATAAAAATATTTGGGTGGTTCATCATCATAAGTTCCTCAGGTTCCCACATTGCATCTTCCATCTTATGGTTTCTCCATAGTTTTTTATCAGATGAGTTTTCCGGTTTCTCAAAACATGGTCTTTGGTATCAAGTATCTTGAAAGGATCTTCACAACAATACATATCAGGTTCCAATTATATTTCTTCATAGGTTAGTAGATGCATTGGGTTAGTAATGTATTTTCTCAATAGTGATACGGGGAACACATCATGAACTTTAAAGAGACTTGGCAACATTGACAAATGGTAAGCTACAACTCCAATTATTTCTAGAATTTCAGAAGGTCTGATGTACCTAGGACTGAATTTACCCTTCATACCGAATCCTAGAACACCCGTCCATGGAGATACCTTCAAGAAAACATGATGTCCTATTTAAAATTCCAAATCCTTACTACGGTTATAGGCATAGCTCTTTTTCCAACATTGAGCAGTTGTGATGTTGGTATGAATAATCGTCACATTTTTCATTGTTTCCTCAACATATTATGGGCCTATGAGTTTTCTTTCACCATCATCATCCAAACATCAACCCAACAAGTTGGTGTGCGACATATCTTTCCATATAACGATTAAAATGGTTCCATCTTAATACATGAATGGAATCTATTGTTTTGGGAAAATTTAAAGAGAGGTCAATATTTATCCCACATACCTTGAAAGTCAGGTGAGAATGATCTCAACATGTCTTATAAGGTTTGAATAGTCTATTATGATTATCTGTCAGTTCGATGGTGGTAGGAAGTGCTCAAACAAAGATCAGTATCTAGGGATATAGGAAGAATTTTCTAGAATCTTGATGTAAAACAAGGATCATGATAAAAAAATTGATAGAGGTACACCATGAAGTCTTACAAATTCATTAATATATAGTCTTGCAAAACGTTCAAGTGGTAAATATTCTCTTACTGAAAGAAAATGTGCTGACTTGGTAAGATGATCAAAAATTGACCCATATTTCATTATTCCTTCTAGGTGTATTTGGTAGCCCTATAACAATGTCCATTGCATTATCATCCAATTTCCAATCATATATGGGAAAAGGTTTCATGACTCCTCTAGGATGTTTTCTTCTAGGCTTAACCTATTATCCAACTACACATCTTGACACATAATCAATAATCTACCTCTTCATGTTGTCACACCCAAAATGTTCCATCAAATCACTATACATTTTAGTCCTACATGGGTGTATAGAGAAATCGGATCTATGAGAATAATCCAACAATTGACTTTTTAGAGCAGGTATGTCTAGAACACAAATCGTCTTCCCCAATTTCAAAATTCCATCTTCATATACGAAGTCAATCAATCTACCATCATTCATAGCTTAAATTTTCTTTTTAAACTCTTCATCATCAATATGAGAACTTTCTATCCTTTCTAGTAAATATTGTTTGGAAACCATTTGAAAAAGTATTGACGTTTCACCTTGCATGATTATTCCCATATCTATATTTACAAGATCCACAATCATAGGAACCATTTCAACTCTCATCTTGTTTAAAACTCGATGATCCTTTCTTCTCATTGCATCTTCCACCTTATATTCCATCCTAGGGTGGTAGTTTATAGTTCAATAATAATCATTGAGTTGTTGAAGCCATATTCATTGCCTCATATTGAGTTCTTTATGTGAGAAAATGTATTTCAAACTCTGGAGATCAGTATATATCTCTCATTTTTCATCATAGAGATAGTATCTCAATATCTTCAAAGTATAGATTACAGCTGATAACTCAAGATCATGATGGGGATGGTTTTTTTCATTTATTTTTAGTTGTCATGAAGCATAATAAATAACTCAATTATTCTTCATAAGGACACCACTATGTCCTTTTTTTGAAGCATCACTATAAATAACAAACCCATCATTACCTGATGGTAGCGTCATGAATGGAGAGTTGACTAATATTTTCTACAATTCTCCAAAACATTATTCACACTCTTTCGTCCGGTCAAATTTAACCCCTGGCATGTGATCTTGGTTAATGGGATAGCCAATAAGGAAAACTTCAAGACAAAATGCTGACAATAACCTCCTAAACAAATAAATCTACATACATCATTTATACTCATCAATGTTGGCCATTATTGTATTGCACTTGTCTTAGAGGGGTCAACATCGATTCAATCCTTATAGAAAATATGGCCAAGAAAAGAAATCACTTGATGCTAGAATTCAGACATTCTAATGTTCCAATATAATTCATTTATTCTAAGAGCCTTTAGAATAGTGCGCAAGTTATTTTCATGATATTCATATCTTTTAGAGTAAACCAAGATATCATTAATAAATACCACAACAAAGTCATCAAGATAATCCTTGAAAACTCTATTAATTATATCCATGAAAATAGAGGTTTCATAAGTTAGTCCCAAAGGCATTATTGTAAACATATAATGCTCGTACCTGGTTTATAATTTTGTTTTCGGAATGTCTTCCTTCTTCACACACAACTGAAGATATCCATTTCAAAGATAAATCTTTGAAAAATATTGATCTCCATGAATTTGATCAAATAAATCATCAATGAGATGTATGGGACACTTGTTCTTTATTTTTATAGCATTGATATCTCTATAGTCAATGGACAACCTTATAGATCCACCTTTCTTCTTAACAAAGAGAACAGGGTCTCCCCATGGAGAAACAATATGGCTAATAAATCCTTTATTACTCAATTACTCTATTTGTTTCTTTAGTTCCACTAATTCCTAGTGGTCATTCTATAAGGGGTCTTCGATATAGGCCATGAACCATGAATTAAATCAATTTAACACTCAATTTATCGTTCTGAATTATGTCTAGGTAATTCCTATAGAAACGCATAAACATATTCTTAAAAATATGTACTTCCTTTATTTGAACATTCATTTCTTCACCCATAGTTATTTCAATATCATCCTCTGCAATTATTGAATTTAGTAGATCTACTGGGGGTGGATCTACATAAGCATTAGATGGTGATGTTTCTTCTTTAAAGATAAGGTACACCTTATCATCATCAAAAATTGTAACGACATTTTTCTTAAAATAAATTCTCACATCGTGGTCTGAAAGATAATCCATTATGAGGATTATATCAATTTCAATCATGGGTATGACGATGAGATTAGTAGATAAAACACATTTATTTTCCTTGATGGGAACTGATTCACAATGTTTTGTTGTAATGATACTTCCCTTAAAAATTTTGACTGAAAACTCCCTTGTTAAATCAAACTGGAAATATCCAATTTTCATAACAAACTGAGAAGATATGAAACAATGCGATAATCCAAAATCAAATAAAGCATTGGGTAAATTCTAGTAAACCATTAAATTACCTGACACCACATCATTCAGATCTTCAACCCCAGCATTAGTGATTGCATAATCTTGACCTTGTTCCCTTGGTATTTTCGGAGGTATGTTTCCATGGTGATTAAGAAATTCATTTTCATAATTCCGTCATTTACCTATAACTGTTGCATTCAACATTGACATCCACTTTCATTCCCTTTAATCACGAGCTTGGTGACCTTTTTACCACACTTGTAATAGACTCTAATTCCATTTAGGCAAGTACTGGGGTGTTTATTCCTACATTTACTATAGGATGGAAATTAAAATTTTCTCTTCATCCCCTTATTGACATTTCCATAGTGTTCAACAGATATCTTATTCTCTTTCTTTCCTTTAAAGTATAAGACTTAGAGAATTCATTTTCTATCTTGATAGCACAAGGGAAAATTTCTTCGTATGATGGGAAGGATTATAAGACTAAGTCTCAATAGAGAAATGGTTTTAACCCATCAGAGAATCAATCAATCATACTCTTTGGGATACATATCTATTAAGTTTCATGCCTTTATTACCTTCTAATGTTATCCTCATACTTTGTGACTTTATCATACTCATTTTTCCTCAGACTCAAAAATTGTCTTTCTATATCTACTCAATGGTCACGAGGAAATTACTTTTCTATGTAAGGTTCTTTAAACTCCCTCTATTCCATATTTGATACATCTTCATTCTTCTTTGTGTTCTGAATTGATGGACACCATTGATCTGCATCTCCTGTGAGGCCATAAACTGTCATGAAAACATTTTCTATTTCGGTACTACCCAAAGCATTAAATATGTTCTCTAAGGAACTTATCCATTTCTCAGATACACGTTTCTTTTTTAGTCCCATTTAAAGTTTGTTTTTGTTTCCTCGTGAATCTGTCTAACATTGGTCCTCCACGTTGTGGATCAGGGTGCTCAATACAGGTAAGATTATTATTCATATATAGAGTGTGTTGTCCCAGTATAGTTATAAGTTGTTCATCACTGGTTGCATCAACATCTCTACAATAATTATCTTGACTATGAGGTCGATCTCTATGTGGATTATGTGCGTTGAAAAGATTTCCATTCCTTCCACTATGAGCCATTACTAAACAATTGAATAAACTAATTAGTTTATTAATTTCAATACATAATTCCAAACTAGCAAAAATACCTAACATAAATTGAACATTTTATGTATATAATCCATAATCATAAAAAATGTTTTCTTTGAGGAAGTATTTACCCATAAATCCTTCATAATGGTTTTTAATGAAAATTTGAATTATCCAAAGCATATCCCCTGGGAGTTTCATAACCAATAGTGCAGTAAGGCCCATTGTTGTGTACCAAGATACCCCAGGTCAAGCCCAAAACTCCTTTTTGGAGTTTTCACTCGTAGTACATATGTGCCCGAGCCAACTCTACCTACTCGTATCCATAAAAAGTTGTATTTCTTGAAAAATACAAAATATCTCTACTTTATGAAAATTCTTGGATGTCCTTATATACTAATCCTCAAATTCTATCAGAGAGTAATGTTATCTAATCATAGTTTTTTTATATCTAGATTACAAGGGTATTACTAAACATCCTCTGATATCAACTGTAATTCCCCCATCCTAATTACCCAGAGTCGGTGTATTATTAAATATAATTAGCATGATCACAAGGGATTAAATATCAAAATACTGATCAGTTTAGTAGACTTGTAAGTAATAGATACATACATAAGTTTTACATTAAATCATGAAATAAAAAAACATTATCTACCGTTTTGAAAAAACTAATATCCTTGGCCTACTGCTACAAGTAATTCATAATATAATTTTTCACATCATAGAAAAAGGAAAACATAATAAAGGGGTGATCTCAAATGTTCAGTAACGATAACAATAAAGAGTAAAAATTCATAAATAAGAATAAACATTTAAGGCAATGTATAAGACTAAAACACAAGACTTATAAAGATAGACTTCAGAATAATATGGAAATTCTAAATCAAATAATGCCATTTCCTTATTCACATGGTTATTATACTAGTCTAATAATCACATGCAATATCGCTAACCAATTTCATAATAATGGAATTCATAATGTCGAACAATATAACCACATAATCAAGGCCTCATGCCAAGACTACAAATTACATTTTTTCAAGGCCCTGTTCCAAGACCCTAGTTTT
Source organism: Viscum album (assembly GCA_963277665.1). Lineage (NCBI taxonomy): Eukaryota > Viridiplantae > Streptophyta > Magnoliopsida > Santalales > Viscaceae > Viscum > Viscum album. The sequence continues at coordinate 779,338,201 of OY728132.1, forward strand.
TCCCATGAGACAAATTGATCCATCGGGGAGCTATTGTGGGCTCCACCTGTCACCTACTAAGCCCAATGCATTCCTCATATGAAAATGTTGAAACATAACATAAACATTCATATTAAAACTAGCATAAAAATGATAATACATTAACTATAAACCATGACTGATATAAAAATAAAAAATCCATAGTAAAACATATCACAAAACCATAAATACAATAAAGAAGATTGTAACATAATAAATCGACTTCAAAAAAGTGTAAAATCCATAAAAGGATGTTGACGAATATGAAATCAAAAATATTTGAGAGAAATATCTATTTCTATTTTGAGAATATTTAAATGTCACATAATTATAAAATAAATAATTTATATAAAAAATATTTTGGTAATCTTGTAAGGAATTCCTCTAAAGGGTTATAACGTCCGAAAATAGCAGCACTATATGTATAAGTTAAAAAAAAATTCAATAATTTTTTCAAAAAGGTCGTGAAGGACCTTGTTTGTAAAACGATGGAAATATTCTTTTATAAAAATGACATAAAAAATAAAAATAAATGACATTAACCGATAGTCTAATAAATAGTAATTTTTTTGAAATGTATTATTATGAAATGCGGATGTGGATGATAATGGGGTCCCAGTAGATACTCATGTATAAACAACCTAAAATAATAAAGTGATTGTAGAATTAACCATTAACATGTACTTTTATTTGATAGAGGGTAATTTAACCTCCTGTATAATAGTTAATTAATTATTATTAAATTATAAAATAACCACATACATAAATATGATATCATATATGATCTTATAATATTTCTTTGTTAATAATATTTCAGCTGTATCATTGTGTCAAGTGTTAACTAATTCATTTTACTTTATATGAATTGTTACGTAAGCCATTTTTGTTATGGATTTTATGTATTTTATTCATATAAATAATGATATTAAGTTATTAAAGAAATATTTTAATCATAAAATGAAAATTATTCTTGAATGGTTATGATGGGGAGTGAAACTCATCGTGTTTGTGGAGACGGTAATTCGTACGTACACACAAGCGACAATATCATTCTGTTGATCTTGAAATCATATGTAATATGATGGTATATCATATATAAAGAATAAGTAACATATTATACTTATTATTTACACCATTTATAACCATTATTATACCCATCAAAATAATGAAGTGTTGAATGACAAACAACACCACAGCATGGAGACGGTAAGCCTTACGTACCCAATATGGCTATTTTTCATTCATAGGATGGTTAGAATAATGATTATAGTTGTACCATATTTACAAATACATCACAATATTTATTTGGTACTGGGGTTATTATTTCGTATGGAAACAAAAAATAAATAAGAAGTAGTAGAAGAAAAGAACTTTGAAAGAGGTGGTGAAATTATTACCTCTTCTTCGGGTGCTACCTTTTGATTTGATACAAAGGGATTCAGAGGTTGGATTCTGATAAAATTAATGCTTCTAGGTTGAATTGAGGATAGTTGGGAGGATATTTTATCAGGGGGTTTCAGAGCCAAAAGGAATTGGAGGTGTGATTTTGAGAGAAGGGTAAGTACCCTTTTTATAAGAGAGGTGAGAGTCACTTTAATAAAAACATGAAATATTAATTTAGTATACAATCATATTCGGTTTATAATGGCTCCAAACAAATTTATTTCAGGGATAAGGTGGGTCTTGGTTGAAAACATCCAAATAAATAGGTTTTAGACTGGTTTAAGTCACCATATTAACTTTATATTTTAGATTTAACTCTTAGTTAAATAGTTTAACTTTTACAATGTCTTCTTGTATTTTAATATTACATGGTTAATAAACTTACTACAAAATGTAAAAGAACCCATAGTGGTTCATCAATGACATATATATTATTATATAAGTCTTTTTTCAAAACCTTATATTTTTAGGAATATTATATTATTTAATAATATAGTATTTGTTTTAAAAACTCATTTATGTTAATTTCGAAAACATTTAGTATTTGGTGTTGGTGAATGTTATAAAAACTTCATCACTTGGAAAAAAATTATTTAATCAACTCTAACTTGTTATATTAACCTATAAATTTTTTGGAATACATCAAAACTCACAATTTAAAAATATATTAATATGTTTAATATCAATTTTTTTAATCCTTCACTAATAAGGTAATTGTTGCATCATCATTGTATCATAAGTATATATAATTATTTAATTTCTAAAAATTATAAATAAAATACCATAATTTATTAAATCATTTTATATTTTTAATTAATATTTATAGTAGAATTTATCATATGTATAACCACATATTAAAAATGGGTAAGTTATTAAACTTTAAATTTAACACTTTTAACACTTCTTTAAGTAAAATAATAATAAATTTCCTAATCTAATCCAAGTGAAAAAAAGATCATATTTTATTTATATGGTTGATTTTGGTCAAAATTCACTTATCCAATATAATTAGTACATGTTTTAGGGTAATTATAATATCATTTTCACCTTTAATTTCCTTATTTACTTTTAACCATGGTAAATAAAATTGAAAAGTTACTATTCACCAAAAAATTATTTTCATCCTATTGAACCACATCATACTTACTGATGTCAACCGAGTCTCTCATATTTTTGAAATTAAATTCATAGAAGCGGTAAAATTACGTTTTATGCAGATTTTCAAATATGCCTAAAAGGTGGGTAAAAGACATTAAACAAATTCAATAAAATTTTATACATCTAATATTTTTATAAAATAAGTCTAATGAATTACATTGAACATATATCGGTATTATTTATCTATTTTGAACTAAAATAACTTTAATTAAAATAAATAACTACATAAATAAAATGACGATTTTAAACAATAACGTAGTGTTTTAACTATTCATCAAAAATTGAATGTTTTCAGAAAAAATACGAAAAAATAACCCTAAGATAATTTTGATATTACGAATCTAAAAATGAAGTCCATTTTGAAAAATAAATTTTATAATATTTCAAAAATTGGGTATTTACTATTTATATGTCTAGTTTGATTGGTCAGGGTGTGCTAGAACTCGAATTTTCATTCAACGCAAGCTATTTCTTTATTCAAAGAGAAGTGTGTTGTGGAACCTCTTGGTGTTACAAGATCTCAAGGTCTTACTAACCAAATTTTATCATGGTCCCTTCGAAACAAAAATGGAATCTCTCACGATCTTCCCCTACAAAGGCTCTCATAGTCCATTGGAAACCAAAAATGGAAGAACTCACTATCTTCATCCCTAAAGGATCTCTGAGTCCCTCAAACAACCCCTTACTCACACCTTGGTGAACACATTGAAACTCCATCCCAACATAACTAAAAAAAGTTACCAATAATGAAACTCCACTTCACAATAAAATTACATAATCTAACCTGAACATTTTATAAAACAACTTCCCAAAATGTGAAACCCATAATTAAAATCATTTCATGAAGTCCATTTGAAATTATAAAACCACTTTGATCTATTTTTTAATATATTTGGATTTTAGTCCGTCCACTCACATAATAAAAACACACTTAAAACAATCATGCAGAAAAGAAATCCATAAAAAACATCAATTATTGGATCTACATGAACCATAAATAAATTAAATTTAAATTTAAATGACACAAACCAGTGGATATTAGAAATTTTAAGGTAAAATGTTAAAGGAACCCTCAAATAGAGACACATACCTTATATTTTCTTCAAACCTCGTCTTCTTCAACAATAACCACTTTTAATAGGTAATAGGAGGACTCACATTCCTATGTCACCTAAAAAAACCAAATCCGACATTAAAACTGTATTTTCATGCATTCTTGCATATTTGGGTAAAATAATCACTTGATAATAGAATATAAAGAATGTAGTGGAAAAAAGAATGAAAAAACATCAATGAAAATGATTGTCCATAAGTCAATCCATTATGATCCCATATAAAAATAAACATGTAAAGAGAGCTGGACGCTTCCACACCAAATATAGTGGATCTGTTGGATGGGTGGAGATAATAAGTTCTGATGGGTATAAAATTTATTAGATGAAAATGGTAAAAGTACACCTATAATGAGATAGAAAAGGATACCCAGTTTAGATGTATGGTTCTCCACAGAATGAACCTACTATTCAAGAGAAAATATTTCCCAAAAAACAATCTACATGATTGTACCTTCGGATTTCACAATTCGAAAAAATGTTCCCAAAATATACAAAACCAACTACCTAAATCCCAACGCCCCTGTCATGGTCAGCTGAAAGGCTAGGTAAACTTTTCCTTAACCAAGTCCCTTAGTCTTTATTCCCTAGAACTCATTTTTTCATCCCCCTAATGTAACATACCCAGTATGTAAAGAATAATATATTATTTTATCTATGTCAATTTCTGAATTAGATTGTGTTTTAGAAGCTTAAAATGAGAATAAATCCAATATTAAGCATATAATACAATAATTTTTTTAAAAGATTGTTTTACCACCTTTTGATGGAAAACCATTTTTATATATATATTTTTCCAATTTTATAAACTCTATTGGTTAAAATAAACTTATTATTTATAATTGGGACATTGAAATTTACTTTGGATAATTTTTGTAATTTTTCTGATAATGTTCATTTTTAATGAATAGTTAAAAATACTGCATTTTACTTCAAAATAGCTTTTTCATCTACTTTAATTATATGGTTATATTACATTTTTAATTGGTTTTAAAGTGTAATTATAATATATTTTTTCCTTTTAATCTAATGGTGGTCATTATAATTAATTTCACTTTCAAATTAGACATAAAAAATTTTCAATCTTTTGATAGATATTGTTTCTTATAAACACGGTATTTGTTTTGACAACAGGAATTATTTTTAAATTAATTACTGAAATTTTTTGTTTGGAATTTTGTAAAATTGATTCCATATTTGGAATCAGAAGGTCCAAATTATGTAATTAAGACTCTTTTGTTTTTGGGACATTATTAATAGTAACGACGACAATTATCTTTAATAATCATGATTAATTTGTAATCAGGTAGTTAAGGGTAATAAAATAATATCATAATAATATAAAATTACCCCAACATGTGTCCAAATCTTCTTGTTTGTATCATGGCCAACCATGGAAGGCATTTTACTGATCTTGAGGTCCCATGAAGTCACATGGGTGTAATAGTGACATTTATGACATTATTTTTAAAAAGAAGAGAAATGTAACAAAGGATTGTATATCCTAAGTAAAACAATTTTAATTTTATTTACATATATTATATATTAGAGTATAAATATTCATTGAAAATATAAAAAAATTTCCAACATCATGGTATTTTTTTATAATTTTTATACATTATATAAATAAATTTATTTATGACACCGTGATGATATAGTGATTACCTCATTAATGAACGATTTAAATAAATTGAAAATATAAGGTAACATATAAGACTTAAACTTGTTTAAAACATATTTTATGGGTGTATTTCAAAGCCTTATCCCCTTATCCAAAAAATATATCATTGTGGGACCATTAAAATCTGAAAATCATTTCATGATAATGTAACATTTCAAGACATTTCAAAAGTAACCCTCCTCCCTCTTATAAAAGGCCCCCACCTCTACCCCCTTACCCACACCTCTCAAGACCTAGATCTTCCAACCACATCTCATATTATCTCTCAACATCCCTATATTACCTCTAGAAGCCCTGCCGTGGGAAGAAGTCTTTCCAAGGAAGCCTTTGGCGCAAATAAAAAAGAGTTACCCAATTTAGTGGTAATGTCTTCTCTTGAGTTTCCCACATTTATTTTCTTTCTTCACTCATCACTATATTCTTATTATTTTATCCCATAATAAAAAAAATATCCGAAATATAATATTATGTTTTCATGAAAAGTATTATACCGACACTCACACACACCTCCATCTAATAGTTAAAGAAAATACTGTTTTTGTGGGTGGCGAATTACTGCCTCACGAAACAATGATTGTTCAATATTATTTTAACACATTTTATGGTGGCCATTATTATGACAATATATTTATATAGGATATATATTATATATATGTCCTCTATATGCTTCTGTAATTTATATTTAAAACATACCTTTATGCTCTGCATGTTGTGCAAATGTGATAATTTCATATGAGGAAGTGTGGACTACCGCCCCCTCAGGTGATGTGAATCATTCATGCCAAATAGGGAATTTATAAATAATATAATTAATAAACTTATGTTACCTATATAAAATATATATTTTACTGGAATTATAATATATGTATGTCTCATTTAGTTTTAATTCCTTTAATATGACAAAGAAATGAAATTAGCGTTCATGTGTACGTACGGCCTACTGTCTCCATGAACTGTACATTTCATTTTTAGCTCCAAATGTTATGGAATAGTATAAAATGAATATATACTGGATATATATGACATTTAAATCATTAATACCATTCTGGAGATGATGTACTTATAACTACATGGGAAATTATTTTCAAGCAAGTTCATTTTTTACTCTTGTACCAAACATCGACGAAACGTATGATATGAACTCACATAATTAACTAATTATTATAAAATGATAATATGTGATATTAATTGATTAATAATCTTCAATGTAAGTCCTAAAGAAATTATAAATTGACCTAAGTTTATTATGCATGAATATAAAGAACGAATGAGAACAAGTCGGACTTGATGTAAGGGACTTCGTCCCAATCTCCTTTCATTGAGGCATACTTCAATTTATATAGGACATTATTTTATTAGTTGTATAATAAACCCTTTTGACTTTTAATTTCATTAAAAAGTAATCTTTTTACACGAAGCATTTTACTAAATGACAAAAAGAATGTTTTTTGTCTTACGTATGCGGCGACAACGACTTCTCCACCACCGTGACCATTATATGAGATTCAGCTTCCTCTACAAGTCATGACTTTTTTAAATGAAAAATAAATACCATGTTTTACTTTTAATTTATTTTGGTATTGAAATTTTTTTTGATAATGTTTTTATTATATAAATTTATTGTATTGATATCTTCTGATTGAAATGTGGAAATGTTATGTTTAATTTATGCATGTTTTATGTGATTAGATTATGTTATGGTTCTTGGAAATTGTTTATGAAGTCAGTTGGTTCAATGATAAACTAAGGGCGGGTGAGCCCAAGATAGCTGTCCAATACATTGGGTAACAAGAAGGAGTTAAACTCTAAGGTTTCTCTGAAGAGATTTAGGGAATATACTATAATGGGTATTCCAAATGTAACCATGTGGGTTACTCCCTACGTAAGAATGTTATGAATGCCACAATTTACCTTTATGTATTATGATTTATATTATCTATTCTTAAATCTTGTGATTTCATGAGGTATGTTAAAGTGCTTGTGTTTTATGAGTAAATTATGATTTCATTGATTCTTATGTATACAAGGACTAATTTTTTCTTTCTGTATTTTTATATCCCTTACTGATTTTTTTATGATCATCCGAAGTTTTTGAAATGTTTTTCACAGGTCGAGGGAAATGTACATGATGTGATGATAGTGTTGAGTAAGTGTCATGACATATACCGTGATTTATTTTAAATATGTTTCCTTTGGATGAAAAAAATGAATACTGTCTTTGATATGACCACCTTGATTAAATGTGGAATGTAATGCATGATTTTTGATCTAATTATCTACAACTCTAAACCTAAAAAGATCCTCAATGTGAATTCTTGAAATAACCCATGATTAAGTAATGTTATGTCTGGGGCCTTAGATTTGGTATCAATGGTTGGTTTTGATAACTTTATGAGTTATAATTATATTAAATTATTATCCAAATTTTTTTTACTTTATTGTCAAATTGAGATGATATAGCATTTCAGAATTACTATATTGCTTCATCTTAGACATGTTTGTTCAGAATGGTTTTCTATAGAAGAAATATGGAAGCACTGCTAGGAAGGTATACAAAAGGAAATGACCTTCCAAATCAGCATCCTAAGATGGTCAAAATCGGAACTGAACTATTTATTGTAGTAATGTGGTAGTTGACTCAAGAGATAAATGTTGGTGGTATCCATGCACGAGATCATCCAAATCACCGTAGAGGAACATGTCATTAGTGTAACATTTCATGAGGAAAGATACCCCATCATTCAGAGGATAATCTGACCCTGTTCTAGCGAAAGGGTGGGTTAAAGCACTGGAGAAGATTTTTAATGTCATGTGGTGTTAAGACAATCAAAAGGTTTGTATTTCTATTTACCATTTGGAGGGTGAAGCAGATTAGTGGTGGTCGATGGTTAAAAATATCAGGGACGTTGATGAGATTGATGCTATTCACTAGGATGAATTCAAAGGTATGTTTCTTGAGAAATATTTTCCTAAGTTTGTTCGACTTAGGAAAGAAAAAAAATCATGGAATTGAGGCAAGAGGATAACTCAATTGCTTCTTATGAAGAAAAGTTCACTCGATTGGAAGGGTATGATCCAAATTTTATGAAGGACCTTGATAGTAAAATCAATCATTTTTACTCAGGATTAAAGCCAAAATATTGAAGGGAATTAGAATCTTCTAAGTTCAAAAGTTATGAAAAGCATGATGGATGTGCTGAGAAGGTGGAAATGGAGTTTTCCGATGATCAAGTGTTCTATGACAACCAACAGAAGAAGAGATTGAGGTGGTAGGAGAAAGGGTGGAATCCTTCAAAAAGGTTAGATGGTAAGAAACCTACATTTTTTATTTGTGATAAATGTGGTAAAAATAATTATGGGGAATGTATTTTGAATTATAGAAAGTTCTTTTGATGTGGTAAGTTGAGAAATAAGACTCTTGATTGCACTGAAAAAGATCAAGGTAATGGTAAGACCAAATTTGATTTACAGTTAGTGATATATTTCAAGTGCAATGAGATGGGCCATTATGTAAACTGGTGTCCGTCAAAGAGCTCATATGATTAGAAGAAGTCATACTACAAGAAAAAAGGTGCCGTGAAATCCTTTGCAACTACTTTAGAAGATGTTGGGCCATCAAATGAAGTGGTTTCAGGTAATTTGTTCATTTTTTTAGATTATGCCAATCTGTAGTTTGATTCGGGGTCTACACATTCTTTTATCTCTGAAAAAGATGCTAATAAATTACGAATTCCAACTCAAGAAATGACTCCTGAACTTGTGGTAAAAACACCTAAGTGAAATGTTGAGGCAAAAAAGAATTTATAAGAATCTTCTTATTCTTATTCATGGAAAGAACCTACTTGAAATCCTTATTTTTTTTACCTCTAGTAGAGTTGGATGTTATCCTGGGTATAGATTGGCTCTCTGTTTACCATGCTAAGATTGACTGTAGAGCTAAACAAGTTTATTTTCAGAAATACTTTCAGATTTTGTACAATAATGAACCCTTAATATTGATAACATATCAAGAGGATGGGAAACTGGTAAAAGATGAAAATGAATATTACCTTGCACATATTTTTGAAAACAAAGGGACCGTTCAGATTAATGATGTGCCAGTGGTAAATGAGTATCCTGATGTTATTCCTGATGAGTTGCCTGGAATAATATCAGATCGAGAAGCTGAATTTACTGTTGACTAAGTTCCTGATGCTAAGCTAATTTCAAAACCCCCTTATCGAATGGCTCAAATTGAACTTTTAGAGTAGAAGGAGCTATTTTAAGATTTACTAGAGAAATGTTTCATTCGACCTAGCACATCAAAATGGGGTTCTCTTGTCTTATTTGTTAAAAATAAATATGGTTCAATGATACTTTTCATTGATTATATATCCTTGAATAACATCACTGTTAAGACCAAATATTATTTTCCACATATCGATGATTTTATTGATCAGCTCTAGGGAGCTCAGTATTTTTCAAAGATTGACTTGAGATCGGGGTACCATCAGTTAAAGGTAAAGGAATCATATATTTTGAAGAATGTGTTTCGTACAATATATGACCATTATGAATTTTTAGTTATGCCTTTTGGGTAAACCAATGCACCTGATTTATTCATGGTCCTTATGAATAGAATTTTCCATGAGTTCTTGGATAAGTTTGTGGTTGTTTTCAATAATGATATTTTGGTGTTTTTTAAAAGTAAAGAGGAGCATGAATATCATTTATGGGTTATTTTGCAAACCTTAAAAGGAAAAAAATTGTATGGGAAATTCAGAACGTGTGAGTTTTGGTTGCAACAAATTTCTTTCCTTCGTCACATTCTTTCTAAAGATGGATTAACTATTGATCCTGTGAAAAAAAAGGTTGTTAAAGATTGGAAAAGACCGAAAAATGTGACAGAGATTCGTATTTTTCTTGGTTTGGAAGGATATTACCGTAGGTTTGTTAAAAAAATTGAACAGTTGTCCGGATCATTGACTATGATAATTCGGAAGGGTGTTAAGTTTATCCAGGCAAAAGAATGTGATTATTTTTTCTATGAATTGAAAAAAATATTGGTAAATGCTCCAATATTGTTACTACCTTCTTGGAATTGTGAGTTTGTTATCTACAGTGATGCTTTATTTAAAGGAATTGGTTGCGACCTAATGCAGAATGATCAGGTAATTTCTTATGCTTCACATTAGTTGAAAACTCATGATATAAATTACCCTACACCTGATTTGGAATTAGTTGTTGTTGTTTTCACTTTAAAAATTTAGAGGCATCATTTATATGGTATAAAGTGTGAAATATGTACTGATCAAAAAATTTTAAAGTATATATTCACTTAGAAAGAGTTGAACATGAGACAGAGTAGATGGATAGAATTAATCAAGGATTATGATTTCACGATTCACCACCACCTAGGAAATGCAAATAAAGTGGAAGATGATTTGTGTTGAAAATGTAATGCTTCATTAACCATTTTAAATTTGGAACGTGATCCTTTGGTTAAGGATTTGATGAATTTTTCCTTGGATGTTTTTTGTGTAGGAAATTCATCAGTTTTGTTTTAGGTATCAGGGAAATCTTCTCTATCAGACAGAATTAAGCAAGCACAAAAGTAAGATAGTGAGTTGCAGAAAATGGTAGAGCTGGTTCAGAAGGGTATGTCACCTGAATTCAACATTGATAATGATTGTGTTTTGAGATTTGGGAAGAGATTGTGTGTGCCTTGTGATTCACAGTTGAAGAGAGAGTTGTTACGTAAAGCTCATAGTTCTCTGATATTATTTCATCCAGGCAGTACTAAGATGTATAGAGATCTTTGAGAGTATTACTTGTGGGATTGAATGAAAAGAGATATTGCTAATTTTACTATGAAGTGTTTGTCTTGTCAATAGGTTAAAGAATAACAGCAGTTACCGAAAGGTATTCTTCAGCCTTTACAAGTGACAGAGAGGAAATTGGAGAATATATCCATGGACTTCATTGTGGGATTGCCTAAGATACCTCGAGGTAATAATACAATCTGGGTTATTATTGATCACTTGACTAAATATTCTCATTTCCTTGGTATATGAGATATTTTTTCCCTATATCAAATTTCTCAACTGTATCGTAAAGAGATATGTAGGTTACACAGAGTTCCCCTCTCCATTGTATCTGATCGTGATCCAGGTTCACTTATAACTTTTGTAAATGCCTTTAGAGGTCGTTGGGTACTAAATACAGCTTTTCATCCTCAAACAGATAGGCAGTCAGAACGAACAATTTAGAATTTGGAGGATATGCTACATGCATGTTCGATGGATTATCAGGGAAGTTGGGATCAAATTAATTCATTGGTTGAGTTTTTTTATAATAATAGTTTTCATTCTAGTATACAGATGTCGCCATTTGAGGCATTATATGGGAAGCTGTGTCGAACTCCAGATTTTTGGGATGAAGTATGCGAAAGGAGGTTGATGAGACCAGAATTGGTAGAAGAGATGGAAGAAAAAGTTCAAATGATAACGAAACACATGAGAACAGCTTAGAGTAGGCAGAAACGTTATGCGGGCAACAGGAGGTAGGATCTCTCTTCTTATGTAAGTGATCATGTCTTCCTCAAAGTTTCACCATGGAATAGTGTGATGTGATTTGGTAAGAAAGGAAAACTGAGTCCAAGGTTCATTGGACCCTATGAAATTCTGGATAAAGTTGGATCAGTTGCGTACCAAGTGTATTTACCTCCGAATTTTTCTCAGGTACACAATGTTATTCATGTTTCAATGTTAAGAAAGTACATTCCAGATCTATCTCATGTTTTGTGTCCACAAGTAGTTCATCTAGAAGAGAATATATATTATGAGGAATAACCAGTCTAGATTCTCAAACATACGGAGCAAGTGCTGCAAAATAAGGTGATCCATCAATTAAAGGTTCCATATAAAAACCATATAGTTTAAGATGAATCATGAGAATCTGAAAATGCAATGAGGGATAAATACCCCCACTTATTCGACAAGTAAATAAATTGTAGGGACATAATTTCTTAAAGGGGGGAAGGATGTAACATCCCAAGTAAGTAAAGAATAGTATATTTTCATATCTATCTCTATTTATGAATTATATTGTGTTTTAGAGGCTTAAAATGAGAATAAATCCAATCTTAAGCATAAAATACTCTAATATTTTTAAAAGATTGTTTTACCACCTTTTGATGGAAAACCATTTTGAAATGTAAATTTTGAAAATTTTATAATCTCTATTGGTCCAAATAAACTTATTCTTTTGAACTAGGACATTGAAATTTACTTTGGATAATTTTTTTGTATTTTTCTAACAATGTTCATTTTTTAGTGAATAGTGAAAAAGATTGCATTTTACTTCAAAACTGCTTTTTCATCTAATTAAATTATATGGATAGATTATATTTTTAATTGGTTTAAAGGTGTAATTAGAATATTTTTTTACCATTTAATCAAATTTTGTTCATTATAATTAATTTCGCTTTGAAATTGTACATAAACAATTGTCATTCTTTTGATAGATATTATTTCTTAAAAACAAGCTATTTGTTTTAACAATGGGATTTATTTTTAAATTAATTAATGAAATTTCTGTGTTTGGAATTTGGTAAAATGGATTCTATATTTGAGATCATAAGGTCCAAATTATGTAATTAATAATCTTTTGTTTTTGGAAATTATGAATAGTAATGACAACAATTATCTTTAATTATCAAGATTAATTAGTAATCGGGTAGTTAATGGTAATAAAATAATATCATAACAATATAAAATGAACCCAACATGTTTCCAAATCCTCTTGGTTGTGTCATTACCGACCATGGGATTCTTTTTACCTAACTTGAGGGCCCATGAAGTCACATGGGTGTAATAGTGACATTTATGACATTATTTTTAAAAAGAAGAGAAATATAACAAAGGTTTTTATATCCTAAGTAAAACAATTTTAATTTTGTTTACATAAATGATAACCTATACTATAAATATTAATTGTAAAGATAAAACTATTTCCTACACCATGGTATATTTTTATAATTTTTTGACATTAAATAAATAAATTTGTTTCTGTCACCATGATGATGGAGTGATTACCTCATTAATAAATGATTTAAATAAAATGAAAAGATAAGGTAAAATATAAAACTTAAACTTGTCTAAAACCAATTGGATGGGTGTATTTAGAACCCGTATCACCTTATCCATAAAATATATCATTGTGTAACCTTTAAAATCTGAAAATCATTTTATAATAAAGTAATATTTCAAGACTTTCCAAAAGTGGCCCTCCTCCCTCTTATAAAAGGCCCCCACATCTAACCCTTTACCCACACCTATAAAGACCTTGTATCATCCAACCTCTACTCATATTATCTCTCCACATACCTATCTTACTCCTAGAAGCCTCAATATGGGCAGAATTCTTTCCAAGGAATACTTTGGCTCAAATCAAAAAGAGTTACTCGATTTAGAGGTAATGTCTTCTCTCAAGTGTCTTCCTTTTATTTTCCTTCTTCACTGACCACTATATTCATATTATTTGATCCCATAATAACGTAGTATTCTAAATATACTGTTATTTTGTAATGATAAGGATTCTACCCACACTCACACACACCTCCGTCTAATGGTTAAAGTACATACTGTTTCTATGGGTGGAGAATTACAGTCTCACAAAACGATGATTGTTCAATATTAATTTAACAACATTGATGGGGGCCATTATGATGAAACTATATTTATATATTATATTTATTATATTTATGTCGTCTCTATGCTTCTGTATTTTATATTTAAAATATACCTTTATGCTTTGCATGATGTGCAAATGCGATAGTTTTCTATGAGGAAGTGTGGACTACCGCCCCCTCAAGTGTTGTGACTCGTTCATGACAAAAATGTAATTTATAAAGAATTTAATTAATGAACTTATTTTACCTATATAACATATATATTATACTTCAATTATAATATATTTATTTCACATTTAATTTTAATTAATTTAATATGAAAAAGAAATGAATGTAGCGTTCATGAGTACATAAGGCCTACCGTCTCCTTGAATGGTGCATTTCATTTTTAAATCCAAATTTTATGGAATAGTATAAAATTAATATATACTAGATATATATGATATTTAAATCTTTAATACCTTTCGGAGAAGATTTATTTATAACTACATGGGAAATTCTTTTCAAGGAAGTTCATTTTTGACTAACGTACCGTACATCCACAAAACGTATGATATGAACTCACATAATAATCTAATTACTATAACATGATAATATGTGATATTAATTGAATAATAAACTTTAATGTATGTCCTTAAGAAATTATAGATTGACTTAAGTTTATTATTCGGGAATATAAAGAATGAACGAGAACAAGTCAGACTTTAGGTAAGGGACTTCGTCTCAATCTCCTTTCGTTGAGGCATTCTTCAAATTATATACGACCTTATTTCATTAGTTGTATAATAAACCCTTTTGATTTTTTATTTTACTCGAAAAAAATATTTTTACATGAATCATTTTACTAAATGACAAAAGGAATGTTTTTTTGTCTTACGTATGTGGCGACAATGACTTCTCCGCCGTCATGGCCATTATTTGAGTTTTAGCTTCCTCTACAAGCCATAACCTTTCTAAATGAAAAATAAATACCATGTTTTAATTTTATTTTATTTTGGTATTGAAAATGGTTTTGGTAATGTTTTGATTATATCAATGTGTTTTATTGATATCTTGTGATTCAAATTTGGAAATGTTATATTTCCTTTATGTATGTTTTATGTGATATGATTATGTTATGGTTCATGGAAATTGTTTATGAAGTCAGGTGGTTTTATGATAAACTAAGGGAGGGTGAGACTAAGATAGCTCTCCAATGAATTGGGTAATGTGAAGGGGTTAAATGCTAAGGTTTCTCTGAATAGATTTAGGGAATATACTATGATGAGTATTCCAAACAAAACCATGAGGGTTACTCCCTACGTAAGAATGTTACGAATGCCTCAAGTTACCGTTTTGTCATATGATTTCTATGAGTTATTCATAAATATTATGATTTCATGAGGTATGTTAAAGTGCTTGTGTTTTATGAGTAAAGTATGATTTCATTGATTATTATGTACACATGAACTAATGTTTTCATTCCATATTTTTATATCCCTTACTGAGTTTTTTATGCTCATCCCAAGTTTTTGAAATGTTTTTCATAGGTCAAGGGACATTTGAATGATGTGATGATAGTTTCAAGGAAGTGTCACGAAATAAACCATGATTTATTTTAAATATTTTTCCTTTGGTGGAAAAAATGTATTTTGTCTTTGATGTAACCACCTTGTTTAAATGGGGAATGTAAGGCATGATTTATGATCTAATTCTTTAAAAATCTAACCTTGAAAAGATCCTCAATATGATTTCTTGAAATAACCCAAGATTAAGTAATGTTTAAGGCTGGGTCCTTATACCTAAACATAGGGACACTATTTACATGCTGAAATATAAATAAAACTCAAATTATACATATGAGTGACCCTACAAGTATCACGAACTCCCCACCAAACCAATTTTACTACCACAAAAATTCTTCATGCATTCTTATAAGAAAACAAGTGAGGCAACATATCCCTCACCAAAGATTCCCACAAAAATTTATCATGGTTGTTTCTACCATGCTTCCATTGAACATGGACCAATATGATAAAATTAATAAGAATAACCTTGGCCTACCAATCCATGGTGTGAATTATCCTCTCCGTAGATTTGGTATCAATATCAAGCTATAAATATTCCCCTCTATAACAGTTAATGATTCTAGATGGTATCCATTCAAATGGGAATAATAACAGGAATTTTGGATGAAAGATAGATAGGATGGAAACTATAACCAATTAAATTACTTCCTTAGACATTACAAAATGAGAAAAACCTGACATAATGTGACACTAGATTTAAATGATTTCCCAAGTGACGTTTTCCACTTGGAATTAATACTTGAAGAAACACTGAATCAAAAACATGAATCTTATATGAATGATGATGATAGTTAGAATATACAGTCTAGAAAATTTGAGCTATTTCTAACCATTTAAAAATAAAAAAAACTTTCTCAGTCATCTCATATATGATTCTTGGTCCTAATAATTAATTATCACCCACCATAGCCCATCACAATAGTAATTGGAACGGTTTTTTATTAAATTCAACAAATTGATCCATCCCTATATATTTTTTATGGATATTTTTCATTGAAAATTTATCCAAGGGTAGTTTCCATTCCCTTGAACCACTAAAGTCAAGAACACCTGATTGAAGCACATCCCTGAGGCATTGGACAGTTAAATTAGATTGAAAATATATATTTAGTTGATATGTAGTGCTCAACATTAGTTAGGTTCTCAAGCCCTATGGTACTCTATTATACAATATGGAAGTGAAATGGGAGTCCTAGTCCATACTATCAATAATTTCTCTCTATGAAACTAAACAATTTCTAAATCATAAAAGTTTCTGCGGTCCTCTACCATTGTCAATTCCTTGATCTGATGATAGTGGAAAGATTTCATAAAGTGATAAAAAATAAAATATATATAATCATTACCAACTATATCATTAGGTAAACTAAAAACAAAATATATATAGATCTCATCACGCTTCCTCACTATAGTGGGATTCCCTAAAAACAACTCGGCTAGCCTCTGATGCATACTATTATTCCTCTAGTTGGTCAGGAATCGGTAAATAATATGTTCCACTATACATCTCATACAAGGATACCAATACATGGATCTTACGTTATAGAAAATCTATGAATAATCAGGGTATAATTCCCCAATTGTAATTATGTAACTCACATATAACTTACTAAATCATGTTCAAAGGAACTTCTAGTCACTTCCAAGAAATATGATAACCATCAGGATATTGAGACCAATCAATTGAAGTCGCCCTAATATTTAATGAATTTTAGGACTACTAAAACTCATGGTATGATACCTCATAACTCCTTTCCTTCCCAATGATAGGTTGTGTATCCTTCACATTGTTCAAGAACACATGATCTTCCTCCTCTTGAACCTCTAGACTCAGATAAGAAAACAAACTGATCAGGGCTTACACATATGTTAATTCCCACACTTCCTGCATTGTAATCTTTCTTGACTCAGAATTTATAATTTATACTTTTCCATTCTATAGATTTTAAAATCACAAACACATTAAAACATTCTTTAACTTTTATTTTACTAACATACAAATCCCAAGTTTTATATAAAAAATTTTATGAAGAAAAATAATTTCTATAGAACCAATAAAACTTTCAAATGTAAAAACATATAATCATTTTGATATTAAAACTAATCCATCATACTGACAGTCTATCTAGGACAATGGACTGACTAATTTTCTAAATAGTAGATCGAATAGTTTTATCCATATTAGAACAACTGATGTCAGGACTATAGGACTGACAATAAATCTGACAATCACACGAACCATTGTACTGATCATTGAATTAACAAAAAATAAAATAGTACATTGAATGGTCTATTGTTTTTTATATGAGTAACTAGAGTTATTTTTATCACAATGAAACTTATATATTATTGTAATGGTGAAACTAAAAGTTTCATCATATGTATTAATTTTTTGATATGTCATGTGAAGATAATATAAGGATATTTCAACAAATTCATAGAATGAAATGAATATGACCATTGGAGGAATGACTCTAAATATGAGTGAATTCAAGGAGATGAAAGATAATGCATTTGCAACACAACACATATGATATTTTTCTCTTCCTAAATATCTCATTATCATGCTTTGTATTTTAATAGAGAGTTGTGATCTATAGATTCTGAGTGATGAATTGTAAAATCCAAATAACAATAATTTATTTTTCGGTTGGTTTGTTTGATCATGGTAAGATCGAGGTATTCTGAGGATAGGAGGATAAGTGAATCTGATCCAATTAATCAAGGGATTCCATAGATAGAAATATAAAGCAAACACCTATTTATTTTTAATGATATTTCTTGTTTAAGAAAGATATATCTAATAATGATCTTTTGGATCAAGGGATTTTAGTGTTTTGGAAGACAAATCGATTCTGTTCATCGTATCAAGGGATTTACTCATTAGGAAATATATCCCTTTACAGTTAGGTGTAAAACAATGGATAACATAAGTTACTATATATAACATCCTAAACTCAATAGTTTAAATAGTATAATTATTTTATAATTATTTTAATAGATTATTATTTTATTATAATATTTTGTTTTACTTGTTTCTATAGGTATAAATTTATTTTCATTTATATTAGAAAGTTCTTTTTAACAATCATTATAATAAAATATTTTGTTGATGTGTATATAAGTCCACTAAGAACATTGATTTATTGTATTATACTTCAATCTGATATAGACTATGATAATTGGATTTTTTATGAATCTGATATTTTTTTATTGAAGTGGCATTTTATTATTTTTTTTAAAATACAATACACCCATCTCTTGTTTCCATCAGAAAAATTTAGGATAAAAAAACTGGTATCATAGGAAGTTATAATGGTATACATTCTGATTTTCATTTCTTTTATCAACTAAAATTGTATTAATTTTTTATTATAAACTACTTGTTTTTAAAATATTTTTAATCTAACTTATATTATCGAAAAGAGTTTAAATATTTGATAAGGTGGGAAGGTTAAGGGTTGCAACCCTATAAAATATGATCTTGAGTATACAATTTTTTTATAGTGTTCATTATGAATACGAAATAAAAAGAATGAATAATTTTGTTATCAACACTGGAGACGAAAAATTTATAATGATTATTAGAAATTATAATATTCCAGATATGGTTGTAACTACTCTTAAGAATAAGGAAGATTTTGAATGTTGACTGAATTATAGATTATGGAATACTCTATGAAGCTCTATGATTCAAAACATATATATTCAAATTTCTTCATTTCAATATCCTAAAATAATTTGAAGAATAAAGAAGTAACACATTTATTAAAATCAAAAGTTACTGAAATAATAAGACCTATGCTTCGTTCTGGTTATCAATTTTTTAATTTTATAACTAGATAGTTATTTTCAGGGATGAATCAAAGGTTTATGACTATTATAAATAGTTTAAAATGTCTTCAAGAGAAACATCTGGAAGATAATATTTTATTTGAAAA
The DNA here is from genome assembly GCA_963277665.1 of Viscum album. Taxonomy (NCBI): domain Eukaryota; kingdom Viridiplantae; phylum Streptophyta; class Magnoliopsida; order Santalales; family Viscaceae; genus Viscum; species Viscum album. The sequence continues at coordinate 779,357,793 of OY728132.1, forward strand.
AAGTATTAAGATCATACCAAATGAATGAGAATCCCAAAAGATTGCATTGGATGATATGACATGGATCACAAGTCTTAAATTAAAAGATCATATTGGATCCATTTTTTTAGTATGAAGATTAATTAAAAAGGATATAAAGAAAATCAAAATTAAAAATGGAGGATATTCTTTCGCAAATACATCCAATGTTCTTAAGAATTTTCAATCTACAAAAATGTAGTGAATTTTAATAGAATGATGATTTTTTTGGTCTGTGTGATAATAGTTCTTTATAGAATTCAAATAATTAATTATTTAATTGTATGTGAAGAATGAACAAGATTGTTGGAAAGGAAGCCTTTATAATAGATATATAAAAAGTTTTAGAGAAAAAGGTGATAAGAGATATTCTTATGAAGTTATATGTTATGAATGTATAAAAAATGATAGATGAGACCAGATTTTCTTAATATTAAAATAAAGGAAAAGAAGGAAATAAATTATAATAGGAATTCAAGAAAGTAAAACAAGAACAAGAGTAAGAAGTTTCTGAAATAATATAATTCAAGGAGTGATAATGGGGGGGGGGGAAGTTTTATTTCGATACATTCGACAATGGATGTCTAGAATAAATGAGTATTGTTTTCCTTACAAAAATTTCAAATTTGAACAAACGCCTCATATCTAACGTATCTACATCTGAATATCTTAATAACCTAACCTTATATACAAATTTCCCTGATAAAAATTATTTTACTAACTCTACATCATTGAAGGAATAATCTTCCTCAACTAAAAAATATAATTTTTACCTTTTTTTAAAAAGTATCATTATTTTATAAACATCATGGAAATAAAAACTGTCATATTTCTAGAAAATGATAATTTCATCCCAAAACCTATGAAGGCATATTCAAGAATTTATACATTAATTACTGAGATAATAGATCATTCTAAGTATGTTGATAAATAAAATTTTAAAAAAGATAGTCTTTCAAAATACCTTTAGCAAATAGATTTTTCAAAAAACATGATTAAGAAGAGATATTATAAAACATAGTTCTAATATAAATAATTTTGAGATTAAAAACATTGATGGTAAACTAAACATTGATATTTATAGTTTGAAAATTATTTTCTACATTTTAATTCAAAAAATTAAATTTTTGATAAAATATAAAAAACTATAACTCATTAAGATATTTTGAAATTGGGTTTTTCTAAAAAAACCTTTTTTTAGTAATGACTATTTTTCTGAAAAGAGATTCATTTTACACTAATTTTCAATGTGTTGTACATTAAATGAAAAAAATTTATTTAAATAAATTTTAATATTTAGGATTTCACAGACAATTTTTCAAAATAAAATACACATTCTCAATATAGTAATGTTAGAAAAATGTCGATTTATAAAATATTACCTTATGATAATACCGAATCCAAGAAATCATGGATTAAAAAAATAATTATTCATTTTTTCACATAAAAAAAAAAGAAATATACCAAAATAAAAAATATTTGGTATATAGATAGTGGTTATTCTAGAAAAAAGACTTGGAACAAATATTTATTTAACATGATTAAAAGATAAAAGTTGGAAAAGTTACTTTTTGAGATAATACTCATTGAAAAATTATTAGCATAGTTAATATTATTCATATTGGTAAATCATTAATTCCAAATGATTTATTTATTATATGACTTAATAAAAAACTTCTTAGATTGAATCTTTTATGTTATGAGTATTATCTTTTGTGATCCTTGAATAAGAAATGTACTTTTTATAGTTCTAAATATTATTTTACTCTTTCTACCAAAAAGTATGAGAATTTCTACAAACTAAACATAGAAGATCATATGAGCCAAGATATGCCATTCCATAGTGAAATGGAAGATAAATCGTGGTTATGAAATAGAATATTTATACATTTTATTATTATAACATTAGCTATGTTATCTATGAATTTAATAGTGAAAACCCTACTAGAAGTTAGTTTTGATACATTTAAAGTCTGTGATTCTTATCAATATTATAATCATCCAAATCCATTTTTAAAATCTAGAAGTGACATCACCACTTCTGATTCATTAATGTTGGTGCACATTGATTTATTTGGTCCTAAAAAACTGGATCTATCAGTGTAAAATATTATTTATATTTTTTAGTTGATGATTATAATAGATATAATTGGGTCTATATTTTATCAAAGAAATGGGTATCCATTTGTTGTATAAAAAATTTTGTATCCATAGTTAAAAATTGGGAAAACCTCTCCATGATAACTATTCATAGTGATTATGGTGGTGAATTTTTAAATTATTGATGTGAATATTTTTTAGTCAAAATGTATTATAAATCAATATTTAGCACCTATAACACTATAGAAAAATGATGTAGTCAAATGAAGAAATAAAATTCATTAAAAAAATACTAGAACTATTATGTTACAATACTCAATTAGTATATATTTTTGGTATGAACTAACAAGTACTGCCTATTATACTATAAATTGATTTTTTCTATGAAATTTATTAATAAAACTCAATATAATTTGTGGATTAGAAGATAAACAAAACATTTTTACTTGAATGATTTTGTTTTAAATATATTAATTTTGAATATTAATGACACCATTCATAATATTTATCCAGATATTAATGAAAAAATATTTTTTTTCATTGTTCTATAACTATTAAGTCATATAGGGTTTCTAATAAAAACAAATGTACTGTTGAGGAAATAGTAAATGTTAACATTGATGACACTAGATCGTTTTGTTTTCAAACTACATCATCCTATATCTTTGGATTCCATTTTGAAAATTAATTTTCAACCTATGTTGGAAAGTACCTATCCTAAGAGAAGAACTAAATAATATATTTCTATGTTTTTACCTCAATAATATTTTTAAATTATAGTTGAAGAAGATAGTTTTAAAAACACATAAAATCAGTTGTTTCTTAAGAAGCATCATATCAAAAAAATCATTTTTCATTTAGATAAACCAATTAAGACTAAAATACCTTTGATAAATAAATTTTATCATTTACCATTTTCATCTCAATTCAAAACTATGTCCCCTAATGGAGCTTTAGGTGATGAGGATTTCATAAAATAAATTCAAGATTAACATAATGAATTCAAATGAAATCAAGTATATAAATCAGATGAATGTTCTAAAGAAACTTCTATAATAAAAATTATTTTTCTTCTAAACCACTGTGAAAAAATTGTATAACAGTTGTAAATAATGATATACTTGTTTTTTGTTTAATAATTAAAAATAATTCATAGATTATAAACAGATTTACTTTTTAGTAGCGAGACTTGAGGATATTTGTATACTTATATCATATTAAGAAGTCATAAATATCTATCTATTTTATAAGGGTGTGATGTTTGATTTTGTTTAAAGATATGTTTATGGGGTAGGTTATCTATAACAAAACACTTATTTTTAAAATAAAAAACATCTAGATCATTTTTTTAAACACACCAAGGCAGTTTACACACCTAAAAAATCTTTTAGATCTTGATTTGATATGATAATTGTATTTTTATTACAAGACAAATTTTTTTAGGAACATTTGGATCCATTTATTTTTATTAATGAATCTATAATAAATTTTGTTTATAAAAATTTATTTTTATGAAATTATATTAAGGTAAACTCAAAAATATTTAATAGATTTATTTTTCGGATCTTACAATGTATGATTTTGAGATGAGAATGTTGGGAGAATTACCCTATTTTCTAGGTGATCAAATTTCACATAATCTAAAAGAAACATTTGTATCTCAATATAACTATATGAAGTATATTCTTATAAAATTAGGAATATACATTACTAAAATTATTAGTACTCCTATCATAACACAGAATCCAGTACATTTTGATGATGTAGGGAAACAAGTTTATCAAAACAATCTTTATAGGAATGGTATAAAATTTACTTATATAAGAAAATTCATACGAATTTAATGATTTCTCTATAGTTATGTTCAAGAAATCAGGAAAATAAATATCAATCCCACTATAATTTTTTTAAATTAATTTTTCATCATCATATAGGACCTATGGATTAAGGCTTGTTTTAGTCTTTTGGAAATGATTTTGTGTTAATGATTTTTCAAATGATGAATTTCATGCATGTCAAATGGATAAGAAAAGTACTTATATAAAAAGTCATTTCTTAGTTGATGCATTTGTTTCCTACTAATTTTATAAACAACACCCATTATCTCATTGCACCACTAAATCTGAATATGTGGAAGTTGTATGTTGTTATGCTCAATTGTTGTGGAGGCAATACACACTCACTGACTGTGGCCACAATTTTACTGAAATTCAAATATTATTTGATAACACAACATACATTACATTAATTAAAAACATAGTACATCACTCACGAGATAATAACATAGATATAAGAAACGATTTTCTATAGGATCACATAGAGTACGAATAAATCATTTTTAAATTCATCAGAATGCAAGAATAACTTGCTGATTATTTTTCTAAACCTATTTATTACAATAGATATGAAGATATTAAGCATAATATAAGAAGATAAATATAAAATAACTATTCATATATACTCCTTGTTTAAAAATATCCTTATATTAATAAACTATTGATAGAGACAGAGAATATGTATCTATTTTTCAAATTTTTTTCTTTTAAAAAAATTATAAAAAAAATCTATCAAATTTTTTTTCAAATTTTTTTTTCTAAATAGTTATTATATTCCTATTAGTAAATTTATAAAAATATAAGAAATTTATAAAATTATTTATATAGAAAATTTATCAAATAATTAAAGAGCCAATTGTTTATCATGGATGAGATAAATGTTAATAAAAATTTCTAAATAATTTTTTTTTTAAAAATTCTAATTAAACTTTTATTATAAAAACCAAGAATAATAGTTTACTCATATTGAATGTAATGGGTACGCTAAATGGTATTCTCATAAAACATTATTTTTATAATTTTTATTACATTTCATTTTCCACGTTGTTATTCTTATTCATTCAACTTTAAAAAACATTAAATTTTTTAAAATGTTAAATGAATATGTAAAATGAAAATATAAAAGTTCAATCAGTAGTCTTCTTTAAGAAATTAAAATTTCTAAATTATTTTTCAAACATTTCTAGAATAATTATCAATCATCAGATAAAAATGGGTTTTCAGTATGAGCTGTTTAATTTTTTGGTAAATGAAGGATCCTATATTTTCCTATATATTAGGTTGTTTAGTTCATCTCCAGCATAATTTTTTTAGGTTTTTCTCTCTTGAATTTTGGAACCACATATGTTTCCCAGTTCGACTATTTTTCCATTCATCAAATCATATTCTTGTCTATGTTAAGAAACAATCTCAAGCATGATATCCTATATAGAAGTATTTTTGAAGAGAGAGTTTATTATAAAAATATTGATCAAGAAAAAATCATATAAAATATATGATTCATTGATTAAAATAATCGATAGATTTCATGGTAGGGAAAAAATATGTGTTGAGAAGGAGGATTTTTATTTTCACTGAATTGAAATCGTTACATAATTCCATTCCTCTATAAAATTAAATAAAGAATGAGATACATAAGAAATTCTGTTTAATAATTTTTTAAATTTTTAAACACACTTATCAATATTTTTTTGAATTTATTGAAGTTTCTTAAGAAGGTGAATCATTTATACCTTATCATAAGCTTCTGTAAAAGATTGGGATTTTTGTTATGTCTCATGCAAAAGATTATTTATTTACTTCTTCAGAGAAGGTTAATAGAGTATTCCATCTGACCTTGGATGTTAGAGTGGTTACCATTTTCATGCAAGGATACTTAATACTGAGATAGTGAGATAGAGACACTCTCAAGGTTATTGATATCTTTATATTGTACATTCTATTTAACATGAGATAAATGATTTTATTAATGTTTTTATTTCTCTCTATAAAATCAATTAAAAATGAATTGAGGAAATCCAAGATAATTATGTTTCCTTATTTTGTGAACAAAATGTCTGTAAACTATATAAAATTTCTCCAAATCAAAAAATAGTCATATGAAGTATACAAAAACAATTCTTATATCGGTGAAGAAACTATGGCAGGGATAAAGTTAGTCCTTAATTCAATGTTGATGAAATTTGTGTATAAGATGGATAAAGATATTTCTGAAGATAAACCAGTTATAGAAAAGGAAGTATTGAAATAAAAGAAAATAGTTTAATCCCCGACTCTTAATGTTCAAATAAATCCAAAACCAATGTTATATAAAGAATTCAAGAAGCTGATGGAACACAAAGCACAATAAAAAATAGGGGACCCTTTTGGTATTGATAAATCTGAACCCTTGGCATTAAATAACCATATAGTTGATGAGTTAATAGAGGATGATAAAAAAATTAGTGAAAATATTATTTGAAGCAAAAATGATAGATAACACATTGAAATGTGTCGAACAAGCCTCCATAAACCAAACAATTTCATTATCTCCCGTATCAGTTGAAGATGCAGTTTCAGAGTCCAAAACTATTCTTAATTTTGATCAAAAAATTATTGATGTTGGTTTATAATTAATTGAATCTTCATAAATTCTATCAGTTGTTTCAACGGTTGTTAAAAGGTTAAAAATAAAGTAGTTTTATTTATTTATAAACTAAAACCTTTGTGGAAAATACATTAAAGGGATTAATAGTTAAATATATTTAGAAATCCGTTGATAATAAGAAATAAACATTAAAAAAGATGTTTGGTAAATTTTTTTTATAAACTATGCGGTAGTTAGAATGAGAAATAAAAGAAGATGTGGAAGAATTTGAAGAAGAATAAGAAGTATAAGAAAAATAAATAGAGGAAGAAATTAAGGAATTTAAAATCTCATTATATTCATCCTCAACATCATCTCTGATACATTCATAGTATGATAATAATCTTGAGTTATATATTTTAATGGAAGGAAAATCATCATCAAAGTACAAATTATAGCTATCAATTCACATACTAGAATACCCAAAAAGTCCGGGACATATCTGTATAATGATATTAAAAAATTTCTTGAGGAAAAAAGTCAACATTGTAAAGAAATAAAATATCTGACCATACACACCACATGATTTAGAATCTATAGGAAATACATCAGACTATTCGGCCTCATAATATCAAAAGTGTACTGACTACATTTTTCAAACAATAAAATAACTAAATTATTTGATATCATATATTACAATCAATAATGAAATACATAAATAAACTCAAAATAATATGAATGAATTTTTAAAATCAATGAAGTTCTTTACTGAGTATTTGATTCAAATATGATGTCGAAATCAAAAAACTAAAAGTTAAGTAAGAGGATCACTATGAAATATTTAGTCAAATGTATATATGGTCAATAAAATTTTATAATGATCTAAAAAACATGATGATTAGACAATAAATGCAATGAAATCTTCTCTTAATATTTCTAATTCCTTTGAATTTTTTTTAATGTAACTGATATAGTAATGTTTGTTGAACAGTTCTAAAACATGGTATAAAATTGGAGTGAATAAATATTTATTTTGAAAATAAAATGGTTCATAAGATGAAGGAAAAACATATCCTTCTATGTCATTTGGAATATTCTTTTCAAGGATTAAGGAGAAAAATAATAAAATTATTTTTCTTAAAGAAGAAGTTTCATTATTAAAAATAAATATTTTGATGTAGTCATTCATGGATGAAATGATTTCAATCCTTTTATCTCTATTTTCTTAAGTCAAGGACCATTATGATGTGATGAGAATAAAAGAAATTTTCAAGAAGATATATAAAAAGGAATGAATCATTTTACTGATCTCTTGGAATATTTTATGATTTTAAATGAAATGTTTTTGTAAAGGAATTTATTTCCAAATATTAATTATCTCAATGTTTTCATGTTCTTTCTGGATGAATGTTATATATTTTATATATTGGGTGAATTGTTAATATATAAAAATTATATTTTTTTCATTACATTTTAGCACAATAAAATACTTTCTCATATCCATTATGAAAATAAATAAGGGGAGTTTTTTTAAGAAAATGATGGAATTTTCCTTGGGGATATATTTTCTAATGAGTTCTGTTAGATTCTGATAGGAAAAAAATCTAAGGAATAATTTTTATTAAAGGGGGATCTTATGTAAAAATACTTTCTATCAATTTGAAAATGATGAAAAAAAGTTATTACATCATGGTGAGTTAGGATATAATAAAAATATATATTTCTATGAAGATTCTTTTCAAGATTCATAAATGAACAAAGGGTTTTATGTTTTTCAATGTTAATTGTTTTTCATTCTATAGTATTGTATTTTCATATTTAAAAAAAGGGAGATATCACTGAACAAAAAGGTATACTTTTTAATTTTCCATTCCTTAATTTTGAAACTAATAAAAACATTCACACTTTATTTTATTTCTATTTTATGTAATTTACACATTGTTGTTGTTTTAGAATTTTTGGTAAAAATAATAATTTTCTACTGAATGTATAAATTACTACAATATAATAAATATATAATGTTTTTATTTTTCAATCTAGTTTATCATACTGATGGTCTATCTGGTATATCAAATTCACTTGTGTTCTGACCAGTTGTTAGACTACAGTTCTCTTTATAAAAAATGATATAATTCATAACCATCAAACTGAAAATATTTTTAACATATTAGACATGCAATTTTTTCTGATCATTGAATTAAAAAAGAGTAATATAGTTCATCAAACTATCTAATTTTTATAATTATTGCAATTTCAATTAATTTTATCTGATGGAATATTTTTTATAACATTAAATGGTGATAATCAAAATGAAATCAGATTGAAATATATTGTTGAGCTCTAAAGTGAAGATCATATGAGGCCATTTTTAATAACTCCAAGAATCATTAATATATGACCATTTGATGAATTATTATCTATAGTAGTGAATCTGGGGAAATGAAAGAAAACAAATTTGAAACCCAATGTGTAGGAGAAATTTCTCTACCTGAACATCACATTCTCACACATTATAATTTTTAACAGAGTAGTGGTCTAATTATTCCAGGTGGCGAATTGTGAAATCCATTTAACTGTATTTTCTTTTTCATTCATTGTGTCTAATCATGATTAGATCGAGGGATTGTGGGGATAGGAAGACAAGTGAATCCGATGCATTAGATATAGGGATTCCAAGGATAGGAAGACGCTATCGACAACGATCTTTATATCAAGAGAAATATTTATTAAGAAAGGAAAAGCTCATTCTAATCTTTCAGATCATGGGATACTAGGGTTTTGTAATACATAGCTATTTTTTTCATTATATCTAGGTTTTTCCTATAAACGAATGATAAAACTTTATAATTATGTGTAAAACTATGTATATCTTAAGTCATAATTTCTTACTTCTTTAACTCTTAACGATAAAGAGTATAATTTTTTATAAATCATCTAGTTCATTATTATTTATTATACTATTATTTACATGTTTCTAAAATCTTATATTCCTATTCATTTATATTATAATTTTATTACTGATCTTTCTAATAAACTTTTTTATCACTCTGTATGTAAGGATGATAAAAATTTTGATTTGTCTTAATATTCCTAATTTTGATACATACTCTAATAATTGGATGATTTATGAATCTGAACTATTGGACTAAAGTGGTATTATGTTTCAGGTTAGTTGAAATTTTTAAAAATACATTCCCCCCCCCCCAAAACACTTATAGCCATTATAAACTCTTACTATCCAAAAGCTTTCTCCTCAAAGCGTTGGTGACCACATTCTCATTATCGATTATATAAGAAACATTGAAATCAATATTATAAAGATATCCTACCAAAATTATATATCAGAGGTGTATTTTAAATGGTATTATAATTTAATTCATCATTTTTCATCCTCTATAACTTTTAAATTCTCCCTAAAGAGGTAGTTTCTATATTTTCTCAACACATACATCAGATCTTCTAATTCTAGTTCATGTGTTGTATAATTCAACACATTTTTAATAACTATCTCAATCCATAAAAAAATGACCATATTACATTAGAAAACATCCCAAAACCACACAATAAAAATCACAATACACAGTATAAGCTCTCCAAGTATTTGGAAGAATCGTTGTGGCTGCTGATGTTAAACAGGATCACAACTAATTGAAAGATCACTAGAACTTCTCTTCACACTCAATCATTTCCCCTTTCCATATCATAGATCTCAAGGTAGAAGATATATTGGATTATTACCAAGTAAAATGTTTATATTAACCATGAAATACAAGAAATATGTGTATATTAAACACATTTTTGGGCTCCTCCTAAGACTTGACTCCTCAAAAATTAACAGGATCCATTAAAACTACGATCTCAAAAATAATGTAACCCAATAACCCCACTTCTTGAAACTAAAACTGGTACATCTTTATCTTGTAATATAGATGATGGTAACTCAAAATATCCAAAATAAGCTCTATAGGATAAAAATTATCCTTATTCTTGTTATAATACAACAACATGTCAACCAGAAACATGACCTTGAAGGAGTCCAAAAATCAATGAAAGATCTAGTTTATTAATTACATAAAATAAATAATGAGAATTGGTAAAGCAAAATGGTATAAAAAATACTAAAAATGTCTATAAATTCATTAAAATATATCCTCTTGAAGATCTTCTTTTCATACCCTCATCTGGTTATTCCTGGATTTCAGGTCAATCATAGAAAACCAATAGCCACCCCTGTGTATATAAAAAAGGGCATCAATTTTGGAAAAATTCTATTTATTTATCCTGATCAACTATTTAACCTTGTGATAATAAATGAAAATTCAAAGACTCTCATCAAAATTCTTTTAAAATAACATTGGTAAAAGAAATAAAAACTATTTAGGATGGATATAACCCTTTCCCTAAAATTCCGCTTTCTAAACATTCAACTCTATCAAATCACCTTGAGAGATTCAATGAGATGGTTAGGAAATAATTCTCAAATTATGCAGTAGATCACTAGAAAACACAGACTTTTTTATGTAGAAACCGTGAAAAATGCTCCATAAACATATCTGGTTACCTTTCCTTGACCAATTTATGTTTTCCTACAAAACAATTCCTAACAAAAACCTGAAACAAACTATACACTATAGTGAGATAAACCAATACTATGAAGTAACTGGTTTATCTCACCGAAATCATACAAATCACTCGCCTTAAATTTTGTCAGTACTCAAAATATATGTATGGAACTAGACCCAATGGTGATAGTAGTAGACTAGAATCATGAAGATGATTTTTCAATCCATGTCGATAATAATATGGAAACATTAAGAATAAATTATAGAGATCCCAGAGGACTTCCATGATTTCTATCAAAACATGGAACTCATGGCACATGAAACCATTCCCCTTCTTCCTCACATATGGGGTTATCAAATCCAAAACCCATGGTATCAAATCTAAATAAAAAATCCAATACATCAATTGGATTCAATGAATTGGATGAATGATTTGTAATACTGTCAAAAAAATAGATTCCATAGAGTAAGTAATAAATGTCGTACCTATCAAAGTAGAGAGTCCAGAATCTATGTCCTATATAACCTCTTCTATATATAGATTTAATGAGATAGAATAGAGATACATATTCTCACTCTCTTGAGAATCTACTTTACCTCAAGTGAGATATCATCCACTCTTGGTGGAAACATATAAAATCTAAGAGCCCCTCAAAAGGGTGGATCATATATTCTCCCTTGTGAAACAATCTATTAGAAGAACCAAAGATTCCCCAATTTCCCACATTATTGTTATTCCCATAGAGTCTTGGGGAGACTATATTGGTGTTTCCAAATTTACTAGACTAGTCATATTTGATTATCTTGCACACCAAAGAATAAACAAAAGCTGAACCTGATGATAGTTAGACCCTTTTCCACTACCCAATGAGGCTCATCCATCTTTTACTTCTTTCCTGATGAATAATTCTTGATTCCCCCAATAGAAAAGACACCACTCAGACCAACCTATTTGGTTATTTCATATTCTTCCATAGCCTCTTTTTTGAACACATATGAGTACGTTTTTAGACATATAAGAATAATCAAAGACCTAATTATTTTTCCATAATATCTCTATTAAATTTTAGGCCTCTAGGTAATGATTTGTAAATAGGTCCTGATAAACACAAAAACAACATAGTAATTAATTTGGCATATTTTTTCGCCGAATAGTCCCATTTTTCCACTATAAAGAACTATATAGTCATTTAAATATTCAAATTTTATAGGTTGAAAAAAAATTTATCTGAAACCAGGAAAGTGGTCCAGGTGAGATTCTCATGCCTTATTGAAAGTACCCTTAACTCCCCCAACTCTATACATATTTATTCTACTACATGTGTGGTAAATACCACATTACAGGTCCTAGGGTTATTTATAAATTCTATGATCCATTGGATATAATCTTTCAATTTCTAAAGATCAGTTGGTCACTTATTCCCATGCAACACCAGTGGATTTTCAATTATAAACTCATGTGCATGATCAAACATCCAATTCTACTCTTGAACTTACAGTTGACCTGAGTATTGGATCATATGAATCACTAACTCCACCGAATCCAGATTAAGAGGAGGGTTTACTTGAAGGGTCCTCTCTACATCATCCTCTATACATCTAGATACAAAATTTTTAAGAGGAACTGTATACCAGTCACAAAACACAAACTTCAACAAAAACATGTTTATCTCAAATTAAATAAACCAAAATAAATTTTAAACCTAGGTTCCAACTAGAAAAACTAGAATCTTCGGAATTTATAAATGTAAATGGAAACAAACACTTAATAAATCCATTTATTTTCTACAATGCATGGTCTGGCTACATGGTTGGGAAAACTGTGTTCTAACTATTCATGTGTCACTGGACATGGTAGGAATGTCCACAGTAGATATTCATGGTTACTAATAATTGGATTTCATAACCATGAAGCTACTCCAAAACTACCCATTGTTTACCCAAAGATAAAAACTACCCCCTTAACTCCCCACCATAAAATAAATACCTCTATATCCCATCATGAAAACCCATTTATGGGGTCAAAACATATCCAAAATTTTAGAAAACACATGGAAAATTTAGGTTGATAATGATGAAGAGCCAAACAAGAATTCCCTCATGTTGAAATCACTAGTCCTAATGGTCCTAAATATATTCTACAACAAACTCCAAAATAAAAACATCATGCTTGGAAAACATTTATAATGAACCCACTTGGTTCAACCCAATCTATGACATGTGCTAGACTATCACATGGCTCTAAGTTCATTCCTAATCACCAAAGGCTGTTGAAAACCACCAGGAATAACCTAAAATTTCTTGTAAATGGATTCACCGATGGTAAAATAGATTAAACCATCCATTAAATGGGATGGCCACACTATTAACTTCGGAGACATCATGATATAATATAATATCTCAATTATGAAAAAAGAAAATTAGATACCAAAGGAATTAATAAATTTCATAAAAAGCATGCCAAAATTTCCATATATACATTGTATCTCATATCAAACCCAAAACTCAAAATAATGCAAACAAGATGAAAATAAGTTTTATACATACATCCCAATTGATACATAAACCCAAAATGAATTCAAATGATATAAATCTTTAATTATTCGTCTCCTCCACAAAACACCAAATGACATTAATCAGGATGACCCACCTAGGTACATTGTCCCCTTTCATATACTTGTGTCTTGGAAAACAGAGTCTACATATGCTCAAAGGCATAAGAATTGTGTGAGGTTCATATTATAGTAGGACACTGCAATGATTATATTTTATTATTTAACCCATGAAAGAAAATAAATTAGTATTAAGACAATTTTCAACACAAAACCATTCTAAATAAATTTATTTGTAACAATGATTTTAAATCTCATTGTGTTTCATTTAAAACATACATGTTTTTCAAAACAAATTTTAAGAAATATAAAATTAAGAAACAATGACACATGAGATAAAATGGTCTTCCACATAGAAATAGAGAATAAAAAGTTATAAGAATAATCATAATTATTATACAATAAATTTTAAAAAATATTCATAATAAGATTCATCACATTAAACCTGAAACTAATAGATCGCATACAAAATAGACCAATATTACATGGGTAATTTCACCTAGTTTTATAAATATATGTTTGTATTGTATGTGATTCTAAAAATATTATCATATCCAAATAATTAAAATGGAATCACTCAACATCATCATTATGTATAACACAATGATATTTATCATTCTATAAATAGAAAAAATAGAATCTATCGTGATCTTCTTTAACCAAAGGGTCCCTCATTCCAATGGAAAAAAATGGAATCACTCATGGTCTTCCTTCACAAGTGCTCTAATAGTTCCACGGAACTCTCCCTCCCCATAATTATCTCATAGTCCCTTATACCACCCCTCACTCATACATTGGTTAACCCCGGTGTTACTCCAAGATGAGTAAACATAAAAACGAGTTCCTATTCTAGAAATGCCACCTCAAATTCCAATTTCCCATAAAAACATTCCCTTTTTTATTAAACACCATCCATTAAAAAAACTATTTCTACAACCATTTTATAAATCTATTTAAAACCATAAAACCTATTTGTTCTTTTTTAACACAATTGGTGTATACTCAAGCACTCTAATTAGGAAAACCATCATTAGACCACTAATTTACAAACCAATTGATTAATAACATCAATAAAGGTATCAGAATCAAATAAAAATAATTTAAATAGAAATTTTTAATAACAAAAACAAAAATAGAATATAAATATAAATCTAATCTATGTAAAATACACTTAAATATAGGCAACATCCTTAGATTCTAATCCAACCACATTTCCTCTGATGATAACCACACAAAATTGGTAGGGGTAGTCTATATATATTGAATCTAGATGAAATCAAAACATACACCCCCTTAAAACCATTGATTTTGAAATCCACATAACATAGGGCAACACACATCCATGAAAATGGGAGAATCAAGCATTGAAAGGGGAAAAGTAAGTAAAAAACTCAAAAAAGATAAAATACCTCAAGTGAAACCACCAATTACCATTAAGAAATCGCCATATAATTAGAGGAGGATGTTTTCACGCTAAGATTATGGGATTCACATGGTGTTATGATAAAATAAGATCCACAGGGTACAAAAACCAATGGGGATATATGGTAAAATCCTGCTTTTTAATTAGCGGTAGAGGTCCACATGTTTTCCCCGCATGGTAACGAAATCCCCAAGACAACTATTTGGGGGACATTATCTCCCATAGTAAGGAAACACAATTATCACATTGAATTAGATGATATGAAAAACTATGCTCAAACCATGAAAATACCATGCCATAATCCCAATACCACTCACACATTTATCCACATGGTTTTGTAAATTGTCCACAAACTCTAAGAATTTGTCTGCCTTCCCAGAACTCCCATTTCAAACCCAATGCACCTTAGAACTTCAATAATTCAATTAAAGATAAATAAAACTTAAAATTAAATATACTAATGTTCTAATTGTGTGCCAAGTGTAACTAGAAGTTGGTTTTTTATTTAAAATAGGAATTTTAGTTTAAAATATTTTTTACAAACTCAAAACAAAAGAAACATGCTTTGATTGTCTAAATAATTTAAAAAAATGAATAAATATTTTTATATATATAGGAATAACTATTACATAAATTCAAAATAATGTGTTTCAGATATGAAACAAATATATTGTATTTAGTTTTAAAGTGACATTTTTTCATGACTTATGTCACCACTAATAATAAATAAAATTGAATCCGATTATATAAATACTTTTTGGAAAAAATAAATATTTTATTTTTGAGGTATATAAATTAGTTGTATGTAAATCCAACACATGGTGTGGATGGTATGATTGAATGTGTGTGTTTTTATTTAAAATTTAGGTTTTTTTTCAAAATACACATTACAAACTCTTAAAAGATTAAATGCACTTAAATCTTCATGAGGCTCAAGATTATCAATTAAAAAATCATTTTTATATGTAAAAATAATCCAAGTTATGATATGTCATGTAGTGTGTAAAGACATAGCCTTAAAAATTTATATAATCTAGAGTAATTTCAATTATTTTACTTTCTTTCACATTATGTATATTTTTAGGTTTAGAGTTTTAGATAATTATCTAATAACTTATACATAACAAAACCATAAAATAAAAGTGGCCAATTATGATTAGTATCCATTTTTTACACTTTATAAAAAATTGAAATATATATAATGATCTCTTTAATTAAATGTTTTCATGACTTTCAACATTAATTCATCCAATCCATTATTCATCCTTATATATTATTATAACATTATATAATATGGGTTGAGAATAAAAAATATCGTTATTGGATATAAAAATAAGGAAACCATTAGACCATTGATTAACATTAAAACAATTACAACATTATCATAACATAATATTTTTCACTTATAATGACAAGTAAATACATTCTTTTGAAAATAATCTCCTTTAATTCCTCTTTTTTAATCATAATATTACCATAAAACCATATAAAGAATTAAAAATACAATAACTTACCTTGGGATATAATTATACTTTTCACTCTTATAAATCGTATAACCATGTTTATGACATACATACATGTCAATATTATAAAAGGAATAACTATACCTCTAAATTCCATACCTAATTCATTAGAGTTCTATAATAGACACACATGCCATTGCTTTATCATGGAACCCCCCCAGCATTGGTCTTCCATGGAACTACTCGTTAAATGTTCACGTTCCATTATTTAATCATAACACATAAAATATTTAAATTTTCAAAATTTAACTCATAAAATTTTATTTTCAATCACAAGAAAACATTTCATGATTTTTAAATAATCATTCCATTTTTGGAACACATATTCAATACCAAAATTAACATAAAAAAGTGAATGATAGTCTATTTTTATTCCATCAAAAACATAAAGGCTTATAGAGAAATACTAATATTAATATATATATATATATATAATTTCTTTTGTAATAATTCTAAATCCAAATAAATAAATATGTAAAGTAATATCAAGAATATTGAAATGGAGGAAATGATTAAATCTTTAAACATTCACATCTTCTCATACAACATTGATCATTGAAAATATAATACATATGAAATAACAGAATTTAAAAACATTAAATAACATGATAATAGATATAATATGGATATGGAATGTAAAATGGGATTTATATACACTTTATAAAATTAAAAAGGTTTATATCATCAAGAAATGTCTCAATGAAAAGAGATTGAGAAGAAATACCATACCTTGACTCTGACTTGTGATGGGTATCACTATCTTCCTGAATAATAAAATAATGTTATTTAGTCACATGATTAATAAAATTTTCAAAGTTTATCATTATATTTATTTCAATTATTAAAATTTTGTAAGAAACTACTTAGACAATTATGTTTATGTCTAGTGTTTTGTCCATATTTGTTTTATGCATTAAAAAACTTTAGTATGTCAACTATGGACAAAGTGGTCATTATATAAACATCTCCCAAATTATAGTAATGAAATAATTATAATATTTATTCATTAATATCACTTTCAAAAACAATAATTAAATTTGTTTATAAAAATGAACTAACATTACCATCGTCGAGATGGTAGGTCTTACATATGCATGAGTAACATTTTTGTTTTTTAATGATCATTATAGAAAGAAGGTATGTAGAATTTATCTTTATATAATGACGATTATATAATAAATACCATACTATCTATTCATGTATAATTATATATTTAATTATTATGATGTAAAAGTAATCATATCGCATTGAGGATTTGATAGTCCATAGGTCTTCGAATGATGCTATAACTTTTCCAATGTGTGAAAGTGTAATAAAAAAAGGATATATTTTACATACAGAAGGGTAAAAATTTCATGAATACAATATGGATGTTATTTTTGTCACATATATTTAAATAAACCCATCCATAATACATTCCATGTAATTTTTGAACATATCACATCGCTTTTAGGAGGTGTTAGTTCACATGTCCAGAAACGATGTAATTAAATTTACAAAAAATGGAAAACATGAAGGTTTGTGTATATAAAAATTCCTATAGAATCAATACATTTTACATGTCATATATATATATATATATATTAGTCATATAAATTTACTGTGACCATCATAATTCCCAACCATGAAAAGTGATAAAGGTGAAAAGAACGACATCGTTATGTGAGGTTGTAGTTTGTTATACACGAACATTAATTATGTTACCCATTTCAAGGAAGTGTGTGTATGTTTAGGTAGAAAACATAACATAATAAAAAATCAGTATATTTAGGACACTTATTTCATTATATAATCATTTAATAATAGGAAATTAAGGGAGTGGATAAGGAAACAGAGTAAACAATCCATGTTGATGAACGTTATCTCTTATTCAGGTAACCCTTTTTGGTTTGAACCAATAGACTTCTTGGTTGAAATTATTCCAAATGTGATGACTCTATGGTGTGGGTAGGGATGTCGGGAGATTATTTTTTCAGGTTCATTTATGTCAAAAAATCCAATATAGGTTTGAATAAATGGGATGGATGAGTGCCTTTTTTTAGTGGATGGGGAGTGTCATTCTTCTATGTATAGAAGGTAAACACCATTGAGAGGTATACCATAATCCATGTGACTCCAATAATCTTAAAAATTATATAAAATTGGGTATATAGTCAAATAATATCCAAACAATGTGTTTTTTATAAGTTTCTAGGTCATTTGGACATTTAAGATTAATGTTTAACAACTAAGTAAACACAATTTTACATTAACCGAATTAATTAACCTTAATCACATTCACTGATATTTTTTGTTAAAAACATGTATAAACCAAATTAAGTATAAATAAATTTAATATATAATGCAAGAAAGAATGTGTATCTACAAAAACAAACCACTTATTTATTAGAAAATATAGTTAGAAACTAGTTTTTATACATAATTCTTCTGCTTCTGACTTTTTTATTTCAAAAAAGGGACATACACTGTTGGGATCAGTAAGATATTTAGAGTCTGGTAAGACGAAATTTCATTATTTGTGAATGTTAACATTACCCTTATGAAAAGTAGTATACCTTTATGAAAATTAATATATCCTTATGAAAATTAATGTACCCTTATGAATATTAATATGGCTCATATAAATTATAACCTCACCAATGTAACTAGAAATAAAATTTAGGCACCTTATAAATGAGAGTGAATATTTTAAAAATTAATTATTAAGTATTGATAGTTTTCGGAGTAATGAATATTTAATTATACTTTTCATTTCAGAAATTTATTTAAAATATAATTCATTTTCATGAAATGTATTACTAAAAAAATATTTTGTTTCCCTATGATTTTAAGATAATTTTATGAGACCTTAGTTAATTTTGAAAAGTACTATAAATCAGTTTTAAATTTAAAATTTATATTTTTCAATTAAATAATTATATTTTTTAAAACATTAATTTTACATATCTTTACAATTATTTTTATAAAATAGAGTCCATTTTTAAATTATGCATGTTGAAAAATAGTTATGTTGAAATTTTTTGATTATTTTAAAATACATGAATTTTTATTGAATAATAAAATATGATAATTATTGATAAATGATAAAAACATGATTTATTGGTTTACAGGTGTTGTATGGATGATGTAAGAACACATGTTTCTAAATCAAATTCACTTATTACTATTTTAGTCACATGGATCAGCACTATTTCATGTCTTGAGAAAAATAATATAATAATGAATAAGATATTCCCTCCACTATAAAATCCACCCCACACCCCCTCTTCCCCTCACTCTGCTGAGACTTCATGATTACCAAAATTATACCCAAGTACTCTTATATATAATCTATCAAAATCTAAGAGATCTTGGTCTCTCAAAATGACTAAATTCCCTTACTATAATAAGGTTCTCATCGAGGATATTTCCAGAGGTAAACCCTCTTCCATTTTCATTTAATTTCACTTCATTTAATTTTTATTTTTTTTCAACCTCGCCTACTATATAAAAATGATCATGATAAGTCTAGTATCATTTATATATTGTATTTATTTCATTTTAATGGAAAAAACACAATCAATCACTTTTTTATCTCCCTCTGTTATTTTAAAAATGAAATAATTGTCCGGGAAGTGTCGATTTACAACCATCATAGACGATGAAGTTTCATTCTTCAATTTATCCTTAATGGATATTCATTATACCATTTTAATTGTTTAATAATATTTAATAATTAAAATTAAAATAATAGTATTTTATGTATGTAACATTCTTACATAATACAATACGATAACACAAAATGAGTTCGTTATGATCAATAATCATCATAATAATCTAAACAATTATCACTAACTGTATTATCTAATGATTCACTGTAATAATATTTTAAAAATTGATATATATAACAATTTAAAATTATTTATTCTCATTAACATCATTTAATTAAAATTATTAATAATTAAACAAATTTTAAATTTATAGTATTTCATATAATCAACTAAAACAATCATAAAATCAAGGAAACGAACACTCTGAAATGACACAATATAATCATGTAACTTATCAATGAGACCATGAATGAACTTTATAATAATATAACGAATAAAATATATATAGATATGGTTATGAATTAATTAAATAATGGATTTAATATTATTTTCCTAGATTTTTAAGTTCAAGTAAAGAACACATTCGGACATAAGGTAAGGGTTTTCTACCCAAACCTCCATTTACTTTTAGGTTACTTTTAATCTATGCATAAATTAATAAAATATTACATTATTCTTATTTAATAATATTTAATTTTTTTTTAATTTTATATATATTTATACCAAACATAATTCATTATTTTATGGGGAGATTCATTTTTGAAAAGGATCCTTCAAAATTTATCATGGTAAACAAGCCCATCTAAAAGGAACTACTCGAGTTCATAACTTTTTTCAAAAGAACTATATAATATATTTTTATCCATGGTTCTTTTTTTCAAATAAAATTTTCTATTATGAAAAAACTAAATTAAAACATGTCTGGTTTTATGCATAGATTTTTTCAAAAGAACTATTCTTTTCCAAGTAAAAGAGTATTTATCTCAAAAATTACTCGATGATTTTATATGAGTATTTTCATCTATTTCCACAATATTTTTTATTCTTATGTTTAATTGAGGTTTATATTTTATTATATCATATGCCATATTTTATTGAATTTTTTATGATTATTTTGACTTTGAATGAGTTATCTTGATACCATTCACCATATTACTCTGAATGGTTAGTGTTTATGTTTAATGATTGTTGAGAGTTAATTAAATTTCATATGTTATTTTAAATATGAATTTATATGTTGTTTATAAATATCCCCATTCATATAAGTAATGTGTTTTAATATTTATGATAAATTTGGAGTGTGCTATTTCTCCTCAATGAATCAGTAGGTCTCATTAGACAAATTATCCCCAATTTTTACCTATTATGTATCGTTTCTTGCCAAAGGCCTTGATGGTATGATTATTATTCCCAAAATTCTTCATTCATTCATTATGAAAATTTATATTGACATTACATGTGATTATTCAACTAGTATAATATCTATGTTTATGTCTATCGAATTATTTGATCAGTTTTTATTATTTCCATTAAAAAATCAAGTTTATTTTTAATGGCATGTGTTTTTAGTTATTCATAATGCCTAGTGTTTATGTTTATGATTATTTCGACTGTATTATTTTCCCATTTTGGGAATATAATATCACCCCATTATATTGTTATATTTTTCTCCATGATGTGAATATGTGTATTATAAATGACTTGTGGGGATAATCTAAGAGTGTTACAAGTTACTAATGGGTCTTCAATATAGTATTTCATTTCAAGTTATAATGTTGAACTTATGTATATATCTGGTCTTCCAAACCTACTATACTATTTGGCCCTTCGAGATATGATTTTCTTGTATTCATTTAAATATAATAATATAATGCATCAGCTCCAGGAAACTGGGGTTGGTGTGTTATAGTACGTATCTGAGGAAGTTTAGTAAAACACTTGGAAACTATATATTGAAAATGTAGATTATTGAACAAATACTTAATATATACTATGATTATAAGCCCAAAAAAATATACTACAATTTTGGAAAGCAATATATTATGCGGATCTTCCATGAAATGAATCTTTTTATGGATACTACAAGTGGACATGGCTCGGGAACAGATATACCGAGGAGTAACAACCCTAAAAATTTGTTCCAAGCTTGACTTGGGGTAACCTAGTACACAAAAACTAGTCTTAATGTGCATGTGGTTTGACACACTAAAGGTATATGATTTTGATAATTAACATTATATTTAAAATCCATTACGAATGATTTTAATGTATATTGTTTCTCAAATAAACCATGTTTAGGTTTGTTAGATTAGTTATGAAACGGAATTCAATTTATGTTAACAAATTTTCTATTTGAGATTATACATTATGATTCATTACCTAATCTAGTGTATACCATTATTTAAAAATATATCCTAGTGGAAGGAATGGAAACCACATGAATGTGTGTATCCCATGAAAGTATTTCCCTCTTATATATGATAATTATGATGAAAATAGTGATTAGAAACATATAACAATAGTGGGAAAACTGTCTCAGGTTATGAACAATCACCTTACACATATAGAGCATCCTGGTCATCCACTTAGAGGATTGATACATGATCACTTTATGTGACAACATCCTCCATAATTTAATGGGACTACAAACCCATTACTAGAAGAGTAGTGGATAAGTTCCCTAGACAATATATTTATCGCTTTGGGAAGAATCCAATGGGAGAAGGATCCCATGAAAGTCTATCATCTATCTGGTCATGTTGATCAATGGTGGTAATTTATTCAATACACATGGGATGAGTAAGATATTAAAAATATGGAATATAGGTTTCTTAAGGAAATATTCTTAGAAAAATATGTTCCTCATAAATAGTGAGTGGATCTAGAAAAAAAGTTACTTGAATATGAGGAAAAAAGGATAAGAATGTTACAAATAATGAATCTAACTTCACAATATTATCCAGATATGTTGTGGAATACAAACATAATCCACATAGAAAGACAAATTAATTATATAATGGTTTTTATCCATTCCACCAAAGGTTACTTGTCTCCCATGTTTTCTCATTATACGAAGATATAATATCATGTGTTATCAAGACAAAAAGAATCTCTAATTATTATGACTATAAAGGAATTAAAGAGAATAAGAGGGATGTTTAACTCTCTGGAAAATGAAATAAGGAAAAGGGAAATAAAAGTAGAATTAATTTTCCATCCAATGATAATTTTTGGATGAAATGATATGGTACTCTCTTTAATGGTATGGGTGTTAGTTACAAGTGTGAATGGAAAGGCCACAAATTTCATGATTGTAAGGGAAAGAACTTATACACCAATGTTCAGTGCCATAATTAAAAAGTGATGGGACATTATGAAAATAATTTCCCTAAGCGTTGAAGAAAGATCCCCTAGGGAAGGATATGGGAGAAAGGCCAAGGTTATGTGATCACAAATGCTGAGGTTGAGGTTCTTAAGGTCGTTTTTGTAGGTACTTTAATCATTTACTCAAATATAGCCAGTGCTTTATTTGATTCTGTATAATCATTTTATTTTATATTTTTCAAATTTTACAAGAAAACTAGACATTTAAAATTTTATTTAATAAACATGTTGTTAGTTAAAACTCATAAGGGAATTAAAATTGCAACAAATATGTGTCCATTAGTCCTCCTTATGACATAAAGATGAATATTAGTTGATGACCGTATCTTCATACACATGATTTATTTTATATAATTCTTCTAATGAATTCGATATCAAACTATTGTGAGATGATCTATTGTTTTAAGAAGGTGGTTTCAATTTTTTAGATTGGTAATAATGCCTTTTATTTAGAGAAGAAACTGCATCATTTGATTCTTATATAGCTCCAAACATAGTAGCTCTACTGAATGCAATTCTTGTGGAGGATGAGAAAAAAATATTAATGGGGGATATAATAAATCTTCAAATTGAGGATGTACCTATTATGAAAAAACACATTGATGTATTTCTATAGGATTTACATGAACATATTTCAGAGTAGTAAGTTGAGTTCCCTATTAATTTAATTTTTAGTTCAAGACCTATATCAGATACACTTTATATAATGGTCATTGTGGAGTTAGTAGAACCAAGGAAACAATAGGAGGAATAAAGTGATAAAGTATTTATCCTCCCTAGTTTTTCTCTGTGGGGATCCACAGTTATTTTCTTTATGAAGAAGGATGTATCTATGAGGTTTTCCATTGAATACAATGAGATCGTTGATATTGGGATAAATAACAAGTACTTTATTCCTTGAGTTGATGATTTATTTGATGAAATTCAAAGACCCAAATAATTTTCAAAGATTGACCTTCAATATTGATATCATAAGTTGTTTGTGAAGAGGGAATATATTTCAAAAAATCCTTTCAAACTAGTTATGGGCATTACAAGTTTATATTTATGCCTTTTGCACCAAATAGTAAACCATGTGTCTTCATGGATTAATGGGTAGATTTCTCAAAGACCATCATGGTGACTTTATTGGGGTTTTTATTTATGATATCACAGTATACTCAAAAATCTATGAAGATCATGAGAATAACCTTCACATTATTTTAAATACTCTTAGAATAAATAAGTTATATGGGATGTTTAGAAAGTTTGAATTATGGATCCAGTCAGTTTCTTTTCTAGGTTATTTTGCCTCTAATGATGGAACTTTAGTAGATCATGTGAATAAAAAGAATGTTCAGAAATTTCCTACACCAAAAAACACTACTGATGTATGTTATTTTATTGGTTTAGCCTGATATTATTAGAGTCTCATTCAGAACATTTCCTGATTATCCCACCTATTAACCAAGATCACTCGTAAAGTGGTAAAGTTAAAAATACAAAATAATTTAAATAATGTATTGAATAATTGAATAAGATATTAATGAAACCTCCTATCTTAACTCTACTAATAGGGAATGGTGAATTCGTGATCTATATTTATGTTTAAAGTTAAGACTCGAGTGTTTCCTAGTGTAGAATGATATAGTTATTTCTTATGCATCAAGGTAGTTTAGAATTCATGAATAAAACAATCCAATAGATGATATTGAGTTAGCAGATGTGATTTTTCTCTGGAAATATGGACACAGTATATTTATGGTGAAATATGGGAGATATATATGGATCATAAGAGCATAAAATATATCTTCTCATAGAAAAAACTCAACATGAGGGAAATCTGATTGCTATAGCTACTCTAGGTTTAAGATTGTTCAATACACTACCAACCAGCAAAGAAAAATATGGCATCGAATGCATTTAGCAGGAATGATCATAGAGTTTTAAACAAAATGAGAATTGACAGGGATCCAATGTACGTGGATCTAGAGAGGATAGATATGTGAATTATTAAATAAGGTGAAAAATCACTAATTTCTCAATTGGTTCCCCAACCATTTTATTTGAAATAATTAAAATTTCATAGTCTGATGATGAGAATATTCAAAATAAAATTAAATATGTGAATGATGGGCAGTTGGTTGATGTTGTCTGTGAGGATGGAATTCTAAAATATGGGGGGATATTATGTGTTCCCTCTCTCTCTAAGCTAAAAATAAAGTTATTGTATAATTCATATAGTTCCAAATTCATTATAAACCCTAGTAGAACTATGATGTAAAATATTTGAAGGAATATTTATGGTGGGACAACATGAAGCGGGAAATTTCTGATTATGTATCAAGATGTTTTTTATGTCAATAATAGAAGGTAGAAAGATAACATCCTATAGAAGTCAAAAAAACTATTCATTTTCCTACATGGAAATGGGGTGACATCACTATGGATTTTGTCACTGGATTACCTAAACCTCCATGGAATTATGATGAAATATGATTTATTGTTGATTGAATTACCAAATTTTCATATTTTCTCCCCAAAAAAGAGAATTTTTTACTAGAGCACCTTGCACGGATATATATTAATGAAGTATTGAGACATCATGGAGAACCTATATAAATTGTTCCTAATCATCATCCATGATTTACATCAAAATTATGGAAATGTATTCATAATGATATGGATATTATGATTTTATTGAGTACTGCGTTTTACACTCAAACTAATGAGAAATTAAAAAGGGAGATAAAAACATGAGAAGACATGTTGATTTCAATATCACTTGAGATTCAAGGTATGTGGGTTAATTATTTACCCTTGGAGGAATTTTCAAACAATAATATATTTTATTCAAGTATTCCAATAGAGCCTTATGATTCATTTCTTCAAAAGAGATGTCGTACATCAACAGGTTGGGATGAAGCTGGTGAAAGAAAACTTGTAGGCCCATAGATTATGAAGTAAACAACAGTAAATTTAAATACCATTCAAACCAATATCAAAGAAACTCTATGAATAAAAATTATCTATACTAGAAATTAAAGGAAGGATTTGAAATTTCATGTGGGAGATCACATTTTTTTGAATGTATCTCTATGGAATTGTGTTATAAGATTTAGGATGAAAGGGAAACAGATTCCATGAAACATTGGACCTTTTGAAATAATAGAAATAATTATAGATGGGAAAAATAATTTGGCAATTCCACCTATACATTCTAAAGTACACAATGTTTTTTACAATTCACTATTTAAGAAGAACATGCCAAACTCAACACATGTACTCACTTATCAAGGTATAGAATTGGAACCTGACTTATCTTATAGTAAAGAGCCTATCTAGATTCTAGACACTAAATAAATGTTTTTAAGGGATCACACAACTTTCCTAGTAAAGGTAATTTGGGAAAAATCATAAAATTTAGGAGGGTATATAGTATATTGAGGAGAATATGATGAATAACTACCCAAATATTTTTATGATCTAACATTCTGTTAATTTAGAGGATGTAATTTTTGTAAGGGGGGAAGAATTAAGAACCCTATGTAATTAATAATATAATTAATATAAAATTAAATAAAATTTGATTCCTTAAGAAACAAACACTTTTTTATAAAATATAGTAATAACCTAGCCATTGGATAATTTTTTTGCTTGTGTGTTTTGAATTTAGAAAAATGGACATACACAGTTGTGATTAGTAAGATATTTAGAGTCTTATAGGACCAACTTAAATTTTTTGTGAATATTAAAATGACCCTTATGAATAGTAATGTACCCTTATTAATAGTAATTTGACCCTTATGCTGACTTACCTTACCCATGTAAGTCGAAATAGAATTTAGGCACCTGCTAAATGAGAGTGAATATTTTAAAATTAAATAATTTAGTGTTGATATTTTTGTGAGTAACAAATAATTAGTTACAATTTTAAATTAATAAATTTATTTAAAATGAAATTTCATTTATTTAAAATGTACTTATAAATAATAAAATTCCTATGATATTTGGATAATTTTATGAGACCTTATTTAATTCATTAAGGTATTATAATATTAGTTTTAAATTTAAAATCATTATTTAACAAGTAAAAAATGATTTTATTTAAAAATTAAATTTCACATATTTAGAAAGTCATTTTGATAAAAATTTAATTCATTTTGAAATCTACACATTGAGATATGGTTATGAAATTTTTTTTGTTATTTAAAATACTAGATTTTTGTGAATAGTAAAATTTGATAATTATAGATAAATGATAAATACATGATTTTTTGTGATGTATGGATGATGTAAGCACAAATTTTTAGAACTCACATGCACTTATTACTATTTTACGTCATAAGAATCTGCCCTATTGATTTTCTAGAGAAAAATAATAAAATTATGATTAATATATTCAAAAATCACCCTCTCTACTACTATAAACGCCCATCACACCTCTTCTCCTCACTCCTCTAAGCCTTGAATAATCTCAAAGATCATCCCAAATATTTTCCCTATCCTCTCCATATATCTATGAGCTCTTGGTTTGGATAAAATACAAAAATCCCTTCCCTAAATTAGGTTCTCGAGGAGGATATTTCAAGAGGTAATCCCTCTTCCTTTTCCATTTAATTTCACTTAATTTTATTTATTTTTGTTATTATCATCACCTACTAGGTCCAAAAGATCTTGAAAATTATAGTATAATTTATTTAATTTAATTATATCTTGTTTGTTTCATAGCCATAATAAATATCCTTACTCTCTCTCTCTTTTATTTTAAAAATAAAATCATCATCCAAGAAGTTGTGATATACAACCTTTATGGACAATGAAGTTTCATTCATAAATTTTTCCTTAAACGATATTCATTATACCATTTCCATAATTGAAAAAGATTTTAAAATGAATATTATAACCTTTTTTATGTTTTGGATGTAATATATTTACATAATACATAGTGACACTACAAAATGAGTTCGTTATAATCAATAATTGTGGTAATAGTCTAAATTATTATCACTAAATATATTATCTAATGATTCAACCTCATAATATATAACCGAATGAAATATATAACTATTTAAACATCAATATTACCTTTAAAAACATTAAATCCCAATTTTGGAGAGTTATATAAATATTAAATTTACTATATTACTTATAATCAAGAGAGCCGATCATGAAATCAAGGAAATGAACGGTCCAGAATTATGGAATTCAATCATATAAATTATCAATAAGGACATAAATGAATATAATAAAACTATAATGAAAAAAATATAGGTACACATGTTTATTCATTAAATGATGGATTTAAATTTATTATCCATAATGTTAAGTTAAAGTGATGAACATGTTCTGACAGAAGGTAAGAGTATTCTACCTGAACCTCCATTTTCTTTTGGGTTACACTTATTATCTACATACATAAATGAACTTATATATTTTTATTATTTAATCCCCATGAATTCTATTTGAATTTCCTATATATGTGTACCAAACAATATCAATCTTTTATTTATGGGTATCTAGATGTTTTAAAAGGATATTTAAAAAAACCTAATAAACAATCCTGTTTGAAAAGAACTACTCAAATTCGTACCTAATTTCAATTGAACTATATAATCTATTTTTAGACACCGTTTCTCTTTAATGTCACTCATTTTTTATGAAAAAACTACATTAATTCACTTCTACTTTTATGAAAATGTTTTTTTAAAGAAACACTTTTTTTCAAAGTAAAAGAGTATTTATCTCAAAAATTACTTGATGATTTCATATGCCTATTTTCCTAAAATTCAAAAAAATTGATGATTCCTATGTTTAATTGGGATTAGTATTTTAGGATGTCATCTATCTTATTTTATTAAATGTTTTATGATTATTTTGATTGTGGATGTTCTATCTTGATACCATTCACCATATTAATCCTAATGGTTAGTGTTTATGTTTATTGTTCGGGAAAAGTCAATTGCATTTCATATGATAGTTTCAATATGAATTTATTTGTTGTTTATGTTTCTGCCCATTTAAATGAGAAATTAACTAGACTTATTATGTGATGGGTGGGGCCTTCAATATCTGCTCGATGCATCAGTTTGTCCCATTTGACAAACTACAATGGGTTATTACCAATTATGTATGAGGTCTTTGTTGAGGACTTGACATTTTGATTATAATGTCTGGAATTATGAATTCCTTCTTTATAAAACTAGAGATTTATATTCCATGTTATTATTAGACTATTTGAATATCCAT
The DNA here is from genome assembly GCA_963277665.1 of Viscum album. Lineage (NCBI taxonomy): Eukaryota > Viridiplantae > Streptophyta > Magnoliopsida > Santalales > Viscaceae > Viscum > Viscum album. Next base: position 779,387,634 of record OY728132.1, read on the forward strand.
GGTTATTTTTTATTGAATTATTTAATTAGTTTTCATTCGTACTAGATTATGGTCCAGTTTATTTTTAAAGGCATTTGTTTTTAGTTATTCATCATGCCTAGTGTTTGTGTTTAGGATTACTTCCACTGTATTATTTACCCTTACCGACCATCTGATCTTACCCCTTTCTTATGTTTTATATTTTCCCATGATATGAAGAAGTGTATTGTCAATGACTTTTATACATCTTGTAAGAGTTATGGGAGCTACTAATGGATAAGATATATTGGGTTTATTTTCAATTTGTAGTGTCAAAATTATGTATATATATGTTCTTCCAATACTAATTAGCAATTCATTACTTTGGGATACTAGTTTACTTTAACCATTCCAATTTAGTAAAATAATACACCTACTTTGGGAAACTGGGGTAGAGGCGTTAAAGTTGTTATCAGTGGAAGTTTAGTTGAAAACATGAAACAATACATAGAAAATGTAGATTAGTGAAAAAATCCTTAAGAAATAATTTGAGGATAAGAATATAAGAACATCCAAGAAATTTGGGATGTAATAGATTATGTGAATATTTTTAGTAATACATCCATTTTTGGATACTACATGTGGACATGGTTATGAAAAAAGATGTAACAAGGAGTAAAAATCCCAACAAGGTGTTGTGGGACTGAATCAGGGTATCGAAGTACATGAAAATGAGATTTATAGTGCACCTAGTTTGACACAACTGGGGGATTTTATTAGGATAATACACGTTTTCATTACAAGCCATTATGAATGATTTAAAAGTTAATTTTCCCTCAATGAAACTATGATTTAGATTATTTGATTATCTATGCATATGTTTTCAATTAATGTTAAGTATTTTTCTAGTTAACATTATACATTATGATTCATAACCTAATATAGTGCATTCTATTATTTTGAAATGGAGCCAAGTGGAAGGAATGGAAACTACGGTAATGCACGTATACCATGTTGGGATTAACCTCCTATGTAGAATAATGATGTTGCAACTGGTATATAGCAACATATAACTATACTCGGACAATTGAATCATGTTATGAAAAATAACCATAATCGTATAGAGCATCCTGATCAACAGCCTCGATGACTGATGTTAGACCGCTTTATAAGACAAAAACCAAAATAATTTAATGGGACTACAAACCCATTCATTATAGAGCTAGGAATAAGTCCCTATGAAAATAAAAATCTCACTTTGAATGTAACAAAAGGGAGGAGGTTGTCAAAGTAGTTCACCATCTATGAGGAGATGCAAATAAATGGTGACAGTTTATTCATAACATTGATTATGAGGAAGATATTGAAAATATGGAATGAGTTATTTGAAGAAAATATTCTTAGAAAAATACATTCATCATGAACAATGAGTGATATGGATAGGAAGTTTCTAAATTTGATGAGAAAAGATTATTATAATGTTGCAAAGTATGAAGCTAACTTCCCACATTTAGAAAGTCATTCCATGGACTATATATATAATACAGGGAGATTGATTGGTTGATTCATTGATTGTTTAAAATCATTCCTCCAAAGGGAACTCTTCTCTAAAAGTTTTTCATCATATGAATATATAGTCTAATATAATATCAAGATAGAAAAACATTCCCCTCGTTTTGTGACATTAATGGAATGTAAGAGAATAAGGGGGTTCTTGAACACTATATAGAAGGAAATAGGGAAAATAGATTAAGTGAAGAATTGATTTTCCATCTTGTGATAATTGTGGGAAAAAACACCCCATTACTTGGTTTAAGGGTATGAGTGTTTGATACCAATGTGGTGAAAAAGGCCACCAATCCCCTAATTATAAGGGAAAGGAAGAATAAAATAATGTTCAATTATATAATGTAAAATAGTTGGAAAATTATGTAAATGATTTTCTTAAGTGTCAAAGAAATGTTCCCCATAGAAGTACAAGGGGGAAATGTCGAGCTTATTTGATCGCAACTGCTGAGGTTGAAGCTCCTAATGATGTTGTGGAAGGTACAATATTCGTTTCTTCAAACATAGGAAAAGATTTATTTGATTGTGGATCATCACATTATTTTATATCTTCCCAATGTTCCAAGAAAATTGGACATTTAAAATTTGATTTAATAAATCATTTTTCTGTCAAACTATTTAAGGAAGGATCATTGCAACAAATATGTGTCAATCAGTCCCCATTATAATACACAAAAATACATTAGTTATTGACCTTATCATCATAACATGATTGAATTTGATATAATTCATGTTATGAATTGGATTTCAAACTATGATGTGATAATGTATTGCAAGAATAAGAATGTTATAATTTTTTATAATGGTATAGAATTCCTTATCTTTAGAGTAGAAACCTTGTAATTTGATTCTTATCTAGATAAACCCCCAGAAGCTCTATCAAATTCAATAATTATATAGAATTATAACACCATATATATGGGTGAGTAAAGATATTTTCAAAATTAGGATGTACATAATGTGTAAGAATACATTGATGAATTTATACAGTATTTACCTAGAAATCCTATAGAGTGGGAAGTTGAATTCACTGTTGTTTTAATTTCTAGTTCAAGACCTATATCAAATACTCCTTATATAATGAAAAATGTGTAGTTAGTATAACCGAAGAAAAGAATAGAATAATTTAGTGATAAATGATTTATCATCCCAAGTGTTTCTCCATGGGGGTCCCCTCTACTTTTCATCAAGAAGAAGGATGGATATATGATTTTGTGAATTGACTATATAGAGATCAATGATATTATGATAAAGAATAGGTATTTTATTCATCACATTGATCATTTATTTGATAAAATTCACTAATCCTAATATTTTTCAAAGATTGACCTTTGTTCTAGATATCATCAGTTGCATATGAGGAATGATGATATTCTGAAAAGAGCATTTCGAACTAGGTATGGGAATTATGAGTTTATAGTAATTCCTTTTGGATTGACTAATAAACCCTCTATTTTCTTGTATATAATGAATATATTATCAAGGAATACCTTTAGGACTTTTTTTTGGTATTTATTGATGATATCCTAGTGTACTCCAAAATCTACTTTGATCATGAGAATCACTTGCTCATTATTCTGAAGACACATCGATGAAACAAATTATATGGGATGTTTAGAAAGTGGTAATTCTTTTTTCAATAATTTTATTTTTTAGTTTATATTTTTTCTATGGATGTAATTTTATATGATCATGAAAATAAAAAATCTGTTCAATAGTGGGATACACCATTAAACATTACTGAGGTACATAGTTTTATTAGTTTAGCATGTTATTATCAGTGTTTCATTCAAAACTACACTTGATTATCCAACCTATTAACCAATATTATTCATTAAAGTGTTTATTTATTATGGAAAAAATAATGTGAAGAATGTTTTTATGTATTAAATAAGAGATTAGTGAATGCTCATATCCTAACCCTCCCATCATAGAACATTTGATTTGTGATCTATAGGGATGAGTAAAAAAAGGAATAAGGTGTCCCCTTATGAAGAAAGATAGAGTTATTTCCTATGCATCAAGGCAGTTTATAATTTATGAACCAATCTATCCAACTCATAATCTTGAGTTAGAAACTATGATATTTTATATAAAGATAAGGAGACACTATCTCTATCATGAATAATGTGAGATATATACGGATCATAAGAGCTTAAAATATATCTTCTCATGGAAAGAACTCAACATATGGAAAAGGATATGGATCTATATACTCATGGATTATGATTTTTCGATACACTACTACCCATGAATGGAAAATAGGTTATAAGATGCATAGATTAGTAAGGATCATGGCATTTTAAACAAAATGAGATTTGAAAATGATTCTATATACATGTATATAGTGAAAATGGATATAGGAATTATTAAATAAGATGAAATGTCACAAATTTTTCAATTGGTTTCCCAGCCACCATTATTGTAAAGAATTAAAAGTTATTAGTCTCATGATGAGAATATTTAACAGAATATTATAGCTATGAATGATGGGAAGTTGGATAACATTGTCTGTGAGGATGGAATTATGAAATTTTGTAAAAGGTTTTGTGTTCCCTCAATCCCCGAGCTAAAAAGAGTGTTATTGGATGATTCTCATAGTTTGAATTTATATATACACCCCAGTATCACTATTATGTATAGTTATTTTAGGGAATATTTCTGGTGGGACAACATGAAACATGAAATTGTTGATTATGTATTAACATATTTAATGTGACACCAAGAGAAGGCTGAATGACTACATCCTAGATGAGTCATGCAGCCTCTTGTAATTTATACACATAAATGTGATGACATCACTAGGGATTTAATAATTGTATTACCATAAAATTCAATTAAAATGATTGAATATGTCTGATTTTTATCCACATTATAAATTTCCACATTTCCTTGCAATAAGGGAGGATTTTACTCTACATCGCTGTGGAAAACACTATATTAATGATGTTGTGAGAATTCAAGGAGAACCTCTCTCAATTTTATTTGATCATGATCCATGATTTAAATCCAAATTATTAGAAAATTCTTTATAAATCTATATATAATGAGCTTCGATTGAGTACTGCTTATCACCCTCAAACTAACTGGTAATTAGAAAGGATGATCAACACCTTAGAAGACAAGTTGAGATCATTATCACTTGATTTTCAATGTATGTGGGATTATTATTTTCAATGGTTGGTGTTTTCCTAAAATAATAATTTCTATTCAAATATTCAAATGGCCCAGTTTGATGTATTTTATGGAAATATATTTCATACATCGACTTGTATGGAAGAATTTCATGAAATAATGCTTATAGGATTAGAGCTTTTGGAGGAAACAACAATAAAGATCAAGACTATTCAAACACATATCAAAATAACTCATAACACGAAAGAGAGCTATGCTAGTAATCAATGGAATGATTTATAATTTAGAGTGGAAGATAAGGTTTTCATGAAAGTATCTCCATGGAAGGTTGTTATATTATTTTGGAAGAAAGGGAAACGGAGCCCTAGGTAAATTGGAGCTTTTAGAATTATTGGTAGAATTAGAGTTGTGGCCTATAATTTAGAAATGACGTAGAGACCTTCTAAAGTATAAAATGTGTTCCATATCTCACTATTAAGGAATTATATTCTAGACCCAACACATGTACTCACTTCTGAAGGAATAGAATTGGATCAGGCTTATCTTATAGCAAAGATACTTTCTAGATTATAAAAACTAAATAGTAGGTGTCGATGAATTCAAAGACTTAACTGGTAAAGGTAGAATAGAGAAATTATAAAATTGAGGAGGTGACATGCGATCCTAATGAGCTTATGATAAACAAATACACAAATATTATTATGAGGCATCAATCTAGTAATTTAAAGGATAAATTTTTTATAGGGGGGAATGTAGCACCACAAGGAATTAAAAATAAATTTAATATAGAATGTGTGAAACAAGAACTCTCTTCAAGAAACACTATTTTATTTTTGAATATAGTTATAACCAAGTATTTAAACATAATTTTTCTGCTTCCCTATTTTGAATTTTAAAAAATGACTATACATAGTTGCATTCAGTAAGATATTTAGAGTTTGATAGGATCAACGTACATTTTTGGTGAATTGTAAATTGACTTGTATGAATCGTAATGTGCCCTTATGAATGGTAATATTACCCTTATAAATAATAACCTCACCCATGTAAGTAGAAAAAAAAATTTAGGCACCTTATAAATGAGAGTAAAAATTTCCAAAATTAATAATCAAGTGACGTTATTTTTATGAGTAATACATATATAATTAAAATATCAAATTAGTAAATAAATTTAAAAGGAAAATAATTTTCATATAATTTACCCCGAAATGTGTCTTTTTCCCTTTGATTTTATAATAATTATATGAGGCCTTAGTCACTTTTGAAAGTATTATAAAATCTATTTTATATTGAAAATCTATATTTTTCAAGTAAACAATGATTTTATTTAAAAATTAAACATCACATATTTATAAAATTTTGTTAATAAAATGGAGTCCATTTTTGAGTTCTACATGTCAGAAATTGGTTATGGTGAATTTTTTGGATTTTTTAAAAATACTTTAATTTTAGTGAATAGTAGATTCCGATAATTAATGATAAATGATAAATACATTATTTATTGAGTCATAGGTGATGTATGGATTATGTAAGAACAATTGTTTTGAACTCACATGCACGTATTAGTTTTTTGGTTATAATAATCCACACTATTGCTTCTCATGATCAAAATAATAAAATAAGGAATAAGATAACCAAAAATCACACCCCTCATCCGCTATAAAAGCCACCCATCACCCCCACTTCTCCTCACTCCCCTAAGCCACAAAAATTCTCAATATTCTACCCAAATACTCTTACCCATCCTCTCCCAACATATAATATTTGTTATTCATTCCAAATTTTCAAAATACCTTCCCTTAAAGAAGTTCTCAAGGAAGATATTTCAAGTGGTAAACCCTCTTCCTTTTTCATTTAATTTCTATTCATCTAATTTTCTTTCTTTTTTATCCTCACCTCCTATATCCAAATGATCATGATAACTCCATTAATGTTTATATACTGGAATTATAACATGTTAAATTAAGAACCATCATAAATATCTCTACTATCTCTCTTTTATTTAAAAAATTAAATCATAGTATGGGAATGCTTGATTTACAACCTCTGTGGAGGAAGAAGATTAATTCTTCAATTTATCTATCCAGTTTATTCATTAAACCATTTTAATTGCTTAAAATATTGTAAAATTAATATTAAAACCTTTTTATGTTTTTTATGTAACATATTTACATAATAAAAAGTGATAATACAAAATGAGATTGTTATGATCAATAACCACCATAATAATATAAATTATTATCACTAAATGTATTATCTAATTATTCATCCTCATAATATATAATGAGTTAATATATATATATATAACAATTTAAAATACTTTATTCTAACTAACAATATAAAATTTCCATTCTGTTGAATTATTCAAATTTTAAATGAAGTCCATTTCTTATATTCAAGTGAACCGATCATGAAATCAAGGAAATTAACACTTCAGAATGACTGAATTCAGTAATATAACATACGAATAAGGAAATAAATGAAATGAATAAAACAATAATGAATTAAATATATATATATATATTGTTCTTAATTAATTAATTTATTTATTGATTTAATTTGATTATCTAGGACATTATGGTCAAGGGCAGAATATGTTCGGACATAAGGTAAGGGTTTTCACCCCAAACAACTATTTTTCATTTTATTTACTATTATTCTCTATATACCTCAATTAAATTATTAATTATTCTCATTAACAACTCAATAATTCTCTGTGAATATTCTATATATATTTACTAAATATAGTCCTTCTTTGTTCAGAGGGAGTTAAATATTTTAAAAGGTCTTTTAATAATTCATCCTGATAAACATGCTCAATCCAAAAGAAAAAACTCAAATTCTTACATATTTTCATATAAATTATATTATATGATTTTAGAAACCATTTTTTTATAAATTAAATCATTTTATTATGAAAAAAAACATTAATTAACTTCTGTTTCTATGAATTTATTTTTCAAAAAGAACTCTTCTCAAAGTAAAAGAGTATTTATCTAAATAATTACTCAATTATTTTATATGATTATTTCTATATATTTTAATAAATTTATTTTATATTATGTTTAATTAGGATTAATATTTTATGATATCATATAACATATTTTATTTAATGGTTTGTGATTAGTTGGACTATGGATGTGCAATCTTGATAGAGTACACCATACTACTTCGAATGGTTAGTGTTTATATTTAGTGATTCGGGATAGTTAATTACATTTCGTATATAAGTTACGATATAAATGGTTATGATTTTAATTTTTATCCTCATTCATATAAGGAATGCGTTGGACTTATTATGTGACGAGTGGGGCCAACTATATCCCCTCGATGCATCATTAGGTCTAATGAAAAAAACTAACCTGGGTTTTTACCCACTATATATAGTGTCATGGCCGTGGTCTTAAATGTAAGATTTAATTTCTGGAATTACACATTCATTCATTATAAAACTGGATATTGATAGTCTATTTGATTATAAAACTTGTAGAATATCCATGATTATGTTTTATGTAATTATTTAATCTATTTTTATTCCTACCATATTATTTCCAAGTTTATTTTTAAAGAATGGGTTTTTTTGTTATTCATCATTATTAGTGATTATGTTTATGATTATATACACTGTATTATTTACCCTTACTAAGAATATGAGCTCATCCCTTTCCTATCTTTTATATTTCCCCATAATATAAAGAAGTATATTATGAATGACTTGTAGGGATAATCTAGGAGTTATGGGAGTTATTAATGGATCTATTATATTGTTTTTCATTTCAAGTCATAATAATGGACATATAGATGTATATTATAAGGCCCCAGCCTTAAACCTTACTTAATCTTGAGTTATTACAAGATTACACATTGAGGATCTTTTCGGGTTTAGAGTTTTAGAGAATTAGATCATAAAACTTGCATTACATTCCACATATAAACAAAGTGGTTACAAAAAGATAGTATTCTTCATTCCCATCAATGGAAACACATTTAAAATAAAACATGGATTATTTATTGACACATCCTTGACTCTATCATCTTATCATGTACCTTTCCCTTGACCTGTGAAAAACATTTCAAAAACTTGGGATGAGCATAAAAACTCAGTATGGGTTATAAAAAAAACATGGAAAGGAAACATGAGTTCATATATACATAATAATGAAATCATACTTTACCCATAAGACATAGGCACTTTAACATATCTCATAAAATCATGAATAAATCAAAGAAATCATAAGACATAAAGGAAACTTGAGGCATTCATAACATTCTTACGTAGGGAGTAACCCTCTTGGTTACGTTTGGAATACCCATCACAGTATATTCCCTAAAATCTCTTCGGAGAAACCTTAACGTTTTACTCCATCGCGTTACCCAATGCATTGGAGAGCTATAACGGGCTCACCCGCCCTTAGTTTATCACGGAACCACCCGTCTTCATAATAATGCCCAAGAACCATAACATAATCATATCACATAAAACATGCATAAAGGAAACATAAAATTTCCACATTTCAATCATGAGATATCAATAAAACACATTGATATAAAAACATTATGAAAACCATTTTTAATACTAAAAAAAAAGAAAAGTAAAACATGGTATTTATTTTTCTTTTAAAAAGAAGGTATGGCTTGTAGAGGAAGCCGAAACTCAAATAACGGTCATGACGGCGGAGAAGTCGTTGTCGCCGCATACGTACGACAAAAACATTCCCTTTTGTCATTTAGTAAACGCTTCGTATAAAAAAGATTCCTTTTGAATAAACGTAAAAGTCAAAGGTTTTTATACACCGTATAAAAGAAATTTGTGTATAAAATAAAATAAGCCTCAACGAAAGGAGATTGAGACGAAGTCCCATACCTCATATCCGACTTGACCCGACTGTTCTTTAATCTCCTGAATAATAAACTTGAGATAATTTCTACTTTCTTATGAATCTTTTTCAAGTTCATTATTCCTTTTATACCATGTTATGAACATCATGTAATCAGTTAAGTTAATAATGTTCATTTTGTCAGTATTTGGTTCTTAAGTCAAAAATAGACTTCTTACACTTACATGTTGTTAATTTGGTCAAAGGTTCATTATATCCAGAATGGTATTCATGATGTAGATATCATATATGTCATATATATCCATTACATACATGCATTTATAATATTACATAATCATTTAGAGGTAAGAAATGAAATGCACCGTTCATGGAGACGGTAAGCCGTACGTACGCATGAATGCTACTTTCATTTCTATTTCGTATTTTATAGAATGGAATCATAATGATATAAAGGTATATTATAATTCCAGTATAATATCGTATATAATATCATAGTTCCATCCTTTATATGTCCCACATATGGTATTTAACGAATCAAATCACTTTGAGGGGGCGGTAGTCCGCACTTCCTAAAATGAAGATATCGTGTTTACCCATAATGGAAACCATAAAGGTATGCCAAAAATGAAAAAAACAGAAGCTTAAGGAAAACATAAACATATTATATATCATATATAAAAATAGTGACATCATAATGGCCACCTTTGAAGGTGTTAAATGAGTGTTGAACAATCATCGTTTCGGGAGGCAGAATTTCTCCATCCACGGAAACCGTATGTTCTTTAACCATTTGATGTAGTTGTGTGAGAGTGTAACTCAAATAAATCTTATAACAACATCCTAGTATATTTAAGATACTGGTTTTGTTACAAAAGAAGTAAATAAAAAGAGTTTAGGGGGTTGGAGAAGAAAAATAAAACAAATGAACATGAGAGAATAAATTACCTTTAAAAGTGTAACTCCTTTTGAGTTGAGCCTAAAGGCTTCCTTTGAAAAGATTCTGCCCAAAGGGAATCCTCTAGGATGAGGAGAGGGATGTGGAGAGAGTAAATGGGCAGGGGTTGGCCGAGCCAAAGGCTTGAGGAGTGTGTGAAATGAGGTAGAGGTGGGGGCCTTTTATAAGAGGAGAGGAGGGGCACTTTTGGAAAGTAAACAAATATTACATTATTTGAAATGTGTTTCGGTTTCAAAAGGACCCATATTGATATAATTCGTGGATAAGGTGATAAGGGTTCGAAATCCACTCATCCAATTGGTTTTGGACATGTGTAGTTCATAGATTTTATATTATCTTTCCATTTTATTTAAATCGTCAAATAATGATGTCATCGCTGCATCATTATTATGTCATAAATAATTTAATATATTTAATGTCTAAAAATCATAAAAAAAATACTATGATGTAGGAAATCGTTTTAAATTTCCAATTACTATTTATAATCAAAAATCGGATCTTTATAACCCCATGTAAAAATTGTTTTTGTAAAACATCTATTGTTTGTGTCATTTTTACTTTAACATTTAATAAAAAGTTATTTATGTCATTTCCAAAGCAAAGTGTCTCCATGGGGTCCCCAAGTTGACCCATGGCTTGTCTTGGTCGGCCATGACACAACCAATAAGGTTGGGACATGTTTCTAGGTCATTTCCTATTATTAAAGCTTTATTTATACCTTAAACTACCCTAATTACCACTAATCGCGATTAAGAACTTAATAAGTTACTATTCACCAAAAAATTATTTTAATATCATTGAACCCCATTTTACTTCTTAATGACAACCATGTATGTCGGATTTTCAAAATTCAATACACATTAGTGGTAAACTTTCATTTAACTGAAAAATTAGTTTGCCTGATTACCACTTAGTGGTTTCACTATTCATCAAAAATTGATGTTTTTCAGAAAATTACCAAAAATTCACCCTAAGCTATATTTGATATTCCAAATTCAAAAATGAAGTCTATTTTATAAAATTCAAATCATATAAGTCACATTAATTAATTTAATAATTAATTTAATAATTAATTCCCGCTGCCAGAGCAAATAGCGTGTTTTTACAAAACAATAAGTATCAAAAGATTGACACCAGTTTAAGTCTAATTTCAAAGTGAAATTGATTCTAATGACCACCATTGGATAAAATGGTAAAAATATATTCATATTACACATTAAGAACAATTCAAAAGATAATATAATCATATTAATAAATTAGATTAAAAAGCAGTTTTAATGTAAAATGCAGTATTTTTCACTATTCATTAAAAAATGAACATTGTCAGAAAAATACCAAAAATTCACACAAAGTAAATTTTGATGTCCCAATCGTAAAGAATAAGTTTATTTTTACAAAAATAATTTATAAAATTGTCAAAATATAGATTCAATAATGTTTTGCCATCAAAAGGCAGTAAAACAATCTTTTAAGAATATTAGTGTATTCCATGCATAAGATTGTATTTATTTTCATTTTAAGCCACTATAACACTATCTTAATCATTAAAAAACATAGATAAAAATTTCTATTATTCATTACTTACTTGGGATGTTACATCCTTCCCCCCTTTAGAAAATTGCGTCCCCGCAATTTATTTACTTATCGAAAAAATGGGGGTACTTATCCCTCATTGCATTTTTAGATTCCCATGTTGCCTCTTCAATCATGTGGTTTTTCCACAAAACCTTTACCTGCTTAATCACCTTATTTCGTAACACTTTCTCCCTGTGGTCAAGAATCTGGACCGGTTGTTACTCATAAGATAAGTTCTCTTCCAGCTGAACTACCTCTGGACTCAAAACATGAGATGGATCTGGCATATACTTTCTCAACATCGAAATGTGAAAAACATTGTGTACCTGAGATAAACTCAGAGGTAAAGCCACTCGGTATGCAACTGATCCAACTCTCTCCAGAATTTCATATGGTCCAATGAACCTTGGACTCAACTTTCCTCTCTTACCAAATCTCATCACACTTTTCCAAGGAGAAACCTTGAGAAAAACATGATCACCTACCTTGAAAGATAGATCCTTCCTCTGGTTATCCGCATAACTCTTCTGCCTGCTCTGAGCTGTTCTCATGTGTTTCTGAATCAGCTGAACTTTTTCTGCCATCTCTTCCCAAATCTCAAAACGCAAACATTATCAATGTTGAATTCAGGCAACTTACCTTTCTGTACCAGCTCTACCTTTTTCTGCAACTCACTGTCTTGCTTCTGTGCTTGCTTGATTCTATCTGATAGAGATAATCTCACTGATACCTGAAACAAAACAGAAGGACTTCCTGCACCAACAACTTCTATGCCAAATTTCATCAAATCGTTAACCAAAGTATCATGTTCCAAACGCAACATTGTTAATGAAGAATTACTTTTTTGACTCAAAGCATCAGCCACTTTATTTGCTTTTCCCGGATGGTAATGAATTGTACAATCATAATCCTTGATTAATTCCAGCCATCTCCTTTGTCTCATGTTTAACTCTTTCTGAGTGAATATATACTTTAAACTTTTTTGATCGGTATATATTTCACACTTTACTCCATACAAATGATGCCTCCAAAATTTTAAAGCAAAAACAACAGCAGCTAATTCCAAATCATGTGTAGGGTAACATACCTCATGAGTTTTCAACTGTCGTGAAGCATAAGCAATTACCTGATCATTCTGAATTATGACGCAACCAAGTCCTTTCAATGAAGCATCACTGTATATAACAAACTCACCATTCCTGGAAGGTAGTGCCAAAACTGGAGCATTCACCAATCTTCTTTTCAATTCCTGAAAACAATCATCACATTCTTTTGTCCAGATAAACTTAACACCCTTCCGAGTTAGCTTAGTCATTGGACTAGATAACCGTGAACAATTTCTAACAAACCTTCGGTAATAGCCCGCCAAACCAAGGAATCTACGAATCTCGGTTACATTTGTGGGTCTTGGCCATTCTTCCACAACTTTTGTTTTTGCAGGATCAACATTTATTCCATCTTTAGAAACAATGTGACCAAGGAATGAAATTTGTTGCAACCAAAACTCACACTTGCTGAATTTCCCATACAGTTTCTTTTCTTTTAAGGTTTTCAAGATAACCCTTAAATGTTTTTCATGCTCCTCTTTACTTTTAGAAAACACCAAAATATCATCAATGAAAACCACCACAAACTTATCCAAGAACTCATGGAAAATTCTATTCATTAAGTCCATGAATACAGCAGGTGCATTGGTTAGCCCAAAAGGCATTACTACAAATTCATAATGGCCATATCTCGTACGGAACGCGGTCTTCGGAATATCTGAATCCTTTACCTTCAGCTGATGGTACCCCGATCTCAAGTCAATCTTTGAAAAAAACTGAGCTCCCTGGAGCTGATCAAACAAATCATCGATATGAGGCAAAGGATATTTGTTCTTAACAGTGATATTATTCAAGGCTCTATAATCAATGCAAAGTCTCATAGAACCATATTTCTTTTTAACAAATAAAACAGGAGCACCCCATGGTGATGTGCTAGGTCTAATGAAACCTTTATCTAATAAATCTTGCAATTTCTCCTTCAACTCTAAAAGTTCAATTTGTGCCATTCGATAAGGGGGTTTTGAAATTGGCTTAGCATCAGGAACTAAGTCAACAGTAAACTCAACTTCCCGATCTGGTATTATTCCAGGCAACTCATCAGGAAAAACATCATGATACTCATTTACCACTGGCACATCATTAATCTGAATAGTTCCTTTATTTTCAACGACGTGTGCAAGGTAACATTCATTTCCATCTTTTACAAGTTTCTCGGCCTCTTGATATGTTATCAAAAGTAAGGGTTCATTCTTGTAAACAAACTGAAAGTCTTTCTGAAAAGAAACTTCTTTAGCTCTACAGTCAATCTTAGCATGGTAAATAGAGAGTCAATCCATACCCAGGATAACATCAAACTCTACTAGAGGTAGAACAACAAGGATTGCAAGTAGGTTCTTTCCACAGATAAGGATAGGAAGATTCTTATAAATTCTTTTTTCCTCGACACTTCCCCCAGGTGTTTTTTCCAAAAGTTCAGGAGTCATTTCTTGAGATGGTATTCCCATTTTACTAGAAAAGGTTTCAGAGGTGAAAGAATGTGTAGACCCCGAATCAAACAACACACTGGCATAATCTGAAAAAACAATCAAAGTACCTGATACAACTTCATTTGATGGCCCGACATCTGCTGAAGTAGTTACAAAGGATTTCACTACCCCTTTTTTCTTGTAGTCCAACTGCTTCCCATCACTCAAGCTCCTTATCGGACACTCGTTTGCATAGTGACCCATCTCATTGCACTTATAACATTTCACTAACTGTAAATCAAATTTGTTCTTACCTTCACCTTGATCTTTTTCAGTGCAATCACGAGCCTTATGTCCCATCTTACCACATCGGTAGCACTTCCCAGAATTCAGAAGACATTCCCCAGCATGCCTTTTGCCACATTTATCACAAACTGGAAACTTAGTTCTCTTACCATCAGACTTTTTTGAAGAATTCTTACCTTTCTCCTGCCACCTCGGTCTCTTCTTCTGCTGGTTTTTATAGAAAACTTGGTCATCGGCAAACTCCATTTCCACCTTCTCATCACATCGAACAAGCTTTTCATAAATTTTAAACTCACGAGAAGCTAATTCCCTTCGATACATTGGCTTTAATCCTGAGTAAAAACGATTGATTTTACTATCAAGGTCCCGGATAAAAGTTAGAGCATACCTTGCCAATCGAGTGAACCTTTCTTCATAGGCAGCCACTGAGTCTTCCTCTTGCCTCAATTCCAAGAATTGCTTTTCCATCCTAAGTCGAACAACCTTAGGAAAATACTTCTCGAGAAACATACCTTTGAATTCATCCCAGTCAAGAGCATCAATCTCATCGGCGTCCCTGATATTTTTAACCATAGACCACCACTGATCTGCTTCACCCTCCAAACGGTAAATAGCAAGACTAACCTTTTGATTGTCTGAACACCCCATGACATCAAAAATCTTCTCCAGTGCTTTAATCCACCCTTCAGCTAGCACATGGTCAGATGATCCTCTGAATGATGGTGGATGTTGCCTCATGAAATGTTCCACCACTGACATGTTCCTCTGCGGTTGGTCTGGCTGATCTCGTGTATGGATACCACCGCCATTTATCGCTTGAGTCAACTACGCCATTACTACAACAAACTGTTCAGTTCCAATTCTGACCATCTCAGGATGCTGATTCTGAAGGTTATTTCCTTCTTTATGCCTTCCTATCACTGCTTCCCTGTTTCCTCTGCGGAAAACCATTCTGAACAAACATGTCTTAGATGAAGCAACATTGTAATCTTTAAATGCTATATCATTTCGAAAAAAAATATTTTTGGATAATCATTTAATAGAATTCTAACTCCTAAAGTTATCTAAACCGACCTCTGATACCAACTATAAGGCCCCAGCCTTAAACCTTACTTAATCTTGAGTTATTACAAGATTACACATTGAGGATCTTTTCGGGTTTAGAGTTTTAGAGAATTAGATCATAAAACTTGCATTACATTCCAGATATAAACAAAGTGGTTACAGAAAGATAGTATTCTTCATTCCCATCAATGGAAACACATTTAAAATAAAACATGGATTATTTATTGACACATCCTTGACTCTATCATCTTATCATGTACCTTTCCCTTGACCTGTGAAAAACATTTCAAAAACTTGGGATGAGCATAAAAACTCAGTATGGGTTATAAAAAAAACATGGAAAGGAAACATGAGTTCATATATACATAAGAATGAAATCATACTTTACCCATAAGACATAGGCACTTTAACATACCTCATAAAATCATGAATAAATCATAGAAATCATAAGACATAAAGGTAACTTGAGGCATTCATAACATTCTTACATAGGGAGTAACCCTCTTGGTTACGTTTGGAATACCCATCACAGTATATTCCCTAAAATCTCTTCGGAGAAACCTTAACGTTTCACTCCTTCGCGTTACCCAATGCATTGGAGAGCTATAACGGGCTCACCCGCCCTTATTTTATCACGGAACCACCCGTCTTCATAATAATTCCCAAGAACCATAACATAATCATATCACATAAAACATGCATAAAGGAAACATAAAATGTCCACATTTCAATCACGAGATATCAATACAACACATTGATATAAAAACATTATGAAAACCATTTTTAATACTAAAAAAAAGTAAAATATGGTATTTATTTTTCTTTTAAAAAGAAGGTATGGCTTGTAGAGGAAGCCGAAACTCAAATAACGGTCACGACGGTGGAGAAGTCGTTGTCGCCGCATACGTACGACAAAAACATTCCCTTTTGTCATTTAGTAAACGCTTCGTATAAAAAAGATTCCTTTTGAATAAACATAAAAGTCAAAGGGTTTTATACACCGTATAAAAGAAAGTTTTGTATAAAATAAAATAAGCCTCAACGAAAGGAGATTGAGACGAAGTCCCATACCTCGTATCCGACTTGACCCGACCGTTCTTTAATCTCCTGAATAATAAACTTGAGTTAATATCTACTTTCTTATGAATCTTTTTCAAGTTCATTATTCCTTTTATACCATGTTATGAACATCATGTAATCAGTTAAGTTAATAATGTTCATTTTGTCGGTATTTGGTTCTTAAGTCAAAAATAGACTTCTTACACTTACATGTTGTTAATTTGGTCAAAGGTTCATTATATCCAGAATGGTATTCATGATGTAGATATCATATATGTCATATATATCCATTACATACATGCATTTATAATATTACATAATCATTTAGAGGTAAGAAATGAAATACACCGTTCATGGAGACGGTAAGCCGTACGTACGCATGAACGCTACTTTCATTTCAATTTCGTATTTTATAGAATGGAATCATAATGATATAAAGGTATATTATAATTCCTGTATAATATCATATATAATATCATAGTTCCATCCTTTATATGTCCCACATATGGTATTTAACGAATCAAATCACTTTGAGGGGGCGGTAGTCCGCACTTCCTAAAATGAAGATATCGTGTTTACCCATAATGGAAACCATAAAGGTATGCCAAAAATGAAAAAAAACAGAAGCTTAAGGAAAACATAAACATATTATATATCATATATAAAAATAGTGACATCATAATGGCCACCTTTGAAGGTGTTAAATGAGTGTTGAACAATCATCGTTTCGGGAGGCAGAATTTCGCCATCCACGGAAACCGTATGTTCTTTAACCATTTGATGTAGTTGTGTGAGAGTGTAGCTCAAATAAATCTTATAACAACATTCTAGTATATTGAAGATACTGGTTTTGTTACAAAGAAAGTAAATAAAAAGAGTTTAGGGGGTTGGAGAAGCAAAATAAAACAAATGAACATGAGAGAATGAATTACCTTTAAAAGTGTAACTCCTTTTGAGTTGAGCCTAAAGGCTTCCTTTGAAAGGATTCTGCCCAAAGTGAATCCTCTAGGATGAGGAGAGGGATGTGGACAGAGTAAATGGGCAGGGGTTGGCCGAGCCAAAGGCTTGAGGAGTGTGTGAAATGAGATAGAGGTGGGGGCCTTTTATAAGAGGAGAGGAGGGGCACTTTTGGAAAGTAAACAAATATTACTTTATTTGAAAATGTGTTTCGGTTTCAAAAGGTCCCAAATTGATATAATTCGTGGATAAGGTGATAAGGGTTCGAAATCCACTCATCCAATTGGTTTTGGACATGTTTAGTTCATAGATTTTATATTATCTTTCCATTTTATTTCAATCGTCAAATAATGATGTAATCGCTGCATCATTATTATGTCATAAATAATTTAATTTATTTAATGTCTAAAAATCATAAAAAAAATACTATGATGTAGGAAATCGTTTTAGCTTTCCAATTACTATTTATAATCAAAAATCTGATCTTTATAACCCCATGTAAAAATTGATTTCGTAAAACATCTCTCGTTTGTGTCATTTTTACTTTAACATTTAATAAAAAGTTATTTATGTCATTTCCAAACCAAAGTGTCTCCACGGGGTCCCCAAGTTGACCCATGGCTTTTCTTGGTCGGCCATGACACAACCAATAAGGTTGGGACATGTGTCTAGGTCATTTCCTATTATTAAAGCATTATTTATACCTTAAACTACCCTAATTACCACTAATCGCGATTAAGAACTTAATAAGTTACTATTCACCAAAAAAAAATTTTAATCTCATTGAACCCCATTTTACTTCTTAATGACAACCATGTATGTCGGATTTTCAAAATTCAATACACATTAGTGGTAAACTTTCATTTAACTGAAAAATTAGTTTGCCTGATTACCACTTAGTGGTTTCACTATTCATCAAAAATTGAAGTTTTTCAGAAAATTACCAAAAATTCACCCTAAGCTATATTTGATATTCCGAATTCAAAAATGAAGTCTATTTTACAAAATTCAAATCATATAAGTCACATTAATTAATTTAATAATTAATTCCCGCTGCCAGAGCAAATAGCGTGTTTTTACAAAACAATAAGTATCAAAAGATTAACACCAGTTTAAGTCTAATTTCAAAGTGAAATTGATTCCAATGACCACCATTGGATAAAATGGTAAAAATATATTCATATTACACATTAAGAACAATTCAAAAGATAATCTAATCATATTAATAAATTAGATTAAAAAGTAGTTTTAATGTAAAATGCAGTATCTTTCACTATTCATTAAAAAATGAACATTGTCAGAAAAATACCAAAAATTCACAGAAAGTAAATTTTGATGTCCCAATCATAAAGAATAAGTTTATTTTGACAAACATAATTTATAAAATTGTCAAAATATAGATTCAATAATGTTTTGCCATCAAAAGGCAGTAAAACAATCTTTTAAGAATATTAGTGTATTCCATGCATAAGATTGTATTTATTTTCATTTTAAGCCTCTATTACACTATCTTAATCATTAATAAACATAGATAAAAATATCTATTATTCATTACTTACTTGGGATGTTACATATATGGTCTTCCACAAATACTAAACTATTATGTATTTCAGGGTATGACTTTCTTGTCATCTTGCCAATGTAATAAAATAATGCATTGGTTTTAGGAAACTGTGGTCGGGGCGTTAAAAACCAATATAAACTTGTTAAAAATTATAAATTACTATGATTCCAAATATGGAATCCATACTTCCAAATTTAAATCAGACAAGTGGAAGACATTAATTTTACATTAATCATGTGGATGGGATGACAAATTGGGATTTGGAAGTGGAAATGTTCAAAAGTTTTGTAATTTATTACATATAAATTAAATTTGATATTTTTTACATTTACATAAATTAGTCTTAATGGTTTAAAATGGATATGATTATTCTTTAAAAACAAATATAAACAAGATATTACTATATAAATAGATTGGGAAAAAAATTATTTTTTGAACTAAAATTCACTATTATTCATTATTCATCAAAATATGAATGTTCCCAAAAAAATACTAAAAATACACCCAAATTTTATTTTTATGTATTGATTTAAAAAATGATGTTTATTTTTCATAAAATAATTATATATTTGTAAAACTTTAAATTTAACATAGGTGCGCCAATAAAAGGTTGTAAAACCACCTCTAAAAATCAGTATTTTTAATCATAAAATAGATTTATTCAAATAATTTTCATATTAAATTTATATTATAAAGGTAAAATAATTTCAAAAAATGTGTAAATATTATTTAATTACTCGTATTCATTATTGATGAGAAAAAATATGATATAACTGTCATATTAAATAATAATATTAATGCAATATTATCATTTGGAATAACTCAATCTTGCACCCAATGTAAGAATTTGAAGAAACTCTTTGTCACATTTTCTGTATACTAGTATAAAAATCATCCCTTTTATGATAATATTACTAATATAATTAATAATTATTAATAAATATGAAGAATAATTACTCTTTCATTATCTAGGATGTTACATAATGTTCTCATTATGACTCAAAGTTCATGTGTTTACTTTACAAGTGAAATTTTAGTTCAAAATTTTCATCACTAAATGTAAATGAATGGTACTCACTCATAGTGTATTGTCACTTTAATAAAATCAAACTAATGTCAAATTTTACATTTAGGAATTAGGTGTAGTTCACTCCGAAACATGGTAAGGCTGAAATTATTGAAAGTGGTTGTTCTTATTTAATGTAGACATCTTTATTCAAATCATATGTCACATAATGAAAATAAAGAAAATTAAATTGGATAATCATCATAAAATGGTAAAATAATCTATATTTTATTTTTAATTAATAATAATCGACTTTATTTTATTAAAATACATGGTGAGACCAATATAAATAAATTTTTGAGTTATCAGTTTAGATGTGAAATTCTAGTCTAAATCATTTTTTAGTCCCTAAAAACAGATAAAAAATACTATGATTTACTTGATAAATAAAAATAAAAATAAATAAGTTTATAATAAAAAAATTATTTCAAAACACATTTCACATACTTAAAATGGAATAAAATTTCATGGGTTATATTAATACTTTTTGGGAATAATCCCCAAACAATTCATGATGTGTAAAAATAAACTTCACATCATTCCTATATATGGTGTTCCTAGTGTACCATAATTTTAAAAGAAGTTATATTTTTGTTCAATTAATGTTTCAATCATTGAAAGATAATTAAATACATTCATATTATCTAAATATTATAGAAACAAATGATTCAGATGAGATTCTTGATGTGTGATAATCAACCACACATCATTATGATACATGGTATGATTAGCATGATAAAAGTGTCTTTTTTTATTTACAATGCACGTTTTATTTTGAAACACCTATCAAACACTCCAAACACTCCAAACCAAGAAATCAGTATCATATTTTTGTTGTACATTAGTTAGGATATCCATAAAAATTGATGTATAGAAACCAACCAAACATCATTTTGAAACATATTTTTTAAAACATGACTCAGTGTGAATGTTTTTAGTTTTATCGTGAAATTTTAGATTAAATAGTGCATTACCCACTAAAAAGGATAAGCCATATTTATATTTTATTGATAATTTTTTATGCTGTGTATTTTTAAAATATAAGAATCATACATATTCTAATCCAACACATGATGTCGATGGTATGACTGAAAGTGCATTTTTTTTAAAATATATAGTTTCTTCAAATGAGGTGTCACATAATCCAAAAATAGAAAAAGTGATTTCTTAGTACATTAATAGAAATATAATTAAATCATTTTAAAATTGTACAAATCTACCATATATAAAATCAACACATAGTGTCCCTAATATGACTCTAAGTGCACATTTTTAGTTTATAAGTCGCATTTTAGTTCAAAATTTGCATTAATAACTAAAATAATATAATAAATAATAATATTCTCTTAATAATTTTAGATAATGACCCATAATTAATTTATGACATATAGGAATCATCCAAACATCATTGAAAGACACATTTTTTTGGTATGAATGAAGGTTCAAATTTTTATTTAAAATCAAAATTTTCATTCAAAACATGAATCAAATACTCATAAGAGGTAAATAACCCCCAGATTAACTTATAAATTATGTTAAACAATCTATAACTAATTTATGTTTTTTTGGAATTTTCCACACATTAATTAAACATATGGGAATGTTTCCATTTTAAAAGTGTCATTTTATTAATACATTATTACATCAATATATTTTTAATTTATTTATATATATTAGCATTAATTAAATGATTTTATTTTATTATAGGTACACTATTATTTATTTGAAGAGGATTGGTTTGTTAAAAAACTAGTATAGTTATTTGTGTCTTTTGAAAGGGAGTCACAAAGATAGAAAAATATAGGGCCACTATGTTGTTTTTGATTTTTTCTAATATTATTGTAGTAATAAATTTTATGTTCCAATGTAATTGGAATGGACTAAAATTTTAATAATGAAGTTTTATCTGAAATTATGTTGTTATGTTTTTAGAAAATGTATTAAAATGATTTAAATTTTTTGTAACTTCAATGTTTCTATAGTGCATTGTTATTATAAAGGATCACTAAAGAAAATGGTTCTTTCAAAATTTCTAGATGTTGTGCTGAAAAATATTAATTTAACGTTTCCACAAATACCATTGATAAAATTAATATTTATCGATACAAAAATAGATTCTAATAAAGGACACCCTTTATTAGTACCATTCTAATACTGATAAAGGATCCTTGATTTATAGGGGGATTAAAATTTTAGTGCATTTTTAGACTTAATAATCGATATTCTAGGCATTGATAAAAGACCATTTTCTAATAGTGGTATTAATTAACTCTCTTAGTTTATGTTTATATTGTGGGTAATTCCTGATTTTTTCCATTAGTTAAATACTATCAATGTAATAAATATAGAGAACTGGACTAATTAAAATTAATGGGAATGGGTTGATTCACATGAATTTACCTACATTGATGATATTTCTCTTAAACTCGGTTATTTTTTAATAATATTTTCGAAAATAATTTTTGATATTAATCCTTGTGTGTTGATGTTGTGAGTTTCTATTGGAATAACCTTACCAAAAAGAATAATTACTTAAATGTGATAATGAACCATTTGTGTGGGGAAATTAATTTCCTTAAAAGTGTGTTTTAAGCAATAATGAAAAGTGTTGTATGATATAATTTTATTTTTTGTTCTGTGAAATTTTATTTTTTATAGTTGTGATTGGGTGGTTAATTTTATGATAAATGGGTTTGTTTTTATGTCTTGTGTGGGGTTTAGATATGTTGGTTGGGTTGTTAGTGTTGGTTCTGTACCAATTGTTATGGTAGATTACATAGTAGGCATAGTGTTTTATGGTTATGGATGTGGATTATGTAGTGAGGATATGGATAAATTTCCAAGGTTATAAGTATGGAATGTGAGGATTGTTATAAGTGAAGATATGGATGGTCGGTATAAGACGATTTCATAGATTCTTGGTGGTAGAAGCACATAATGGTTAACAATGGAATGGTCAATGGGTATGGATATAATGGAGTAAATATTTTCATAAATGAAATATTGATGCGTTTAATGAATGAAAAATGAAAGGAAAGAAATTTGGGGAATGGATTGAATTGTTTTTCATTAGATATGATTAAGAAAAAATAAAATCAATGCAATATGGTTATTGATAGTGAATCTGAAAATGGATTAAATCATGGGTCTTGATGGTAAATTATATATGATTGATATAAAAATTTCCATGTGATGTGGGGATGATTGTGTTGTTATATTTAGAATTGTTGAAGACGTATGGAGAAAGTTTTTTGTATATTTTTTTGGGTTGTGGAAGTGATGTTTTGGTAAACATAATAGGTTGGTGTTTTATATTTCCACAATTTCTTATATTTTATGTTGATTTATCAACATACCCTAGCTAAAATAGACCCCTCTAGGTTATAGAAATGCTCTGGGTTCTTTGTGTTTTCCCTTATCATCCACGTTAGATAGGGAATAGATTGATAACTACTCCAACTTCATTGCTCTACCTTACAGGTGTAGCTTTGGTGGTGATAGCCTAGAGTAGGTATGGTCATACCACCATAGTGTGCTGCATGCATTTACACCCTATGTGGTATTAATCTAGAAATTAGTATTATAAATATTAGCAGACCATCTGGGGTATCGTTGTAATGATAATTTCATGATACATTAGCAGAACCTATGGGGTATGATTGTGGAGGTATATGGATTAATGGAAGACTCAATTGGGTATTTATGGAATGATATAATATTGTGGGGTTTATTTATGGTAGAAAATGGTCATAAGGTTGATTTTTATCATGTTCAAAATACCTTATTATATCAAATATCTGGTGGATAAATAAGACATGATATTTGGAAAGGGAAATTGGATTATGAGGAAAATAAAAGTGAGGTATGTGGTTTGGTTTTAATGTGAGATATGGTTGGATGTAGTATATAAGTATATGTGATTTACCACAAGATGATTGATGATGGGGCATGAGAGTGAAAAACTAGTGGGAATTTTTTTTGAACCTTCTTATTATATTATCTAATTAATATTTTAGTATTCATGACTATGATATTTGGTTATTTATACTTAGGGAGTCTGGAAGGTAGTTGACATGATATGTGGTTGTTTGATTTGTTAACTATTCACTAACACATTGGTATAGATCTACCATATTTTCATGTGATATCCTTAGTATAATCCTAAAAGGTATTCTTATAATCCTCATCCCTATATATGTAAACTAAATTTTGGGTTTTCATGGTGTCTTTGGTAGCAAAGCTATATAGTACTATCATGAAGGTTGAGTTTTATTATACATCCACTACCTATGACTTCTATTTAATATTATTATTTAGAGACTTGTATTAATCTATCATATTCATAAATTATTGGATTATTGTGGTTCATGGATAATTAATATTATGGTGTTAATCAGTGGATTATAAATGTTTTCTTGTTCAATTTTATGTTAATGCCTCAAATATATTTTTTTAATACCACAACGCTGTCCACCAAAATAGAGTAGTTTGTAGATGGGTTTCATGGGTCACTCCTGACATTAATGAATGTCAAAGTGGTTTTAATAGTATTATTGACTAACTAAAAGTTATATTGATGGTGATAATTGAGATTTAATATACAGACTAGATATAGGAATTTCGGACAATTTCATGGGTTGGTATGGTGGTAGTATTGGATGACTATGGTATGTGTTGTTGTATCTTGGATGTCTTGGTCGTTAAGGTTTATGTCATTAGGAAATTAGACTCTTTGGTTCCCTTATTATTTATCTTCTTTTAGTATCTCTAGTTAACTTATTGGGGGCTCTATATTGGGGTACTATTCTTGTTTGATGTATGTTCATTAGATATTATCATTCCTAGTTATATTTTCTATCAACATAGGGTGGAAAGTCCATTTCAGTTTCATCCTCGGAAGTAGTAGATGATTTAGATGCCACATCAGCCACATGTACTACAAGATTATTCTCTTAAAAGAGGGGATGGATCTGGTAAATGATATCCCCATGATGTCTCTCTCCCTCAGGGGGATAGGGATTATTACACAAACATTGGTGGTCATTTATAGGTGGCTAGAGTTGTTGGATATAGAAATCTTCATGTTTTGTGTGTGTCATATCCAGAGGGACTAGAGATCATATGAGGTAAAATTTTATTATACTTTATAATGTATAATTTATTATTTTATTCTACTTTACTTCACTCTTTAAATAAACCGTACTTGGTTCATTTCATGGGACACATAGTTGATGGGATTTTAGTTTAGCAAGTGTTGAGTACATAGGATAGAGTACATTCGAATAATCATGATGTTTTTTGAGGGTAAGATCTCATTATGGGATAGAATCAATCATCTTGGTATTTATTTTTTAGTCTAGAAATCACCCTAGGATTCCATTCATGGAATCGAATGGTTTTATTCTAATTATGTGATAATTTATTGATTTAGTAGGAGAGTTTTATTCTGTGATAAGGAGGTAATGTTTGTGATATTCATTGTATAAGAGGAGAAATAGATGGTTCAAATTTATATTTCATTTGTTGTATCAATTAAAAACATTATCATTAGGTTCAATGGAGTTGAAGGTGGTGTATGTCCCTAGATTTTTTGGAATAGTTTCTGAATGTCTCCCCAATAAGGTTTTGGATTTAAACACTAGATGTGATATCATGTTTGGAATAAAAATATAGACTTGGGCCTCTACGATTTCAAAGTATCCCTATTAGATAGAAAATTGAGAGATTCCAGAGATGGTGATTGATATTTATGATCTGATTAAAAATGGTTTCATATCATATAGTCTATCACCTCAGTTTAAACTATAATTTTTTTCAAAATGGTGGATGGTAGAATTAGGTTTTTTAAGACTACTTCCATGTATATTAGTTAACACTAATGAATAGTTCCCTTATACTGATGATATACGACCTATTAAAAAAATTTATGTTATCCATCTATTTTTTTAATTTTGTTTTCTAGTATATATATCCCAAGATGTGGGTGAAGGGGGAAGTTATCTGAAATAATATATTCTAGTTTCCATATAGAATCATTGAGATTGAGTCTGTTTTGTTTAGTTTCAATAATTCCCCACAAATATTCAAGAGACACATGAAAACTATGCACTATGAGTTAATGAATTGATTTGTGTACATGTTAATCAATTCCTCCCAGAAAAACTTGTGTTCTGAGGAGGAGCATGTTGGAAACAATTATCCAATTTTATAATTCCTTTAAATCTTTCAAATTTAAGGGAAGATGGCCATTTTGGATTTTTTTGATGTCGGAGGTTCACTTAAATGGAAATGTGGTGGACCAATAGAGAGTTTTATTAGATACAATTATGATTGGGGGATTTGCCTGTTGGGACTCACCTAAGAATATTATCGATATCCATGGTTTCCACTATCATTAGAGCTATAATGAGATGTTTTAATCCCACATCACACAATTTATATCTCCATTGATATTATTTTCCACGAAAAAATTTGAATTTTCATAGACCTATTAGTTTCCATAATATTTTGACTAATTGATGGTAAAGAGGGTTAATTCTCACATTCTTCAAATTCTGATGGGGGATTGTTTTTTGAGGTGTTATCTGACTCTTCCCATATCTATTTGGGTTGTTTCATGATTCAACAGAGAGAAGTGATATCCTATGTCTCCATAACATTACTTCCCCATCAGTATAAATATTTTACCTCAGAAATTAAATTAGCAGTGATAGATTTTTCACTAAATTTTTAGTGACATTACCTCTTTGGTGAGTGATTTGTGGTATCAATAGATTACATGAGCTTATTTTATGACTTTCCTTTTTAAGATTAAAATCAATGATAATAGAGATGGATGAAATTTCTCTAGGATTATGACTTTGAGAACTCCTATATCCAAGGAAGTGGAAGTATGTTATATATACACAAACTAAAAAGACCTGTGGATAATTTTTTTGAGAATATATTGGTATTTGGGAAGGGATAATGGATCTTGCAGGGAAGAATCGTGAAATTGAGGAAGAAATTTAAAGTGTTTTCCTATTTGGATGTTATTTTATTCCTCCTTGTTCCATCATGTGTAGGATTATAAATAGAGCGACTCCAAGGTTGAGGTTAATTGTGATTGTGTTTATTATGATTATAACTTGGTGGGATGGTCAGATAATGATCAACATCAGATGATGTTTATGTTAAGAGTATTTTTTCGAAAAGTTGTGTATGAGGATGTTATCAATGAGTCTCATAGTTCAGTAGTAAAAGTGTATCATTGCATGTAAATGAATTGTCTCATATTTAAGGGTAATCTTTGGTGACCTAGGATGAATCTATCTAAAGTGGAGTTGGTATTATAGTTGTAACAACTAGATATTTTAAATTATATATTTTTTCAAAGCTTGACTGACTGAAAATTAAATTTTTATTATTCCAACACTTTTTAGGAAAAAGTGAGAAACCAAACATGACATCAAAGACTTAAGCACAACCAAACCACCACGGTACAAATGTTTCGGTCCAAACAACTCATCCAAGCCTACATAGAAGAGCCCCACCTAGCATGAAAAACATTAAGATCTGCTTCCTCATACTCCTCACTTCTCGGCTAGATGTCTTGTGCATGAATGCACGGGCATGGTACTGATGGAAACGCTATACCCTCTCAAACATCCAATTCTGAAAAGCAAGGACCAAGAGAAAACTCGTAGCTCTGAACCCCATCTGGAGCAACCCCTTGTAAGAAAACAATTACAGCGACCCAAAAACCTCGAACCGTAGGGCCACAAGAAAATCACACCATAAAAAGGATCACAACCAAACATCACAATCCATCAACACACTCCCTTCATCCTGAAGCTTCGGAAGAAAACTTCCAACTCATCGCCCACCAGTTGATCCACCAAATCATCCCAATCAACAAAAACAAAGGATTCACCATGATCAGGCCAGCAAAGGACTGCAGAACCATTGGAAACCTGAAACAAGTGACCCTCCCCCCTCCACGCCACTCTGAGGTCGAAGCTGAGCCTCCCCTTCAACGCCAATACAAGATCTGAGATGCCTTCCCCGCTGGAACACCTCTGCCCACCCAGATCTGAAGCCATACCCACTAAAGCCTTCATCCGCGGAGCATCGTGGGATTCTGTTATGCCTGAACAGACAAAGCTAGAGGCCTGAAGCTGCGCCCGCCAAACTGAGATGCTCACGCCCGTCAAATGCCTTCACCCGACCAGATCTAAAACAGGACCACCGACTGCCGAGCGAGACAAGGTGAAGAAGACGGCACCTCGCCTCAGCAGACAAAGCCAGAAAATGCCACAGTGGACCGAGCCGATGCCGAGATGGAGGAATCAGACACCACGCCGTCCGAGTTACGCCGGAGGAGGGGAGGGAGCATCTCCGGAAGCTGAAACCCTAGCCCCTCTGGAGGGAAAAAACACTGCCGCTCAGAGGCTATTAATTTGTTTGATAACTTTTTAACATTAAAACAAAGACTAAAAAGAGATTAACCATATTAGATGAATATTATTATAAATAAAAATATTTTAATTAACTAGAAATTCATTCAAAATAGTTTTAAGTCAAATTAATGTTTTAAAAAATAATTATTCAGTAAATTTTGTTATCCATTATAATTTTTTAAATTTTATATTTTTAATTTGAAAAAAAGATGTCATTTTTTTATTCAGAATTTTTGACATTAGCATAGGACTAATTTTTTAGATTATTCTAAAATAAATAATTTTTTGATAATTTGTAAAAAATACTTATATTACCAATAATATATTCTTTATAAAATTAAAAATATCTGATATATACATATAAAACATATAAAAATATTTAGTGTACCATAAATATACTTGATAAGTAATTTTATTCATCTAAAAATACTATATTTAATTTATAAAACCTAGTTTTATCATTTTGGAAGCTTATGTTATATTATACACTGAAGAATATTTTTTATTTTCTTATAATAAATAATAGTATTCAACACATTTAAAAACATAATTTAAAAAAATTGATTTCATATTTTTGATCCATATTTTCATATTATGTGTTCAATTTTATTTTTTCCACTAAAATGAATCTACTGTGATTAATGTCAATTACTGTTATAAAAGTAAAACTGTTATCTTAAAATATTATTTTATTTTAAAAAATTAAGTTCTATTTAATGAAATAAAATAATATCTTCAAAAAAATATTTTTATATAATTTTTAAATAGATATATAAATATATTAAGACTTATTCAATGGTTAATTAATAGTAAATATGTTTTAGAGGATAAAATGCTAAAAACTATTTTTTTCAACAAAATGATTTTTTATTCATAATATGTTTTTATTGAATGGTAAATCGTCTACTATTTGATACTAAATTTGAATATATGGATTTTAAAATTATTTTTATAACATAAAAAATTTGCAATAGGAGTCACATTATAATTTTCAGAATATATTAATTAATTTCATAAAAATTATTAACAAAGGTAAAGAATGTAAAAGTTAATAACACTAAGGGTAAATGACTAAAAAATGGATAAAACGTAGAAACAAGAAAAATAGTTAGAAATTATAGACCTTGACTCATCCCAAATTAAATAATTTCCAATTTTTTATTCTTTGACCATTTAACAGTGTTATTCCATCCTTGAAAAATTAAATGGGTATTCAAAAGAGTGTCATTTTCTTCAGTTTTAAAAGGGTACAACCTAAACCAAATTTATCAACCCATTAAAATGGGTTTTATCTATGAAAATAGTTCCCAAACCGCTCATAAAAATGAGCCCATTGTTTTATAATCCTTTTCCATTCCAAAACTCTAATCTATATATAATTGATGTGTTACCTAAGGGAGACCATCTAAAGAGAGAGGTAATTTTTTCAACAGAGCTCTCTTTGTTCGTTTCTTCTTCTACCCTCCCAAATATTTTCTATCCATGAACATATTATAAAAATATAATGGTTAATATTATATATATTAATAATCTAATGTAATTTTTCTATCTAACTCTCTTTAAATCTATTAAAAAATTGAAATCATTGCCCCATTTTTGTGCCGACTACTCCCTCCATGAATGATATGTTCTATTTTTTGAAACCACCATACATGGATAGAATAAAAAATAAATTTAATTGAAAATATATATTAATTAAAAAATAGTAATATTATGAAATTATAATTACTTTATTTTTATATCCCCTTCTCATTCTATAAAAAATGTGAGCGTCGTTTGTGTGTTTGGTGACCACCACCTCCACGAAATGACAAATTTATCCTTTTTATTACCACCAAATATAGATAACATTAAAATTTTATTTAAAATGTAAAAATTATATTTTTGAAACTATGAATATTATGAAAATATAATGTTAAAACTATATAAGTAAAATATACAATAAATTATTATAGTAAACTAACCACCTTAAATGAACATAATGAGACACCTTCATAAATTTGAGTCAATTTAGGTAAAACCAATAGAATAGTATAAATTTAGATGTAATAGAATGATAAATAAATATACATTAATATTATATATATTATTATGTTAATTCATAATTCATTTTTACTTTTCCAAAATATCCACAAAGTATGAGAAAAATTGACCAAACCACCTCATCTAGCCTCCGTAAGAGAAAACTATATAATAAATAAATTAAATATGTTAATAAAATTCCATATAAAATGATATATATATGAAGAAAATTAAAAATAAAGTTTCTAATAAATTTAATTGTATGTTTTATGAATTTAATCACATTTATAGGTCAAATTGATACCTAAGGGAATGGTTTTTAGATCACAATTTTGTTTCATTGAGATATAGTTTGTATTCACAATTTTTTTCTTTTTTCTGGTCTATATATTGATTAAAATTTATTTTATTAAAAAAACATTAAATTTATCTTATTTAATTATACATAACCTATTTTACATTACACATGTTTTCAATTTGAAATGTTAATATATTGTATGGTTTTTTTCACTCAAAACACCTTTTACTACGTTTTTATATTTCATGTTAATCTTCATATTCTTTGATTGGTTCCTTCCATAATAATATTATATTTCACATTAAATTATCATCCTATCTATGTAAAACTAATTTTTTTGTTCAAATATTATACCCTGATGTATTTATTAAACAAAAATTATGTTTTTTTGGGCATATTTATCAATATATTAAATAATAGTTTCACCTCCATGTCAATATTTCTCTATTCCCTCTAATTGTTACCTTTTTATTTGGTAACAAAATTATGGTTTTTCTTAGGTAAAAATTATGTATTCCTTATTCTATTTAAAATGAATGTTATATTATCCATTTTTATAATGTTATATTTCAAC
The DNA here is from genome assembly GCA_963277665.1 of Viscum album. Taxonomy (NCBI): domain Eukaryota; kingdom Viridiplantae; phylum Streptophyta; class Magnoliopsida; order Santalales; family Viscaceae; genus Viscum; species Viscum album. The sequence goes on from OY728132.1 coordinate 779,419,522, forward strand.
ATTGTAATTCTAAAATGTAAATATGGATCTTTCGAACCACCCACATCAATTTCAGGTTATGTATTATCTTAATTATCAACATTTTACTATATACTGTTCTAATATAATTTATATATATTCTATATATATGAAATTTTCATATAAACCTAGTTTTTTTAACATTATTTTTTATTGAGAATATATGTTTTGATTTCCCATCATAATTATCTATTTTATGTACACTCGATTTAAGGTAACATCACAATTTATTATTCCATTTTAAATTCCACCCATATCAGTTGTTTTTAACCATGAATGTATTTTTAAACACCTAATTATTTTATGTATAAACCTCCCGGTTGAATTTTGGTCAAATGATAAATAATAAAATTCTTCAATATATTTGTGGTCCTTTACTTATTTTATAATGAATCTCCTAAGTGGTTTATTTTTAGTCGTAAATTTAAAATTTTTCACATGATTTTTTAATAAATTATAATTCAATGTTTATAAACAATTATTTATTAAAAAATTCACAAAAAGAAATTTAATTACATATTCTATTGTTCATATTTACTAAATATCCTTTGTCATTTTTGAGGAATTATTACGATACTCAAATCATCCTCATCAGTTTTATCATGCTTATTTTTTTTTATTGTTAGTTTTATTCATGCGGATCAAATATTCTTATAAATATTATAAATATAAAGGGTGAAACTCGATAACACTCCAATAAAATACTAAATGTTTAAACACATGATATCTCATGTATGGTCCATGAGAGTTTATCCAATGCACACTATGTAATGTTTCTTGGATGTGAGCCTTGAATTTTTTTAAGATGTTGGGTTTTTTATTTTTTCCACATATTTATGGACTAATTACCTTATGATATTTTAAAATTAATAAATTATTCCTTAATTACCTCACACTATTATTTCATAGTACATGATTTTTCATTTTAAATTACATGTTATGGTATCATTTTTAATACTCCAAATTTTTTGTCATTGATATTAAGGTGATGTTGTATTGTTTAATTAGAGTTATGTTATCATGAAATATGGGAAACTCTTATTATTTTATATTCTTTTAAACAAGAAATTTATCCTACCTACGTTTTCTCATTTTATTTTTATGAAACCCTTGAGCGTATGACTTAGCTAAATAAAAATTTCATCTCACCCGTTTATCAATTTTCTATTCTGTAGATTATAAATACGAGTATAAATAATGGGAAGTCTATTAGGGAGTACAGTGTGGATCATTTATGTGAAAATAATCAGAAATATTATCAAATAAGATTATTTTTAGCTGATAATCAAAGACATTATACAATTAAATCACGGGATTATAAGATTATTGTTTGGGGTAACGATCATATTATGATTATGATTTTAAATAAAAATAAATTTATCTGTGGTGACTATTATAGGAATTAGAGAATGGATTAATTTTTTTGAAGATTAGTTTTCTTATTTTTTGGGATTATGTTAAGATAACTTTAGTGAAAACCCTAGTGATATATCTAAGGTATATTTCTAATGAATACATCATTAAATTTGGGTGATGTTTTAAGTGATTCATATTTTTATGAATTTAATCCTTTTCAGGATATAATAATTTGGATATGGATGTAGAATAAATGGGCTAAGGGGTAATCACCCCTAAAAATTCTTGTTGATTATTAAATAAATCTTCACTTGGTGCATAATAAGTTTTCCTAAGTCTATAAAGTAAGTTAAAAAATTTTTAGGGATATAATTTGGTTAATAAATTTATCATTATGAACTATTATGAAGGATTTAATATTTATTGGAAGTAGTATATATTGTTTGAGATAACCAGGCCCAAAAAATCAGTGAATGAATTAATAGTTATTTTGGTTGAACTAAAATATAATGTGATAGTTTTTTAGAGTAATAATTTTTTTTATTGATTTTTATATAGTGTCTTATGTTAATTTTCTTATGATATTAATTATTCATCAGTCTAATAAATCCATTTTGGTTTTACGAGTGGAATTATCTAAAATTAACTATGTTTATAATCGATACAACAAATAATGAAAAAGTTTCCCAAGGAGAGGAAAATCTGGATAAGAGATCGAGTAAAATAACATATGTGTGTGTCAAACCAACCATCATGATTTATTATTCAAAATTTAAACATTTTAATGTTTATGAAAATACCAAATAATGGTTGGATGGAGTATCATGGATGTCCAAGTAATAATGATTCTTAAGGAAAAAGATTTAATATCATTCATGTAAGAAATATGGGAGGATAGATCTAGGGGAATTTTTCAATGTAATTGGAAGATTTTTTATTTTTATTAAGGAAGGGTATCTATCAGAAAATTACTAATGAAAAAATGAAGAGTTTAAATAAAATTATAGTGGAGAATTTTCTTCCTAAGGATAAATTAACAATTCGATGTTTAAGATGATTGGAATTTTGGAACTGTAAAATCCAACAAGATAATCCAAGGGATTAAGATGAAAATTCCCAAAAACATACTCTTTTACCTTAGGAATATGGAAAAGTCAATGAAAATAAAATTATTTATGTTAATAGTGATAATTAATTAGTGTTGGTTATTCATCACTCTAGATTTTTGGATTTTTTATATTATATAGATTTTCATAACCTAGAGGCTACTAAATTATAAATAAAAATACCTATTTAGTATCATCATTTTATCAAATATATTGGAATATCTTTGATGTTTTTGGTATTGTAATTCATGTAAGTATTATAATCCTTCCTTAAGATCAATTTGGTGTGATTTTGGAAGTATATTGGTTATCTACACATGGAATCGATAATAATTAATAAAATAGATAAATAAAATTACCTATTTATAAAAACATAAAATCATATATCACAGATAGGATTCCCATTATCTCTCTTGTAAAAAAAATTGGGTGGTTTTAGATTAAAATATTAATGAAAAAATAAAAAATAACATTGACCAATTTTAATAGAAAAGATATATTTATTATATTTATAAGGTATTTATATCTCTAGAAATTATATATTTTATTAAGATTGACTATTATGTGATGATTGAAATTAATTGGTCACAATTTATTAAACAGGGGATAATGTAACAGTATAATATTTTAAATTATATTTCATATTCAAACCAACCATCATTATTTATTATTGAAAATTTAAACATTATATAGTTTATGAATATTAGAGTCATTATCAACCATAAATCATCATATACTCAATTAGTTTCTATTTTGGAGACTTTTATACCTGAATTGCCACATGAAATCATTAAATATTCATTTTGTATTTTCCAAAGTTCAATTTTATCAATATTTAAAAGGACACCACTTCCACCATATTATTACACCCATTACACGGAATTAAATCAAGGAAAAACCATCCCTATATTATCATTAACCTTATCACAATATCTTCTCATCCACTCCCATTCAAAAATACCGTGCTTAGGATCCTAAAGGTGTTACCCAAGTGGAGAACACCTAAATGGATAGGTAATGATCAAAACTGAGATTTCTCAATTCTTTTCTTCTTCTACCATCTGAAATAATTTCCATCCCTAAAATTTTGATAATATAATTATTATTAATATTATGAATTTTATTATACTAATTTATCATCACAGTTCAACATCCCTCCAAAATCATTCATATAGAGAAGATGTAGTCATGAGTTTGGGCTGACTACCACCTCCATGAACGATATAGTTTATTTTTTCCAACAACCTTACACGGATAATACATAAAGATTTATATAATGAAAAAAATATTAAAGTTATAAAATTGAATATATTTGGAAAAAATAATTATATTATTTTCATAACCACTTCTGTTTTATGAAAAATGAGAGTGTCATCCATTTACTTGGTTACTACAGCCTCCACAGAATAATGTCTTCAATTTTTACACTATATTAAAACATTATAAGATTAAACAATAATTTTCTATATATTAATTATATTTATGAAAAATATAATAACTTTTAAAATATAATATTGGAAAATATATATGTGATATTAAAAAAAAGGTTATAGTAATGTTGACCACTTTAAAGGAACATTTTATTGAACACTTCATAATGTGAGCCCATTTTGGGATGAAATATTGAATGGTTTCAATTTTGTGACAATGAAATAATAAAATAAATACACCTATAAAATTATAGATATTATGAATCAATTTTATGACACATTTTACCATAGTCAATATAATGACCAAGTTATTGAAAAATTCGTTGAACCATTACAAGTGACCTTCATAATAGATAATTATATATTAAATTGATTTCATATAATAATAAATGGACCATATAAATCTATATATATAACAATAAAAGGTTACTAAAAATGTTTTTTATTAAATTATTTTAATTTCCATCTAATTTAATTTCATGAACATATAGAATTAGAACCTAATGTATGGGTTTTTTATCTCAATTGTTTTCGTTATGATGTGATTATTATTTTTTACTTCATTATTATTTATTATGAGTTTATTTTACAACGATTTATTTGTGCCATAAAAAATTGAATTATAGGGTATTTAAGAATCCATCTCATTTTTACCGTTCACGCATTTTCAATTTATATATTATGAAATTTTAATTGAATTTTTAACTCAAACATCATTTCATTATATTCTTATATTTTTTCTTGATGTTTTTATATAAGTTACATGTTTCATCCACTGTAATATTTTATTTCATTTTACAATATCTTATTCTCTAGATATAATAAATTTTTAAATTTGGTGATCATTCTTTGAATACTTTCATCCAAAATAAAGTATATCAATTTGTAGAATATTTATCATTTACTTTAAGGATAGTTTCCCCTTCTTGTCCATATTTTTCTATTATAACCAATATTCCCCTTTATATTTGGAAACAAAATTATTATTATTTTCTCATGTTCTCTTCATATTTATTATTACAATAATTTAAAAATAATAATTTTTTGTCCATCATTAAGGTGGGGTATATTATAAATATTTATTTGACAATATTAAAATAGATATTCTAAATAATCATTGTTACATTTGTATTAATATTATTTTTATAAATTTTTTATTTATTTTTTACAGGTTATTAATCTGATTTGTGTATTTATATTGAATAAATATATACCAAATTTTATTTATGTTTAATTTTTTTATAATTAATGTCTTAATTCCCATTAAAAATTATCTCTTTTAAGTAAACCCGATTTATGCGAACCTACCAATTTCTTATTTCATGTCCTGAACCACCCCTATCAAATGTTTCTAAAAATTCAAATATTTTTTAATCCTCTAAATTTTATTTAAACCACTATTATTTCAATTTATTTTAAAATGAAAATAATTATCCATTCGATTCATTTAGAGTTCCTTTATACATTTTTGTTTAACATCACCTAATTTTTTATCTTTATTTTTTTTCAATCATTATAAAGAATATTTTTTACATTGGAAGTCAATGATAAAGAAATTTTCATCTTTGAAAAATGAGAATCCAAAAATGATTTAATTACTTCTTATATTTGTAATATTTATGGTATATCATTTTCTTATTCTTTGATACTAGATTACAAAACCCAATTCCTTCTCATGGGGTTTACCTTAATTATTGATTATATATATTTACTTTTAACCATGTGGTACATATATAAATGTACATTTTATTAATACGAATGGTTTACCTATATTTCAATCTAATGAATTTGTTAATTTTTTTCATCTCATGAGATATCATGTATTCTAAGTAAGAGGTTATCCTAAGGACACTTTATTGTGGCATTTTCATCATAATCCTTTGATTATTATTATGATGTGATATCATGATATTTCCACATATGAAAGATTAAAAGAACTTATTTTAGAATTACCATAATATATTATTCCTAGCATATCTCATGCTCTTACAAAATTTTGTAGGTTTTTTCATTTTCAATTTTGTTTTTGACAATTATGACTTTAGTCAACTCGAATTGTTTGATGTAATTTTTAGTAAGATATTTTCTGTAACGACCATGTCTTATCAGATTATTTTGATGTATCCGTCAATTAAATGGTTTCAATTACTAAGAATTTCATTTCATTCATTTATTAGGATTCCAATCCCTATTTTATAAAGATCATTATTAATTATTAGAAGTCTTGAAGGGAAACTAGTGTGGATGAATTATGTAGAAATGTTAAAAAAATTTGTAAAATTGATTACATATATTTTTGATCCTCAAATAAAATAAAAATATAATTATTAGATTTTTTATATTTCCATTATTTGTAATGTTCATATTATAAATTTTTTTTGAAATAATGATGTGTTTATCTTGTGTTTTTGGAGTTGTAATTTGTTTATCTGTAATTTTTGGAATAAAATCATGTTCTAGGTGATTTTTTTGATTCCATTGGATGTTGTTATATTGAAATAGGAGGGAATATCGATTGATTTTTTCACACATTCACCATAAAATAGTTAGTATTTTATTATATATGGGTAACCATATATGGTTTTAAATTTTCATCACAATTATAGGCCATAAAATATTTGAGTTATATTGAGGTTTTAGTGAGGATGTTTATGTATGGGATTGTGTGGATTCCTAGGGTGTCAAGGACCATCATTTCTGATCATGATCTTCCTTCTACAACATGATTTTCATAGTATTTAAATGTTTTCTTGTCTCCCAGATTCACCTCATCACTACATTCCATACCCATATGCATGGGAAGACTGATATAACCATTTATACATTGGAGAATATGTTGTGAGTTTTCATCTTGTATTTTTTGGGATCCCTGGTAAAAAAAATCACATAGATTTTTCATTTAAAAAATGCATCCATTATTTCATTGGTATGGTTAAATTTGAGTTTTTAAGGAAAAACTACCAATATATATTTTGTTGGATCGAGGATGGGGAGACATCATTTATTACCATTGTTGGGGTGAAAAATATGACTGAGAAGATATATGTGATTTGGGAATGGATGAAGGTGGAAAAATAGTCAGAAATCATATATTAAATACTGGTGGGGTTTTTTTTGAATATGGAGACACTATATTCATGATAGTTTCTCCTTATCATAGGTAACATAGATTTTTTAGGGGATTAAGATCACTTTCTAGTTTATATGACCCTTGTAGGCATTGATTCATGTTAGTGATGTGAAATATCATTTATCGATTTCTCCCTAGATATAACTTATCCCTAACTTATTTTATGTGTCACATCACTTATGGTATCTTTCATATGATTATCATGTCATTAATTAGGGATAGTAGGATATAGTTGATGATGCATCATTCCCAGAGTTTCTATTTGAGATCCAATATAATCCAGAAGCAATATTTCATTACAGTGTCCTTCCTTTGGTTTGAGTTATATTCTGGCATGGAATGGTGAATGAGAGTAAAGCAGAACAAGATTCATAGATGGATAATAATTCTCAAGATAATTTTTATTTTTATAATTTTTATATAGATGATATGTTTAAATTCATATTTAGTTTAATTAATCGATTACCCATGGATGTTTTTCTTTTTTTCTGCTAGTGTTCATTTATTCTTATTTTGATCGCATTGTCTCGTTTGAGGGGTATCGACAATGGAATTTTAGGTTTGTGGTTTTATTGGAATTTTATTATGGGTTTGTATTTTATTCTCATAAAATATAATATTTTGGGAGTAATATAATTTAATGTTCTATAGATTCATATCCTATTTCATTATGTCTATTGTGTGCTTGGTTTGTCGAGTGGAGGTTTTATTAAGGAACAATAAAGTCCAAGAGGAATCTTAGCTATGTAAAAATATTATAGTGGGGGGGGGAATATGTTGTTTTATAATATAGTTGTAAGGATAAAATATAATTTGAATTATGCATTACACCATGGAAATTAAGGTGTTAATATTATGGGTTTCTATATTTTGGGGAGCATTATAGACTGGGTGTTTTCCTATGACAAAATATGGGTATACAAATTTCTTAAAGAATATGAGATGTTGATGATTGAATCATGGTCTTGATGGTTGTAGAATATAGAATGTAGTGCCAGGTTTTACTAGTTCATTAAACTTCAGAGCTATTTTATACAGGGTACCAGATTTATCACACATAAACATTACATCCCTGTAAATGAATATTCAATTTATAATAAAAATATCCATGCCGGAATCATTTAGTTCTAGTTTCATTGGAATATTTGACAAATAAAAAAATAGTTCATAAGTGGGCTATGTTATATCCCACTATGTTCTTAAAAACTATTACTCTTCTTAGAAATAGCATACATTATACCTTTATTCATACCCTGGGAAAAATGAACAAAAAAATGGATGATCTAGGATTATCATTACATTAAAACAATGGATATCTCATTATAACATGATAATATTTGTATTAGAACATGATAATAACAATTGAAAATCATGACATACATATCCTTGATCATAACCGTGATTCATAGAATATATATTATCAATTCATAAGAAATGAATCCTAATGTACTCAACAAACATTGGTATCAGAGCATAATATTGGAATAAGACATACATTTTTGGCATACACATAATCATATTGAATCTTATGTCAATGATACCCACCAAAGAATTCATAAATTTTTTTGTCTTAGTTTAACCAACCATGTACCTACTTTGGGATTGGGATAACAATTTCGGAACCCTCTCTCAGTCTTAGGATAATCACCCATATTCCCAATTTTGAGCTTGGGAGAACATATCATATACCTTTACCTCATATAGTATTAATCATTTTTCAATGAATTAGAGGGGTATATGGGTCCCACCTATCAGAAAATGAAAATCTTAAAAATATTTCACAAAAGATCATAAAAAATTTCACATTTTAGAACCTATGAAAATAATTGGGTTTTATAAACATCTCATCGTATCATAAAATGGAAAAAATATGGTTTCCATATTAATGTTACTAATTAATTAGGAATAACCTTTGTAAAATGAATGGGTTTCATAAAAATATGGTTATCAGAAAATAAATAATTCAGAGAAAGAATAAGAATGGTATCCTTGAATCAAATCCCCACTAATGAATAAGAAACATCAATGGATTACAAATTAGATGTTAAATGATTTTCAAATTAAAATCACTTGGAAATTTTATTGAGTAAAATATCCATTATAATTTGAAAAACTCTTTTCCAAATAAATATGATTTTCCAAATAATTTCAAATTGAAATAACGTTGTAAACTTATAAAGGGGCATTTAAATATAATATAAAACATTTCATGAGTAATATAAACATTCAACCATGAAAAAAAAATTTAAAAATAAAAAAAATCAAAATATTTTTCATTTAAAAAATTATAATGAATTCTTATAATGGAAGAATTAGAGATCAATTAAAACATTTTTAGAGGAAAATAACATTTTCAAAAAAAATTAACATAAGTAATTTTGAAAATTATAATATTATAATATAAATTTGGAAACATATAATTTAATCTTCAATAAAATGGTCTTGATGGTGAGAAATTATGGTCATGGTGTACACATTAAAAAATGTTCCTTTTACATTTTCTATAAAATTCAAATGGTCTCTCCTTGGAAAATGACATGAAGGTTACTTTCTAAAACAACTGCCAATAATTATAACATGTGATTGATTGAATTTAATAAATCCTCTTCTAAATATATAAAAATTATAAAATATTTTGTAAATATGGATAATGAAGAAAAATAGTTTTCAAACAAATAGATAAAAAAAATTTGTTTTATTTTAAAACATTATTTTGAAATATTAAGTATATAAAGAGATAAAAATATAGGGAAAAATTTATACCAAATAAATAAATATATGAGAATCAAATTCATGAGTGTCTTGAGATATATTGCATGATATTTCATTAGTGGAAGTATAAACGAAAGATATCCTGAAAAATCATGAGATTGTATCGCAGACTACTTACTGCATTGGTAACATAGAATCGTAAGACCCAAAAAGGATTGAACATAAATTAAAAATTATATATCCTAATAATAAATTAATTAATGATATTAAATTTAAAATTAGAGATATATATATATATAACATAAAATATGTTCGGTCTATATCATAAGGTATGTCCCAAAGAAGGAAAACTGAGACGAAACAATCTTACTTTAAGTCTTGAATTCCATTTTACACATTCGAAACACATATATAATAAATATAACATAATTAAAAATATATTAAATAAATATATTTATATATATCATACCACATATGATTTACTTGTAACCTTTTGTACCCATTTGTCAGCAATTCCATGTTAAAATCATGGTTCAGGCAATAACTAGTTTGTTTTTAATGTATATATTGATTTTTTTACATCTAGTACTCTTACATTGATCATTGTTAAATATTAAAAGGATTATATATATGAAATAAATATCATATATATAAAAATATGTGTGTGTATGTGTGTTTTTATTGTAATCCATAACTATTATAAAAAAAAATGAAATACATCATACTTGTGGACAGTAGGTTGTATGCACATAGGAATGTTGTTTCAATTTTATTGATGGATGAAAATAAATAAAGGTAAATAATATATTATAATTAATGAATAAATTATATTTAATATATATTGCATATACTTATTAAATATACCCTAATTACATTCCATGAAAATAGATAGTGGAAAATGAGTCACATCGCTACACGAGGTAGTAGTCCGCCATACACATGAACGACATTATCATATCTGCGATGAATGGAATGTAAGAAGTTTAATGTTATATAATAATTAAAAAAGTATAAATATACAAAAAATATAATATATATTCATTTAATCTTAATTTATTACCATACATGTAAAACATAAATGAAAACATAACACATCAGTTTGTGAGGCAGTAGTCCATCGTACACATGGGAAATGATATTATTTTTCAGTGGGTTGTATTGTAAGACGTTAGAAGGTGTATTATAATCCTAGAGGTAAAATAATATCATAAATATAATATATAAACATTTAATTCCTCATTATATCCTATCGTGTGAGGTGGTGATGGATAACGAATAACATTGGTTCGTGAAGTGGTAGTCCACTATACACATGATTAACATTTTCCTCTCTTATTTGATTGAATAGTAAATAGATATAAGTTATTAAATTAATACAATAAAATATAAGTATATTTTAGATACGTTTTTATATCATATTAATTTATGTTTATTTGAAGGAGTTATAAGGAAATGTAAAACAAAAATCCATATTTTAAAACATTACCTCTTCTTCAGACAACCAAATTTGATTATGCATAAATCCATCTTATATTTGGTTTTTGATATCACCAATTCCAATTGTATGTGAGAGATATTTAATTATTATAATTGGGTAAGTGTTTTCAAATACAAATTTTTATGGATGTTTGAACAGAACAGTATAGGGGATGTCCTTTTATAAGTGGGTGAGTGGACATACATGGAATTTTTTAAAATAATAATGTGCATGCACATTTTTCACATTTGAAAAGGCTATAAAATGATTCATTATCAATCCATTAAGGTTTTAATCTCAAAATATGTACATAAAATAGGTTTTGGAAATGTTTAGAGGCAATTTAACCCCTTATCGTTTTAGTTCACCACTTGATAATCTCTTTTAAACCTTAATCACGGTAATTAATTTTTACTATTTTACTGATTCATTATGGTAAAAAATAATGTTTAATTTATTAGATAATATTAATTAATATAATTACAAATATTGAATCAATTTTTCTATATTCATCTCATCTATGTGTATAAATTTATTTTAAAATTAAACTTGTTACGTGATGAGAAAATAGTTTTCCAAGGAGAAAATGTTGAAAAGTTTGAAAACCTCTATTTAATATTTCAATATGAAACTGATACTAATTACCTAAATAGTATATATATATATATATTATTAATAAAATTGTTTTTTAAAATCACGATTAAGTAAAATTTATCTTTTAAAATCTTTGAATGAAATGGCAGTTTTTAAATAAAGACCAATATTTTTCAATATACATTAAAAATAAATTCAGAAAATGTTCTAAAAATAACACCAAGGTATATGTAAAATTACTATTTTAAAAATTAATATAATTTTCCAAATAAATTTTAAAAAGTTCTGAAAATAATAATTTTAAATTAAGAGCATAAAATTCAAAAAAAAAATATAAAAAGATGGTTTTTATGTGTTGAATTTGATTTATTCATTTCCCATACCAAAAAAAGTAATTTTAATTTTCAAAATTTTATTGAATATATTATATATAAATTCCATCCATATAACTTTATAAATTCTATATATTTAATTTATTGAGATTAAAATTTATTGTGCACGTAAAATCTTAGTACTACTTTTTTTCATAAATTTATACATTAGGATCCTTCTGGTTTATTTAATAAAAGTAATTTCTTTAAGAAAACCCAACAAGAAGAAGTTGTTTATCCCATCCAGCTATGAAATCCATAGAATAATATATTTTTATATCCCTTTGGGTTTGATTTTTTCTCTCAATATAAACTTATTTTTGAGGATGATATAATGTAAAAAACACTATATCAAATTCTTATTGAAGACTTATCTCAAAAAGTGAGGTGAATCGAAGATCTTGATTAGGAATAATTAAATGTGATACTTCCTGAAACCATAGCCATTCTTTAATGTATATCCCAGAACGATGATCTAGTACGAAATATTCTTTGATAGTGATTAATTTTTCATACTTTATAAATCTATGGACTATATCCTTTATAGAATTATTACCTTTATCTATTTTTGGGAGTCTCATAAATAAATTCATGGTGTTGTTTTCCCATTTACATTCTTGTTTGGATAATAGGTAGAGAATCTCCATAAAAAATTTTCTCAGAGCTTTAACATGTTGACATATAGAACAATGAGAAACATAATTAGTAATATTTTTATTCATATTATTACACAAAAAGTACTATTTCACATAATCCAATGGTATGAATTATACCCCTTTATCCCATATGTGGTGGTTTCAAAAACCTCAACATTATTTGATGTGAATGTTTTCAACTAGCATGTGAGTTATCTTTTTTTCTTAAAAAAATTATTAATTTAATCACTATAAAATTACCAAATTTTAATGATAAAAAAATTCTTCAAAATAATAGATAAGATAAACCATAAAGGTTTCTTATACTTGAAATCTTATGTATATAAAATTTAAATTCATTCCCTCTCAAATAAATCTTTCTCTAAAATATAGCTGAAGTGTTTTATTTCAATAAATGTTTCCAAACATATTCTTAATCATTATGAATCCCATCAAATAAAAACTCAAAATGGGGTCTAGGACATTGAACTTATGATCAAAATCAAAAAATTAATCCTATTGTGGTATATATAATTCTTATGTTAATCATACATAAAGGAACCTAAGAATCCAAAGGAAATTTAATTTTTATTCTTTAAATATGGTTTTACTTTAGAAAAAACATTTCCATAAGAATAATGGTTTTATCCTTTCACTAATATAATATAAAATGTGATTTCATTACTCTAGAATCAATTTATAGGGAGATAAACAATTCTCAAAATTACATCAAGCTTTACTAAAGTTTGAACAATATTATTTTCATAGGGCTCCATCACACAAAAAACATGAAATTCCTAACTGAGAAGAAGAGGATAAGTGCGCCCTAATATTCATGATTCAATTCATATATTAAAATTCCATAAATTTTACCTTTTTCATTTACCTTCTATGGTTTTTGTATCTTATCATCATCATTAGACCTAGGATTGGTGAATTAATTAACATAATTTTTAAACTACATACACCTGAATCACTTGATTTTATATTGTGTATCTGGTTAATATTTTCCTCTAATTGTATTTTTAGCTAACTTTTCCCCATCACTATGGAATTAAACCACTCTATGACCTTTAGTTATAGACATAAAACCTTTATTAGTATACATAGGATATTTATTTCCCACATTTCCTTCCACACATTGAGCATAATGGAATGATTATCTTATTTATTCCATGATTTTTGGAGTGTTTCTTGAATTACATCATTCTATTCATGAAAAACTATATGATTAATGGGTCATTCCAATATCATTTTCCACCTTGATAGTAGAATGAATAATTCATTCGTATCTATCGATGTTCTATATGGATAACACCCTTCATAGACTTGGTTTTATTAAACTAATGAATATATCAACATTAAATTTATGTTAGATGATAAAATAATAATTGTATCATGAAATTCCTGTAAAATTTTCCTCATAGGTACTAATAGGTTCACCATCAGTATTATTTTTCCCAAGTAATTAATTCTAAATTTCCATAAAAATAATATTAGGGAAATAATTATTAATAAATATGCACTAAAATTCATACCATTATATAGGATCAATTTCATGTTTTTTCTCATATTCATGATAAGATTCCACTATTTATCTTAATTTAATTCAAACTGTTTAATATTTAAAATCAAGTTTTCATTATCTAAACATTGGATATCATAATATATATTTTCAATGGTATTCCTCTATTTCATGGAAACTAGTAGATTAGTAGATCCTTGGAGAAAAGGTTGATGTTTCTGTGAAATGGACACAATATAAAAAAATCCCATCCTATGTTTGTTGGGATGTATCTTATGATTCAGAGCTTAATAAATTTATTTGATCATAACAACAAGACTATTCATTAAAGCTCCCATAATGTTTGTATAGTCTAATGGACATTCATTTTGTCATACTTTTAACTAAGAATTAAAGTGCTACCTCTAGGTTCCATCCATTGACTAAAACAAAAAACCTACTGTAAGTAAAAATAATAATAGTCTATAAACATTTTATAATGAAAAATTTCATATTGGATGTCTTAATCATGAAACCTTCTCTTTATTATATGACACATTAGGCTTGACATAGTCACTCTTATTCATTTTCCAATTCCTTCATAATGGTTTAAAACGAATTGGGTATTTTACAAATCGTATCCACTAAGAGTTTCAAAGTATGTTTGTATTTGGGAATCATTTCATATAACATGTATTTCTCTAGTCAAGACTGATGCACCTTTTTAGATTTATTACCCCTTTTATAAAACCATTTCCACATGTATTATCTATATAGAGATGTAATTTCATTCAAAACACTCTCTCAATCATTCACTAAAATTTGAAGATATTTTCCTACACATAGAACTACCCTTGTGGTTCTCACTAAATTTATCTCACCCTAGTTTCCCTCAAAATTTTATTTTTATTACCAAGACACTATATGAAAAATGCGGGAAACCAAACATGCCAGACCATTATTTAATGAAACAAAAAAATAATCCAAGAAATCATTATAGAAAAAAACTAATATTATTAGAATTAATCACCATGTATAAACCCTATTATAGAATTGTTACCAACATATAAATATTTTTTAAGATAATATCTTGAAAATGGTTGGTTATCTTGTCACATGTCGTGATATATTCCTCAATATTAATATTCCCCTCATTAAATACCCTACCTATATTTGATTTTTTATTGGTCCATATTATTTTCTCATTAATGAGAACAACGTGAACTGATCTCTCATATATCCAATCTACATCCACCATTGAAACATTGATGTAGAATTATTTATCTAACATATCTTCTTGTTGAGTGTAGATGAAAAACCAAGCTGACCTCCACATCACCTAGAGGTTTTTCTGTCACTTGAATTGTGACTTTATAAACCACCATTGGGTTCGACCTAGATTTTCCTCAATTATCATTAATTTTATATCTGATCGGGTGACCATGGGCTTCGTAAGGTTGTAATAGTCTTTTCTCTATATAGTCATTTTCTTCTTATTGACTAGAAAATCATCAAAGGTGACATTACATTATTTTAATTCCTTTAGCCTCATCCAAAATACATTATGAAATTTTGATTGTGATCCTATTTTGATGTATATTTAAGGTCTATTTTATTGTCACAAAAATGGTTTTGGAAAACCTATATAATGCCCACAAAATTTTTTTTTGACCCGTTCAAAGGATAAGCCTTAATGTTTCTTTTAGATTTAACTGATAACCATCTGTTATTATCATCCTTCCATGTGTTTTGTTCTCCTAGACTATAGAACATATTTTTAATTTATACTCATATTTTCATGTTCTTCTTGTAATCTATACTATAAGTTTCATCATGGGGCATACAACCCATTATAACTTTTTTTTATTTGAGAACCAACATAGATGAATGCCCCATAAATGATGTGACACTATGTTATGAAGAATAAACTCCCCCATCTATATTGTTTCCACATTGAATGTCATCAGTTGAACCTAACCACCCTCCCTATATTGAGGTTGCAGCCACATAGGGACTTACTAGTTCAACCGCATGCTCATAATCAAGAATATATGAAGTATAATCATAAAATTAGATAACTAGAACAAACCTACAATCTTTTTTGGGATGTCCTATATGAAAACATGTGGATTAGAAGTTATTTCAATTATAAAAATGAACTACCTATTTATAAATATACTCTATTTCAGTCTGGATAATGAAAAACTCAATCAAAATATTTGACACATCAATTTGAACAAAAATTTATGAAGATATGGAATTATAGAGGTAGAGATAATGACTATTGAAACATAATAATCTTCCAGTAAAACTAGATTCCAAAGTACTAACTAATCTTTTCTATGATACCAGCTCTAGATACTCAAGCATCTTAATCATATATATTACATGTTAGTCAATTAATATTATTACACAACATAAATATCTGCCATATAATACTTTAGGTCTAGTGGATTTGGTAACATGGATACAAAAAAAATGTTTCTATATGTGAGTTATTTCATCTCCCACCTATCACTTTATAGTTAAAAACCTTCTTAGGCATATCATATATATCACCATTCTACATATCTTTGGAAAAGATAACATGAGAAAGGATGAGGTCGGATTTAAAATACCTGTAAATAAATAAGATATCAATGTAATAAGAGAATATGGGTATGATAAAAATAGAATAACATTTGAAATCATACCCTACATATCATTGATCATAACCATGAGCCATAGAAAAAATCATGGTAGTTCATAAGAGATGAATCATTAGTTTATAAAAGAACATGATCCTGAGAGAATAACATTATCATAAGACATATATTTGTTTCATATATATTACGATAGAAAATCTAATATTTATTTCGTCCATTAAGATAGTCATAATATTCTAGGACTAGAAAACCACCCACATACTTTCATCAGTCTTAGGATACCCTCCCATGTAACCTCTTTTGGGATTGGTCTAACCAACCATGAACCCGCATTAGGGATTTTAAAAACACATGTGTACCTTTTTAGATCATATAACATTAATCATTACACAATGTATTATAGGTAGATATAGGTCTCATACATCAAATAATAAAAATCATACAAATGTGGTATATAAGATAAAAACAATCATCATATCAGAACTAAGGAAAAGAAATGTGTCTATAAATATATCATCATAGCATAAATTGTATAAAATATATGGGTTTTATATTTATTTCATTAGTTCAACTTGGAGTACCTATGGAAGAGGAACATATTTTATAAAAATATATTCATTACTGTCATAAATAATTGATAAAATAAATAATAAAGGAATCCTTGGACCGTATCCCCAGTTAATAATAGGTAACACCAATTTATATCTTTATATATGGAAAATAATTTTCAAATTAAATCAACTTGGAAAATTTACTGAGGAAAATATCCCTTCCACATTTCAAAACACTTTTTAAAACATAAAACAATTTTTAAATTATTTTTCTACAAAAATTGTGATATAAAATTATAAATGAAGATTTAAAGATCATTTACAACATTCTCGAGCAATATAACCTTTAATATTTGAATATTTGTTTTAAATAAATATAACATTTTCAAAATCATTTCTTTGAAAATAAAAATGGAAACTTATAGCTGAAAATTTAAAGAATAATTGAACATTTGTTGAGAAAAATAATATTTTCACTATAAATAACACTTCTTAAATCATAAAATATTTTTAAATTCATTTTTATTGAAAATTAACATGGTAATATATAATTTATTTGTCAAACATAACAATCATCCTGATTTTAAGAAATTAAATTCATACTTTAAATATTAAAAAAATTATTCATTCCACATTTTTAATAAAATTCATATGTTCCTTTTTTGTAAAATCAATTAAATTTTCCATTTTAAAAAACATTTAATACAGTAAAACATGGATAATAATTAGTTAATAAATCATATAAAAATGTAAAAATATTTTAAAAAAATTACAAAACATTGATATGAAATGAAAAGAATTTTCAACCCAAAATATAAATAAATTCAGTTTTGATTAAAAATAATATTTTCGAATTATATATACATACATAGAAAAAAATGAATGGAAAAAATATACTCTTATTAAATTATGGGTGGAGAATAAAATCCTTGTATTTTTTAAGGGATCGATTATAATATTTTATCATCGAAAGACTAAAAAAATCCTGATAAAAATTTAGATTGTTTCATAAAACCCTTACCACATTGATAACATTGAATCATAATACACATGATGGAAAAACATTATATGAAATAAAAAATATCTTGGGAAAAAATAAAATCAGTATATTATATTTCAATGGGGTTTTATATACACCTCAAAAAATTATAAATGTGAAAAACAAAACATATTTCTCATTGTATACAAATAGGGACAAAAATCTCTTAACTTAAGTCTTAAATTCATTTATAAACATTAGATCCTTCTAGATAATAAATATAAGCTTATTATATATCCTTTATAAAACCATAATTACTAATATCATAATTCAATTTTTGTGAAGGATGTAAATTAATAAAGTTTTTACACATACACAATCATTTTTACATCATATATATATATATATATATATATATATATATCATATGTATACATTAAATTTACCCTAATTGTAACATTATGTTACCCTGATCGGTTATGTTTTCCCTCTTTTGTAGTTTTTCTATGGTTTTAAAATCCTTTTTGTGATTTTTATGGGCTTACAATAGATTGCAGAACAGGTACATTTCATGTACTGAAGGTACACACCGTGTACTTGGTGCTTGTTGCATGTCGTGGATTGGGAGATCACGTTTTGAATGGGGAGATAATGTTGTGAGCTGGAACACATCGTCTACCTTAGGTACACATTTTTTAGTGGTTTAATATAGAATTTTAAACTCGATGTGATGGGGTTTTCAGCTTAATTTATTTGGTGTGGACAACACATCGTGACCAATGGGTACACATCATGACACAGCCCGCACCCAAGTTAAATTTACATGTTTAGGAGTTTTTCTCGGTCCTTTTATCTCAAAACATCTTTGTACTCGACCTAAAGAAGATTTGGTGCATTTTTTGAGAGACTCAATACCTTATGAATCGATCTAATTGTCTCTGTTTCATTGTTTCTTCAATGGTGCATTGCTCTATATCTGTTAAGAGTTCTTTTCTCAAACTCCATTCCTTAGCTAGTTGTTATGATACATGCAATCATTATTGAGGTATGTGGGCTTTATAATATCCTTCAACCCCATATCTTCTATTTTTAATCAATCCATTTAAGTTTGAGTTTTCTTATAAGTCCTTAGTTAACCGGGTTGTTCGGTTTTAGTAGATTTGGATTCCATTGTGGGAATGTGTGACACGAACATTGAGGTAGGTGGTTTCATATATAACCTATGATAATGATCCTAATTTTTATTTATTTATAAATTGATTTTTGAAATTGGAATGATTTTTTGTGTGTGTTGTAAAATGGTTTTGAAAGACAAATGGTTTTTCTCTGGATTTTTATTAATGTATTTTTGAAATGGTTTTGATTGGGTTTTCAAGGAATTTAAATGGGTTTGTGAAAAAGAGCACATGGGTTATCCTGGGTACATAGGTTGAAGGATTATGTTGAGACCATCATCCGTTGATTTTTGATTATCAAGGAGATTTTTCTGGTTAAATTCCTATGTTTCCTCAGCTTATTTTTCTAGGGAACACATATATACATTTTGGGGGGTTTAATAATGGGGTATTTATTTGCATCCTAAGCACGTTATTCTCGGACTAGTTTTTGTGCACTTGATTATTTTTGCACAAGTACTCTACGGCCTTGACCTATAGTATTACACAATGTTATGATACTTGTGCTTCTGTTTTGTATTGCTTTTCTTTTTGAGTTATCCTTGATATGCAAGTTTGTAGTCCTGGAAAATGCTACGAAAAAATTGATTTGAAACTAATATAACTATTTTTTATAGAACTATGTTAAAGGGAATGTCTACCATGTTTTCTATAAAACATTTTTACTGGTTATCATGCCTTGTTTTATGATATAATTAAGTATAAAATAATTTTTATACAAAGAATTGATATTGAACACATGGGTGGGATCCTACAGAGCTTGTTAGATCATTCCATGTCCACTGCTTTGGTGGTGTGTTGACCTTTGTTTATCTTCTATTGTAGGGATAGAAAAGGCACCACAGTGAGGTAGTGAGGTTCATGTCAGCTAGGATGGGTAGCTGGTGGTGAGATGGTTGATGTTCGTCTATGAAATCATTGGATTAGATGTTTAGTTTCATGTCCCTTTTAGTTGGACTTTTCGTTTGGATTTTTATCTACTATTTCAGTTGTTATGCGTCTGATGTTTTCCTTACAGTTATATAATATATATTTGTCAGTCTTCCATTGTTTCTTCTTTTGTCTATGTATATGTTTTTTGGCCATTCTATTTTGTATAAATCATTCCCACAGTCTTTTCATTTGATTCTAGGGTGTTTATCCTCAACCCATGGGGATCAGAAACAACCTCCATGTATATGAAGGATCAGGTCAGGTGGTAGGTTTTAGGAAAACCTGGGTTAGTTTGATACATTATGGAATCAGAGGGATGGTATGTCCTCAAGAATGTTTTCATAGGATGTCGGTTAGACTGGAGATGGTATTTTCGGAACTTGAGAGGTATTTTTTGATGAGTTCTTAGCCATATCACTTTGTAACAAGAATCAAGTTACCATGGTATGTCGGGATATGTGTCTCTAGGGTTTGTTTGTTCTTTCATAAATCTCTATTTTTACTTTTTTTGTTTTATAGTCTGAACTAATATTTTCTCTCTGTAAAATCATTCTTATGTTAGGGTATTATGAAGTATCCATATAAGATTTATTCCATAGGTTCCTCAGGAATCTGTAGATGATGATCCCCAAGAGAATCCACCAATGAAAAATAATCTCATATAAGTGCTCATATAAGCAGTTCATGTTGTTGATCAATATGTTCCATGAGTTCTGAACGCAGAGTTTGCGGTACATCCAAGAGCTATAGTGGAAATAGTTTGATCTTAGGAGTTCATTTATGAGAATCCACCATTCATTAATGGTATGACTGAACCTATAGAGGTGGATAATTTGCGGGGAAGGATTGATCAAATCTTTATCTTCCTAAAGACACCTAATAATATTAGGTTAAAGTGCACAACATTAAAACTCGAGGGTTCTGACAAGCGTTGGTTGTATTTTATGGTCTAGGAAGATAGACATGTGGTCTATGATTTGAAGGGTTTAAAAAACCTATTATTTCCGCAGTTTGGTCTAGAGTCTCTGATGTTGGCAAAATCCCTAGGGTTCCTATCATTCTAGTAGGGAGAGTGTTCGGTGTTATCCAACACCAACCAGTTTGTTAATATTGATTGTTTTTCTAAAAACATTGTAAGGAATGACCCATTAAAGGTGTAGAAGTACCTATAGGTTTTGCGTCTGGATATTAGAGTGCAGGTGTTTATATTGAAGCTTTCTGCCTATACTATGATAGTGTAATGAGAAATGATGGAAGAGATAGACATGGATGGCAATTTCATCTTTACTTCCTCTTATCTTCCTACTGGTGATAGCTTCCGTGGTGTGCATGTGAATAAGAGGAAGTTCTAGGACCGTTGTAGGTGTGGTGGAGGTGGGTCTCAGCAGCGACACTTCTCCATACCATCCATTGTACTTGGCGGTGTGCCTCTGACTTGCTACCAATGCAAAAAGGAGGGTCACACCAAAAATTCTTGTTATATTTCTGTGACGATGTGAAATAGTTACTGACGCATCGGTCATCCATAATGTTTCTATCAGGATATGAATATGACTCATTATGGTAAGGTGTTTTCATCTTAAAAGGCTACTACAGTGTAGTGAGAAGCTAAATAGAATATAGGGCTCCATCCAAAGGCCTTAGGAGTGAAGCATTTACATACTGTAGATTACTGTCCAATGGAAGTTTATGTAGGTCCAATAACAGTGAGAGGTACGCTCCTTATTGTAGCATCAGTTTCTACAGCTTTGTTTTATATTAGTTCCTCTTACTCATTTATATCTACACTTTTTGTTTATATAGTTAAACATCCAATGGAACTTATTTTCTTTACAATAGAACTAGAGACACCTCTTAGCAAGAGGAAAGATAAGGGGTTATAGTGTCCTTCTTGTTTTTTCTCGATAGATGACACTGGGTTGGTCTGGGATTTTTTCATTCTTGATCTTGATATGATTGATTTAATCCTTGGTATTGATTGTCTTGTCCTTCATCAAGATGATATTGATTTTTATCATCAGTACGTTTTGTTTCTTATGGCTGATTAGAGCTCTTCTGTGATTTAGGGAGAGTAGGATCTGAGGTCAGTTCAAGAAGGATAGTCCAACCCATATCATATGAGTTTATCAGTTGTTGTTACATTTCAGCCCGCTGAAATTTCTCTTATTGAGGGTATTCTTTTTGTTGTCTGAGAAATTCCTGATGTTTTCCTAGAATACTTCTTGGTTGTCGTCTGGAGGGATAGGTGGAGTTCATGATTGACCTGGTTCTAGGTAAATATCTAATATCAATGCCTTCTTATCGTATGTCACCAGTGGGGTTGAAAGAGCTCAAGATTCAATTGGAAGACCTTCTATTGAAAGGTTTCGTTCTCCCTAATGTTTCTCCTTGGGCATCCCTTGTGATATTTTCCAAAAAATAGTATTTGTAACCTTGGTTATGTGTGGACTATTGGATGCTAAAACGAGTAATGGTTAAGAACAAATATCCCTTTCATCGTGTTGATGATTTTTTTGATCAGTTGAAGGGATAAAAATATTTTAAAAAGATCGATCATTGATGGGGTAATAATAAGATCATATTATGGGAGTCCAATATTCCAATGATGGGCATTAAGAGAAGGTATGGACATTATGAATATCTTGTGATGCCTTTTGGTCTGACTAATGCTCCTGTAGTTCTTATGGTCTTGATGAATTTTATATTCTTCCAATATATTGACACTTTTCTAGTAGTGTTTGTGGATGATATTCTGGTTAATTCAATGTCTGAATGAGATCACGAGCACCATATGAGTTTGGTCCTGGAGATTCTTAGAAATCATTGTCTTTTTGGAAAGATTTCAAAATGAAGTTTTTGAATTCGAGAAGTGAAGTTATCAAGAAATAAAATTTTTGAGCTTGGATTACCAATTGATATAGATAAGGTAAAAGCTGTTTTATCATGGAAGGAACCACAAAATGTCTTTTAGATACAATGCTTCCTTGGTCCTACTGGATACTACTGATGGTTCATTATGGATTTCTTTAAACGGGTGTCACCATTTCCTCCTCTTACCAAAAAGGCAGTTAAATTCTCATGGGATGAAATTTTTAATTGTTCTTTTGATGAACTGAAATAACATTGGACATAAGAACCTACTCGAATCATACTTGATGCCGGTATTGTGTATGTGGTGTTCTGTGAAGCATCCAGGGTAGGTTTGGGAAATGTGCCGATGTAGGGTGATCATGTGGTATATTATGGAACTCTTTAGCTCCGACTACATGAGAAGAACAACAACACTCATGATTTAGATCTTCCTATAGGAAAACATGTAATTAAATGTAGGAGTAACTAACTATTTGGGGAGAATATATTGGTTTTCATTGATCATAAGAGTTTGTGTTATATCTTTTATTAGAAGGACTCGAGTTTCACACAGAGATGATGGGTAGAATACCATCAGACATTTGGCATTGATATTTCTTACACTCTAGTGAAAGGAAATGTAGTTTCATAAAAATTAAGCAGAAAGGTTACATCACAAGATGGTTTGGAATCAAAGGAAAAGTGTAATATTTTGGGGCTTTTCTCTCAGTTTCACTTGGATGCATAGGATGATGTATCACGAATGGTTTTGACCAGTGTTTATTTTTCATCATCCCTAATGGAGTCTATCTTGAAAAGTCAGAAGCATGATGATGAATTTCAAAGGTTTTGGGAAACCCATTATGGTCGGGAGACCATTTCAAGTTGGTTAGTTTTTTCAGATGACATACTTCACTTTGGAAAGCATGTTTTCACCCCTACATCTATGAGAAGTTCAATTTTGTTTTATTATCATATCTCTTCATGGGTCATTCATCTAGTATTTTAAAAAATGTATTATGACCTGAGAAGAGGGTTCTGGTGGCTAGGTATGATGCATTAAATTGCTTATTATTTGTCCTGATATCACATTAACCAATGGATAAAGGTAGAGCATATGAAACCTTATGAATTGATTTGGCCTCTTCCAGTGCCGGTTTGGAAGCTGGATAAGGTGCATATGGATTTTTTGTTGGGTTACCATTGACACCATAAAGGGAAAATTCTTCCTAGGTTGTATTTGATTAGTTGAAAAAGTATTCTCATTTCATTTCGGTTAAATACAACACTAATTTTTATGATCTTGGTAAGTTGTATGTGTAGGATATCATGAGGTTACATGGGATTCCTTCTGATGTAGTTTCATATAGGGATCCTTGGTCCACCTCAAGGTTCTATATGAGTATTCAAGAGTAAGTGGGGAATCAAGTAAAGTTGAGCACAAATTACCATCCCCATAGAGATGGCTAGATAGAGTGTGTAATTCAGATCATAGAGGATATGCTTCGTTCATGTGTCTTGGATTTTGGTGGATCGTGGGATAGCCATCTAAGACTAGTTGGGTTTGCTTACAAAAAAAGTAACCAACCATAGTTTAGAATGGCTCCTTTTGAGGTTTTGTATGGTCACCCATGCATATCACCTATTTGTTGGGTAGAGGTGGGTGAAGTGGCTTTTGTTGGACCAAGTATGGTTCAAGAGATGTCGACAAAGATTTAGGAGGTGAGAATAAGTGTGGTTATAGACCATAGTTGATAAAAATCATATGAATTTAGAGGATTCATCCATTTGAGTTTTCCACTGGTGACTATGTAACACTTCAAGCTTCTGCGGTATGTTTCCCTTTGAATAATACAATAGCTTGTGTGGTATGAAACTTCGAGTTCTAGCATAACACGACCAATAAAACTAGCCATTTTGAATAGTAATACCCACTTTTTTAAACGTTATAAATTTTATTTTTCAAAATGGACTTCATTTTTGGATTCATAATGTCAAAATTATCTTAGGTTAAATTTTTGGTATTTATTTAAAATATTCAATTTTGGATGAATAGTGAAAAACACTACATTATAGTTTAAAACCGACTTTTTATTTAAATAATTTTTTTTAATTTATTGTAATTCAAAATAGATACATAATACCTATATTAGTTCAATGTAATTAATTGGAGTCAATTTATTATAAAATTATATATATAAATTTTTATTAAACTTTTTACCTTCTTTTAACCACCATCTAGGCATGTTAACAAATATTCATAAAACATATTTTTACTGCTTATGTGAATTTAATTTCGAAAATATGAGAAAAATAGTTGACATCAGTAAGTAAAATGTATTTGAGTAAGATAAAAATAATATTTAGTGAA
Organism: Viscum album; assembly: GCA_963277665.1. Taxonomy (NCBI): domain Eukaryota; kingdom Viridiplantae; phylum Streptophyta; class Magnoliopsida; order Santalales; family Viscaceae; genus Viscum; species Viscum album. The sequence continues at coordinate 779,445,359 of OY728132.1, forward strand.
TCGTAACTTTTAACATTTATTTACCACGGTTAAAAGTAAGAGTAATTAAAGGTACAAATGATATTATTATTACCCTAACACATGTCCTAATTCTATTGAAAAAGTTTATATCAACCAAAAACAATAATAGGAATAAAATATGATCATTTTGGTCCACCTGGATTAGATTAGAACATTTATTATTATTTTATTTAAAAAAGATTTAAAAGTTTTAAATTCAAATTTTCAAAACTAAAACCTTTCTAATATAGGCTTACACAAAAGATATATTTGACTATAAATATTCATTAAAAAACAATAATATTTCCTATATATTGATATTTTATTTATAATTTTCTGAAATTAATTAATTTAATTTATTTATGACACAATGATGAGGCTGCAATTACCTTATTAATGAATTATTGAATAATTGATACAATAAATATCCAAATAAATGTAAATTGGGACTTCTGATGAAGTTGAAAAATTTTATAGGTTATTATGACATGTTAGGGTTGATTAAAATAATTTTTTTCGAAGTAATCAAGTTATTAGGACTTTAAAAATATCAAATACTATATAATGTCAAAATTAACATAAATGAGTTTTTAAAACAAATACTATATTATTAACGGATATAATATTACTAAAAATATAAAGTTCAGACAAAGGACTTATATAATAAAATAAATGTCATTAATAAACCTATTTCAGTTTAATTTCAATTTTATAGTATTTTTATTAACCATATAATGTAAAGATACAAGGAGACATGGTTAAAATAAAACTATTTAACTAAGAGTTAAATCTAAAACATATGGTTAATATGGTGACCTAAACCTATATAAAACCTATTAGTTGAGATTTTTCAAACCCAGACCCACCTTATCCTCAAAATAAATTATTTTTTAGCCATTATAAACTGAATATGATTGTATAATAAAATAATATTTCAAGATTTTCCAAAAGTAACCCACACCACTCTTATAAAAGGGTTCTTCTCATTCACTCAAAATAAAACCTCCAAATCAATTTGGCTCTGCCAACCCTTACTCAAATATCCTCTCAAATAACCTATCGTAGACCTAGAGGCATTACTTTGATAAAAAATCAAACCTAATGATCCCTTTTTATCAACTCAAAAGGAAACACCTGAAGAAGATGAAATGATTTAACCACCTCTTTCAATGTTCTTTTCTTCACCCACTTCCTATTTCATTGTAGTTTCCATACCAAAATAATAAATCTAGTACCTTATACATACTTTTATGTTATTATAAATATGGTACAACCATATTCCTTATTCTATCCATCCTATGAATGAAAATTCGTCATACATTCGTATGTACGGCTTACCGTCTCCGCTTCGTGGTGTTGTTGGTTATTAAAACACTTCATTATTTGGATGGGTATAATAATGAGTATAATTAATGTAAATAATAAATATAACATGTTTATAATTCTGTATATATTATATATCGTCTAATTACATATGATTCCATCATCAATTGAATAGTATTGTCGCTCATGCATAAGTACGGATCACCATCTCCACGAATGCGATGAGATTCATTCCCCATCATAACCATTCAAGAATAAATATCATTTTTTGATTAAAAAATAATTTTAAAGAACATCATATAATTCTGGATATAAATTAAATACATATTATCCATAAAAAACATTATTTACGTAACAAAACATATAAATAAAAAGGAATCAGTTAACACCTGAAATGACGATACTGCTAAAATATTATTAACAAAGAAATATTAGAAGATCATCTATGATATCATATTTATGTATGTGGTTATTTTATAATTTAATAATAATTATTTAACTATTATACAAGAGGTTAACATACTCTCTACAAAGTAAAAGTACAATGTAAGGGTTAATTTTACAATCTCTTTATTATTCAAGGTTGTTTATACGTGAGTATCTTTTGGGACCTCTTTATCATCCACATCCAGGTTTCTTAAAAATTTATTTCAGAATTTTTTTAATATATCCTAGATTATAGGTTAAAGTAAGTTATACCCTTTTTTGACTTTTTATAAAGAAAATTTAAATGAATATTTCCATCACATTCCAAACAAGGCCCTTTACAGCCATTTCGCAAAATTAAAGAAAGAATGTTTTTTACTTATATAGATAGTGCAGATATTTTCTACCATTATAACAACTTTGAAGCTTCCCTTACAAGATTATAAGAATATTTTCAAAATAAATGTTTTATTTTATTATTATTTTTATTTTAAATGATTTCCAAATAGAAAGATATATTTCTCTAAAATATTTTTTATTTCATCTATGTCAACATCCTTTGATGGATTTTACTCTTGTTTGAAGTTGATTTATTATGATATAATCATCCATATTGTATTAAAGTTTTTGAGATATGTTTGACTGTTTATTTGTTATTTTTGAACCATTCATGGTTTATGGTTAAATTATTAAAATTTATTATTCTAGTTTTAATATGAATGTTTATGTTATGTACCAAACTTTTATATGAGGAATTCATTAAACATATTAAGTGTCGGGAGGATCCCACTATAGCTCCTTGATGTATCAGTAGGTTTAATGAGACAAACCAGTGTCCTGGAACAAGGACATGACAAATATTATTTTTAGTCTTGAAACCAGGCCTTGACTATGTGGTTATGAAGTCTGGCATTATGCATTCCATCATTATGAAATTGGTTATTTATATTGCATGTGATTATTCGACTTGTAGAATATCCATGTGAATAAATAAAAGACATTATTTGATTTATATTTTCTATATTATGATAAAGTTTATGTTTAAAAGGATTATATTTTAGTCTTATAAATTTCCTTTAATTTTTATGCTTATTTATTAAAGTTTCTTCTATATTGTTATCCTTACTGAACATCTTGAGCTCACACCTATCTGTGTTTTATTTCTTCTTGGATGTAAAGAAGTATATTATGACTGAACTATAGCGATAGTCTAACGGCGATGAATGTGTTCAAATGAGACACAATTTTGTTGTTTTTCAATTCATAATGTAATGTAAAACTTATGTATGTATCTATTACTTACAATGCTACTAAACTGATCGGTATTTCAGGATTTGATCCTTTGTGATCATTCCAATGATATATAATAATGCACCGACTCTGGGTAACTAGGGTCGAGGCATTATAAACTAGGATTCCTTGAATTTTTATACTCATTTGGGTCATCGTTGACATGTAAAATAGGGAATGTTGGTGTTGAGCTATGTTGGACCATTTCAGATCACTGGACGACATTGGAATTTTAGTTATTAGTTTCCACTACCAGTTCAGTTGAGAAACATTTGTGAGGTTTTCTACATATCAAGGCTTAGAAATTATCACCTTGATCCCTCTCACATTCCTATTTTGGAAGAACTTTAGTTAGAGACAGGTTTTTCTATTGTAGAGAAAACATTTCAGATTGTTGAATCTCAGATAAAATTCATGCATGGGAATTCGATTCTATTTTTCATAGTTATGTGGAAATAGGGATCAGATTCTCATGAGACTTGGGAACGCGAGTCATTTAAGAAGGATTTGTGGCCTTATCTTTTTCTAGAGATTTCATCATGTCCATGACTTACCATATACATAATGTTCTTATGGTTGGGAGTTTGTAACATCTCGTTAACTTCATAGGTTGTTTTTCCTTTTTCTATGATCCTTTATGGTTTTAAAATCCACTTATGTAATTTTTATTGGTTTAATGTAGACTGCAGAACAGGTACACACCCTGTACCTAAAGTAAATGTCATGTAATTGGTTTAGGTTTCATGTTATGGATTGAGATATCATTCCATGAATATAGAAATCAAGTTGTGAGCATGTACACATCGTGTACCTGAGGTACACATCATTTAGTAGTTAAATAGTGTATTTTCACACTTTTGGGAGCTTTTCTCAGTCCTTTTCTCTCCAGAAATCATGTACCTCAACCTAAGGTAGTTTTTTTGTGTTTTCAAAAGACTCAGCACCTTCTGGATCAATCTGGTTGACTTCGGTTCATTATTTCTTCTACAAAAAGTATCTCCTGATATGTCATGTGATCTTGTCTTAAATGTCATTCCTTGGATAGTTGTGGTAAATAAGATGTCCGTTCATGAAGTACATGGTATTTATTCTTTATTTAAACCAATTTTATTCTATTTTGAATCAATCCTTTGAGGTTCTGGTTATATTCTAAGTCCATCGTATATGGTGTTGTTGGGTTTCGATGATTTTGGATTCTGTTGTGGGTGTGTGTGACCTGAAATTCGAAGTAGGTGCTTCCGTCTCTATCCTATGATAATGATATTAATTTTTATAGATTTATGAAATAATTTATGAAATTTCCATGATTGTTTGTGTGTGTTGGAAAAAGGGTTTTGAATGAAAAATGGGTTTTCCCTAGCTTTTGATTAATGGATTTGTGAAATGGTTTGGAATGGTTTTTTAAGGCATTGAAATTTGTTTGTGAAAAATCAAACATGGGTTACCATGGGCACTTAGGTGGAAGAATTATCTTGAAGTCATCATCTATTTCTTCTTTATTATCAATAGGTTTGTCTTGGGGATTTCCACTATTTCATAGGCCTATTGTTTTATGGGACCGATATTGACATTTTGGGGGGTTTACTCATGGAGAATTCCTATACTTCCTAGGCATGTTGTTATGGGATCAGTTCATTGTGAACTTCATTATTTTTGTATGAGTAGTCCACTACCCATATCTGTTGTATTCCATGGTGCTATGATATATGTTATTTTTTCTGTATTTTTTGTATTTTTACGTTAGAATCGATATGAATGTTTATCCTTGTGGAAAATGATATAGAAAATTTTATTTGAAACTAATATACTTGTTTTTTTATAGAAATGTGGAAACAAGAATGTTTTCCATGTTTTCTATAAAACTGATTTACTATATGTCATACCTTGTTTTATGTTTTAAATAAGCATAAAATAGTTTTTATACATAGAAATCCTATTGAGCACCATGGTTGGATCCTACAGAGCCTGTTAGCTCACACCATGTACACTACTTTGGTGGTGAATAGACCTTTGTTGGTCTTTAACTGCAGGGATAGGCAAGGTTCCAAAGTGAGGTAGCAAGGTTCATGTCATTTTGAATCGGTATATGTTGGTGAGATGGTCGGATTTCATCCCTACCATTGTTTGAGTAACTGTTCAGTTTTATGTCCCTTATAGTTGGACTTTCATTTAGAGTTTTTAGCTAATATTTTAGTTTTTTGGTTTCTTTGATTTTCCTTACAACTATGGAATATATATTTTTTGGCCTTATTTTGTTTCTTCTTTTATCTATATATATGTTGTGTGGTTTTTCGGGTTGGGTTATATCATACCCTCAGTATTTTCGTTAGATGAACGGGTGCTTGTCTCCAAATCATGGGGCTGGGAACATTCTTCAAGTATGTAATGGACTAGATCATGTGTTGGGTTTCAGGTAAACTCAAGTCGGCGCTGCACAAAAATTAACATCAATGAAATTTTTAATGAAAAACGAATCAAATCACTTCGTGTGCTGGTAGAATTTCATACACATGATAATGTTATTTTTCCCCACATAATGGAAATTAAGAAGGTATGAGTGATATAATAATTATAAAATTATAATTATGTAAAAAGTTTATTTTTATTCATTTAATATATCCTTATTACTATCCATGGAAAGAAAAAATGAAAATCAAATCACAACAGTTTGTGAGGGGGTAGTCCACCGTACACATGACCGATATTATTATTTTCCAATAGGTTTGGAAGTAAGAAGATATATGGGATATTATAATTTTGTATGAATAATAATAACATAAATTTAGTATATAAATATTAAAAACTTCATTATATTTATCTGTGAGATGTGGTGATGGAAAACATATAATATCGGTTTACAAGACGATAGTCCACCATAAACATGACTGAAAGTTTCATATCCCATTCCACCAAAGATAAGATGGGTATAAGTTATTAAGTTAACATAATATAATATTACTATATTTTATATATAATTTTTTTATATCATAATAATGAAATTATATTTTTTTAAGTGATAATAATAAGTTTAAGAAAAAACACATACTTTTAAAACATTACCACATCTTTACAAATCATATTTCAGTTTTACCTAAAGCCTTCATATACTGGTTTTCTAATGTAAGCATGACTATTCGGTATGGTTAGATATTTAGTAATGATATTTGGGTAGTTATTGAATAAAATATGTGGTTTTGGAATTTATATTAAGAAATAAGAGTGGGTGACCTTTTATAAGTTTGAGAGACGACACATCTGGACTTTTTGAAAAGGATAAAGTGTACACACATTATTAACATGATAAAATGAACTAAAATTATAAATTATAAAACCTAATGTATTATAAGGTATATATATTTCCATAAAATATGTTTCGGATATGTTTCTAGATTATTTTACACTTTAAATATTTTATTTAACCCTTAAAAAACCTATTTTATCCTCAACCTCAATAATTATACTTTAAAGATTTTACTTTTACATATGGTAAAAAAAATAAGATTAAATTATGAGATAATATTACTAATTCTAATTAAAAATATGGAATCCATTTATTAAAATTCATCTAAGTTAATTGATACTTTTTATTTTAAAATTAAACCTGCAGAAGTGATGAAAAAGCAGTCTTCCAACAAAAAATTGTTCAAAAGAAAAAAGACACTTTATATAAAAATTCCATATGAAATTGATTCTAGTAAACCATATAGGATAAATAGATATATAATTGAACTAAATTGAATTTTTAAACAGTAATAATATCAAATTCAAATTGTAATTTCTTTGAAGGAAATGGTTCTTAATAAAAACATGTATTTTTCACTTTTCAAGGAAATATTTATATTTTCATAAAATTTTCAAAACAAATACCAAATATAATTTTGATTTTATTATAAAAAAATGAATTTAAATTTTTTAAAATAAAATTTCTATGATTGTTAAAAAAATTAATAAAAGTTCGTAAAATGTGATAAACTTGCTTTTAAGAAAAAAGTATTTTTTATGCGTAAAATTGTATTTATTCTTAAGTTGTTCCTAGAAAACAAATAAGATGGCTGTTAAAATTTTTAATTAATATATAATATATATATCATTAAAATAATTAAAAAAATTATTTGTTTAATTTATTGATATATAACATGTCTATGTGTTTAAAGATAATTTTTCAGAAAAACATTTTCTTTAGTTATAAATGTTTTTTATTTTCATTTCTAGTTTGTTTGTCAGTAAATAATGTTTTTTATATTAATTTTCAAACCAAATATTTTTATAATTTAGTTAATATAATTCATACCCTCTCATCCTTTAGCTAGACAATAAATATAATATTAATCAATAATATATTTTTAGTGTTTCATGTTTCATTTAAACTCAGTGTTGTGTGTAACACAATATAAACATGGTGTTGTGTGTAATCCATTATATCAAAAAATTAAATTTATTTGATAAACTATAGTTCCATAGATCTAGAGGAGTTGAATTATACTATGGATATCATTTTATGATGTAATAGAATTTAAATTCTATGTTCTCCATCATGGGGATACTCCTTATATCGTGATTCTCTCACAGATTTATCCAATCTAGGTTAGACATATTGTACAAATTCATGAATCTATTTTAAAAAATGGAAATTATTTTTGTACTATTTACATTAAATTGAAATCTTTTAATATTCAATATTTTATATAAATATGAATACCCATTCAAAACGTATCATTCTACCTTCAATTATCAAAAATATTGGGTGACTCAAGGATAATTTTTGGGGACCACTTGTCACGATCCGTCCTCGGTGCCCGTGTCGGGACTACCCCAAGGCCACCTTCTATAGGCCAGGGGTTGGAGACTAGAACCAAAGGTGTTAATTCAGGTAAAAGGGAAGGCATTGCCTTTATAAAAGTAAACAAACTCAATTGAGTACGCAATTGAATTAAGCAATAAGTAAAACTAAGTTCAAAAGTAAGTGCTGGAAAGTAAATGGGCCAGTTTACAAACCCAACTGAAAGTACAGTACAACTAAAAAAGAAAGTATAATAGTTGTAAAGTAAAGCAGAAACCACCAAGTCTCCCTCAAAGAATCCCACCTGAAGGGTGGGTACAGATAGTCTCGTCAGTACCTCGGGTCCATCCGTCCGCTCCGTGTACATCCCGCCTGGTGGCCCACCTCCGGATACTATCCATCTCCTCAAGCCTCAACCACAATCAGTGATGTATATCGTCTGTATCAACACAACATAGTGTGGGAATTTCCCGTGCAGGGGTGAGTATAATGATACTCAGTGATAATTAATGAAAGACAAGACTCAGCTCACACAGGTATACTACTTATGAAGAGGGGTGGAGATGATTATATGTAGATTCTATATCATCTCCTCTGCTGAACCCACGTAGGATCCAAGTACAGAAGTCATCGCTGCCAAACCCATGTAGGATCAAAGTATAGTAACCATCGCTGCTGAACCCATATAGGATCCAAGTACATTATTCATCGTTGCCGAACCCATGGAGGATCCATGTAGAGTCATCCTCACAGCCGAACCCATGTAGGATCCAAGTACAATCATCTTCATCATCGAACCCACAGATGATCCTAGAACGGTAGCCCTCACAGTCGCAACTAGCTCTAGGGTTCCCACACACATCATACTCGATTCTGGGAGGGTCTGCTCCTCAAGTAAAGGGTTTGATACATCAACTGTCTGGAAGTCCAGATTTGATGTATCCCAAAGCTCCGTCTCGTCAAAAGGAACTCAATGTGACAGACGGCACGTCAATCGGATGCCCTGTCTGAGAGATATTGGCTTTTTCGTTCCAGGGGAATAGTTGGAAATATGCTCGTTCCAAACCCGGCCGTTTACCAAAGTTGTCTAGAACACACTTATAATATTTCAAAAGGACCACCTTGTCGATAGGATCCTAGTTCTGTAGACGGCATGTCGATCGTATGTGTAGTATTTATGTTATTAATGTTTAAGTGAATAATGGGTTCGGCCCGTTAAGCCCCGTGTGCTGGCGGGTTGGGTCACCTAGTTTTGACGGCTCTGTCCCAGTAGGGGTGTCAGACCGGCCCGAAGGTTCGTGCGGTCCGGCCTAAGCGACAGGGCTCGACCCAAAGAGAGTGTGGCCCAGCCTAAAGTTACGCATCCCGGCCCGGCACGGCGCGACCGGGCTCGGCCCGGCCCGGCTCGGCCCGACCCAGCGCGGCCTGGCTGGGCATGGCCTGGATGGGCACGGCCCGGCGGGGCGTGCGGCCTGGCTCGCTCGTCCAGCTGGCCGAGCATCTCGGCCTGAAGGCCGAACAGTCCGAGGGGGCGTGGCCCCCCGGCTGCCTGAATCGGCGGCGCCCAGCGGTGCTTCCCCCCCACACCGGTCGGCTAGGCCGGCCGGCCTTCTGGCGCATGTAGCATGCACGGTGGGCCACAGTTTCTTCACCGCGTCTCCCTCCTGGAACAACCGTTTGGCTCCGCCCGGCCGGCTGATGGGTCGGCCGGTTCTCTAGCACGATTCCCTCCTTGCACCGCGGCTCCCCTTCACCCAGCTGGCCGACGGGCCTGCCGGTTCTCCGACCGAAGGGGCCCGCGAAGAGGGCTGCAGTTCTTCCTACACAACTGACATGATGGCACTAGCTTCCTTCACCACGTTCCCGACATGGCGTGATGACGATGTTCCTCCTATACCTTCGGTTGTCGATTCTAAATAAGATAAGAAGCAACGGAGGGTCGTCGGGATGTGTTTGTTTGGCCTGCGCCCTCCACGTTAGGCGGTAACAATCGACCAAGGTATTCACTTGAATACAATGAGAACTAGGGAGTAATTATTTAAAATAAATTAAGAAACCCCCTACCTAAATAATTGGCATTGTACGTCGGGCGCCATGGAAGACGGCGTCGTGGGGTGAGGTTTCAAAGAGGACATCGGCATTCGTCATCGTTCTTCTTGGATCCGGTGATCTTAGTTGAAGAGACATCATTCTTCGTTGAGAGAGGAGTTCTCTTCTTCTTCACAAAAGTGTTCTCTCAAATCTTCCCCAACCCAACATGTGCCAAAATAAAATAATAGGCTAAACTATTATTTTATTAACACAATCAATTATAATTTCAAAATTTAAACCACTCCATTAATTAATTGAAGAGGGTGAATTGTTTAATTTTCATGTGTTGGCGTGAATTAAAGAGGGAGAGTGAGGTAGATGAAGATTCCACATTTATGAGGAGTTTACAAATTAAAGAAGGGAGTTTAAGTGGGTTTGAGAAAAATTAAAGGTTGGGGATTGTTTGGGCCCCACCTCTCATATATCAACACATGGGAAGTTGGGTGGCTGTGGGCCCCACCAACAACTTCCCATGGGAGTAATTAACTTCCTTAGATATAAAATAAAATTTCCCCAACAATTTTATTTACTTCTTAATTAAACCACGATAATTAACTTCTACTCCCGTGAAAACGAAACTATAGTAAAGGTCCCCTTAAGCAATTACCGGTGTTTCATGTTCATTGGTGCCCTCAGATTTCGATTCCGATCACAGGTTCAAAAGATAGAAAAACCCGCTCATTCGTTTACTGAACATACCCGAGATAAACTTTGAAAATTGATTCCAAGCACACCGGGCCTCGGAATCAAGTGCAGTTAGAAGCCACATACTCGTAAAATTCAGTAGTATTTAAGAAAAAAACTTCCTTGAAATTTTTGGGTCTTTACATTACTCCCACTATAGGGATTTACGTCCCTGTAAATCTACAACATAAACTATGGAACAAATGAGGGTACTGAGCACGTATATGAGACTCCCGCTCCCATGTGCTCTCCTGGAATTTCTCGTGCTGCCAACGAATGTGAAATAGAGTGATCGACCATTCATGTAGGACACTCTCCTGTCAATCCTTGATCTCCACTGAGACATCCGCAAATTTCTCACCACCATTGATGTTTAGCTCCCCATGATCAATGATGTGGGTCGGGACGTGCACGTATCTCCTCAGCTGAGATATGTGGAAGACGTCGTGCACCCGGTGCAACTAAGGTGGAAGGGCCCGGTGGTAATCCACCTCGACTACCCTACTGAGGACCTGGAATGGTCCGATGAAGCGTGGTGATAACTTGCTACCCCGGCCAAACCTCTACAATCCACGTCAAGGTGAGACCCATAAGAAAACATTGTCGGCATCCTCCAACACTAGTGGACTCTGTCTCCTATCAACATAGGACTTTTTTATGCTCTTTGAAGACCTCATATGCTCTTGGATGATCTGCACCTTCTTCATCATTGCTTGAACCAACTCTGGACCTACGAGTGCAAACTCCCCAGGGTCAGTCCAACACCAAGGTGATCTGCAATTTCGGCCATATAGTTCCTCATATGGTGCCATCTTGATGGTGGAATGGAAGCTGTTGTTGTACGTAAACTCTACCAAGGGTAAGTGATCCTCCTAGCTATGACCAAAGTCAAGGACACATGAACAGAGCATGTCCTAGAGAGTCTGAATGGTTCTCTCCATCTGACCATCCGTCTGAGAATGAAAGGTAGTGGTCAGGCGCAGATGTGTCCTGAATTCCTCCTGAAACCCCTTCCAAATCCGGGAAGTAAAGCGAGTGTCCTGATCGGAGATGATAGACGATGGCACACCATGAAGCCGTAAGATCTCCTGAACATAGAGGCTTCCCAAGCTCTCTAATAAGCCCTGCTCTCTAATCGGAACGAAGTGGGATGACTTGGTGAGTCGGTCGACGATCACCCAGAGAGAGTCATGTCCCCTGGATGTATGTGGAAGCCTCATCATGAAATCCATGTATATCCTGTCCCACTTCCACTCTGGAACCTCTAAGGGATGAACGAAGCCTACTGGTACTAGGTGCTCCCCCTTCACTTGCTGTAAAGTGAGGCATCGTGAAACAAACTCTGCTACAACCTTCTTCATACTCGACCACCAGTGTTGTCGTCTAAGGTCCTGGTACATCTTCTCCACTCCGAGGTGTACTGCTAGAGGGGAAGTGTGAAACTCCCTCGTCAATTCCTCATGTAGTAAAACTGGTACCATGGTATGTCCCCTGAAGAGGATGACGTGCTCTCCTCCTTCAGAAAATCCATCTGGCGCCTGCCCTGTAGAAATCTAAGCACGTCGCATCTCATAGTCAACGTCCCCACAGTATGCCTCTCTGACCCACTGATGTAGATGAGGAGTGTCTGTAAGGGACTGTAGAAAAGCGTCCCCATCTCTATCTACGAAGGATACCTTTAAAGCGTCTAACTACTCCGTCGCCACTCCAAGTAGCTAAATGCCTGACCACCTACTGAGAGCATCAGCTACTATGTTCCCCTTCCCAGGTGTATAGATTATCTCAAAGTCATAGTCCTGGAGGAACTCGAGTCATCACCGCTATCTCAGGTTCTAGTCCTTCTGCGGGAAGATGTACCTGAGACTCTAGTGGTCAGAGTAGACTATAAAGGTCTCGCCAATCAGATAGTGATGCCACATCTTCAAGGTGAAGAACACTACTGCTAACTCCAGGTCATGGGTAGTCTAGTTCTGATCATGCTGCCTCAACTGTTGTGAGCCATAGGCAATCACTACCCACTCCTGCATCAGGACACACCAAAGTATGGTCCCTGATGCATCGCAGTAAACTATGTACCCTACGCCTTCCTCCGGTAGTCTCAACATGGGTGCACTGGTCAATCTATGTCTCAGCTCCTGGAAGCTCTACTGGCATCTATCTGACCACACATATGGTTTCCCCTTCTTATTCAATGCTGAATGCAATGTAGAAACTCTGTAGAAGTCTGGCACAAATCTTCGATAGTACCCAGCCATACCTAGGAAACTCCGCACCTCTATCACGCTCCTGGGTGGCTCCCAATCAAGTGTTGCCTCGATCTTCGCAGGATCCATAGAAACTCCCTCCTCCGAAATGACGTGCCCCAAGAAGTGAGCCTCTTGAATCCAGAACTGGCACTTTTAGAGCTTACCATAAAGCTGGTGCTCTCGGAGTGTGTCCAGTACAACCAGCAAGTGGTAGGCATGCCCCTCCACAGAAGTTGAGTAAATTAGTATGTCATCGATGAAGACAACAACAAAATGACCGAGGTAAGGCTAGAAGATCATGTTCATGAGACTCAGGAATTCTTTTGGTGTGTTGGTTATGCCAAAGGGCATAACCAAGAACTCGTAGTGGCCTTACTGACATCTTAAGTCCATCTTCTACACATCCTCATCTCGATCTCTGAGCTGACGATAACCTGACCTGAGGTCTATCTTCGAGAACCACCATGATCCATTGAGCTAATCAAAGATGTTGTCAATCCTCGGGAGTTTTTACTTGATCTTTATGGTCACCTGATTTAGGCGACAGTAGTCGACACATAGTCGTAAGCTCCCATTCGCCTTCTTGGCGAACAGAATCGGAGAAGACTAGGGTGAAACACTATGTCCAATGAATCCCATTACCTGGAAGTCCTCCTACTGTACTCGCTGCTCACAAAGCTCGCCGAAAGCCATCCGATATGCTAGAGTAGATATCAGTCTTGTCCCGGGGTACAAGTCAATGTAGAAATCTACCTCTCTATGAGGAGGTAGTCATGGAATGTCATCAGGATAAACGTTCGCATACTGATCCACCACAATAGGAAAACTCAGACTCCGCACATCAAACCCTCCTAGGATGAGAGTAGCCAACTGATATGTGATCCGCTGCCCTCTCCTCTGTGTAAGTCCATCCTTTGCAGCAAAGGCTCTCTTCTCACTGGTGATGGTGAGCCTGCTCCCATCTGTACGGACACACCACACTTTTCTCCTAATACATTTGATCTGGGCATGAACTGTAGCTAACCGATCCATACCCAAGATGACATCGTAATGCCTCGATGCCACTACAAGAAGATCCCAATAGATGCTCTCACCTCCTAGAGTACGCTCACACTGTTGTCACCAATGCATAATCATCGAGTCTGCTCATATAGGTGTATCTAGCCATAAAAATTGAGCCAAAGGCTCTGTTGAAATCTCTGAGCTCCTAAAAAGTGCAACGACCATATAATAATGACTCGCTCTGGTGTATATAAAAACTGCAGCAACTGTGGATTAGACACATATAGTACCTCAAATCATCTCAGTAGCATCGTGGTCATAGGCATAGACTGCCTGAAGCTGAGCCTGCCCCTATCTTCCAACTACCTGTGGTCGGGGTAGTCCTCCCGGTGGTGGTAGAGGTAGAGACTCGAAGCATCGTACACCACCCACTGATCGGCCAACTCCTCTGCCTCGTCCGCCTGCTCCCTATGTACCGCCGTGGTTGAACCTCTGCCTCTGCCTGGGAGGTCCCTCAAATGTCAGCTGCTCATCTTCATGGCAGGTCGGGCAGTCACGATCCATGTGGCCCTGCCCGCCGCATGCATAGCACTGCCTACCCCTCATATGGATGGCTCTGCTCTTTGTTCCCTGCACATCTGAACCAGTATCCTGAGGTTTCCCACCAGATGGCCTAGTCCACTTGGTCCTCTGCGACATCTGCATACTGCCGGATGTAGAAGGCTCCGCTACTTTTCACCCTGTGGTGGGTCTCACTACTGGCGTAGGCTGAGCAAGAAAGCTCTCTACAAGAAGGGATTTATCTAGTACTCCTACCAGCGTCGGAATACTAAGGGAGATCATCGAAGCCCTGATCTAATGCCTCAGTCCCTACTTAAAGGTCCAGGCCCGGAAGAATGTGTAACTCCCTGACCCCAGTTACCCAGAGTCGGTGCATTATTGCATAACATTGGCATGATCACAAAAGATCATGTCTCGAAAGACCGACTAGTTTAGTAGCCTTGGAAGCACTAGATACATTCATAAATGTTACATTACATCATAACGTGAAAAACTAAAATAACATAGTCTCCATTTTCCACACTCATATCCCCTTCATACTATCCCTGCAGGTCATTCCTAAAATACTTCTTCACATCCTGGAAAACATAAACAATTGAAAGGGGTGAGCTCAGATGCTCAGTAAGGATAAAAATATAGCGGAAGCCTTCATAAATAAATATAAACATTTAAGGCAACTTATAACTAAACAAAAGCCTTTTAAACATGAACTTCAACATAATATGGAAAAAGTAAAATGAAATAATGCCATTTACTTATTCACATGGATATTTTACTTGTCGAATAATCACATGCAATATCAATAACTACTTTCATAATGATGGAATGAATAATGCTAGACTTTCATAACCATGTAGCGAAGGCCTCATGCCAAGACTACAAATAAGATTTTGTCAAGGCCTCGTGCCAAGACACTAGTTTATCTCATGAGACCTGCCAATGCATCGAGGAGCAATATCAGGGTCCACCCGTCACTTATTAAGTCCAATGCATTCCTCATATGAACAGGTTTAAACATATCATAATCCATAACATAATCGTATCACATAAAACATGCATAAAGGAAACATAACATTTCCACATTTCAATCACAAGATATCAATACAACACATTGATATAAATAAAACTTTCAAACCCATTTTCAATACCAAAATAAAATAAAATTAAAACATTGTAATTATTTTTCATTTAAAAAAATGTTATGGCTTGTAGAGGAAGCCAAAACTCAAATAATGGTCACGGCAGCGGAAAAGTGGCCATCACCGCATACATACGACAAACAAAAATCCCCTTTTTTCATTTATTAAAATGATTCTTATAAAAAAATATTCCTTTTGAATAAACGTAAAATTCAAAGGGTTTTATACACCGTATAAAAGAAATTTGTGTATAAAACAAAATATGTCTCAATGAATGGAGATTGAGATGAAGTCCCTTACAAAGATCATTATTTTTAAATAAAATAGATCTATTATTTGTATTAACTATAAGTACACATAAAGAATGTACAAATACAATATAGGAAATAATAATATCATGACTTAATTTGAAATTAGGAGATTAACCCAAAGAACAGAAATTGGGTTAGGAAGTTCCCTTACCTCGTGTCATAATTGACTCGATCATTATTTAACCTCCTGAATAATAAAATAGAGTTAATTTCTATTTGATTAAGAACCTTTTCCATGTTCATTATTCCTTTAATATCACTTATTACCATGTTATGAACATTATGTAATTATTTAAGTTAATAACGGTCATTTTGTCGATCTTTGGTACTTGAGTCAAAAATAAACTTCTTATAATTACAATTTGTTCATGTGGTGATATATCCATTATATCCAGAATTATATTCCTGGTGTAGATATCATATATATAATATATATCCCTTATATACATGCATTTATAATATTACATAACATTTAGAGATAAGAAATGAAATGCATCGTTCGTGGAGACGGTAAGTTGTACGTACGCATGAACGCTACTTTCATTTATATTTCGTATTTAATGGAATGAAATTATAATTATATAAAGGTATACTGTAATTCCAGTATAACATAATGTATAATACCATTTACTCCATCCTTTATACATCCCACATATGGAATTTACAATTCAAATCACTTTGAGGGGGCGGTAGTCCGTACTTCCTAAAATAAAAATATCGCGTTTACCCATAATGGAAACCATAAAGGTATGCCATAAATGAAAGATAAAAAAGTTTAAGTAAAAAAATAAACATATTATATATCATATATATATATATATAGTAACATATTAATTTCCACCTTTGTAGGTGTTATATGAGTGTTGAACAATCATAATTTCATGAGGCAGAAATTCGCCATCCAGAAAAACAATATGTTCTTTAACCATTAGATGTAGGAGT
The DNA here is from genome assembly GCA_963277665.1 of Viscum album. Lineage (NCBI taxonomy): Eukaryota > Viridiplantae > Streptophyta > Magnoliopsida > Santalales > Viscaceae > Viscum > Viscum album. The sequence continues at coordinate 779,462,154 of OY728132.1, forward strand.
GTGTAAGTGTAGCTCGAATACTTCTTATAAAACATCCTAGTATATTGATTATACTGGTGTTGTTACAAAAGAAATTAATAAAAAGAGTTTAGGGGGTTGGAGAAGCAAAATAAAACATAAGAACACAAGAGAAAACACTACCTTTAAAACGGGAACTCTTTTTGATTTGAGCTCAATTTTATCCTTGGGAAGACATATGACAAAAGTGAGGCTTCTATGAGTAAGAGTGGGATGTTGAGAGACAAACTGGGCAGGGTCTGTCCGAGCCAAAGGCTTGAGAGGTGTGGGAATGGTGGTAGAGGTGGGGGCCTTTTATAAGAGGAGAGGAGGGGCACTCTTGGAAAGTTATAAAAGGTTACTTTATTATAACATGATTTTCAGATTTAAAAGGTCCCGAAATTATATATTTCTAGGATTAGGTGATAAGAGTTATAAATCCACCCATCCAATAGGTTTTTGACATGTGTAGGTCTTATATTTTACATTATTGTTTCATTTTTTTAAAATCTTTAAATAATGAGGTAATCGTTGCATCATCATGGTGTCATAAATAATTTAATTTATTTAAGGTCGTAAAATTATAAATAAAATATCATGATGTAGGAAATCTTTTTAAATTTATAATGAATATATATAGTAAAAAATATGACTTGTATAACCCCACTTAAATTTTTTTTAGTAAAACAACTCATGTTTGTTTCATTTTTATTTTAACATTAAATAAAAAGTTTTTAATGTCATTTTCCTACCAAAGTGGCTTCATGGGGTCCCCAAGTTGACCCATCGATTCTCTTGGTCGGCCATGATTCATCCAATAGTGGTAGGATATTTTTCAAGGTCATTTCATATTATTATAACATTATCTTTACCTTAAATTTCACTAATTACCTTTAATCGCGATTAAAAAAACATAAATGTTACTATTCACCAAAAAATTATTTTAATCTCATTAAACCACATTTTACATCCTAATGGAAACCATGTATGTAGGATTTTTGAAAATCAAATCACAGAAGTTATAATGATTATTAAAATGAAAAATCAGTTTTTTAACTACCACTTAGTGGTTTCACTATTCATCAAAAACTGAAGTTTTTCAGAACAATTCCAAAATTTCACCCTAAGATATAATTGATATTCCGAATTCAAAAATGATGTCTATTTTGAAAAATTCCAAACATATAATTTTAATTAATTAATTTTATAATTAATTCCCACTGTCACAACAAATAGCGTCTTTTTAAGAAACAATATATATCAAAAGATTGACAATTGTTTATGTCCAATTTCAATGTTAAATTAATTCTAATGAACACCATTGTATAAAATTGTAAAAATATATTCTAATTATACTTTAAAACCACTAAATAGTATAATTTATCACTATAAATTATTTTTATTAAAAAAGTCGTTTTAAGTATTTCTCACTATTCATAAAAAATTGGAAGTTCTCAGAAAAATATCAAAAATTCAACATAGGCTAATTTCAATATTATGAATACAAAAATGAAGTCCATTTTGAAATATAAAATTTATATAATTTCAAAAAGTGGGTATTACTATTCATAACTGCTACTTTTATTGGTCACAGTGTGTTAGAACTCGAGGTTGCATACAACACACGCTGCTCTATTATTCAAAGAGGAGCGTACCATGGATGCATGGGGTGTTACATTCTCCCCTACTTCAATAAATTGTGTCCTCGCAATTTAAATTTTTTATTTGAAAATAGAAGGTTGAAAATATAAAATACGTTTGTGGAAAACCCACATCAGAAATAAGGTTAATAATAATATAACTTTAAATGAAAGAAAGAGAAGTACAAAGGTCACCTGAGATAGCCCATACTATGATTCTATGAAAATATTAATATGGAAGAAATACAAAATATCAAGGTCTGATGGTGAGTTGTAGAAAACAAGATTAGGATAAAGTTAGCCACAATAAAATCACAAACTTGCGGTTGGTTAAATGGTCATTGAATCCCCAGTTGGAAAAGATAACCGACAACGTTTTTGTTTTAGGTTACCTTTCATAAAGTTGAGAAATTTAGTTAAGAGATTTACTAAGAACGTAAGGAAATATACATACTTGTCATGTAGACTTTCATTCTTTAATAAATTTTCTACCACAAGCCCATCTTTCACTCCGAATGGTAACAGAACTCAAAAATATTCTATTTATCCTAATTGTATAGGGTTCCAAATATTACCACATACCATTTAGATTAGGAAAACTATTTTTAAAAAACCAGGGAATTCTTGTAGGCTAGTGGTAGGTAATAAAGGCATGTCGCACTATGGTTGTGGGTTCAATTCCTATAGATTTATCCGATGCGATGGGTTATCCCCCAACCTGCAGGTTATCCTTTTCCTAAAACTATAGTATTATAATATTCCAAAAATAATCTTCATAAATGTTTTAACCTTAAACAATACTATCCAATGTTCAACTTAATCCATTCCAACCTTTATAGTTATCCAAAAAACCTCCATCAAGACTTTCTCTAAAAGGTCTCTAAATTCCAAAATCAATTGTATCATTAGATTCCTCAAACAAAGTAAAGTTTCTCTTATTGTCACATACAAAAATATGATTACCTTCATAATATAAAAACCATAATGAAAAGAACAAGTACTGCAGTACAATCCATATATATATATCATTATTCATATAACCAGGATATAATCCTTGAGTCCAAAAGCACCAATACATTAGTTATTCCACTTCAACTGTAGTAAAAACATAAGATTGTCCTTGATTCCTTGGCCTTTTCTGAGGTATTTTTTCCTGACACTTAGGACATTAATTTGCATAATTCCCCATTTCCCTACAATTGTAGCATTCCACACTGATAGCCTCTTCCTTTCCCTTGCAATCACGTGCCTGGTGACCTTTTTATACACATTTATAACAAAATCCCATTCCTTTTAGGCGAGTACCTGGGTGATTCTTCCCACAATTATCACATAATGGAAAATCCTTCTTTCCCTTTTTCCCTTTATCTGTCTCTCGTTACACCATTCTCTTCTTCTCTTACTTTACTTTATTTTCATAAGATTTAGATAATTCTTTTTCTATCTTGATAGAACATGAGACTATATCTTTGTATGTTGAGAAAGATTGTGATACTAATGCTCGACGGAGAAAGGGTTTTGACCCATCAAATAAATGAGCGATCTTACTTCTTGGGTTACATATATAATTTGCAGCATGCCTCGCTAACCTTATCAGTTAGCCTCATACTTTGCAACATTCACATCCTCTTTCCGCCTCAGACTCAGAAATTGCCTTTCCATATCTGCTTGATGGTTATGAGGAAATTATTTTTCTAAGAAAATTTCCTTAAAATCCCTCCATTCCATACTTGATACTTCTTCATCTTCCATTGTGTTTTGAATTAGTGACCACCATTGATCGGCATCTCCAGTGAGGCGGTTAACTGCCATGACAACTTTCTCCCTTTCACTACTCCCTAAGGCGTGGAATATTTTCTCTAAGGAGTTTATCCATTGCTCAACTACTAATGGATTTGTACCCCCATTAAATTTTGGTGGTTGTTACCTCATGAAGCGGTCTAGCATTGATCCTCCATGTTATAGATCTGGGTGCTCCATACGAGTAAGGTTATTATTCATAACCTGAGTGAGTTGTCCCAGTATGGTGATTAGCTGATCAGCACCAGTTGAATCACCAACTCCATTATAATTATCTTGAGTAGGAGGGCAATCCCTACATGGAGTGCGTGCATTGATACGATTTTCATTCCTTCTACTAGGCGCCATTTCTAAACAATGGAATAAACTAGATTAGTTTATAAATCAAAATATATAATTACAAACTTGCAAAACACTTAACATAAATTGAACTATTTATGGATATAATCCATAATCATAAATATGTTTTCTTTGAGGATGTATATACTCATAACCCTTTATAGTGGTTTGTAAAGAAAATGATAATTATCCAAAGCATATCCCCCGGGAGTGTCATAACCAAGAGTGTAGCAAGGCCCGTTGTCGTGCACCAGTTCCCGTTCGAGTCTAGCTCAAAGTGGTGTTTTCGGGTTTTACCCCAAGGTAAATCCATGCCAGATCCACCTCTACCTGCTCGTATCCATACAGGGGTGTATTGCTCAGAAAACTCAAAAAATATATATAATATCAAAATTCTAGGAAGTTATTCTATACTAATCTTCAAAGTCTATCTTAGGGCTATGTGCTCTAATCAGAGTTTATCTAAATCTAGATTCCATGGTTAGTACAAAATTGCCTCTGATACCAACTGTAACGCCCCGGCCCCAGTTACCCGGAGTCAGTGCATTATTTCATAAGATTGGCATGATCACAAACGATCATGTCTCGAAAGACCGATTAGTTTATTAGGCTTGGAAACTCTAGATACATTCATAAATGTTACATTACATCATAAAGTGAAAAACTACCATAACATAGTCTCCATTTTCCACACTCATATCCCCTTCATACTATCCCTGCAGGTCATTCCTAAAATACTTCTTCACATCCTAGAGAAATTAAAACATTTAAAGGGGTGAGCTCAAATGCTCAGTAAGGATAACAATATAGTGGAAGCTTTCAAAAATAGACATAAACATTTAAGGAAACGTATAACTAAACAAAATCCTTTTAAACAAGAACTTCAACATAATGTGGAAAATGTAAAATAAAATATTGGAATTTACTTATTCACATGGATATTATACTGGTCTAATAATCACATGCAATATCAATAACCACTTTCATAATGATGGAATGCATAATGCCAGACTATCATAACCACGTAGCCAAGGCCTCGTGCCAAGACTACAAATAAGATTTTGTCAAGGCCTCATTCCAATACACTAGTTTGTCTCATGAAACCTTCCGATGCAGCGAGGAGCTATAGCGGGATCCACCTGTCACTTATTAAATCCAATGAATTCCTCAAATGAATAGGTTTAAACATATCATAATCCATAACATAATCGTATCATATAAAACATGCATGAAAGAAACATAACATTTCCAAATTTCTATCACAAGATATAAATACAAAAAATTGATATAAAAAACACTTTCAAAACCATTTTCAATACCAAAATAAATGAAAATTAAAACTTAGTAATTATTTTTCATTTAAAAAAATGTTATGGCTTGTAGAGGAAGCTGAAACTCAAATAATGGTCATGGTGGCGGAGAAGTCATTATCACCGCATACATACGACAAAAAAACATCCCCTTTTATCATTTAGTAAAATGATTCGTATAAAAAAATATTTCTTTTGAATTAACGTAAAATTCAAAGGGTTTTATACACCGTATAAAATAAATTTGTGTATAAAACAAAATATTCCCCAATAAAAGGTGATTGAGACGAAGCTCCTTACACAGAACATTATTTTTAAATAAAATAGGTCTATTATGTGTATTAAATATAAGTAAACATAATTAAATTACAAATACAAGATAGGACATAATAACATCATGACATAATTTGAAAGTATGAGATTAACCCAAAGAACAGAAATTGGGTTAAGAAGTTCCCTTACCTCGTGTCCGACTTGACTCGATCATTCTTAAATTCCTGAATAATAAACTAGAGTTAATTTCTATTTTCATAAGAACCTTTTCCATGTTCATTATTACTTTTATATCACTTATTACCATGTTATGAACATTATGTAATTATTTAAGTTAATAACGATCATTTTGTGGATCATTGGTACTTGAGTCAAAAATAAACTTCTTATAATTACAAGTTGTTCATGTGGTGAAATATCCATTATATCCAGAATTATATTCATGATGTAGATATCATATATATCCATTATATACATGCATTTATAATATTATAGAACATTTAGAGGTAAGAAATGAAATGCACCATTCATGGAGATGGTAAGCCGTACGTACGCAAGAACGCTACTTTCATTTCTATATCATATTTAATGGAATGAAATTATAATTATATAAAGTTATAATATAATTACAGTATAATATAATGTATAATACCATTTACTCCATCCTTTATAAATCCCACATATGGCATTAACGATTCAAATCACTTTGAGGGGGCGGTAGTCCGCACTTCCTAAAATGAAAATATCGTGTTTACCCATAATGGAAATCATAAAGGTATCCGATAAATGAAAAATACAAAAGCTTAAGTAAAAAATAAACATATTATATATCATATATAAATATAGTGGCATCTTAATGGCCACCTTTTAATGTTTTATATGAGTTTTGAACATTCATCCTTTCGTGAGGCAGAAATTCGCCATCCACAGAAACAGTATGTTCTTTAACCATTAAGTGTAGGTGTGTGTAAGTGTATCTCAAATACTTCTTATAACAACATCCTAGTATATTTAGGATACTATTTTTGTTACAAAAGAAATGAATAAAAAGATTTTAGGGGGTTGGAGAACCAAATAAGACATAAGAACACAAGAGAAAACACTACCTTTAAAACGGGTAACTCTTTTTGATTTGAGCTCAAAGTCTTCCTTGAGAAGACATATGCCCAAAGTGAGACTTCTAGGAGTAAGAGTGGGATGTGGAGAGACAAAATGAAAAGGGTTTGGCCAAGCCAAATTCTTGAGAGGTGTGGGTAAGGTGGTAGAGGTGGGGGCCTTTTATAAGAGGAGAGGAGGGGCACTCTTGGAATGTTATAAAAAGGTTACTTTATTATAAAATGATTTTAGGATTTAAAAGGTCCCAAAATTATATATTTCTAGGATAAGGTGATAAGAGTCCGAAATAAACCAATCCAATAGGTTTTTGACATGTGTAGGTCTTATATTTTACATTATATTTTTATTTTATTTAAATCATTAAATAATGAGGTAATCGCTACATCATCATGGTGTCATAAATAATTTAATTTATTTAATGTCTAAAAATTATAAAAAATATCATGATGTAGGAAATATTTTTATATTTCTAATTAATATTTATAGTAAAAAATATTTCTTGTATAACTCCATTTAAAAATTGTTTTAGTAAAACAACTCATGTTTGTGACATTTTTATTTTAACATTAAATAAAACGTTTTTAATGTCATTTTCCCAGCAAAGTGGCTCCATGGGGTCCCCAAGTTGACCCATGGATTTTTTTAGTCGTTCATGACTCATCCAATTGGGTTAGGACATTTTACAAGGTCATTTAATATTATTATAACATTATCTTTACCTTAAATTTCACTAATTACCGTTAATCACGATTAATAAAACCTAAAAGTTACTATTCACCAAAATAATTATTTTAATCCCATTGAACCACATTTTACATACTAGTGACAAACATGTATGTAGGATTTTTGAAAATCAAATCACAGAAGTGGTAAAGTTTATTTAAATGAAAAATCGGCTTTTTAACTACCACTTAGGGGTTTCACTATTCATTAAAAATTGATGTTTTTCAGAACAACGCCAAAATTTCACCCTAAGATGTAATTGATATTCCGAATTCAAAAATGATATATGTTTTACAAAATTACAAACATATAAGTTGCATTAATTAATTTTATAATTAATTCCCGTAGTCACAACAAATAGCATGTTTTTAAGAAACAATATATATCAAACGATTGACAATTGTTTATGTCAAATTTCAATGTTAAATTAATTTTAATGACCACCATTGGATAAAATGGTAAAAATATATTATAATTATAATTTAAAACCACTCAATAGTATAATTTATCACTCTATATTATTTTTATTAAAAAAGTTGTTTTAAGTATTTTTCACTATTCATAAAAAATTGGAAGTTCTCAGAAAAATACCAAAAATTCAACATAGGCTAATTTCGATATTCCAAATCCAAAAATGAAGTCCATTTTGAAATATAAAATTTATATAATTTCAAAAAGTGGGTATTACTATTCATAACTACTACTTTTATTGGCCGCGGTTTGTTAGAACTCGAGGTTGCATACAACCCACCATGCTCTATTATTCAAAGAGGAGCGTATCATGGAAGCTTGGGGTGTTACAGAATGGGTCTCGTACCATGTCTGTGGAGTAGCGCGAGAGGTCAGTAAATATCGCCGAGTACTGGGCTATAGTCATGCTGCCCTGCCGCAGCTGTAGTAACTCCTAGATGCACACCGCACGGAGGGTGGCTGGAACAAACTCGAGTGGAAGAGGCTTTCGAAGTCCGTATAGAGTAGAGATGCCTCATCATGCACATGGAGCATTAGTCTCCACCATCTACCTGTGGATATGTGTAGTAGACTCACGGAAAGGATAACCATATGGTCAGCTGGTGTCCCTACCAATCTGAAGACTCTGACGATAGCCTCCATCCAATCCTCGGCTGCCTGAGTATTTGTCTATCCGCGGAACCTGGGCGGACTCTGTCACTGAAACTCATGAAACACACTTAGGTGCACGTGAATTCTCCACTGCTGGGGCTGGTGGTATCGGTGGCCCTGCGGGTAGTGGTACCACTGGTGCCTCCGAAGTAATGGTGCTCTGCACAGAGGCATCGTCGTTCAGTGGACTGCCATCTTGCACGTAGCTCAGAGCCCTAGCTGGCTGCCAATGTGGGGCCATCCAGAGAAGAAATAGGTGCACCACGGTTAGTAGAGTATACCTGGTGAGCTGACAAAAAGTTATCACAATTAATGCTTTTAGAACACACATGCAATCAGTGTTTTCGAGTAATGAGTTGGAAAACAGATGTCAAGGTCCTGGTGTTTGGATACGTCAACCGGCGCACCAACACTGGACTCCTTGGACTGAAAACCAAACTCAATACTCTTAACACTGTTTCTTCACAGAGAAGAAATTTTCAGAGTCCTATGTTCTCTAGTAGAACCAACTCTTATGATACCAATTTGTCATGACCTGCCCTCAGGGCCCGTGTCTTGACTACCCCAAACCCACCTTCCATAGTCCAGGGGCTTGCGAGTAGCACCAAAGGCGTAAATCCCAGTAAATGGGAAGGCATTGCCTTAATAAAAGTAAAAAAACACAACAGAGTATGCAAGTGAAGTAAGCACTGTATAAAACTGAGTAAAAAAGTAAGTGCAGGAATGTAAATGGGAAGGTATAGAAACCCAACTGAAAGTACAGTACAACTGAGAAAGAAAGTACAACAACTGTAAAGTAAAGAAGTAACCACCAAGTTGTCCTCCGGGAATCCCACCTGAAGGGTGGGTACATATATTCTTGTCAGTACCTCAGGTCCGTTCGTCCACTCCGTGTACTTCCCACCTAGTGGCCCACCTCCAGATACTGTCCAGCTCTTCAAGCCTCAACCACGATCAATGTTGTCCGTCGTCTATAATAAACACAATGTAGTGAGGGCATTTCCTGTGCTGGGGTTAGTATAACAATACTCAGTAAAGACCCTGAGACTCCTGAAGGTCTCCCAAAACCCATGAAGGATAAACCACAAAGATAAGATACAAATACGAAGTATCAACCAACTCTATTTAGGAATATGCCCATACATATACCTAAGTCATCATTCTCAGTTCGGCTCCAATTTCCGAGCCCACGCACAATCCGGCCCACATAGGAAACAAGGTAGTCACATCAATGATAATGATTGAATGACAAGACTCAACTCACACAGGTATACTACATAAGAAGTGGGGTGGAGATGACTAGATGTAGCCTCTATATCATCTCCTCTACCGAACACATGTAGGATCCATGAACAGAAGTAGTCGTTGCCGAACCCACGTATGATCCAAGTACAGTAACCATCCCTGCTGAACCAGCCTTGGATCCAACTACAGTCGTCATTGCTGCCGAACCCACGGAGGATCCAAGTATATTCGTCCTCACTGCCGAACCCACATAGGATCCAAGTATATTCGTCTTCATCGTCGAACCCACAGAGGATCCTAGCACGGTAGTCGTCGCAGTCGCAGCCAGCTCTAGGGTTCCCGCACACAGCGTACTCGATTCCAGGAGGGTTTGATCCTCAAGTAAATGGGTCAATACATCAACTATCATGAATTCCAGAGTTGATGTATCCCAAAGTTCCTTCTCGTCAAAAGGAACTCAATGCGATAGACGGCGCGTCGATCAGATGCCCAGTTTGAGAGATATTGGCCTTTTTGTTGCTGGGTCTCGGTTGGAAATATGCTCGTTCCAAACCTAGACGTTTACCAAAGTTGTACAGAACTCACATAGAGTACCACCAAAGGACAGACACATTGATAGGATCCCAGTTCCGCAGAAGTCATGTCAATCGGATGCACGGTCTTTACGTTACTCACATTTAAGTGAATAACGGGCCCGACACGTTAAGCCCCGTGGGCTGGTGAGTCGGGTGACACAGTTTTGGTGGGTCTGTCCCAGTAGGGGTGTCGGACCGGCCTAAAGGTTCTCATGGTCAGTCATAAGGGACGTGGCCCAGCCTGAATAGAGCGCAGCCCGGCCCGAAGTGGCGTGGCCCGGATGGCTCGGCCAGCTGGCCTAGCGGTCCGAGGGGGCGTGGCCGCCTAGCTGCCCGAATTGATAGCACCAAGTGGCACCACCCTCCCAAACTGGCCGGCTAGGCCAGCCAACCTTCTGGTGCACACGGCCCGCACGTGGGGGCCGCATTTTCTTCAACTTGGCGCCCTTCTGGCACCGCAGTTTGGCTCCGCCCAGCCGGCCGATGGGCCGACCGGTTCTCCAGCACGACACCCTCTTGGCGCCGCAGCTCCCCTTCACCCAGCCGACTGATGGCCCGGACGGTTCTTCCGCCAAAGGGGCCCGTGAAGTGGGCCGTGATTCCTCCCGCACAAGCGGCACGACAGTGCCGGTTTCCTTCTTCATGTTCCTTGCATGGCGCGATAGCAACGTGCCTCCTCCACCTTCGGTTGTCGATTCTAAATAAGATAGTAAATGACAACGGGTCGTCAGGCTATGTTTATTCGGCCCGATCCCTCTGCGTTAGGAGGTATCAATCGTCCATGGTATTCCCTTGAATAGAATGAGAATGAGGGAGTAATTTTTTAAAATAAATTAAGAAAACCCCCTACCTAAATAATTGATTTCGTATGTCGGGCGTCGCGAGAGACAGCGTCATGGGGTGAGGTTTCATAGACGACATCGGTGTGCATAGTCATTCTTCATGGATCTGGTGTTCTTCATTGAAGATACATCATTCTTCATCGAGAAAGGAGTTCTCTTCTTCTTCACACAAGTGTTCTCTGAAATCATCCCCAACCCAACATGGGCTAAAATAAAATAATAGGCTAAACTATTATTTTATTAACACAAGCAATTATAATTTCAAAATTCAAACCACTCAATTAATTAATTGTAGAGGGGGAATTCTTTAATTAACATGTGTTGGCATGAATTAAAGAGGGAAAGTGAGGGAGAGGAAGAGTTCACATTTAAGAGGAGTTTACAAGTTAAAGAAGGGATTTTAAGGGGGTTTGAGGAAAATGAAAGGTTGGGGCTTGTGTGGGCCCCACCTCTCATATATCCATGCATGGGAAGTTGGATGGGTGTAGGCCCCACCAATAACTTTCCATGGGAGGAATTAACCTCCTTAGATATAAAATAAAATTTCCCCAAAAATGTTATTTACTTCTTAATTAAACCCCAATAATTAACTTCTCCTCCCATGGAAACACAACTACGGTAATGGTCCCCTTAATCAGTTACCAGCGTTGCGAGTTAATCGGTGCCCTCATATTTTGATTCTGAGCACCGGTTCAAAAGATAGAAAAACCTGCTCATTCGTTTACTGAACGTACCTAAGCTAATCTTTGGAAATTGATTTCGGGCACACCGGGCCTCGGAATCAAGTGCCGTCAAAAGCCACAGACTCGTAAAATTTCAAAGTATTAAAAAAAATCTTTGAAATTTCCGAGTCTTTACACCACTCATCTCCTCCTCCATGGATCTGATTCTAATCTTGGGTAGATCATAATGTGTATCTTATCCATTTTTTTTGATTTTGATCATTTAATCACACATTAATTGTTTTAGCTATGTTAAAGGGTTCTGTTTTATGGGTATATATTTATTGGTTAATAATGGAAGTTATTTTTTAAGTTACTCATGTCCCCCATGATGTGATCTAAATCTTGGGATTTTCGCCACATCTTCATTTTCATATATACTGGATTATGATTCTCAGGTTTTAGTAGATGGTTTTATAAATCTTATATTTTATTTTTATATATTGGGTGTTTATTTATTTTATTTTTATTTGATAAATATTCTTGATTGATATAATGATGGTAACAAATAATATTAAGAAATAAATTATGTAATATGGAGATTCAAATTCCTTAATATATTCTCAAGATATTTATCTCACACTTGTTGATTGGTTGATTATATTGAAAGAATTCATTTTTGATAATGATATTTGGGTGTTAATCCCAAGATTATGTTTTAGAATAACCTCCCATAAAAAGATAATAACCTTAATATGGTAATGAAATAGTTGTGTTTGTGTAAAATGGTCTTCGATGAATGTTTTATACAAGTAATACTGTAAATTATTGGATGCTTTAACTTTTTATTTTTTCCCTAAATTTATTGTTGTGTTATTGTGATTTTTTTGTTAATATATGGGTACAATGGGTTGGTTATTATTTCTCTTATATAATTTTTCTTTATTGGTTCGGTTTTTAGTGAAGGTGCTGAATAAGGTGTTGTGTATGATTCCCTGATTGAAATAGTGTGGTATTGTTATGGATGTGTGTTTTTTGTATGAGATGAAACATCCATTCCATGGTTGGTAATAGGGGTATGTAAATTATTTTATGGGTGATTACATGGATGGTCAGTAAAGTCATGTCTCTTAGTATCCCTGTTGTATTAGGATAAAATATTCAATAATGTAATGGTAGTTGGGTATGGCTAGAATTGAAAAATCATGGATATAAAAGACATAATAATGAATATAACTAATTGGAAATTGATAGAAATAAATGTTCATGATGAATTTCATGGATTTTAATTAAATATAATTAATATGAAATGAAATAAATGTAATATGTATTTAGATTTTTAATTTGTAAATGGTATATATGAGGTGTCTTCCTAGGAAATTGAAAATGTTTGATAAGATTGTTTACATGTGATGTGGGGATAACTGTTGTGTTATAGATGGTAGTTGTGGGGGTGTGTGGTGAAGGTAATGTAGTATTATTTTTGTGTTATAGTAGCATTTATTTGTAAAACATACAAAGTCGGTATTGTTCCCAGATATAACTATATTTATAGTCTCCATGTAATTTATAAACGCACCCTAACTGATTCGGATCCTTTTTGATTCCCCAAATTCTAGGGGTTCAAGATTTTTCCCATATCATCTTGGTTAGTAAGGGATTTGATGGCCAACTACTCACTCTTCCCCTCTCTTCGTTCTAGGTGAATTGGGGGTAAGGTTTTATTGATGTAGGTAGGATTATACAAACATATTTTATAGTGTATTGGTAGACCCTATAGGGTATTGTAGTGGGGATAGATACTTAGTATACTGGATAACCTTGTGGATTAATTGTGTAATAATTTGTTAATGATGCACTAGAAGATCCAAAGAACTATAGATGAGAATGGATATAGTTTTATTTAAGATATTTTAATGTATTTTGGAGATGATATAAAATAATGGCAGTTTGGATTGTAGGTGGAGGAATTAGGATGATTCTCTTCATGAGCGTGATACCTTATTATGCTAGATATATGGTGTTTACGTGTGATGTGATATGTGGAAGCATACATGGTTTGAGGAAGATGATTCTAATGAGTAAATTTTTATGGTTGTGATGTGATATACAGTTTATTGTGGCATGGATTTAAAACATACTTACTATATGCACATCATGTTAGGGAGAGTTATAAAAAATATGTTGACATTAGTTTAAGCATACCTACAAATAAGATTCCTTGAATAATACTTTATAATTATTGGATCTGATATTTTTTGAGAGTTTTCATTAGGTTGTATTATTTTTTATTTGAAAGGTGCTTATTGGTTCTCCTATTTATTCATAGATTCAATTGTATGAACCTTTCTCATTTTCTTGAGAGGTCTTCAGTACGATCCTTCTAAGTATATATGTTATTATCATGCCTATACATAAAAATACATTTTCAGCCTTCTAGGGATTTTTTAGTGATCGATATGGATGTATTATAGTTATGGATTTACTATACAGTCTTTATCTTGTCATTTTAATTATTACTTTATTATAGATAATTATATTTTGTCGGCATATTCATAAATAATTAGAATATTTTTATTCTTTGTTAATTTATATAATGGTGTTGATTAGTAGTTTATATATTTATTCAAGGGATATATTATATAAATGGATCCCAAATTCTCATTTTATTCTCTCAGTTATAGTCACCAACCAGAGGCCTGTTGGGCGTAGGCATCTTGGGTCACCCTCATCTTAACTAAATTCATATGATGAGGTTTTCAAGGGGGTAGGTCCTGAATAATCATCAATTTCTGATAAAAATTGTCAAATAGTTATTCCCATATATTATCATTTATATAAAATAAATAATGAAATGTAAAGGTTTTACAAATGGTGTTCTTCTATAATTCTAATGGGAGGAACTAACTACAAAGGATAAATCATGAGAAAAGAAAATTTTTAAAAATCATAATCACAATGGAAAAATATTTCTTATTGGAAGGATGTTTATAAAATTTCTAACCATAAGAGATTGTTTTAATGGATATTTTCTATCTAAGCTATGTAATATTAATATAAGACCTATCTTCAATATGTTTTATTTATTTATGGGTTCGAACATTGAAATATTTGACCATTTTAGTGTTACATAAACACATTCAAAAAATATTTACATATTGAATGATAGATTCAAAAAAGTTACCTACAACTAAAATTTTTCAATATAACATTTATAAGTAACCAAAAACATTGGTTTAAAATTTCAACAATTTATTGTAATTTATTTTTAGTTTTCTAACATTTATATATGATATACAATATAATATGTTATGAATGAAATAAATATAATTTTAGTGACGAATTCCATATAAACATTTAATGATCATTATACCATCGCCTTATGCTTTTATAAAATAAATTATGTCATATTGCGGTAGTTAGGATATTCAGTTAAAAATTAATGATAATGGGTTTGTAAAATATTTGTACATTTTTTTATTTAATTCTTTGAAAAATACCATAAATTAATATAAGAAACCATAGGTATTATAAACATGTGTATCATAGTTATCAAAATGAATGAATTATAAAATGATAATAAAAAATTCCCCAACATATAAAAAGTTTCTTTACATATTTTTGTTATATTTAATAATAATATATAGTAGAAAACTTTTAGCATATCTCATCTTATATTAGAAAAGTATCCAATAAAAAAATTAATATAATCTCACTATAATGATGAACCATTAAATAATATCAATTAATGATGAAAGATCCATATTTTACTATGTTTTCTTTAAAATTATTTGTTCATATATAAATTAATCTATTTATTTCAACTATCTTATGAATTGTCTAATTTATAATTTTTGGACAGTTAGATGGAGAAAATATTTACCATATTAATCTAATATTTTTTTTATAAATCCATTACTCTATGTATATAAATTGTATGGTTTACCATCCAACTATAACCCAAATATCATAATCATATATAGTTACTTATTGTTTAATATTATCCATTTCATACATGCCTTGTATAGGAAAATCCATGGACACCTTACTTTTATGGTCACTAAGACTAAATTATCAACGATATATGGAATGTTCACTCTAAAAGGAATACAACACTTAGTATTTTGTGGGGTTTTGAAGATATCACAATTTAATATAGGTGTACAATGTATATTTTTTCTATTATTTTCCCAATAAATATATATTAATGATTTTAATAGTTTAACTAATGTATATCATGATGTCAACTAAATTATAATGTTCCATTAAAGTAAATATATAACTTATATAAATATTATTATTTATGTAATGAGTTAACAATTTATATTTAATTATATAATTTAAAATATATTCCAACAAATCCTATACATGAGGTTCATGAATTGATTTTCAAGTGATGGAATAAAATCATTTTAAATCCAAATCATACCTAATAGCATGTATTATGTGGAATGTATCTAACACCCACATTTCATGAATATATCATGGGCTTCCATACTAGTGGTACATACAAACTAAATTACCATGATTCACAGATAATTATTCAATAGGGATCTTAAATTATAATAAATTATATCTTCAAATATGTATCGTATTGTTTAAAACATTATACCATTAGAATTATACAAATACATCATGAAGTGTTGTTTTTATAAAAAAGATATTATAATTTACCAAACTAGAAAATATTTAGACACATTGAATATAAATTATAAGAATAAAATTAATTAATTTTAAAATAGTAATACAAATATTCATCATATAAAAAATTAACAACAATTATTATTTAAATTTGAAAATATACTAAAATAAAATAATTCATATATTTATCATTTAATATTGTATAGTTCTATTTAATTTATTGTGATATATAACATCGATGTCTATGTTATAGAAGGACTCTAAATATTTTTTTTAGTCTGAAATATTATCATATTTCATTGACCACTTTTAGAAAAAGATGAAATCATAACATCACTATTTGATAATAAGAATTAAAACAATTACACATACAATGATATCAATATATCAATGAATCATTTGGATGCCCTATTTTTTATGGTTTATAAAATATTAGTTTTGATTTTAGTAGACTCAAACAATAAATATCATATATTATAATGGAGTTTGAATTTAAGAAATATGACATGCCACATTCTACAACTTCACATATATAAATATGTAATATATAATAAACATATCAATAAAAGATAGTATTATATGAGATATTAATTGTGTCTTATTATATCTTATTTTTATTCATTAAAAATAGACACACTATTAAATTGATATTACAAATTCTCACCATAGAGAACAATAACATGGTATTATTGTATCTGATATACTATACTAAAAAATATTTAAAAATAAAATAATTTTTTTAATGATTCTTAATTTTTTACCTATATAATTCTATGATACCACTTGCTGGTTCTATGGACACCTAAGAAGAATCATGCAGAAAAAAATAAAACCTAATTCTACAAGACCATGATAAAGAAGTACTGAAGAAAGGACAAAAATTACATATAATATATCTCAAGTGTGGTGGATCTTTAAATAATGACTTTTATGTTGAAAACATAACCGTAATGAATATGTTCTTACCTTAAAATATAATCCACCAACTATGTAATCAAAAAAACAATAATGTTGGAAAGATCATCTTCACTTAAATGAAATTGTAGTATCAAATTAAATTAAAGTAAGTGTGGCATTATGATATTTTCATCTACTTGTATCTTAATATACTACATTGTAAAGAAAATAAAAGTCCATTTATATAAAAATAATTTCATTGTGATTGTTTTCTTATTTTTCATGAATTTCATAAGAGTATTCATAATGGATAGAGATAATATTATACATTATAAATTTTTAAACATCCCAGATTCATGAAAAGGTATAGAAAATTAATTTTTTGGGTTAAATTCCTTATAAAATCTCTAATAATGATGGATAAAAGGTAAAGGAGGTTTCAGATGCATTTGGGGCATGTTTGAAACATAGATCCCTAAAGAGTAAAGACGGAGACTGGACCACACGGTTAGTGAAAATTGTTCATCCTAGCCCGTATGGTTTTCTTTATCTATGGGGTAATAAATAATGGGAACTTGGGGCTGCACAGTTAGTTTGTAACCATGTGAACCAGGGTGTTAGACCATGTGGCCACCTTTTTTTGAACATAGTGGTTTTTATGGTTTATATGCAGTTATTCAAAACCTTCTCAAAATTTTGTGAGGTGCACCTCTTAGCAGTGAATAGATAATGGTTGTCACACAAAAGTAATAGAAACACCAATGTAATCTCTTTCGTCGATACCTATCAATTTCAAGGATCCTCTTCCATATATTTCTCTATTTTGGTGTGATGAATTTTACCCTATTTTTGGGTTTTTTGATGAATCCTTAGATTTATTACATTTTATGTTTAATTGATCAATTATAATGGACAATTTGATTGTTACTACATTGAGGTAGGGGGTCTAGAAATTTCCTGTACATTTGTTCCACTATTTAAATGATGTTTTGTTGTGTCGCTCGCTAGATCCTTTAAGAGAGGCTTTAAATGTGTTTAATATATTAATTTACTGGGTTCCTAATGTCTTGTATGACCCTCCTTAATGGTGAAACCCTTATATGGGTCATTTTCATCTATGTTGGTCATCCCTTTCAGTGTTCCCATCTTAATGGTTGATTTTCCATGCCCTAAATGGTTAACCACCATGTATTTTTTCCATTTTGATTAAATATAAAAATTGTTTAATTTAAAATGGAATGAATGGTTTCCTATGAGATAGGTTCTTCCTTCTATATGTCATTACTTCCATATTATTAAATTATTTGTCAAGCGTCAAGATTGAGATATTGAAAATTCATTGATGACATGTGATTACATATTTTTTATTCCTTGATTCATTTATATGTGAATTTTTCTATAGCTGTTTTACTTTAATTGTATAGCATGGTTATTTTGTTGAGAATGTGAGATTGATAATTTTATTTAACAACAACTGATTATATATAAAATATTTTCCACGTTATGTTCCCTTGTTATTATGGCTCACCTTATGGGATAAGAGAAAACATGGGTCCTTATTAAAGGATTCCATGTATGGACTCATCATGTCTAGAGGGATATACTTGACACACTAGGAGCGACGTATTAGCATTCCATGTATGGGATCACCGTGTGGATTTTATACATACTCATGAGTAATGTTTGTTCTATAGGGGATAAACCAATTATCGACGTATGGGAAATATGGTTACGAAATTCCATGGGAGATACTGCATCCCCTACATAAGATAATCATTATGGACTCAGAGTTCACTCTATAGTGATTGATACAAGGTATGTCATATGGGTTTCCTTGGAAGGACTCGGTTGCATTGGATATAAAAAATATTCCTATAGAAACACTTGAGACTCTATTTAGATAACCTGGGATGCACTTAGAACTCCTCTCAAGGATTTAATGTAATTTATTGTGATATATTTATTTCTTAATCTTCATATTACATCATTCTTATATGAAGACGTGGGCTTGTGACCTCCTTGATAAAGCACAATCTTGGGTCAGTCTGCCTTAGTTTCTGTATTTATTTCGCCCTTGTATACATATTATGACTTGAAAAGGTACCTATTTCAATCTTCTAGATTATTCCATAATAGGTGGTATCATTCAGGTATCTGATTAATAACCCATACCAAGGTGTTAAGTAATTATTATTTTTCACTACATTTATTTATTTTTTTCAAACATTAATTTATTTATTGCATGAAATAGATCGTCCCAAACATTGTGGGTGCCAGCATACTAAGATTATATCTCACACCCTACTAAAATATTATTTCGTAAACATGTAGATTTTATGATCATAGGAATTTATAAAGGTAATTCTAATTATTCTGATAATTGATTGATTTATTTCTTTAGGGTGGAACATGAGGAAGAGGACCGAGCCTATTCTCAAGATTCTTACAGTAATAGTTTTTCATTTTTTTTATGTTTTTCCTAAATTTAGTATATTCTAATTTCCTATTTTCAACATACAAATATTTTTTATAGTCATTTGAAATAATGAACAACATTTTTTTTATCTCTTATTGCTATTCATAATCTTCCAGTTGTTTTCTTATCTTTCATGGTTTATTACTATTATTATTGTGATGCTTCCTCTGTTGTTTCTTTCTGTTAAGGATTTCTCTATTTATTATGTTTTGTTTTCCTTTGTTCTTACTCTAATATATGAGGTAATAGTCTCTCCACAAACACACCCAAGGCCCCTGATACTAGTAGTAAGCCTTAAGAATTAGGGGATATGCGCATATGGTCTTGTGGACCATCGTATCAAGGAATTGTTTTGTGAAACAAAGGGTGAGATGCAACAGAGTGGTATCAGTTATTATTTTTATTTTATCATGTAACGACCCGACCCCCACAAGCCTAGAGCCGGTGCATTATTTTAATACATTTTCATGATTATAAGGAATCATGTCCCAAAGGACCGACTAGTTTAGCAATCTTGAGAAATAAATTATATACATGAACGTTACATTACACATTCAATAATGAAACACAAAATAAATAATCCTTTTAGAATTACATTATTCCCCAAGTATAACTCTTCATATCAACAATAATACACTTCATGGAAACCTTGGAAAATAAAACATAAGAAAGGGCTGAGCATAGTTGATTAGTAAGGGTAATTAATTTAGTAGAATATATAAATAATTAAGGCAATATGTGTAATAAAAACAACATCCTTTTCAACATAAACATGAACATAATATGGAAAAAATAAATCAAACATTACCATATAAACATGAACATGGATATTCTACTAGTCTAATAATCACATATAATAATTAATTTCGTAATGAGGGAATGCCTAACACCGGACATCATTACCACACAGTCAAGGCCTCGTACCAAGACTAAAAATATATTTTTGGTCAAGGCTTTCTTCCAAGACACTACTATATCTCATGAGACCTACCAATGCATCATGGAGCTATAGTAGGCTTCACTAGTCACTTATTAAGTCCACTTCATTCATCATATGAATATATTGAAACATAACAAAAACATTCTTATTAAAATTAGCATATGAAATGTCAATACTTCTACCATAAACCACGAATGTTATAAAAATGGCACATTCATGGTAAAATATATAATAACTCATCAAATACAATATTGAAGATTTTATTTATAATAAATCAACAACAATAAAGAATAATATCCTAAAAATATGTTGACATATTTGAAAATAATCAGTAAAACCCTTTGAGAGAAATATCTTTTTTTCATTAAATAATATAAAAGTATCATAATTTATAAATGAAAAAGTTTAAAATATATTTTTGAATCAAATTGTCCCATACCACTTTGAAAATATTTAAAAGAATTAACATTCAAAAAAATTCATGTCCACATATAGAAATCATTAAAACCTTTTTGAAAACATCGACATTAAAGAAAAAGATTTAGAATAATAAATATTTAAAACATATAAAATGATGTTTCAGTAAAATATTTCCTTAAAAGAATCATTTTGAAAAGTCTATTCTGAAAAAAGGACATTGGTAATAAATATGTCCAAGAAAATACTTACACATACACAATCACAGATAATAACGTGGTTGAGGAATTAACCCTTACCTTATACATGTCTTTTGTCGAGGGTAGGTTTAACCTCATATATGATGACCATAGTATGTTATTAAATTATAAAACAACCATATTAATATTTATTATACTAAAAATGATTCATTTATGACTCTATACAGCCCTTTTTATAATAATTTCCATGTTGAATTAACATTTCAGGTAATAATCACTTTCTTTATTGTATGTGTTTTAACTTGTTATTCTTGATCGTATCACTTATATAATGATTCAAATATTTCAACAATATAAAACTTTATTTATATAAAATATATATTTACAATATAAATATGTATAATATATAGATATATGAAATGGAAAACATAGTTTATGGAGACGGTAGGTCGTACGTACGCATAAATGATGTTTCTGTTTTCATATCGTATTGAAAGGAACTAAGTGAATAAGATATATGTAAATGTGTTTATATATATATATATATTCTACAGAATTATTATTTCATATATTACGTACTTATTAATAATATATATTTTTATAATCATCATTGAATGGTGAATGTGGAAATGAATCTCATCGAGTCTTGGAGACGGTAAGTCGTACGTACACACGAGCGATGATATCATTTCCTTAAAGATTAGATGGTGTGGAATTCGATGGTATATTAATTTTACAGAGACATTATAATGTTATTATTTATTATTTATATACATATTACTCATCATTATATCCATTAAAATAACAATGTGTTGAATATAAAATTACATCACGGCGTGGAGAGGGTTAGTCGTACGTATGCATGCATGGTGACATTATCATTCATAGGCTTTATAAACTAATGAATATGGTTGTACCATATTTTTAATAACATCAAATTATGTAAAAATTACTGGATTTATTATTTTTTATGTAAATAACAATAATGTATATTGTGGAAGAAGAATATAACATTGAATGAGGTGATGAAATTATTACCTCTTCTTCAAGTGCTTCCTTTTGATTTGAAAAAAATGGCTCCTTAAGATGGATTTATGATCTAGGGAAGGAAAATAGGTTGAATTGAGGATATTCAAAAGGATATTTGGACAGGGTTTGACTGATCCAAATTGCATTGGAGGTGTGATTTTGAGAGAAGGGGAAGTAACCTTTTATAAAATAGGTGATGCTCACTTTAAGAAAAGTTTGAAATATTATTTTATTATAAAATAATTTTCAGTTTTAATGGATCCAAATTGATTTGTTTCTAAGATAAGGTGGTGATGGGTCTCAAGCTTCTCAATCAATAGTTTTTAGGCAAATTTAGGTCACCATATTAACCCTGTCATTTAGATTTAACTCATATTTAAATAGTTTAACTTTAAACATGTCCTCTTGTATTATTATAATAAATTGTTAATATAATTACTATAAAAAGACAAGAGAACCCCAAGAGGTTCATTAATGAAAATTTTATCATTATATAAGTCCTTTGGCTGAACCTTAGTTTTTTATGAACAATATAGCATTTAAAAGTATAGTATTTTTTTTTAAAAATAATTTATGTTATTTTTTACACTACTTAGTATTTGGTTTTTGAGAAAGTCATAACAGAATTATTACTTTGAAAAAATACATTTAATAAACCCTAACATGTCATATTAATCTATAAAATTCGTTTATGGTGTCAAAATCTTCAATTTACATTTATTTTTATATTTATAATATCAATTATTTAAATCTTTCATTGATAATGTAATTACTGTATCATCATTGTGTCATGAATAAATTTAATTATTTAATCTCTAAAATTTATAAATAAAATACCATTATGTAGGAAAATTTTTTACCTTTATAATGAATATTTATAGTCGAATTTATCTTATGTATAACCCTATATTAAAAATGGTTTAGTTATTAAACATTGAAGATAACACTTTTAACTCTTCTTTAAATAAAATAATAATAAATTTCCCAATCTAATCCATGTAGGCCAAAAGGATCATAATTTATTCCTAAGGTTGTTTTTGGTTGAAATAAAACTATCAAATAGAATTAGTGCATGTGTTAGGGTAATTATAATATTATTTTTTCCTTCAATTACCCTATTTACTTTTAACTGTGGTAAATAAAAGTCTTAAGTTACTATTCAACAAAAATAATCATCATCTGATTGAACCACATTTTACTTACTGATTTAAACCATGTCTTTCAGATTTTTGAAATTCAACTCACAAAAGTTGTAAAATTACGCTATATGCAAATTTGCAAATCTGCCTAGAAGGTGGGTAAAAGATAGAAAAAATTCAATAAACTTTTATACATCTAATCTTATTATAAAATGGATCTAATGAATTCAATTGAACATATATATGTATTATATATCTATTTTGACATATAATAAATTTAAATAAAATAAATAATTATTTATATAAAAGTTGGTTTTAAACAATAACACAGTGTTTTTCCCTATTCATCAAAAATAGAATGTTTTTAGAAAAATACAAAAAATTCACCTTAAGCTAATTCTGATATTTTGAATTCAAAAATGAATTCTATTTTACCAAATTAAAAACATTGAAATTTCAAAAATTAATTTAAAAATAATTTCCATTAGCATAATAAAAAAAGTGGGTTTTTTAAAAAAATTAAAAACTATCAAAAGATTCACATGTGTTTATATCCAATTTAAATTTGAAATTACTTATAATGACTTATATTTTTTTAAGTGATAAAAATATAATCTAATTATATTTCAAAACCATTCAAACATATACTCTGACACTATAAGTTATTTTAATTGAAAAAGTTTTTTTAAATTAAAATTTAGTATTTTTAATTATTCATCAAAATATTAATATTATCAGAAAAACAACAAAAAATAATCCAAGTTAAATTTTTATGTTCTGATTCTAAAGAAGAATTTTATTTTGTAAAATTGAATATATAAAAGTATCAAATACTATATTTAAAAATGTTTCACCATTAAAAGTCATTAAAATTACATTTTTTGAAAAATAATTCTTTTATCTAAAAAATGAATTTATTCTTAGATTATGTCTAAGAAACACATATATGAATTCAAAAAATATACAGATTATATAAAATTAAAAATTCAGTTAATACTATTCATAACCACTTTTTGAATGACTAGTTTGGTAAGTCGTGGTGCGCTCGAACTCGGTGTTGCGTGTAGCACAAGTTATTGAATTACTTTGAAATGATGTCATACAATGAAATCATTGGGTGTTACATTCTCCCCTACTTCAATAAATTTTTCCTCGCATTTTGAAATCATTCTTCAGAAATGAAAGGTTAAAAATAGAAAAATACCTTTGTGGAAAACTCCCATCTGAAATTGGGTTAATAAAATTTTGTCTTAATAAGAGGGAATGGAAAATGAAAAAGTCACCCCCAAATTATGATATCCATTAGGAGAACATTGGTGGTAATTAGAGAGGCATAATTGGAGGAAAACATAAATATTTATAAGGTGTGCTTGAGGTCATAAATTACAAACAATAGTAATATTGAGGGCGTCAAATCCATCAATCTATAACGATTTAAAATATCATCAGTTCCAAAAAAACATAAGGTATTAGATAACACATTATTTGTTTTAAGATCCATTCCATAAATTTTATGATTTAATTTACTCATAGATTAAGAGGAAAAAAATATACTTGACAAGTATAGTTTCATCCTTCAACTAATTCCTACCACAAACTCATCTTTCACTCATAAAGATAATGTAATTAAAAAATATTCTTTTTATCATAAACGTATAGGTTTCCAAAAATAACGAATTTACAATTATTTTGTCAAAATATTTAAAAAAACTACATTATAAATACCAGGACATCACATTGTCCATTGTTATGTGATGCACCATTGTCGTCCTTTGGTTGCATGTTCACGTCTCGCTGCCTTTCCGGACGCGACGGGTTGTCGCCCGACCTCTAGGTTGTCCTTTTTATAACAATCCAAAATTAATCTTAAAAAATAATTTAACCTTAATAATATTATCCAATTTTAAATTTAATCCATTCCAACCTTTAGACATATCCAAAATACTTCTGTCCAAATTCATAGTCCAATATTTATAAGGAAGGTAAACACAATAAAGATCATTCTTTCCACGTAATAACATGTGAATACCTTCATCATGTATTCTTTTAAAACAAAGTAACACCTTGAATTACCATAAAACCTTATTGACTAAATTTACTCTCCCTAATTCTTTAACAAATACTGTATATACTCCTTATATCATAAAATGTTGTAAAATCCAAAAATGAAGGAATTAAAAAACAATTACTTAGTTCCAAGGTATTCAATAATATCCAATATACTTTATCCAACTCAATTATATCTTATTCCAAAATAATTATCTAAGTTTCAGAAACATATAAAGGGTTATATTTCCCCTAACCATATATTTTCCAAACTTTTTAACTTGAAACTGTGTCACTTTACTTGGTACTATAAAATCTAAAATCCTTAATGAAACTGTACTATAGTACCATCCTTTTTTACTTTATAATTCTTATAACTTGTACTCAAATGATACAAATCTTTAATAACAACTTAAAAACACTAATCATTCATCTTCATCTGCGGTAGTATCATAACTTGATTATTATCCAATAGCATTATTAGGGGTATACTCTGATGATTTATATATTGATTCATATAGTGCCCCAAATATGTTCAGATGAAGCATTGTACATTTGAATCCTTTTTCATACCCTTGCAATCACGTACTTGGTGTCCTTTTTCTCCACACATATAACAAACTCACATTCCCTTTAAGCATTTACGATGGTGATTCTTTCCACAGATATCACATATGGCAAAATCCTTCTTTTCCATCTTCCCTTTATCCATCATTCTCTCTACAATTCTTTTCTTCTCTGGCATCCCTTCAAATCAATAGAACTCAAATAATTCTTTACTTTTCTTATTAACACATGATACTATTTCCTCACATGATGATAATAAATGGGAGGAAATTTCCTTTACTAAACGTTTCTTTAAGGCAAGGAAAGATATGATCCTTCTTACTCTTTAGATCATGTGTATTAATCGAGTTCTTATTCTTTCAAATTGGCACCATTTCTAAACAATGGAAAACATTTTTTTTGTTAGTGAATTGCAATGCATAATTCCAAACTTTTAAAATACCTAATGTAAATTGAAGTGTTTATGCATATAATTCATAATCATAAAAATGTTTTCATTAAAGAATTATTTAATATTAAATCCCTCATAATAGTTTTTAAAGAAAATGTGAATTATCCTAAGCATATCCCATGGGAGTGTCGTAACAAAGAGTGCATCTAGGACTATTGTTATGTTCCAGGATTCCCCGAGTCAAGCCTGAAACTCCTTCTCAGAGGTTCCCCTCCTAGGTACATATGTTCAAGAGCCGCCTCTAATTTCACATACCTAGACATGGATGTATTTCTTGGAAAATTCACAAAATATCTACATTAAAAAATATAGAATTTCTTCTATACTAATCCTCAATGTTTGTCTTAGGGTAATGTTTAAGAATCAGAGTTTTTGTAAATATATTTACCAGGAAGTTGGAAAACATCCTTTGATACCAAATGTAACGCCCCGACCCCAGAAGCTCAAATCTGATGCATTATTTTTATACATTGGCACGATTATAAGGAATCACGTCCCAAAAAACCGATTAGTTTGGAAGTATTGTAAAATAGATTACATACATGAACGTTACATTACAAATTCAAACATAAAACACAACATAAATAATCCTTTGAGAATGACATTATTCCCCTAGCTTATCCTTTCATATCAATCACAATACATTTCATGGAATCCTAGGAAAATAAAACATAAGAAAGGGGTGGGCTCAGATGCTCAGTAAGGGTAAATAATTTAGTGAATGCTATAAACTTTTAAGGCAAGATGTGTAATAAAAAAGCCTTTTAAACATAAAAATAAACATATTATAGAGAAAATAAATCATACAATACCATATAAAAATTCACATGAATATTCTACTAGTTTAATAATAACATATAATTATTAATTTCATAATGAGGGAATATATAATGTCGGACATCATTTCCACATAGTCAAGGCCTCATGCCAATACTAAATTTTTTTTTGCCAAGGCCTTCTGCTAAGACACTAATTTCTCTCATGAGACCTAATGATGCATCAAAGATCTATAGCTGGCTGGACCCATCACTTAATAAGTCCACTGCATTCCTCATATGAAAATGTTGGAATATAACATAAAAATTATTATTAAAACTACTTACGAAATGTAAATAGTTCAACCATTAAACATGAATGGTATAAAAATAGCACATTCATATTCAAACATATCATAACTCATTCAATACAATATTGAAGATTTTATTTACAATAAATCAACCTTGATCAAGAATAATATTTTAAAAGGATTTCGACATAGTTGAAAAGAATCAGTAAAAGTCTTTGAGTGAAATAACTTTTTATCATGAAATCATTTAAATGTCTCACAATTTATAAAGGAATAAATTTAAAAGATATTTTTGAATAAATATTTATCATACCACATTGAAACAATTCAAATTAATTAATATTTTAAAACATTCATGTACATATAAATAAATCCATAAAACCATTTTGAAAACATGAACATTAATGAAAAATATTTAGAAGAATAAATATTTAAAGCATTTAAAATGATGTTTTAGTTGAATATTACTATAAAAGAGTAATTTTGAAAAGTATTTTATAAAACATGGACATTGATAATAAATATCTCCCAAAAAATACTAAGACATGCACAATCTCAGATAATAATGAGATTGAGGAATTAACCCATACCTTGTACTTTCCTTTAGTCGAGGGGACATTTAACCTCTTGTATGAGGACCATAGTATGTTATTAAATTATAACAGAACCATATTAATATTTATGATATCATATGTGATTCTTCTTTTACTTTTTACTACCCATTTAATAATAATTTCCATGTTAAATTAACATCTTGGGTAATAATCACTTTCTTTATCGTATGTGTTTTAACTTATTATTCTTGATCGTATCACGTAAATCAGGATTTAAATAAATCCATAATATAAAAAATTAATTATATACCAAATGTATGTTTAGAACATAAATATTTATAATAGATAGATATATGAATTGGAAAACACCTTTTATGGAGATGGTAGACCTTACATACGCATAAACGTTATTTCCGTTTTCATATCCTATTGAATGGAACTAAGTGAATAAGATATATGTATATATATATATGTATATATTAAGTATCATTATTATTTCATATATTAAATAATTATTAATAACATATATTTTGATAATCTTCATTGAATGGTGAATGTGGAAATGAATCTCATCGCGTCGTGGAGACGGTAAGCCGTACATACACACGAGCGACGATATCATTTTTTAATGATTAAAAGGCGTGGAATTGGATGGTATATTAATTTTACAGAGACATTATCATATTATTTTCATTATTTATATACATATTACTCATCATTATATCAATCCAAATAACATATTTTTGAATAACAAATTACACCACGGTGTGGAGACGGTAAGCCGTACGTACGCACACATGGTAACATTATTATTCATAGGATGAATAGAATAATGAATATGGTTGTACCATATTTATAATAACATAAAATTATGTTTAAGGTAATAGATTTATTATTTGGTTATGAAAATAACATGTAAATAGAAAATGAAATAAAAATATAACTTTGAAAGAGGTGATGAAATTATTACCACTTCTTCAGGTGCTTCCTTTTGATTTGAACAAAAGGGCTCTTTAAGTAGAATTTATGATCAAGGGTAGGCCTCTAGGTTAATTTTTGTATTGTTGGGAGGATATTTAGGTAGGGGTTGACCGAGTCAAATGGATTTGGAGGTGTGATTTTAAGATAATGGGAAGAAACCTTTTATAAAAGAGCTGAGGGTCACTTTAGGAAAAGTTTGAAATATGTTTTTATTTTAAAAAACATCAGTTTAAAATGGCTCCAAATTGATATATTTAAAATCTAAGGTACTTATGCCTCGAAATCCACTCACCCAATAGGTTTTAAATAGGTTTAGGAAACCATATTAACATTTTCATTTAGATTTAACTCGTATTTAAATAGTTTAACTTTAACCATGTCCTCTTGTATTATTTTAATAAATGGGTAATAATCATACAAGAAAAAGACAGATGAACCTGAAGTGGATCATTAAAGACATAGTTATCATTATATAAGTCATTTTTCTAATCCGTAGTTTTTTAGGAATATTATATCATTTAATATTATACTATTTGTTATAAAAACAAATTTATACCTTTTTTGACACTATTTAGTATTTCGTTTTTGTGAAAGTAATAACAGAATGATTACTTTGAAAAGAAATCATTGAATCAACCCTGACATGTCATAATAATCTAGAAAATTTGTGTATGGAGTCAAAATCCTCAATTTACATTTATTTGGATATTTATAATATCAATTATTTTAATCTTTCAATGAAAATGTAATTA
This sequence comes from Viscum album, assembly GCA_963277665.1. Classification (NCBI taxonomy): domain Eukaryota; kingdom Viridiplantae; phylum Streptophyta; class Magnoliopsida; order Santalales; family Viscaceae; genus Viscum; species Viscum album. The sequence goes on from OY728132.1 coordinate 779,491,954, forward strand.
GTTCATCATCATTGTGTCATAAATAAATTTAATTATATAATCTCTAAAAATTATACATAAAATAAGATTATGTATGAAATAATTTTAGATTTATAATGAATATTTCTAGTCTAATTAATCTTTTGTATAACCTTATATTAAAAATGTTTTAGTTATTAAAAAATGAATTTTAAACTTTTAACTCTTCTTTAAATAAAATAATAATAAATATCCTAATCTTCTCCAAGTGAACCATAAGATTAATATTTTCTTCTTAAGGTTGTTGTTGGTCGAAATACACGTATTCAATAGAATTAGGACATGTGTTAGGGTAATTATAATATTATTTTTACCCTTAATTACACTATTTAAGTTTAACTGTGGTAAATAAAAGTCAAAAGTTACTATTCACCAAAAAATATCTTCAACCTATTGAACCACATTTTACATATGGATTTAAATCGTGTCTCTCATATTTTTGAAATTAAATTCACAGAAGTGGTAAAATTCTATTTTATGCAAATTTTCAAATGTGCCTAGAAGGTGGGTAAAAGATAGTAAAAAGTTCAACAAAATTTTATACATCTAATCTTATTATAGAATGGCTATAATGAATAATTAAGAACCTATATATGTATTTTTACATAAAATAAATTTAAATAAAATAAATAATTATTTATATAAAAGTCAGTTTAAAACAATAAAGCAATGTTTTTCACAATTCATCAAAAATTGAATATTTTTAGAAAAATTCGAAAAATTCCACTTAAGATAATTTTGATATTCTGAATTCAGAAATGAATTTTATTTTATAAAATTAAAAACATATAAATTTCATTAATTGATTAAAAATTCATTCCCATTGTCAAAACCAAAAATCATGTGTTTTAAAAAGTAAAAACTATCAAAGGATTAACATGTGTATATGTCAAATTTAAACATGAAATTTCTTATAATATCCTACATTATATTAAATGATAAAAATATAATCTAATTATATTTCAAAAGAATTAATATTTATAATCTAACACTATAAATGATTTTTATTGAAAAAGTTGTTTTCAATTAAAATATAATATTTTTCAATATTCATTAAAATATTCAAGTCATTATAAAAACACAAAAACATTATGCAAACTAAAATCTTATGTTCTTATTCTAAAGAAGAAGTTTATTTTATCAAATTAAATATATTAAAGTGTCAAATATTGGATTTAAAAAGGGTTATCCATTAAAAGGCAGTAAAATTTTATTTTTTGAAAAATACTTCGCTGATCTGAAAAAATGAATTTGTTCTTATATTATGTCTAAAAAACACATAATATGAATTATAAAATTATATGGATTATATATAATTCAAATTTCAGAAAATACTATTCATAACAAATTTTTGAATGGCTAGTTTAGTAAGTAATGGTGCGCTTGAACTCGGTGTTGCGTGTAGCGGGAGTTATTGAATTACATTGAAGATATAACATACTATGATATCATAGGGTGTTATATATCTTTCTATTTGGGTTTATATAGGAGACTAAGACATTGAATTTTAGAACTGAACCTATTCATGTATATAGCTGACCTATATACCGAATAATCCCAAATTACCTAGGATGATAATTGTTGTTAATGGTTTTTCAATTTATATTTGAAATGACTTTACTATTGGGTGACATACTTATTATACTATGTTATTGTATTAGGATTATTTAAATGATGATCTTAATTATTTTAGCCCGATGAAAATGATGAAACAGTATATATTAGATCATTCTAAGTACCATAGGATTAAAATATCATGCATTATTCCATGCCATGTCTAATTTCAGCATGCATTGACTATTTTACGAGTGATTTTGAGTTAAGCCTTACTTATTGTGTCATATGGTGAATGATTTCAAATAATTAAAGAGTAGTTCCAATTTACCTTTTTAGTATCATGTTATAAATTGGAATAAGTGGGATCCTGATTTCAATTTATAAGTTGTATGGGGAATTATATGTTTTAATAGATACCTGTATAATTCTATCATTAAAATCAGTTGAAATGGGAATGAATAAAAATGAATACCACCTCTTAAAATGAAATGATCACCTATAAAATATGAAAAATGTGTGACCTTGACTCTGAATCAACCCTAGTTATAGGCATTAGGTCGTTTCTCAGTAATCCTATTGTCACATTTTCTTTATCTATGTATGGAACTCAAATTATGATAAGGGTTGTGTCATGTTTTTGGGAGGATTTTTACCCCCCCCCCCCTTCTTTATCGCTTTCAATAATTTCTTTAACTATATATTGTAAATAATATAAAGGGAGTGTGCTGGTAATTATAGAGTTGTGTAACTGTGACATCCTCATGTTGTATTCCTATAATGTGGTGATGAGAACTCTCAAGAGGTGATGGGCCCTATAACCCCCATGGTACCACATTTAGTTCTAGGAGAGTCACTTTCTGCTGATCATCCATTGGGAGCTGATTCTCAGTTCTGTTAGACCTTTCTCGGGTTAATGCAGTATATTTAGGGTTCTCCCTGGCTAAACCCTACTATGGTAGAGATAAATTGAGACTTCTAGTAGCATCATCATTTAATCTTCCCGAAGAATGTACGACCACAAGATGAAAATTAATTTCTATAGTTAATGGAATATATCTTAGACCATCTTCATATTCCTACAAAATGGAGTGTCAAGCTCACTAGCTATATGATACGTGAGTCTGCCAAGCAGTGGAAGGATGTCATGTCTCAGTCTACATGTTACTAAGGTATGGTATTCACAGAATTCTAGAAGTCATTCATTGAAAACTTCTTCCAAGATGCTCTGATAGAATATCATGCCTGAGAGTTTTTAAATCTTCCCCAAGGCACTATGACTATACATGAGTATTCCACTTACTTAACTAAGATTCAGTGTTTTCCTCCATCTCTCACTAGTGATGATTTGATGACTATGATGTGCTTTGAGTATGGGCTTGGGAATTATCTCATCTCTCATGTGAACATATTTCATTTGATGACCATTATAGATATTCTGAACAAGGCCCTCATTAAGTAATAGAATCTCATTAAGTCTGGCAATGTGAGCTAGGGTGGTTTAGTTATGGGAGTGGGTGAAAATTATTATGGTAGTCGAACATGACATTTAGAGGATGCATTTGGGGGTGGTTCTAGCTAGGTGATAGGAACTAACTCCATGGTATGTCACCTATGTGTCAGTGTAGTCCATAAGAATACCCAATGCATGAGGAAACCAATTCGATGGCTGAGTTTGTGGTAAATTGGGTAACCTTCGCTGTTTTTTTCATTCATTTACAACATTATTCGGTCAGAGTAGATCCATACAGACACCTCTATCACATTAGGGATATGTTACTACTCATATGAATGGGAGTTGTTCCTCTACAAGCTGATCAAGATGAGGTTGTGGTGGTAATGGATGTTGAATTTAGCCCTGAGAGCTTCTGTGTCAGTAGAGTAGATCTATATAGGCTAGTTAGGAAGAACCTCAGGGCTGCAGTTTGTTCCATTTGTATGCATTGCATCCATCACCAAAGGTGTAGATTCTAGTAAAATCTATGATTATAAATGCTATTCCGGTGACCTCTACTTCAGTTTCTATCCTTTTCATACATGATCCCCAAACTCTTTCATATATTTTTTAGTTTTGGAATGTCATGGTATTTAAATTTATTACATTTGTGGTGTAATATCTCTCGACAAACAATTTGGGGTTTTAACATATGGTATATTCCAATGTCGTGATTGCCTCCTCAAAATAGGTGGGTGTCGTTTCTTATAGAGTTTCTTCATCCTTAAGATGGATGGATTTAATGTCATTCTAAATATGTGATGGCATGTCCCTTATTATGAAAAAGTATAATTCTATCACCACTGAGGGTATTTCACTTCAAATAAGGTCAACACATATATTTATAAGGGTGAGTAGGATATATGGTGAGGTCGAGCTGGAACCTAGCGTAATGGCCTTGGAAGACTGACTGCTCAATTGGAAATTCAATTTATTAATGAGTTGGGATTTTAGTTTTTAGATTATTCTCCTATTGTGGATTATTTCAAAGATTTATTCCCTAAAAGTTTCTTGGGATCACCTCCCGATATAGTGGTTGAGTTCACCAAAGATCTTGTTCTAGGTGTGGCACCATTGTCCATTACTCAATATAAGAAAACACTACCATAGCTCACAAAACTCAAGAAAAAACACTAATATTTAGAGGATAAGGGTTTTACTAGACTCAACACATCACTATGGGGTTCATTGGTCGTTTTTTGTTTGATGTCGGATGGTATCCTAAGATATTGTGTGTATTATAGCTGAGTGAACCATATTTAGTTGAAAAAAATAGTATGCATTTCCTTGTATAGATGATCTCTTTGACCATATTCTATGACAAAATACTTTCTCCAATATGGAATTGAGGTTGACCTACCACAAGGATCATCTGAGTCAATCAAATATACCATGTATTGTTTTGTAGAGTAGGTACAACATGTACGAGTATTTGGTTATTCCATCGAGTCTGAAATACATGCCGATAGTCATTATGGATTTGATGAATCAGTTTTTTCACTCATACATTTATTCCTTTATGGTAGTCTTTATAGATGATATCTTGGTGAACTTTCACAACAAAATCAACCATTACAACCATATTAATATCATGATGAGTAACTTATAGAGAACAAGTTATATGATAATATCATTAAATGACACTTATGGATTAGAAAGGATAGAATTTTGGGTTATATCTTGTATGAGGCATCTATCTCAATTGACCTAGATATGATTTGAACCATGGAATCCTAGGAGAATCCCAATAAGGTATTTGATATAAGAGGCTTCTTAAGGATATTTGGTAATTATTAGTGACTCATCCAGGAATTGCCCCACTTAGTAGTTCCTCTTATGGCCCTGACTAAGAAGGGTATATAGTTTATATGGTATGAATCTCTTGAGGTATATTTTCATAAGTTAAAGGGAAGAATCACCAGAATATTATTTCTAATTCTTCCAGATATAAGAAGAATTTATATATTATCTTTTGATACTTTAGGAATTGGGCTTGGTATAGTTCTCATGTAGGGAGATTAAGTCATGGTATATGGGTCCTTCCCTCTATGCTACATGAATAGAATTATCATATCTATGACACCATGTCAGAGGTATATGGTCCTTCTTCTACATTGTTGGAGCTGACACATATCAAGAGAGTAGTGTTTCATTTAAAAAAACTATAAAAGTCTCAAATAAATCTCCACATAATTAGACAGGAATCTATGATGGTGTTTGTTACTGGAATGGTGGAATTATTTTGAATTTAAGTTTCATATACCCCCAAAAATAGAAATTTCATCGTTAATTACTTGAGCTAGAAGACACACATAGAAATCATCAAGGATGCCAGTAGTTTGTGTAGGAAGATGGAAATGTCTTATGAGATACCCTTACCGGATCAGAAAGATTATACTGACTAGTTCTAGAAGCACAAGTAGTGTAATCTTCCCTTTTGGAGTGGGTTTGGATGGTTTAATTTTCATATTATAGGAGACTCATTTTGAGGGATAGTATTATATGTGATAAACCACCTCATAGTTAGATTATTTATGGTAGTGATACCCTAATCATTAGTGGAAATGTTAGGGTGATATAAGAGATGACGATGGAATCACTTTCCTTTGTATAGGATGTTCTACCAAGGATTACAAATATTTATATAGATATATGTAATCAGTATTGGTGAAAACGAATAAATAGTTAGATAGCATGTTTTTTCACTCAATGATCAACCAGTTAGAAGGTGAAGGAAGAGCACTAGTGACCCACCAGACTTCTACAGCCTCTCTCCATTCCAGAGTGGAAATGGATCGACATCACTATTGAATTCATGAAAGGCTTTCCTAGATCACCTAGACATGGTGATACAGTATGAGTGATCATCAACAAGCTAAAAAAGGCCACACACTTCTTACAAATTTGGGAAACCTTTTCTATTTATGGGTCTGAATGGTTATACATTCAGGAGATAGTGTGACATCATGGTGTTCCCTATTCTACCATTTCAGAATAAGATTCTTGGTTCACATCACATCTATATAAACGTTTTCCAAAGAAATGGATTCATAGGTGATCATGATTACTTCATATCACCATCAGACTGATGGGATGTATGATCAGACCAAGCTGCTGTTAAAGGATATAATGTGGTTTTGAACCCTTAATTATGGCGGTTTGTGGAAAAAGAATATTCATGTGGTTTATTTTTTCCACAACAACAGGTTTCATGAAATAATTTAGATGTCTCTGTATGATGATCTTAGTATTAGATGGTTCCATTAAGCTTTATCCTAGATTTATTTTAGTGAGGAATATCTTCTAGGTACTCATCTTATTTAGGAGACTTTAGAGCAAGTCCAGCAGATTCAAAAGCATATGGCTACAGCTTAGTCCAAGAAGAATTATTCTACTAATTGTGCCCATAAAACTCTAGATTTCATGGTGTCACATCAATTATTTCTATGGGTATCACCTCCTTTGGTTATGAGACAAATTATGAGATAGGGAAAGTTATATCCTTGATATTTCATGCCTTTATAGGTAGTTGAGAGAGTTGAGATAATAGCCTATTAGTTACTATTACCAGAGAGGTATCAATCCATCCATGGAATTTTCCACATATCTAATTTTCAATATTATCATATAGACTCATATCATTAATTTGAGACATAAGATATTTATCTTGTGGTGGATTCATTCTTAAAGGAGTATATGATACATTTAGTTGATCGTAGCATGAAGGCTCTCTTAGGTAGTTCAGTTTCTTTAGTCTGGTTAATATGGTGGTATGGACATGTATAAGAAGAAACCATGAAGCAGGAGACCGATGTATGTGAAAAGTGGATAGAACTTGTATCTGATGTCATTCACCACTCCCATAAGGGAAACTAAGGGACATATTATCCTAATGGGGGGAGGTTGTAACATCACATATTTTCTCAAAGCTACGAACCGTAAACATTTTGGTTTTAAATCCATAAAATGGACATCTTAATGATTCTTAATATATTAAATAATGTATTGGGTACCTTTAAGGATCAATCAAAAACTAGAACCCCAAAATGGTAAGAGGTGTACTAGTCTACTTGTTTAGAGGAAATCGAGCTGCCCAGCCAAGACAGTTTTTTAAAACATCGTGATTTCGGACTGTGGGGATCATGGTGCTACACAGTTATTCTATAACCATCATACCTAGGGAGAGAAACCATCCAACCCCTTCAATTTTTTACATAATAGTTTCTCATTGTTTTTGCACAGTTAGTCAAATTATGCACCTAACCATGTGAGGTTCCCCTTTTAGTAGTAAATGGTACATGGTTCGCGCACGATTTGTCAGAACCATGTGGACAAACTTTTTGGTGTTTATTAGAGGGTGAAATTACCCGTCATGCCATACTAAAATTTATTAACCTATAGAGTCCCCCCTCTCTACTCTCATATTATATTACTCCTCCCGGGTGTGTAAATCCATCTTCTTCCTATCCAGGGGGTTTTAATCAACCTCCCTCCACTAGTGATATTTTTCTCATTGTCAGAAACAATATATTACCCTCATTATGCTCTTCCTTTTGCACTTATCTATTTCTAGATTCCACTTCCATCCACTTTTCTTTTTTGGTGTAATTATGTTTTCCCAATTTTTTGAGATGATTGCTTAATTCTTAGATTTATTCCATTATAAGTCAAATCGACCCTTGATAACAGATGAGTGGAGTGTTACTTAATCGAGGTAGGTGTCAAGGACTTTCCTTCTCTTTTTAATCTATTTTCAAGTGACTTTTCCATGTTCTGCTCCACATAACCTTCTAGTGAGGCTCTAAATTTGATTAATAAATTAATTTACCAATTTCCCCATGTCGTATATGACCCTCCCATTTGGTGAAACAATTTTTTGGGTCGTTATCTTAAACATCCGTCACCCCTTTTGGTGTTCCCAACTTAGTGGCCAATTTCCCATTCCATAAATGGTAAAATACCATGTATGTGTCTCCTTTTTAATTAAATAAATAAATTTTTTATTTTAAATGGAATGAAAGATTAGTTATTAGATAGGTTCTTAAGATTCATACCTCACACCTTATACTTAAATTATTATACTTGAGGCCTCACCATAGATTTACCTTGCCTTGTAACTAATTACTTATACAAGTTATTAAATGCTTATTCTTCATTCCATATTCCATTACTTTCCCCTATTATATGTATGGTCAATCTTGTTAGATTGAGATATTTAAATTTCATTGATGACATGTGATTACATATTTTTTATTCCTTGTTTTATTACCATATAAATTCTTCCATATTTGTTGTATTTAATTGTATAACATAGTTATTTTGGTGAGTGTTTGTTATTGAGAAGTTATTTAATGTAATGTGATTATATATGACGTTATTGGCCTTGTGATCTTCCTAGGTTACTATGGATCACCTTCTAAGGGATAAGAGAGAACATGGGTCTTGATTAATAGATTCAATGGATAGGCTCTCTGTGTTCGGATGGATCCACTTGACACATCGGGAGCAATGCATTGGCTTTCCATGTACAAGATTCTTGGGAGGATTTTATATATAATCATGAGTGATGATAATTCCTTATGGTAGAAACCAAGTATATTCTCGTTGTAATGATGGATATGAAATTACCTTATTGAGACCATTTCCCCTATGTGATATACATCATAAGGACTCAATGTTTACCATGTCGTGTGTGATACAAGGGACACTGTATGGGTTGTCTTGGATGGACTTGATGGCCTTGGTTATAAAGGATTTTTCTATAGAAACCCCTGGGATTATTTTTGGATCATCTTGGATGGAATCGGGAATCCACCCAAGGATTTAATGGATCTCATTGTGATATATGTGTAACTTCATTTTCATATTGGATCATTCTTATATGACGATATAGAATTGTGATCTCTAAGATAAAGCACAAGCTTGGTTTTACCCTTCCTTAGTTGACTTGTTTACATTGGCCCTTGGATACATATTGGGACTTACCCAGGTACCTCATTCAGACATCTATATTATGCAGAAGTAGGTGGTATCGGTCAAGTGTATATTTAGCAAACTGAAATGAGGTGTTTATTATTTATTTATTTATTTTTCTGAATTTATTCATTTTTTGAAACAATAATTTATTTGTTTCACTAAATGGCTCAACCTGGACATCGTGGGAGCCATCCTACTAAGATTATATGTCACACCCTTCTTAGGCACCATTGTTACCCATGTAGATTTTATGATTGCAGTTTGGGATAAAGGAAAGCATGCGGCCACTGATGCATGATTTATTTAGAGATTTATGGGGGATCATGGGGAAGAATAATGATCCTATGATAAAAATGATTGTAGCAAAATGTTTTATATTTTTTTTATTTTTTTCAGAATTTAGATTTTAATGTATCCATCACTCACAAAACTCATATTTTGTAAATAAAATTGACATAATGATAATCAATTTTATAATCATTATTTCTATTCATATTCTACTGATTTTTTACTTCTCTTGTATGGTTTACTACTTTTATTATTTTGTTGTTTCTATTATTTTTTTATTTATATTTATGTTTCTACTATTTATTATCTATTGTATACCAATGTGCCTACTTTTATCTAGGAGATAATAGTCTCCCCAAAGACACACCTGAGGCCCTCCCAACTAATCGATAGCCATTGGCATTCGGAGAGATGCACTTCATGTCCTGCGGACCACCATCTTAGGTTACCTTTCAATGCCACTCAGGGTGGGAAAGTGAAATTTTTTACCGATTTATCATGTCACCTTGGACACTAAAATGATTTATAACATTCATTTTAGTGTTCTTTATTCATTTATGGATTCATAAAAAATTCATTTGTATGATGCTTATTTTCCTGAATTTTTTTGAAACATTTACTAGGGAGGGGTCCAACATTTTATGATACATTAGTGGATATGTAGAAGATTGATGAAGAGTTATACTACCATTACATGTGTGAATGAGATGAAGTCAAAAAAAAAATCCATCTAAACATATCAATGTGTGTTGTGTGTCTATCGGATAAGAAACATATAGAGTTAAGAAACACATCTGAATAAAAAACACTAAATGAGTGTTAGTGTTGATGTGAAAGAATGTGTTCCACCTTGTGTAAGGTATAATGAAAACCCAGTTATTCATGAAATAATTATATATATAGAGCGGATAAATCTAGACAACTGGAGAAAATATTTCATACATAAAACCTGAATATAATTTCGGGAATCCGAAAAATAATTATGAATATTATACCTACTTGAGTGTTTATATTATTATGGTATGGAAATCTTATTATCCATTTCTTCTTCACCAAGAGAGATAGGTAGAAAAATACATTACAAAAAATTATATAAATCATTAAATAATAAATAAATTGAAATAAAATATATTATAATTGTAAACAAGTGAAATAGAATACACGGAACATATTCAAAAAATAAATATATTTATTCGTGTGATATATATCATGCATAGGTGTATAAAGAATATTTTGAAACCTGATAAAATATTTAATGGATTTTGTCTTTATGTTGAATTATTTTATATTTCTTATAGGGAAATTTTACTATCATAGAATAATATTTTTATTACTAATTTTTAATAATGATTTTGTATCAGTCTTTAGTTCTAATAACGTTTGAAACCAATAACTTTCTATTCTGAAAAGATATATTATTACTATTTTTTATGAGAAACAATCATCATTAAATTGAAACTCTAAATAGAATATGGTTAGTGTTTATTATATGAAAATTTAAGGGTTCTACATAAATTTTCACACCATATATATAATATATAATTTTACAGTAACTACTATGGATAATTTTAAGGGAAATATTTTTGGGATTAGAAGTAAATGAAATATTTTAATTACAAATATTATTAAATTTATTTTATTTGATTTTTTTGAAATATAATTTATTATCAACTAACTATCATGACATGATCATATTGGGACATCATCTGAAATTGTAATCAGATCACCTTTGGCCTCACAAGTACACCCCCAATAGACTTGGGGTTGGTCAAAATCTCCAAGGGTATAAGTTAAAAAAATAGGAATCATTGCCTTAAAAATGTAAGATAAAACATGCATTCAAATCATTTAAAATAAAATAATGTTAATGATAAACATATTGTATCACCATAAATTTTATAATTCAAAAAGATAAAATAGATGACTTATTATAGAAACAGACACACTTATAGATATTAATAAATTCACATATATATATATATCAATAATAACTATTCAAATGAAAAATCTAATTATCTTCTAACTATATCTATCGAAGACCCATTAGGTCTAAAAATCTAATTTTGAAAAAAAATTACCCTAACTCAACTAACTAACTCACCAATATAACTTAGAATATAAAATTTAAAAAAATGATAAAACCATTAAAGTGAGTAAAAACACATACTCAATAGGTAACTCCTCTGACACTAATAATTTTGATTTGACTTGAGAAAGATAATGTGTTTTTTATAAAATAAATAAAAATGCTAACCATATTACTCAGAGTATAGTCCATACCAATATAGATCCTCACCAAAATAATTATGAGTTAACCCTCACCGAATCTTAATTTACCTACCCGTAGTCTAGTTCAATTATCCTCACATTGAAATACATCAACATAGGTTGGTCCATATATCGCGGTACTATACTCTAATACCACATCACATGTCTCCTCTACCCATTAAGAGGGAATTCCTACTTATATAGAATTGTGTCACACACTATAAAACCACCATATAAACCATACACATAGGTACTCTATCTAAATATAATATGTTTTTAATTTTAAACATATCAAAAAGTAATATCTTCTTATGTTAAATGGAATAACAATATCTACCTCAGTACAAACATACCATGTAGATACAATACCCTAACAACATATATTGTTCTCTCTCAACCTATCTAGGGGTAATGAAGTTTTTTTTCAAAGATAACAATATAAACACCTGCTAATTATTCATTTAAATCATAACATCAATTTTAATGAATCAATGACCAAAAATTAGATCTTATAATTGACTACATAGGATAGGTTATTTATAAAAACTATAAATAAATAACCTCAAGAACACCTAAAAATAAACAGTATTATGATAACCATCACCATTTATGAAAATTTCTTACACTATAAGATATATCAAATGGAATAATACTTCATCATACTCCAACATTCATATAACAAACTTTTGTCTCATAACATATATCAAAACAATATTATCCACTAATAATCATTGAAGGATTCAGAAAATCATAAAATAAGCTTCCCGAATCCTGAAATCAATTTCCAAAATCTCAAACCGTCCTAATAAAAAGTATTAATTATTGTTAAAAAATAAGTCTACATTATCTATTTTCTATACCAACATAATTTCATATACTAGTGTAAAGGAAATAAAGGAATAAAAATTTTTGGGAAGACATTTTGAATGTTTTTTAGGGCCCTAGGTAGTGTTGGAATGACCCAATTGGTTATATTAGTGAATTTTTTAAAAATTCATCTTGTAAGTGACAATTTTATGGTATATATATCACAAACCACATAATTCATTATAGTGATCACCCAATATCAAGGATAAACATGTTTAAGGGAAATTAAAGAACATACAACACCAAATTGTGCCTTTCTCAAGCCACTATATAAATAAACTTACATTAAAAGTCCTTTTCAATTCTTTTTTAATAACACATACCAAATTTATAAAATAATTATAAAACACAAAGCATAATAAATATTCCAAAAATTCTAGAATAATGTAAATATATGGTGAAATTTATAAATACATTATCTATATGTAATTCACACATTTATTATCTTTAATCATATTAAAATTGGGATTTAAAAAATTATATATTATACCTAAAAAAATCATGACTTTCTCAAAAAAATTAAATTGGAGAATTAGGTTTTCATACCACAATCTCTTTTCATATAGAACATCTCATAATACCCATTTATTAATTATTGTTCTATGATTTGATTCCCTCAATATTATATAGCTCATAAGGATAACCACCAAAGATGAAGGATAAAGGTGTAAATAAATATTTTTGGAAATGAAATGACTTATCCAAGATATTTTATTTTCCCCCCATAATCGATCCATAATTTCAAATTATACATGAGTTTTCACTTTGAAAATATTGATTTCTTTCATTAAATTTTCTATATTTATTTGAAAAATATATGTAATCAATACATTTTAATATGAAACCATACATACTCCATAATTATATAATTTCAAAAAGTAACAAATCATACATAATTCTATAACATCCTTTTTCTAACATGAATATCCACATTCATCTTTATACCATGAAATTATTCTAATTTATTTCATCTCCCCAACGTAAAATAATTCCGCCATAATAATTAGATACATCCCTAACATGAATAAGAAATATTATAATAAATAAATAATTGGTAATTTTATAATTAATTTTAGTTAAAATGAATGTTTATTAATTAAAACCAATTTTTTTAATACAATAGTCATATAAATAGATATATAAAATATAATAATATTTTATGTCATTAATTATTTAAAATTTGTTTTGATTTAATATTATTCATTATAAACTATAATATAAAGAATATTTCAATGCATAAAAAAATATTTAAAAATTTTATAATGATTATTATTTAATAACATTGCACAAAAAAATAGTGTATGAAACCCATCCTATAATTATAAAAATAATAACTATTTTTTTTAATTTTGAATAAAATTAACAAAATTTATTACAATTTTCATGAAGTCCCAAATATAGAATTTTTTGAAATTTAAATTAACTAAAACATAAGAAATACTATTCCTTAAAATCCAAATCAATAATCATCAATAGGATAAAAAACAAAAAATTTAAATTTTCAATAATAAAAAATGGAATGGAACTAAAAAAAATTAAAAAAAATTATCTCTTCATAAAGAAAACATATATTCTCATAAATATATTCCATGAGAATAAATTTTATTAGAATATATATCAACAGTACATATATCAAACTATATTACACAATCATCACCACTTCATATCAATATATTAAAAATATATTATTTAAATCATTACAAATTTCCATAATTTATAATTAATTTCAAAGACTTATATATGTGAAAAGTATATTATATAAAATATGTCTAAAAATTTAAATAGAAAATCCATATAAAATCATGATATAATAGTGCTAACTAAAAAATTACCTCTTCCCCTTCTCTAATAAATCCATTGTTCTATTTCTATTTTTGTGATCATCATCAACCAAAATAAGTAGTTTTATGTGATCAACTATTTATCCATAATTTTCATTCTATATATCACATACCTTATAATTTTATTATTGTATTAAATTATCGAGAGATCTAAAATATGTCATCCCACACCAACTTATCCATGCATCAATGGTTTCAGTAAATGTGGACCATTTTTTATGTAGAATACTATATTGTATTAAAAATTTCTATAGATAATTCATTCAAAATTATCATGGGGGTATATCTACAATCTTATAGCTCTAAAATCTCTTCTAAATATCATGATATAATGGGAAAAAATATGGTATCTACCATAAAGCTACCATTATAAAATTAAAGGTTACTTTTTCTTCTGGACTACCTAATACTTCATAATCGATAATATATAAATGATAGATATTGATGTTTAAATAAAAATAATCCCTATTTCCACTAAATATTTAAAATACATATTTCAATATCAAATTTTACTTTTTTTATCTTCATTTTTTCAATGATATAAAACTTATTGATGTCTTTAATGAAATTAACATAATAAGAACATTTGGAGAGGGATAGGATCAGTGTGAGTAAAATAACTCTCATTCAAATCATAGAAATGTATTATTATGTGTATACTATTGGTTCCATGTTCTATCAAGAAAAAGATGACAGATTGTGATAAAAATATATTAAAAATACAAAACAATGTAAAATATTTTTAATTTTTTCAGTCATAATTGTTATCATGTGGTTATGTTCTTGGTGTTTTAATTTGTGATTTCTTTTCATATATCCTTGTCTAATTATCAATTGGTCATAAAGGACATCTTGAATTATAGTACAATAATGATAAAAACCCAATTTTGACTATATTGGTCAATCATTGTCAATCCTTCCCAAGTTCCTCCAAGTATGGAACAAGTGTGCACCTTCATACTAATTTTTAACAAATAGACATATTTTTTTATCAAATTCCACATAGAATGTTTTGATGGAAATAACAATATTTATACATTTCCATTAAAATTAATATAAAAATTTATTTCAATTCAACAAATTCAAAGGTATATTGAGTTTAACATAAATATAACATGTTTGGTTAATTCTAGATATAGAACCCATGGTTGAAAAAAACTATATTCCCCAATTATCAAATTATGGTTTTATTAAATTCTCAAACATATCATTGGAAATAATGATGAATGTCCTAATGTAGAAAACTATGTGGATTTCTCCGATTTACTACCATTATCATTTAGAAGTAAAAATTTTTTCAATGATTTTAGTGTCCTATAACTATTTCATGCATCTATAATTATTGAAAATTTTGTTTTCTTCAAAATATTACATTATTCACAAACACTAAAAAATTTCAACTTCTTTTGGTAGATCTACGGCTAAAATCACCATTCTTCAGACACCATAACATTAAAGTAAATGGTATTTCGTTCAAAAATAATGATTTAATGGAATATATAATAATATGGGTTTCCATATAATGTATTCTTAAAAATATATATAAAAAATTTACAACTAAAATATTCATTTTGCTCTTGTACTTGATAATATTTTTTTATAAGAACAACTATGACGTGTTCTATCAAACACCCTATCACAGTTTTTTCTACTTTTTAAATTCTTAATTCCTTTAAAAACTATTGGAAGCTCATTATTTTAATGCTCACAAATCATGTTTCCTATGTTTTTTAGTATTTTACTATTATATGGTAGCATTTTATAAAATATGAAATTCTAATGAATATTTGGATTACTGTTGTGATGAATCACCAATAGTTAAAATATCTCACCTCTATTTCAAATGCCTCCCTTGTAGATAAAAATATCTCACAGCCAATGTTGAGCTACCTCCAGACCTGGCCTATTTCTATACATGAGTAACTAAAATAATTTACTTGCTGCCAATCAGGACGCACTGTTAGTTCAAATAAATCACCAATGGATGATTAGCCTCTAGACATGAGTGATTACCAGACCAAGTCACTGCCCTAATATATAACATCCAAATGAATTCCTCACTAGAATGTCTTGATACGAGACTGAGTCCTTGTTAACTGAAATGTCTCACCCTTGGATATTTTTTTCTACCAAACAGACTAACAGCCATGATGAGTCACCACTAGATATGTCTTTATATCATATATGGTAGGCTTCTAGAAGATCATATATCATTGTTCATCCTATATTAAATTAAATAAACCCAATGGTTATATTATGGGAGTTATTGAAATGGATTATTTACAATATATTTTCTTAATTATTGTAGGTATTCATTAAATTCAATATTAGATCATTGCACAAGGTTGTAGAAGATATGGATGTTAATTCTTCAGATAGACACACATTCTAGTAGTTCATTAAATTATCTGAAATCTCTTGCATCACTGTGTGATAAATGTTAGATTACATGATCAAGTGTTCTACTTTATGAATTCAATAAGTATCATCCCACAAGATCCTATATAAAACATTCTTACTAACATTTGACTAAGAAAGAGGGAACTTCATTAAATAATAATATCATTTTATATAGATAAAAAATAGAACCTTTACAACATTGCATTTTGCTACTATTTTTTAGAAACAACATGACCTCCTCACTAAGCCACATTAGAGGAAACTCAAGAATTTGGATAACTATAAAAATAAAAAATTAATTTTTATGTATATTATTTCTTGATATTTCTAATATTTTATTTTACATTGAAGCACAATGTTTTTATCTATTTATCGATATACATTGTACCCTATGGTAGAACTATAGAATTATTGATATTCTATTCTATCTATTTTCATATCTATACCCATAATATTTTTGGAATAGTTCTTTGTATATAATTTTTTTATTGATTCCCTTATATAACTATGAAAGGGGATTTTGAGCATGGGTGGGTTGTAATATATTGTGAATATAACCAATCTCAATTGCATATAAGATTATATTTATATAATCTTCTTAGCAGTGGGTGATCTCCAATTGGAGGGGATTAGGTCTTAGCTTAAGAGTGAACCCCTTGTTTTGTTCCACTATTTTTTTGTTATTTTAATATCATTAAACTGAATTTTATTTTAATATATAAAAACATTACTTTGATAGTTAATTTTAACTACTGTTTATACAATGATTTTCTTATTAAATTGATTTCAAAATTTAAAGAACTTTTAAATATTTTTTTAACCATGCACTAATAAATATTTCATTAATATTTTAAAATATCAATCATTTATGAAAATTATATTTTTATTACATGAGAAAATTTATTTTAAATTGGGGGATTTTGGATAATATATTATTAGAAATTTTTATTAGAAACTCGATCCCCCCCTACTTGAGTGACTCACTCTGCTCAAAATCTGGTATCATAATAATTTAAATATGTCTTTGAACTATGATTTTATTTGTGTTTTTAAGATCCTAAAGTATTTCCAGTTCTAAATTTATTTATTTAATTTATAATAGATAATAGAGTTCTACTAACAATATACGACCCGTTATTAATAGCCTTGACTATGCACAGTGGAAAATCAAGATGAAGATCCATATTGAAAGCATGACTCTTTGAAATTTAGACTATTATTGTAGATAAATATAAAACACATAAGAATGCCTGAATTACTTGGTATAATGATACCAAACTACTTATAATAACAAAATTAATTTATTAAATTCATTTCCTTTTTCTTTGGGTGATGAAGAAATCAATAAAATATATACGTGCACAAGATCTTCTGAAATATAGGATACTTTACCTACTTCTCATGAAGGAAAAACTAATGTTAAATATGTTATATTAAATAATTAAAAAATTAAATATTATACTTATAATATAAAACCTAATGAGATTATTTCTAACATGTATATATGGTTTAATGAGATAGTAAATACAATTAATTCATTAGGGAATATAGTTTATGATAAAAACTAAGTCATGATACTTTATGGTTCCTTCTCGAAATATAAAGATGAAACTCAACCTCATTTAGTGAATATGTGATATTAGTAAGATACCTTTTACGGACCTAATTATAAAGGTAATTATATAGGTATAAGAAAATAAATTTAATTGATATGAGGAGGATGAACCAAAAAGGGGTTCTAAATCCTTCAAGACAACTACATTAAAACAAAAGGAGAACTTTCAAGATAAAAGATCAAGTGATAAAGAATCTCCAGTTGAATGTGATGAAGAGATGCACCTTCTTTGCAAAATATTTAAAAAAAATTAGAATAAAAATTAATTCATTAGGAAACCAAAGTACAAATGTAAATGTGGCAATAGATGAAATTCGTAGAAGTGTTGGAAAAAATAGGAAACATGAAATGAGATCATCTACTACGAGTGTAATAGAATAGGACATGTCAAATATAACTATCATAATATTAAATATGAAAAGTAATTAATGTCACAGATGTGAATTATTTGAGTGTAATAAAAGAAACTTGGAGTTTTTCTGAATATATATCAAGTGATTTAAAAATAACCCAAGAGAAAAAATATGTGATTCATTCCAAACACAACTAAGGTGTCCCACGTTATTATTTCTTCTTATGCAAATATTTATAACCATTATGGAGTGAAAAATAATGATTAAAATGTCAAGTGATAATATTTATGAAAATTGTGACTTTATATAATATTCTTTCAATGAGATTAAATATGATAATAAAATTCTAAATCAAATGCATACTTTTATTGTTAATTTTAAATATGACCATGCAGAAGAAAAAGAGGAAAATGCCCAATTTTTTTGGAAACTACTAAATTTAAATTTTATTATAAGGAACTAAAAAATGATCTAGAAATATTGACTGATAGGATAAATAATGTCATGAAAATAATAGACAATCAAACTACACCTATGTATAATACTAGTATAGGGTATCAACCAATACATTGATGAATAGTTAAAAATAATTCCATTTGTAGTTCAAGTGATGCTACATTATTTTTATCAGTTGGACATAATAATGTCATTATTTCAAAAATATTAAAATCTTCTTATAGAAAATCCAGTAAGAAAATATGGGTTCCTAAAACCATAATTAGTATCATTTATAATCATAATAATATTTCGGTACCAAAATAATTATTGGTGTAAAACTTTTATTTTAGGGAAACTTCTTGAAAATATCCAGTAGGAATCTATGTTACCTGGAAAATGGTTCTTTCGAAAACATGACTGGATATTACTTAACCTTCAAGAATTTTATTATGTTTTATGGTGTATATAACATCTTTTATGAAAATTGTAAATTGAAAATAATTTTCCTTGGCTAAATCAATAATTCTAACATAGTTGTAATTTCTAATGTATTATTTTTATACGTTTTAAAATACAATATTCATGGTGTCTCATATATATTTGATAATGATTTTTATTCAAAAGATGAAAACATATCCTACAATGTTTTTTATTCCAAAAATGATTTATCGTTCAATTATTTGAGAAATTACAATGTTTATGAAGTTAATTTAGATTATTTATTCTCACAAAACGATTCTTGCCTAATTGCCTTTCATAAATAATATTGGATTTGGTATAGGATGCTTGTACATTATAAAAGTCCCTCACAGGTTTATTCAAGGTTCTACCTAAACATGAATTCCCAAATGATAATGTTGTTGACTCATGTGAAAATGGGAAACAACATAGTAGATCTTTCAACTGA
Organism: Viscum album; assembly: GCA_963277665.1. NCBI lineage: Eukaryota > Viridiplantae > Streptophyta > Magnoliopsida > Santalales > Viscaceae > Viscum > Viscum album. Next base: position 779,511,974 of record OY728132.1, read on the forward strand.
AATAATGAAGTTGGATTTTTAAAATCCCTAGATTTTGTTCAGGGTGAGTTTTTAAAACCATCAATCTATTATAGTTTTAATTGGAAGAACAACATATATTCCCTTGTAGATGACTTTTCTAGGTATAAATGTGTATTCTTTATAGCATAAAAAAGTGAATCCTACTATTACTTTACAATATATAATAAATATATAGAAAATAATATTAGACTTAGAAATAATTCATTAAGAAGTGATCATGGTCATTATTTGGAAAATGATGAATTTAAATATTTCTTCCCTCATTACTGCTATGATATGAACTATTATTATCCTAGATGACCACAACGGAATAGTTTTGTATAAATATAACATAGGATACATCAATAAATGTTTCAAATTATGATTAATGAATATGAAATTCCTAATTAGTTTTTGGAATGTACTATGAATAAAACCTACTATATAATAAATAGATTATTAATTTGATAACTCTTAAAGAAGACCCCTTATGAAATATGTAATATTATAATTCCAAAAAATAATTATATTAGAGTTTCTAGTGAAAATTATTTATTCCTAACACAATAGATAGTCTTGAGAAATTTTATTCCCATAGTGATGATGGAATTTTCCTTGGTTGTTTTACTTCTAGTATTTTGTATAGAGTGTTTAAAGAAACAGTCATGACTATAAAGTAGTATATACATGTCATGTTTGATGAGACAGATCCACATGAGCCTAGGAACCCTTTATAAAACCTTGAGTATGATTTTTCCACTATAAAAATTAATTCCAAATCTTCTGACACTTCTATTTAAAAAGAGTAAAAATCACCTAGTTATATAGAAAATTCACAACCCAAACCTGGACCGATAGATGAATATGAGATAATCATCCATTCTTTTTTGAGAACTGTTAGAACTCTTAAATAAAATCCTATAGATTTTGTAATTGAAGACCTATATAGAAGTACAAATACTATAGATTCTCTGTCAAATCAGGTTTAATATAACCATTTTTATCACATATTAAACCTAATAAGATCTATGATTTAGTTAATGATATATTCTTGGTGATTTCTATACAAGAGGAACCTAATCAGTTTGGTATAAATAATGTTTTGTAACATGTAGTTAAAATTAATGGAATTGTTACTACTGCTTCTAAATGGATGTTTAGAAACAAGGTTGATGAATCATAAACTATATTAAGAAATAATTCTATGTGGGTTTCACAAGGGGATAGTCATGTAGAGGGTACTTAGTATGAGGAAACCTTAATAAAGGTGGATAGAAATAAATTCATTATAATAATTCATTACAATAAAGAATATTGGGATTTAAAAATATATCTAAATGGATATTAAAAGTGCATTCTTAAATGGATATATAGTTGATGATGTTTTAGTTGAGTAACCCCAGTTTTTTAAAATCCTCATTTTCCAAATCATGATTTCAATCTAAAAAAATATTTACAAGGTTAAAAATAGTCTCTTAAAGATTTATATGATAACCCCAACTCTTTTCTAATTTATAAAGGTTTTTACAAAGTTATAGTTGATCCAACTCTTTTTATAAAAATAAATTCAAAAGAAGTTTTAGTTTTTCAAAATTATGTAAATGAAATCATTTTTTGACCTTCTAAAAATACATTGTGTACTATTTATTAAACAATTACGCAAAATGAATATGAATGGTGTTTAATGTGTGATCTTAAATTCGTTCTTGGTTATGAATTTTTTCAAAAAAAAGTGTAATTATTTTAAATCTATGTATGCAAGGTAAATACATTTTAATTTTTTTGGTTATCATATAAATATATATAGTGAAATTATCATCAGTAAGAAGTGTATGATGGATCTTGAAGAAGCTAAAAAATAGAGACCTACCCAGTTATAAAGTTATGATTTAAAGTTTCAACTACTTTACTAATAGTTAACATGATATTAATTTTGTTGTCTGTATGTGTCCTAATTTCCAAGAAAACCCTGTTGAATCACATTTACATACTGTTAAAATGATTTTAAAATACCTCAAATATACACCCAATTTAGGAATATTTTTTCCATGAGGAAAAGCATTTGAAATAGTTAGTTATTCATATACTGATTTTGGTGGATATAAGTTAGATAAAAAATCCCCTATAGAACATGTCATTTTTGAGAAAGTATCTTTTATCCTTCTAAATTAATGAAAAAATTTAACTTCATTATATACTACAGAATCTAAATAAATATCTATAGGAAGTTCCTCTAGTCAATTTTTTTTTGTGAAACACACTTTTCTGGTCCATGGATATCAATTTATACATTTTAATATAAATTGTGACAACACAAGTGCAATAAATATCTCTAAAAATCCTATTTCTCAATCTAGAACAAAACATAATGAGGTAATACATCACATTTTAATATATCCTTTTCAAAAGGTTAATATAACGCTTGAATTTATAGGAACTAAATATCTTATTACTAATATTTTCAAAAAACCATTGAATATGAGAGATTTAACTACAAAAAACCTGAATAATGAATGATTAATTTTTGTATAGACTGCAAGTGATAGATGAGTTTCCATAGTTTTTTCATTGTTGGTTTTTCATTTTTGGATGAGTCACCATTACAGATTAATAGTAGATGATTTACCATTCGAAGAATCACTATTGGATGATTAACCATTGGATGATTCACCATTCGATGAGTCACTGATCTTTGTTTCAATGCCTTCTTCCAATACTATCCTGTTCTATTTTAAATCCTTATTCAATTTAACCTTTTATTTTTATTATATTTTGGTAATTTCAATCCTAGAATGATATATATGGACTTATGTTTGAATATGAGTCAATATGCCTTTGTTTCATGCCCTCAAATCTCTTCACCTTCCTTCTATCCAGACCTTCGACCTTCATTCACCCAGTCTTCTCATCAGTTTTTTCGAAACTGTGAGAGTGATTTGGAATATAATTTAATTTTTAAAGGAATCATGGCTTGATAATAAATTGAAAGGATAATCTATCTGAAATTTTTTTGAACCAATGAACTTATATCTGGAGAATCGTATGCTGGTTATCAGTGTGAAGAGTTCATCTTTCTGAAGAATAAAAATATTATTTGATGTATTATTGATGGAAATGATTTTTTTCATTTTCATCAAAGGAATAAGAAAAAATTTCAGATGTTCCACATAGAGTATTTTTTTGTAGTTTATCATGTTATGATACCTAGTGATAATTGTTTTTTGGCTTTGAAAATTATTTTCTCAGTCTTACAAGAGATAGAACACTATGTAGACCTACTTCTACTAAGTTGGATAGGAAATGCAACATTTTTTTAAATTACTTGAACACTTGTTATGTTAAAAGAAATGTGACATAAATACATAGAGATATTGTGATATGTACCTCCACTTCCTTATGAAATGTGGGTACAAGATTATATATGAAGATACCATATGATTGGTGTGTTTGATTTGGGTAAGTCTTCTTCAAAATCTAACTCCAAAATTTATCCTTAGTTAATTTCAACTATGTTGGAAATAATATTTCTAGTAGATAAAGAGGAAATGGATGAGGTTAAATATATAGTTTTTTATTAGACTATTTTTATTTGTAATAGGATGAGTGTGAGTTGGAACCATTGGATGAATAAAATTTTCAAATATATTGAAAATATATATGATGATATAAATCATATTGATCATTCTATTAGACCTAATGATTTTTTGGATCCTAGATTTGATGTAGATGATATAGTAGAGTATCCTAATAAAGTGGGATACAAATAATAATTTGTTATTAATGAGGTGGTGGCTACCTCATTGGATGAGAGAAGCGACCATGTCATTCTAAAGTTCCATACTATTACTTTTTGGACCTGTCAGTCCACCTATCTCTCTCCCTTCCAAATAGAATATGTAAAGTGAAATGGATAGTGGTGATAATGAGAAAAAGGTTTAAAGTGATAATTAAAATACAAGTTCATCCTATAAATAATATAAATAGGTTTTTTAAGATTCTAAGGAAGAAATTGGAAAATATTGTAATGATGATAATTGATAAAATTGAGATGGTGATGAGGATGGAAGTAGTGATGGTGGAGGAACTAGTCATGATGATGATAATGATAGGATTCAGACACCTCATCCATTACCTTATGGTTCTATTACCATTGTGATGTATATGGATAAAATTATCTCACCTAGTCTTACACATGTTGAGATATTTGGTTTAGCCATATTTGAGCCCTTAGAGAGATTAGTTCTAGAACTCACAGTTGATAATGTTGCTTCCATCAGAGGAGATACTTAGGTAACTTCTGAGGTGGAGAAATTCCCTAGTTCTATCGGAGTATCTAATCCTCATGCTGAATTAGAGAAATTACAAAGTTATATAGATCCTATTATATTCTATTTAGAGTATAAATATTTAGATGAGAAATCATATGAAGAGAATGGAGATGATCAGGAAGAGGGTAGGTTTTATTCTAAGGGGGTCCTTCCCCGTGATCAATGTTTCATAGTTTAGAATATTATTATGCATATAATAATTAGTGTACTTTCTATGTATGGTAGATATTGGAAGTATCCTAAGGTATCCTTGGATGAGCTTGGGGAAATACCTCCAGATACTCTTAAAGCTATACCAAAGCCTGTAGAGGATGTTATGCCTATGACTTCTGATCCAGTGTCTTTTGATGTTGTTCCTTGAAAAGTCATAGAGTATTTCAGAGGGATACTCCTTGATAACTTCAATATAATTTGAGGTCTTAGGCACCTCTGTTCACTCATTATAGTGAGGTTGATGTAATACACTAGTTTGAGATTATGGTATGTCATATTCAACCAAATATAAATCATCATATTATAGAAATGGAGATTCAGAACCATAGGTTAGTAAGTGAGATAGATTATTTGAAATAAGTGATGGAGGAAATGAGAGCATTATTTTCTGCCAGCTGGGATGCTATGTTGGGGAGGTTGGAGTATTTACCTTCAATGGAACCTGTATCTAGTGATCCTCCTCCCATGGTTTTTTTGACGCAGGATCATTCAGAGGAGCTTCATGATGATATGGGACATATTCATGCTACTCATTTAGAGCATCTGAGGCAGATTAATAACATGTTTTTAACATATAAATCTGGTATTGGAATAGTTAAATGAAGCCTGAAGTTATTTCAAAACCATCACAAAGGCCAATATATATTACCATTCTTGTTTGTAAACCAAACATGAATTGAAATACCATTTTATGTTTTCAACTATGAATATCAGGATTCCACCTATTAGTAGGGAATTCAAGGATAAGGTCAACCAGTTGAAGGTTCTCTAAACTATACTTAATATTTTTATAGAGGAAAATAAATAATTTTTTACAGCTATGGAGAGAAGAGGAAATATTATCATGGATTTTTTGAAGTCTTGTGAAGTCATCTCTATATATGTATGGAACTGCTATTGTTTCTCTATATTAGATTCCTATGATATCTTTTAAAACATCGCCTTCTTCAGAAACATTACCTCTATAGTACCATCCATTCATCATGACTTCAAGGGAAGCTATCTGGCTTCTCAGGCTAGTAATTTTCATAGGAAATCCTACTCCATATGTATATTTAGTATGTACATATATTACCACAATACACTCATCCTCTTCCTCAATCACTCAGGGATCATACTTGGGAAAAGACCCAACTAATCGTTTATCCCATTCTATGAGTGACTCTGAATAACATTAGCTTTTGATAGGGATTTTTGCTACATATTTCCCTGTATCATAATTTTGGGATTTAATATAAATACTCTTTTTTATTAATTACATGTATAACTTATTCACCTTTATTAGTTATCCTTCAGTACTATATTTTTATTTTTCTTCCCTATTTCTTATTTTACAATTTTAATAATACCAAAACAGTGACAAAGATAGATAATGTAATATTCCTTATTCTTCATGAATAATCATTGATAATTTAATATTGATACCTCATTCATATATCATTTTTTATATTGCCTATGATAACACATTTATCATTGGTGATTTACTAATGTGTATTTCCTTATTCTAATTGTTTCCTTTATAACATATTTATTAGGATCCATCCTTTTATGCTAACCTTTTTAGTCCATTGATATCTGAATTATTTGAATGTTATTATTTAATACTAAATTTTTTATTTGGATTATATCCTTTTATCTCAAATTTAATTGATACCACATTTATTTATATGTTATATTTTATTTTGGAAATATAAATCATTACATAATACTAAAATTCATCTCTGAATATCAAATTTTATCATATTATTGGTTTATAAAAATCACATGATTTTTTATCCTCAAAAGGGGGATATTTTTATCACCTATTTATTTTAATGATCAAAAATAATGTTTACTAGGTTTATAATGAGTTTAATATTTTATTATATCATTTTATTATATAAGTATATATAATGAAAATTTTTATATGTGTTGGGATGCATCACAACTTGTTCAAATATCTCATAAATAGTTCAAATTTCTAACAGTTAGTTTAAAATGTATCATATCTAGAGGTGATCTACCACCATAATTGATCCACCACCATACCTGAGTCACCACCAGAATTTTTTTTCTACAAACCATGACTCATTATTTTTTCAAATGATTCACCTCTAGATGAGTTGCTACCAGGCTAGAGTGACCACCTGACTAATTCACCACCTTGATGATTCACTTCCAGAGATGTTTTTCAACCAGCGATGCCAAAGCGCTAGAAGAGCCACTATCACTGTTCTACCTCCTTTCAATTAAATACTCTCAATACATATATAATGTGTGTTAATGGATAATATTATTAAATTATTATTTTATTAAATAATATGGGTATGTATTAAAGTAAATATCAGAGCTTAGTATGACAATTTATAGGATCTATATGATTATTCATCAAATGGACACTCCTTCATGCAATGCTTCATATAATATAAAAACTCACTTGTTTGTGTGTGATGAAAGTGGAAGAATATGATCAAGTTTTATACTTGAAGAATTCAAGAAGGATCATCACATGAGATCCATCACACTTTATTCATACCAAATTTTTATTTTTAAATTGGGAACATCATGGAAGATAAAAATCATTTAGTGCGAATAGAAAAGTGAACCTTTACGACACTATGTTTTTCTATAATCATCAGATAAATAGATCAACCTCCTCACCAAGCTGCATCATAGAAAACTTATGTATTTAGAGAAATAAAAACCTCTAAACATTACCTTTTCTATATCTTTTTTAATTATCCCTCAATTATTTTATTTTACATTTGAGTATTGTGTTGTTTTCTCTATTAGTCAATGAACAACAAATCATGCACTAGCATTAGAGAAAACATGATATTCAATTCTACCTATTTTTATATTCATACCTAGAGTATTTGTAGAAGAGGTCCTTATATGGAATGTGTTATATTATACCCACATATAACTATGGAAGAGTCTTTTCAACCTGTATAGATTTCATTATATTATGTGTATACCCGATCCAGGTTGTGGATTATATTATATTTTAATAATCTTCTTCTAAGGTAGTGAATTCAAAGTGAAGGTGATTAGGTCTCATCTCTAAATTGAACCCCTTGGTTTATTCCACTTTATGGTTTTTTTTTAATTTCATTTTTTTTCAAATATTAATGCTTTATTTTCTTCTAAACTTTAAAATCTGGTTCTTTGACTGTTAATCATAATTGGTGTTTATATAAGGATTTGTTGGAATAAATTTTTTTCCAATGTTAAATTAATTTTAAATATTTGTTTAACTGAACACTAATAAATATTGAATAAATGTTTTCAAAAAAAAAACTTTTATCAAACTATGGTTTTGATTGACTACGTGAACTTATTTTAAATAGAAGGTATAACAACCCTACTATTTATTACACAGTTAAACTGGTTTATTACCTAAAATTTGGTTGATAAAACATACAAGATTAAGAGGTCTAGTGTCTTTGGGGATTAGGAAAAATATATAGAAACTTAGAATGTAAAACACACAACATCTTTATTGAAAATTTCCTTTATATAACCACGACATTCCCTCATACTTAGCATTGCATGGGATAACCTAAGGACATACATGTGTAAAGGGTGACCTATAAAGACTATTAAGAGAGTAAACAAGACATAACATGATGAATACAATACATGTTATGAAATAGGAATATCAATGTAGAATAAATGAAAATGAACATAAATACATGATATAGCATGAGTATAATAACATGGAAATGTAGCAACAACACATAACATGGAATTAAGATGAGCCATGGCTCATTGCACATAGAGAAAGAATAAAACCTCATTTTACATTAATTATTATGATTAAATACTCATTGAACATTAATTAGCATGATTAAATCATCATTGAAAAGGATTTATCATGATAATAATTTTTACACAATTCATCTGAACACTATCAGGGCATACCCTTCTTAAACATTTCATTTCATGCATAAGTGTGCCACATGGATCAAACAACATGGAATAATTCATCATCATTTTTTCCGTGATAATGGTATGTCAAATAAATACATGAAGAATTGTAAACAATAATTAAATGTGCATAAAGTTGAATACCCTTCATAGATAAATAGGAATGGTATTCACTTCACTATGACATTGGCATGGAAAATCAGTGCAATTTCGGCAGCTTAACAGAGTGACATAAGAATTCATAAAAATAGTTGATAAGAGTTAAAGTGGTGTCTTATCAGATGTAAATAAAATGGAATAAAATGGGGTCATATAGATACATGTCCCAACATATGTAATGGAATTTAGATTCATGATACAAAAGAATTGCTTGAATTCAAATAATGTGAGAGAAATTCATTACGGAATTTCGACATGGTATCAGGTGTACATGGGAGGTATTAATGAGAGAGAATAGGGTATCTCATCATTAAAAATATATAGGGATGTTTGTGGGAGGTGAAAAATCATAACCCAATATTTATAATTGAAAATAAAAGGTCATAACAATATTAAGAAACTTTGATAAAATGATAAAGGAAGGAATCCCTTACCTGGAAGGGCGATCCCAAAGGCTTGGGAGGGACTTAAGAGAGGCTTAATGGAAGATTGGGCACCTTGGGATGATTCTAGATAAAGGAGGGCATAGGATGGACAAACTCCTAGTTCATTGAGTGAATATGAACTGAGAGATTTGGTGGGTTTATATAGTAAAAGAGAGAGAATTATTTATTATTTAGGTTTGGGACACCACACATTAAACTAATCAAACCCTCAAACCAGCCCATGGTTTTTTCCCTGGTTTTTTCTAAAGGGGAGTGGGAAAAACTATTTTATAAGGACAATGGTCGAACTTATTAAAATAATAGGGTTGCCTATGTGGAGGTGAGTCACACTCTCAAGAAAATCAATTAAAAAAGGTTAAATGTTTTTAGAAGTCATGAAGGGTCTGCTAAAGCATTGTAAAATAAATCAAAATAAACTAAAATAACATTATTTGAATATTATAAAATATATTGGTTGAACATAATTTTTATAGTGTTTTTTTACATCACTACTCGGTCATTATGATGTCATAAAATACATTATATATTTAAACCAAATTAAGTTTTCACCTGAAAATTCAACTCTCCCAGAAAATAATGAAAATTTTACCATTGGATAATTTTAACACCCTAATTCCAAAAATATTATTAATTTTATCCAAATAATTTTTTAAATATGTGAATTTTCACTTTTAAAAAAAGAACTGACATTTATCAAAAATTCATGGGTTTTGACAAAAAACAGCTTTTAAACCATATTAAAATTAAAATTGTATTCATACAAATTATATGATTATTTATAATTAATAAAAAGTAATTTATTAAAAATAATATTTTATTAAAATATTTTTTAATTCAAAAATACAAAAATTTATCAAAATAAATTTCTTAATTTACTAAAAATACTCTCTGTACATTAAAAACAATTTACAAAGTAAAAAATATTAAAATGAATGTATATTATTTATTATATAAAAAATAATTCACATAATCAATTGATAAGGCCTTTTAACATAACCCATTATGACACCTTCATAAGACTGAATGGAAAGGTTTACAATGGTTACAGACTCTAGGGGTTGCTCAGATAACATTTCTCAGGTGGTAATCTCTATCAACTTCCACTTCTCCCGTAGGAAGTTCTAATCGAACTTTACGTTTTGAAGATTAGCTTGGACTTTGTCAAGAGAAAATCCCAATAAAGCCACCTCCATTCCAATCTCTGACAAATGGGGTTCGTATGGGGTAAATCTACTGGATGCGACCATCGCTTCCTTTGTCTGGGTAAATCTGATTTTTTAAATCCCTATATTTATACTAATCATGTGATCACTATTCAATGACTATTAGAAACTGTAACAATTCATAATGGTATTTTTAAATGCAAAAACATAAAACCAAGGAAGTGAATATTTTATAAAACCATTTTTTATAATAAGACATTTAATTAGATCAAGTGGAATTTTTATTGATAAAAGTTTTGGTCATTACAATATTCCCCCCTTAAGAAATATAGCCCTCGAAATTTCATTTTCCCACACTAGAATAGATATGTGTAACTCTGCTTCATCACTTCCTCTGATTCCCATGTTGCTTCTTCAAACTTGTGGTTTCACCACAACACCTTGACATGGGGAATTTTCTTATTTCGAAGAAATTTATCTCTATGATCTAAGATCATCACTGGTTTCTCCTCGTAAGAAAGATCATACTATAATTGTACAACCTCTAAAGAGAGTAAATGTGAAATGTTTGATATGTACTTACCTAAGAGGGATACTTGAAAGACATCATGTTCTTTGGCCATGGTGTGTGGAAGTGCTAGTCGATAGACCACAACAATGAAACGGTCAATACACTTGAAGCGGCCGATGTACTTGGACTTAAATTCTATTCCTTTACAAACCTCATATCCTTCTCCCATGGAGATATGAATAGAAATACCATGTATCCAACCTTGAAATCAAGTTCTCGTCGATGGTTATCTTCATAACTCTTCTGTCGACTTTGGGATTCCTTGATATGCTGCTAAATGCTTTTCACCTTCCCAACAATTTCATTAACCATTTCAGGTCCTAAAATATTACGCGCACCTACTTCATCCCATCATGTTTGTGTTCTGCAACTTCTCCCATAAAAGGCTTCATATGGTTCCATTTGGATTCTCTAGTGGAAACTATTATTATATGAGAAATCAACTAGTAGAATATGTTTGTCCAATCCTTCTTTCATTTCCATAGAACATGATATTGACATATCATCCAGTTTATAAATTGTAATCATATATTGGCCATCAGTTTGAGGAATATAGGCCGTACTGATGTTCAGTTAAGTGTTTAGAGCATGTTGCAGACTTTTCCAGAGCTAATAGGTGAATCTAGGATCATGATCAGATACAATAGATAGTTGTAATCCATGTATCCTTACCACTACTTTTATATTAATCCTCGAAAGTTTATCTAATGAGAATACCTATCAAATCAAAATAAAGTGTGTTATCTTTGTAATATGATCCACAATGACTATTATAGAATTGTTTACACTGAATGGCTTTGTAAGTCCATGGAAAAAGTCCAAGGTAATGTTGTCCCACTTCCATGTTGGTATGGGTAGTGGTTTCATCATCCCCTTAGACATTTTCCTCTCAATATTCTCTTATTGAAATACTAAGCACTTTGATGTTTATTCATCAATCTCCCTTATCAAATTGTCACACCAAATGTTTTCTCGGAGATCTCGATACATCTTTGTGCTCCCTAGGTGAATAGAGAAGGTTAACCTATGCATGTCATCTAGAAGATTATTCTTTATATATAGATTGGATGGTACACATAATCAGGACCCAAATTTGACAATTCCATCCTTTTCAACCACGAATTCTGAGGATTTCCCATTTTTGACAACTTCCACCATTTTAAGAATTTCTACATCTTTCTTTTAACATCCATTATTTCTCCACAAGAGAAGGTTGAGAAATCATTTGAGAATGGGTTGATTATGTTCCTCCCTTAATGATTCCCTTGTCTATCCTCTGTAAATATAGTAAGATTATATCCTTTTCAATTCTCGTTATTGATAAAGATGCATGATCTTTTCTACTTAGATCATATGCTACCGTGTTTGCCTTACCGGGATGGCATTGGATTCAAAAGTCGTAATCCTAGATGAGTTCAATCCATATTCTTAGGCATATATTAAGATATTTTTCAGGGAATATATATTTGAGGCTCTTGTGATCAGTATATATATCACACTTCTCTCTATAAAGATAATGCCACCATATTTTTAATGCAAAGATCACAGACGCCAAATACAGAACATGTGTGGGATAGTTTTGCGCATGTATTTTTAGCGGCCTTGAGGTGTAGGCCATCACTTTATCATTCTTCATCAACACACAACCCATGACCTTATTTGAAGCATCATTAAATACCACAAAAGTTCTCCACTTGTGGGTAATGTGAGCACAAGTGCAGTGATAAGCCTCTTTTTTAACTCCTTTGAGATCTTTTTCACATTCATCCCCCCAATAAAACATTACTCCCTTCCAAGTTAGTTTAGTAAGAGGGTTTGAAAATTGTGAGAAATTGCTTACAAATCGGCGATATTATCCAACTAACCCCAAGAAGCTACAGATATCTGTTACCGATGATGGCCTCGGTCAGCCCTGACTTGTAGTGTTCTAGGAAGGATCCACAAATATTCCATTTCTTGTGATGATATGCCCCAGGAATGAGACCTCCTTTAACCGGATTTCACAATTTCTATACTTTGCATAGATATTCTCCTTCTGCAGGGTCTTTAGTATAGTTATTAGATGATATTCATGATCCTCCTTGGTTCTATAGTATATTATAATATCATCTATAAAGACTACCACGAATTTTTCTAGGTAATCTCAAAAAAAAATATTCATCGTGTCCATGAATATTTCTGGAGAATTAGTGTGTATGAAAGTTATTACTATGAATTCATGGTGCCTGTATATTGTATGAAAAAGTATTCTTGGGGATATCGTCCTTATTCACCCTTACCTGATAATATCCCGACTGCAAATCCTCATTAGAGAAGTATCTTGATCAACACAGCTAATCAAACAAGTCACCAAATCATGGGAGAGGATACATTTTATTTATTTTGATTTTGATAAGATCACGGTAATTTATGAAAAATCACATTGACCCATCCATCTTCATGAAGAAGAGGACAAGTGCACCCCATGGAGAATCACGTGGGAATATAAACAATTTATCCAGATTCTCCTATATTTTTTTCTTCAACTCCTCAAGCTCTATAACAACCCTTATATATGGAGTCTTGGATATTAGTAATTCCCCAGGAATAAGTTCAATTGAGAATTCAACATCTCTTCTAGAAGGAAGACCTGGTAATTCCACGGGAAACACTTCTTCGAATTCCCCCCACAATGGGCATGCCTTTAATGATGGTTTCCTCTTTATACTCAATCATCTAAGCCAGATACGTGTTCTCATAAGGTAGTAATATCCACTCTTGAGTTTATGGTGAAAAAGAAGATTAATCTTCCTTCCTTCACATGTATAGAATCGGGGGTCGATTATCCATATGGATAGGGATTTCCCAATCATAGCAATTTATATTGGATCTATATAGGGAAAGCCAATCCATGCCAAGAATTGCATCAAATTCCACCAGAGGGAGTATGAATAGGTTCTCCGGGATGTTCAATCCACAAATTATGACATTAGAGGAGTTATATTCATGGGATGCAATGATTTCCCCATTTTCGGTACTCATTGAAATCATTAATTCTTTGATTTGTGGTGTGGTTGGGGTTGTTCTACTAATATTTTTGGATACAGAAGAATGCATAGAACTAGAACCAAAAACTAATTTCTCTATTCATCAATGAATAACTAGAGTATCTATCACCCCTTTGTTGTTGGGGTTCACTTCGGCGATAGTGATGGGAAAATCACTTCCTTTCTTCCTTATAGGTCATACGATTCCTTTGAAATCCCATGGCTTAGGGCCTTGATTTTCAAGGATCCCTCTCTCTTCACAGTTAAATATATGAACAACACATTTTGGTTCAAACGAAGTCCTCCTCTCCTCTATTGCAGCCAGATGTTTTTCTTGTCGAATGTTAAAAGCTATGGGACCTTCTCTTCCACATCTAAAGCATTTCCTCACCCCCTTTAGGAAATTTCAGGGGTTATTCCTTCCAAACCTTTGTAAAGTGGGGTGATGGATTTTCTTAGCACGGTTGGATTTATCCATCGGACTTCCAAAATTGAAGTCCACCTTACACTTCTTATCCCCATAATACCCCCAAATATTCTTCGATCTTCGTTTCAAACTTGAGGGAACATTGGGAAATTTTCAAATAGCTATCGAAGTCATGGATCTCTAGTTCATTCTTCATTCTATGTTTCATCCCACCAAATAAGCGATCAACCTTGAATTAAAGGGTAACGACAAAGATGGTGGAATATCGTGCAAGACTTGTGAAGTTTTCCTTTTACGTTCGGGTGGACTCTTATTATTTTTTCTTAAGGTAAAGTATGTCACATTCTATATTTTGTTGGAGGGTTCATAGAAAATATTTATTGAAAAACATCTTCTAGAAATCCTTTTATTCCAATGCCTCAATATCCTCCTTAGGCTTCGTATTTTTTATCAGTTTCCACCATTGATCGGCTTCACTATCTATATGATAAGAATCTAGAAGAACCTTCTCTTGTTCGAAGCATTAAAGGATGAATATGATCCTTTTAAGGGATTTGATCCATTGTTTTGTGATTGAGAGATCAGATGATCCATTAAAATTAGGAGACCATTGTCTCATGAAGCTCTTGATAGCAACTAGTTCTTTCTTGGTGGGGGGGGGGGGGTTGACCATTACTCTTGACCCATGTTTCTATTCAAATCATGATTTAACTGAGAGAGTATCGTGAAAAAGTTCAAGATTTATGCTCCCATCGGATTATTCATATCATCAGAATAGTCATCACATTGATCTTTGGATCGGTTGTTAGCACGATTCCTCTTATTACTGGCCATTAGCTGGAATGAAAAGAAAGATTAGGGTAAAACATAAAGGGTAAAACAATGACAAAATAGATGACGTATAAATAACTTTTATTTTATTAACTTATGAATCTATAGGCTTCAATATATGTTATCCATAATCTACTTTCTAATATATATTATTAGGGGTATTTTTTTAATTACCTTAATGATGTATTATATTATAATTATTAATTTACCAATGAAAATACACTAGGAGTTTCAAAAACAAGAGTGAAAAAATGCCTGTTGTCTTGTTCCAGGATACCCAAAGTCATATTGGAAACTCTTTGTCAAAGTTTTCACTTCTAGGTACATCTCTGTCAGAGCTGCCTTTACCAACTCTTATCCAGAAAGGGGTGTATTTTCTTAATAAACCACTTAATCAATACTCAACAAAATTAAGATATGTTTTTATTATAAATAGTTTTCTCTCTAAGACTTTACTAGGGTTTTCGAATCAAAATCCCAAAAATAACTAAACATATCCTCTTATACAAACTATAACAACCTTGATCTTTATTACACTCATAAAATTGATTATACAATAAAACTCACTTGATAAAACATATTAGATCGAGATATCTAGTTTCTTTGGGGATTAGTAACATTACCTAACAACTTATAACATAAAACACATAACACCTTTATTGAAAACTTCATTTACATAACCGTGACATTCCCTTATAGTTAGCATTCCATGGGATAACCTGAGGACATACATGTGAAAAAAGTGAGTTATAAATCCCATTATGGGTGTAAAAAAGGCATAACATGAATAATAAAACACGTGATTGGAAATAGGCATATCGATGGAGAATAGAAGAAAATGAAAAAAAAGGCATGGTATAGCATGATTATCATAACTTGGAAATGTGGTAACTACACATAACATGGAATTACCATGATCCAAGGATCATTGGACATGGAGAAAAATTAAACCCTCATAGAACATGAATTAGCATGAGTAAATACTCAATGAAAATTAATTAGAAGAATTAAATCCTCATTTCAAATGATGTATCATGATACTAATATTTACCCATTGCATTGGAGGACTATCAGGGCACATCCATCTTAAACATTTCATTTCATGCATAAGTGTGCCTCACGGATCATAAAACATGGAATCATTCATCATAATTTATTCCATGATTAAGGGACTTGGAATATATACATGAATATTTATAACAATATGTAAATTTTCATAAATTTTATTACCCTTTATAGAGAATTGGGCATGGTATTCATTACACAATTACATTGGTTAGGAAAATCGGTGCAATTTCGGCAGCGTAACGACGTGACATAATAATTCATAATAATGTTTGATAAGAGGGAAAGGGGTGTATCAGAATACGTACATGAAATTTATAGTAATTGATTCATATAGATACATGTCCCACCATATGTATTGGAATTTACATTCATAATACAAAAAAACTGCTTCAAATAAATGAGGAGAGAGAAATTCCTTACGGAATTTTGGCATGGTAACAGGAGTACATGGGAGGAAATAATGACAGATAAATAGTGTATCTCATCAATCAAGCATAAAGAGGTCAGTATGGGGGGTGGATAAAAATCATACCCCAAAATTTTAATTAAAAATAAAATAGCATAACAATATTAAGAAACATGGATAAAATGAGAGTGGAATGAATCCCTTACTTGGAGGTGTGATCCCAATGCCCAGGGAGAGGAATGAGAGAGGATTTTTGGGATCTTGGGGCACCATGGGAGGATTCTAGAGATATGATGGAAGAGGTTGGACCAACTAAAATTGAATTGAGTGAAGAGTAATTGGGATCTTGGGTGGGTTTATATAGGTAACGAGAGGGAATTCATTATTATTTAGATTTGGGACACCACACATTAAAATAATCCAAACCACAAACAAAACCATGGTTTTTGCCCATGGTTTTTCCCAAATGGGATTGGAAAAAATATTGTATTACTCCAATTTCATAACTTTTAAAATAATTGAGTTTATTATGTGGTGGTGAGTCGCACTCTCAAGGAAATAAATTTAAAAATGTAAAATGTTTTATAAGTCTTGAAGGGTCCACTAAAGCAGTGTAAAATAATTCCAACAAAACTAAAATCACATTATTTTAATTTTAAAACATATATTGTATGATCATAATGTTTATATTATTTTATTACATCGCTATTGGATCGTTATGATTTCATAAAATACATTATATATTTAAATTTTATTTAATTTTTACCTAAAAATTCGATTGTCACGGAAAGTTATGAAAAACTCACCGTTGGATAATTATGATGCACTGATTCAAAAAGTATTATTAATTTTATCCAAACAATATACTAAATATTTGAATTTTCAATTTTAAAATAATAACCGACATTTACCGAAAATTCCTGGGTTTTGAAAAAAACAACTTTCAAACATTAAAATTTTACAATTGTATTCATCAAAATTATAAGATCATTTATAATTAATAAAAATAAATTTATTAGTAATAATAATTTATTAAAATATTATATAATTAAAAAATACATTAATTTGTCAAAATAGGTTTCTTAGTTAACTAAAAACATTATTTTTACTTTAAATAATATTTACAAAGTAACAACAATAAAATGAATTTATATTTTTTATTATATACAAAAATAATGCACATAATCATACTTATAAGGTCTTGTCACACAACCCCTTATAATACCCTAATAAGAACAAAGGGTATGGTTTGTGATGGTGACAATCTCTTGGGTGGTTCAGATAACATCACTCATTTGGTAATCTCTATCATCTTCCACTTCTTCCATAGGCAGTTTCTCTCGAGCTTAACGTGTTGAAGCTCGACTTGGGCTTGGTCCAGAGTGAAGCCCAATGATGCCACCTCCTTTTCAAGCTCCAAAAAATGGGCTTCGTACAATAAAAGTCTACTAGATGAGGTCATATCTTCCTTTGTCTGAGTATATTGGATTTGTTAAAGCCCTATATTTATATTAATCATTTGATCACTGTTCAACGACTATATTAGAAACGGTAACAATTCATAACGGAATTTTGAAATCCAAAAACATAAGTCAAAGGAAGTGCATATTTTATATAACCATTTTTCATAATAAGACATTTAATTAGATCAAGCTTAAATTTTATTGATAAGAGTTTGGGGTGTTACATGAGTATTTTGTTTAAACTTTTTTTTCAAAAAAAAATGGGAACTCAATTAACCCCCCTCTTGAGATACTCACTCTGGAAAAGAAAAATAATTATCCATAATTGATTTCCATTTAATAAATCATTATGTGGAAAAAAAATATTACCTAAAAATATTTTCATAACTCATGAATGAAAATATCAATGAAAATTTTCATACAAGATCCTAATGGACGTGTTATCTAAACACCACAATATATGATAGGATGGTTTTCTTAAAAAATTCCAACATTCAATTTTATGATAAATATTTTGTTGATGATGTATTAGTTAGCTTATTATCAATATTCTATTTTCCACATCATATAATGAGAGTTATCCATTTTTTAATGGATCTATACTCATAAATTCTAACAAATTCTCAATCACTTAATATTTCCCAAACTTTGTGAAACCCATTTAATGAAATGAAAATAATTTTTTCAATATTTTGTCAAAATGACTTTTAAAATTACAATTACACAACTTCTCATCATATGTAAAATATATAGGATAATCTAGTAATTCTATGAATTTAATTATAACACACATATAGTAGATTTTCCATGTATTATAGTAGAAGATTATTGTAGTTGATATAATATAAGAGTCCATGATAAAAATGTCATTATTAAAATAATTATGAAAATCAGACCACAATATTTTGGTCATATATCGATCTCTAATGAAGATATTTCACCATTAATAATCCTTACCATTGAGAAAGGTCAAATATTATGGTACTTTATATTCATATAATGTACACAATAGATGAAAGTCTAGTTTTTTTCTTTTTCCAAACAAATATTAAGTCTCGTGATCATATTGTAATTCATCACACTTTATCTATCCAATTAATTCATGTATTCTTACCCCTCATTCTCATCTTATAAAAATTATAACTAGGAAAACATACAAATTTTATTCATTATGGATTCTCAATCTATAGAGAAGAAATAGCCATAAACTATATAGTGACTCAAAAACATGACCACTATGTTTTCACTCCCATCTAAATATCACACACCATACATTAATAAAAAAATATATA
The DNA here is from genome assembly GCA_963277665.1 of Viscum album. NCBI lineage: Eukaryota > Viridiplantae > Streptophyta > Magnoliopsida > Santalales > Viscaceae > Viscum > Viscum album. The sequence continues at coordinate 779,531,276 of OY728132.1, forward strand.
GTAGGCCTGGCTAATTACATTGGGTTATCTATAGACAACTAAATTTAATGGACTTTTACATACACTAATAATAAAACATATATTAATAACCTCAACCATTTATAAACATTTTTTATGATCTAGTATAAAAAAGATGTATTAAAATTTAATCATCCAAACCCCACCATAATAATAATTTTTATCCTTGTATATTCATAAAAACTAAAATACCCACATTATAGCCTTATAAGATTCATAAAAATCCTTTAAATAACTTACTACATCCCCAAAAAAATTCAATAGTGAGTATCAATAGTAAAAAAATTAATTATAAATTAAATAAAATTTAACATTACCCCTTTATTTGTAAAACATGATTCCATATGAATGATTTATTTAAATTATTTAAGACCAAATCTTTCTTGACACTATAAAAGTTTTTCACAAATCCAAGTTGAGTTGGTATAAAAAAATTTTAGGAAAATTTTTATTTTATAAACATGTCTTTTAATTTGAATTACACTCATGAATTGTAAAAGAATTGCAAGGTTCCCGTGTTTTTTAAATTAAACCCTTTTTTAAATGTGTAAATTCTATATTAAGATATTATATAATAAAAATAACATGAATTACTTTGCTTATTTTTTACCATTATAAGATATAACCAATCATATTTAAAAGACCATTTCACACCATAACCATTGATAATATATAAATTCTATACTGATTATTATGATTAATATATATTAAGGTTTATGATATATCCAATTGATTTTAAAGAAAAAAAATGTCCTCAACTTGTAAGAACGTATTCTATTAAGCCCGTTTATCTGAGATTTGAAGGCAGATAGTATCATTCGGAATCACCCTTGACTAATCCCATAATATGATTCAACAATTATTTCAAAAATAAAACTATTTATAGGGGATGTTCAAGCTCCTCAAAATCATAGACCAAACCATCTTCACCGAACCACCCCAAGAGGATATCACCCTCGTACATCGTACACATAGGTAATTCTCTATTGTAATAAAGTGTTATGTATCAAAACCCTAAAAAATATAAATTTTTATATTTTTATATTGATTTTATATACATTTTACTAATTTATAATTATTAAATAATAATTTCTATTAAAATTATATTTTGATTTGATGAAACAAAAATTTTATTTTTGGGATATTTATTGTTTCATTCAAGAAAATCTTTTTTTATTTATATATTTTTTTAAATAAATTAAATTTCATCAAAATATTATTATTAAATATTATTTATTAAATATAAATGAGAAGACAATTTTATTAAGTAAAATTTATTTTTTGTAAGGGTTGAAAGAATTTCTATTGTAAAAAATACCATTATTTTCAATAAATGGGGATTTTTATTTAAATTTTTAAATTTTCATATGGAGAGATTTATTTTTATAAAATAAAAAATATTTTTGAAATGAGTGCATTAGAAATATCACATGGTTAATTTTTCACAATTCTCTTAGATATTAGAGTTTTATGTAAGAGTTTTGATATCATATAAATATATGGTAGTTATTATGAAATCATAATGAACCGGGGAAATAATAAATTCCATAAAAGGTATCCATGATCAATTAAATATTTAAATATTTAAAAAATTATTGTTTAGGACTAATTTTATAAATCCTTAATTAATCCTTATAATCCTATATTTTATTTTAATTCTTCAAATTAATTTTTTTATAAACATGACTCACTTATACATCCCTATGATAATTTTTTAATCATTTCAATTGGTAGAATTATAAAATAATGAAAATAAATCATATTTTGAAGAAACCATAGAGAATGATCAGGTGAATATTTTTGGTTATGAATAATTTATAATATAGATTCTAAAAAATGTGTTTATAAATTTATAAAGAATAACCCACTACTATTCTTTATAAAACCACACATCCTTCAATTTATATTGACCCAAAACCATTGGAGAATGAATTTACTCTATAATAACCTCTGTAGATCCCACTCAATGTTACCACAATATCTTGAAAAGATCCTCCCAATATATTAGTAGTTCCCTCAAAGGGTAACATATCTATCTATTGTAACACCCCAAGCTTCTACGGTATGCTTCACTTTGAATAATGTGATAGCGTGTGTTGTACGCAACACCGAGTTCTAACACACCATAACCAATCACACTAGCCGTTATGAATAGTAATACCTAATTTTTTAAATTATATATATTTTATATTTCAAGATGGACTTCATTTTTGGATTCGGAATATCGAATTTATCCTAAGTTGAAATTTTGGTACTTTTTGGATAACTTTAATATTTTGATGAATAGTGAAAATTACTAAATTTTAATTAAAAACAACTTTTTTAATAAAAATAATTAATAGTGATAAATTATTAATTTGAGTGGTTTTAAAGTATATTTAGAATATATTTTTACCATTTAATACAATTTTGGTCATTGGACATAATTTCACAATTAAACCGAACATAAACAAGTATCAATCTTTTGATAGTTATTATCTCTTAAAAACACGCTTTTTATTTTAACAACGAGAATTAATTTTAAATTAATTTCTGCCACATCTGTGTTTTGAATTTTGAAAAATGGATTCCATATTTGGAATCAGGTTGTTCTAATTATTTAAATATGAAACTTTTATTTTTAGACATTTTGAATAATTATTGCGGTAAATATTATATTTACCATGGTTAAGGGTAAATCCGGTAAATAAGGGTTAAAAAATATTATAATAATACTAAATTACCCTAAAACGTGTCCTGGCCTTATTGGTTGACACATGTTCGACCATAGGCATCTTTGGGTCGATTTTGGGACCCCATGGAGCCACTTGTAGGTGATAGGGACACTTAATTTTAATTAAGTTAAAATAAGTACAAAAATGACATAAGCATATATCTTTTAGAAAAAAACTTTTTACATATGGTTATATATTTTGGATTTTCAACTATAAATATTCATTAGAAAGATAAAACTATATCCTACATGATGATATTTTATTTATAATTTTTAGATATTAAATAATGTAATTTATTTATGACACAATGATGATGCAGTAATTACCATAATAGTTAAATGTTAAAATAATTGATATTATAAATACCCAAATAAATATAATTTGAGACTTTTAATGAATTACAATAATTTTCTAGGTTAATATGACATGTTAGGAATGGTTTAATTAAACTTTTTTGAAGTAATAATTCTGTTATGAGTTTCACAAAAATCAACTATTGAATAGTGTCAAAATTGACATAAAATAGTTTTTAAAACAAATATTATATTATTAATTGATATTAAATTACTAAAAATCTAATTTTCGGCCAAGAGACTTATATCATGATATTTTTATCCATAAGGGACCACTTGGGGGTCTCTTGTATGTATATGGTATTTTTATTAACCGTATAATATAAAAATAAAAAGAGACATTATAAAAGTGAAACTAATTAACTTAGAGTTAATACTTAAAGATAAGGTTAATATAGTAACCCAAACCTGTATAAATACTATTGGTTGAATGGTTTTAGACCTATACCCACCTTAAACTTTGAATAATCAACTTTGGAGCCATTAGAAACCGAATATGAATTTATTATAAATTAATATTTCTAGCTTTTCCAAAGGTGCCCCTCACCCCTCTTAGAAAAAGGCACTCCTCCTTCTCATTTCTTCACACCTTAAAAGCCTTTTGTTTCGGCACAAATCTGCCCAAATACTCTCCCAACTTCCCTCACTACAGCTTAGAGTCATTAGTTGGATCAGAAAGCCAACCTAAGGATCCCTTTTGATCAAATCAAAAGGAAGAACCTGAAGAAGAGGTAATGATTTCACCACCCTTTTCCAAGTTCCTTTCTTCTTCCACTTCTTCTTTCCTTGTTATTACCATTATAAAATAATAACTCAAGTAACTTATATATACTATGATGTTACTATAAATATGTTACAACCATATTCAGTAATCTATCCACCCTTTGAATAACATGTCACCATATGTGCGTACGTACGGCTTACCGTCTCCACGTCGTGGTGTAATTGTTATTCATTATATTATTATTTGGATGAGTATAATAATGATGTGTAACTCATGTAAATAATAAATATAACATGATAATTATTCTGTATATATGATATACTGTCAAATTATATATTATTTTAATATCAAAAGAATGATATTGTCACTCGTGCGTACCTACGGACCACCGTCTCCACGAACGGGATGAGATTCATTCTCCATCGTATCCATTCAAGTATAATTATCATTTGATGATTTAAAAATAATGTTTAAGGACTTTATATCATTATTTATATGAATAATTTACAACCTATCCATTACAAACATGGCTTACGTAACAAAACATATAAAAGAAAATGAGTAAGTTAACACCCGAAACAAAGATAATACTAAGATATTATTAACAAATCATTGTTAAAAGATCATATATGATATCATATTAATGTATATGATTCGTGTATAATTTAATAACAATTATTTCACCATTATACAGAAGGTTAACCTACCCCAACCAGGGAAAAGTACAAGGTAAGGGTTATTTCACAATCTCTTCATTATCCGAGATTGTTTATACGTAATAATCTACTGGGATCTCTTTATCATCCATATCCATGTTTCTTAAAAATGTATTTCAAAACATTTTTACTATTTAAAATAATATGGGTTAAGGTCATTTATACCCTTTTTTTTACTTTTTATAAGAGTTTTATAAAGGAATCTTTCCGTCGTTTTCCAAACAAGGTGCTTTTAACCTTTTCGACAGAATTAAGGTAAGAATGTTTTTTTAACTTATACGGCTGGTGCGGCTATTTTCTGCCATTATAAAATCATTGAAGCTTCCCTTAAAAGATTATAATAATACTTTCAAAGAAAATGTTTCATTTTATATGACTCTTAAATGATTTCAAAATAAAAAGAGATATTTCTCTAAAAAGAGTTTTGATTTCATCTATGTCAACATCCTTTGATGGATTTTAAGCTTATTTGGAGATGATTTATTATGAAACAAAACTTCCATATTGTATTGAAGGTTTTGTGATATTTTTGACTAGGGATATATTATTTTCATTGTTTATGGATGATGTATTTACATTTCGTATGCTAGTTTTAATACGAATGTTTATGTTTTGTTTAAACCTTTTCATATGGGAATGCATTGGACATAATATGTGACGGGTGGAGCCCGCTATAGCTCCTCGATGCATCGGTAGGTCTCATGAGACAAACTAGTGTCTTGGCACAAGGCCTTGACAAAATCTTATTTGTAGTCTTGGCACGAGGCCTTGGCTATGTGGTTATGATAGTCAGGCATTATTCATTCCATCATTATGAAAGTGGTTATTGATATTGTATGTGATTATTCGATTAGTAGAATATCCATGTGAATTAGTAAATGGAATTATTTCATTTTATTTTTCCATTCTATGTTGAAGTTCATGTTTAAAAGCCTTTTCTTTTAGTTATACATTGCCTAAAATGTTTAGTCTTAATTATGAATGTTTCCTCTATATTGTTATCCTTACTGGGCATTTGAGCTCACCCCTTTTCTATGTTTTATTTTTCCCAGGATGTGAAGAAGTAATTTATGAATGACCTGCAGGGATATTATGTGGGGATATGAGTCTGGACTATGAAAAAAATTTGTTGTTGTAGTTTTCATTTTTATGATGTAATGTAAGACTTTATGAATATATCTAGTGCTTCCAAGGCTACTAAACCAATCGGTATTTCGAGATTTGATCTTTGTTAAGATCATGAAAATGTTATGTAATAATGCACTGACTCTGGGTAACTGGGGTCGGGGCATTATAGTTGGTATCAGAGGAAGTTTAGTACAAACCTTGGAAGCAAGATTTAGATAAACTCTGATTAGAGCACGTAGACCTAAGATGAACTTTGAGCATTATTGTAGAAGAACCTCCTAGAATTTTGGTATTGTAGAGATTTTGTGAGTTTTCCGAGCAATACATCCCTATCTGGATATGATTTGGTAGAGGCGGCTCTGACACAGATGTACCTAAGGGTAAAACCTGAAAACACCGCTTTGAGCTAGACTCGAACGGGAACTGGTGCATGACAACGGGCCTTGCTGCACTCTTGGTTATGACACTCCTGGGGGATATGCTTAGGATAACTCTCATTTTATTTACAAATTATTATGAAGGGTTTATGAGTATATACTTCCTCAAAGAAAACATTCTTATGATTATGGAATATATCCATAAATAGTTCAATTTATGTTAAGTGTTTTGTAAGAATGGGATTATGTATTTTGATTTCTAAACTGATCTAGTTTATACCATTGTTTAGAAATGGCGCCTAGTGGAAGAAATGGAAACCGTATCAATGAACACACTCCATGTAGGGATTTCCCTCCTGCTCAAAATAATTATAGTGGAGCTGGTCATGCAACTGGTGCCGATCAGCTAATCACCATACTGGGACAACTTACTCAGGTTATAAATAATAACCTTACCCGTATGGAGCACCCTGATCCACAGCGTGGAGGATCAATGTTAGATCGATTCATGAGGAAAAAAACACCAACGCTCAATTGGAGTACAAATCCCTTAGTAGCAGAGCAATGGATAAATTCCCTAGAGAAAATATTTCAGGCTTTGGGGAGTAGTGAAAGGGAAAAAGTTATCATGGCAGTTTACCGCCTCACTGGAGATTCTGATCAATGGTGGTCATTGATTCAAAATACGAAGGAAGATGATGAAGTATCAAATATGTAATGGAGGGAGTTCAAATATCTATTTTTAGAAAAATACTTTCCTCGCGACCACCGAGCAGATATGGAAAAGGAAATTTTTGAGACTGAGACAAAAGGAGGATGAGAATGTCGCAAAGTATGAGGATAACTTTACAAGGTTAGCAAGGTATGCTGGAGATTATATATGTAACCCATGAAGTAAGATTGATCGTTTCTTTTATTGGTAAAAACCATTTCTCTATCGAGCATTAGTCTCACAATCCTTCTCTTCGTACGAAGACATTGTCTCATGTGCTATCAAGACCGAAAAGGAATTCTCTAATCCTTATGAATTTAAAGAAAAGCAATAGAAGAAGAGACTTGTTGATCAATCTGGGAGTGGAAATAAGGGGTTGAAGGGAAAGGTTCAATATCCATCCTGTGGTAAATGAGGTAATAAACAGCCCTGTACTTGATTGAAGGGAACATGAGTCTGTTACAAGTGTGGTGGAAAAGGCCACCAAGCTCATGATTGCAAGGGGAAGAAGGAAGCTACCAATGATTAGTGCTACAATTTCAGGGAGATGGGACATTATGCAAATGAATTTCCTAAGTGTCAGGAGAACTTACCTTAGAAAAGGCCAAGGGATCCAGGCCAAGCTTAAGCTATCACTACTACTGAGGTAGAAGCTCCAAAAGACGTGGTGGCAGGTAATTTAATGGTTTCCTCAAGTTTATCAAATGCATTATTTGATTCTGGATCATCGCATTGTTTCATATCTTCCTAGTTTTCTAAGAAAATTATATATTTCCAATTTGATTTAACATGGGAGTTACCAGTTAAAACTCCTAAGGGAAGTATCATTGCAACAAAGTTTTGTGAATCAGTCCCCATTAGAGCACATAAATGTTCTTTATCTGCTGATCTCATCTTCATACATATGATAGAGTTTGATATAATCCTCAGTATGGACTGGATCTCGGATTACGATGCGAAGATTTATTATAAGAAGAAAGAGTTTATGATTATTGATGATAATTATAAGGAACACCTTATCTTTAGAGAAGAATCGTTACCACCTAATTTTTATTTAGATCCACCCCTAGTAGCTCAACTAAATTCAATTATTGGGGAGGAAGAGAATGAAATAACTTTGGGTGAGGAAAGGAATGTTCAAATAGAGGATGTACCTGTTGTGAAAGAATTTTTAGGTGTATTTCTGGAAGATTTACCTAGACATCCTCCGGAATGAGAAGTTGAGTTTTCCATTGATTTAATTCCTGGATCAAGGCCTATATCGAAGACCCCTTATAGAATGGCCACTGTAGAATTAGTTGAACTAAAGAAACAACTAGAGGAATTGAGTAATAAGGGATTTATTCGCCCTACTATTTCTCCATGGGGAGCCCCTGTTCATTTTTTTAAAAAGAATGATGGATCTATGAGGTTATGTATCGACTACAGGGAGATCAATGCTATAACAATAAAGAACAAGTATCCCCTACCTCGAATTGATGATTTTTTTGACCAACTACATGGAGCTAAATACTTTTCAAAGATTGAACTTCGATCTAGATACCATCAGTTGTGTGTGAACAAGGAAGACATTCCACAGACAGCATTTCGAACCAGGTACGGGCATTACGAGTTTACTGTAATTCAATTTGGATTGACTAATGCACCCTCTGTATTCATGGATCTGATGAATATATTTTTCAAGGAGTATCTCGATGAATTTGTGGTGTTATTTATTGATTATATCTTGGTATACTCCAAAAGCTACAATGATCAGGAAAATCACATGCGCATTATCCTGAAGACTCTTAGAAGACATGAATTATATGGGAAGTTTAGAAAGTGTGAATTCTGGCTTCAAGAGATTTCCTTTCTTGGGCATATTTTCTATAAAGATGGAATCTCTTTTGATCCATCTAAGACCAAGGCAATCCAATAATGTCCAGCACCTACGAGTATAACTGAGGTATGTAGTTTTATTGGTTTGGCAGGTTATTATCGATGATTCGTCCAAAATTTTGCCCGATTGGCTAACCCTTTAACCAAGCTCACACGTAAAGGGGTTAAATTTGTTTGGACAAAAGAGTGTGAAGAATATTTCGAAGAACTGAAGAGAATATTAGACAATGCTCCTATATTGACTCTACCATCAGGGAATGGTGGGTTCGTTATTTATAGTGATGCATCAAAGAAAGGACTTGGTTGTGTCCTTATGCTGAATGATAGTTTTATTGCCTATGCATCACCACAGTTGAAAATTCATGAACAAAACTATCCTACTCATGATCTCAAGTTAGCAGCAGTGATCCTTGCTTTGAAGATATGGAGGCAGTACCTCTATAGTGAAAAATGTGAGATTTATACTGATCATAAGAGTTTGAAGTATATTTTCTCACAAAAAAAACTCCAGATGAGGCAAAGGAGATGGCTTGAATTACTCAAGGATTATGATTGCACGATACACTACCACCCAGGGAAGGCAAACAAGGTGGAAGATGCTTTGAGTAGAAAAGATCATGGAGTTTTGAACAATATGAGAATTGAAAGGGATCCAATTTTAATGGATCTAGTAAAGATGGACGTGGGAATAACCATGGAAGGTGAAACATCAATGCTTTTTCGAATGGTTTTCAAACCATATTTACTAGAAAGGATTAAGAGTTCTCAGACCGATGATGAAGAATTTCAAAAGAAGATCAAATCTGTGAATGATGGGAGATTGAGAGACTTTGTGTATGAAGATGGAATTTTGAAATTTGTGAAGAGACTTTGTGTTCCTAATATACCTGATCTAAAAAGGGAATTGTTGGATAATACTCATAGTTCCAATTTCTCTATACACCCTGGGAGCACCAAAATGTATAAAGATTTTAAGGAACATTTTTGGTGGGACTACATGAAGAGGGAGATTGCTGATTTTGTGTCAAGATGTATGGTTTGTCAACAAGTGAAAGCTGGAAGGCAACACCCTGGAGGAGTCATGCAACCTCTTCCCATACTGAAGTGGAAATGGGACAATATTACGATAGGCTTTTTCATGGGACTACCAAAGACGCCTAGAAGGAATGATACAATATGGGTTATTGTTGATCGTCATACCAAGTCAGCACATTTTCTTGCTATAAGAGAAGATCTACCCCTAGAACGTCTAGTAAGACTATATATTAATGAAGTTGTGAGACTTCATGGAGTACCCCTATCGATTGTTTCTGATCGTGATCCCCGTTTTAGTTCATGATTCTGGAAAAGTCTTCAGAAATCCCAGGATACTGAACTTCATTTCAGCACTGCTTACCAACCTCAGACAGACGGACAATCAGAATGAACTATTCAAACCTTAGAAGACATGTTGAGATCTTTCTCACATGACTTTCAGGATATGTGGGATCAATATTTACCTCTGGTAGAATTTTCCTATAACAATAGCTTCCATTCGAGTATTCATATGGCACCATATGAAGCATTATATGGAAAGAGATGTCGTACACCAACCTGTTGGGATGATGTTGGTGAAAGAAAACTTGTAGGTCCAGAACTGGTGGAGGAAACGATGGAAAAGGTGAAGGTAATCCAAAATCACATCAAAGCAGCTCAAAGTAGGTAGAAGAGCTATGTCGATAGTCGAAGGAAGGATTTGGAATTTCAAGTTGGTGATCATGTTTTCCTGAAGGTATCTCCATGGAAGGGAGTCATACGTTTTGTTAAGAAAGGTAAATTGAGTCCCAGGTACATCGGACCATTCGAAATTCTAGAACGAATTTGGGTTGTAACTTACCGATTGGCAATGCCGCCAAGTCTCTCCAAAGTTCACGATGTGTTCCACGTATCTCTGTTGAGGAAATACATGTCTGACCCAACGCATTTACTCATCTATGAGGAGTTAGAACTGGAACCCAATCTTTCTTATTGTGAAGATCCCGTCAGGATTCTTGATACGAGATAAAAAGTACTGGGAAACCGGACGACGCGTCTGGTAAAAGTTTTGTGGAGAAACCATAAGATGGAAGAGGCAACGTGGGAACCCGAGGAACTTCTGATAAAGAACCACCCGAGTCTTTTCATGTGATAAGTATTCTATAAATTTTGAGAAGGAAATTATTTGAAGTAGGGGAGAATGTAACACCCCAAGCTTCTATGGTACGCTTCTCTTTGAATAATGTGATAGCGTGTGTTTTACGCAATACCGAGTTCTAACACACCATAACCAATCACACTAACTGTTATGAATAGTAATGCATAATTTTTTAAATTATATATATTTTATATATCAAAATGGACTTCATTTTTGGATTCGGAATATCGAATTTAGCCTAAGGTGAAATTTTGGTACTTTTTGGATAACTTTAATATTTTGATGAATAGTGAAAATTACTAAATTTTAATTAAAAACAACTTTTTTAATCAAAATAATTAATAGTGATAAATTATGAATTTGAGTGGGTTTAAAGTATATTTAGAATATATTTTTACCATTTAATACAATTTTGGTCATTGGACATAATTTTACAATTAAAACGAACATAAACAAGTATCAATCTTTTGATAGTTATTATCTCTTAAAAACAAGCTTTTTGTTTTAACAACGGGAATTAATTTTAAATTAATTTCTCCCACTTCTGTGTTTTGAATTTGGAAAAATGGATTCCATATTTGGAATCAGGTTGTTCAAATTATGTAAATATGTAACTTTTATTTTTAGACATTTTGAAAAATTACTGCGGTAAATATTTTATTTACCATGGTTAAGGGTAAATCCGATAAATAAGGGTTAACAAATAATATTATAATAATACTAAATTACCCTAAAACGTGTCCTCACATTATTTTTTGATACATGTTCGAACATAGGCATCTTTGGGTCGATTTTGGGACCCCATGGAGCCACTTGTAGGTGACAGGGACACTTAATTGTAATTAAGTTAAAATAAGTACAAAAATGACATAAGCATATATCTTTTAGAAAAACAATTTTTTAATAGGGTTATATATGTTGGATTTTAGACTATAAATATTCATTAGAAAGCTAAAAAGATTTAATACATGATTATATTTTATTTATATTCTATATAGATTAAATAAGTTAATTTATCTATGACACAATGATGATGAAGTAATTACTATAATAGTGAAAATTTAAAATAATTGATATTATAAATACCCAAATAAATATAATTTGAGACTTTTAATTAATTAAAATAATTGTATAGGTTAATATGACATGTTAGGAATGCTTTATTTAAATTTGTATGAAGTAATCACTCTGTTATGAGTTTCACAAAAATCAACTATTGAATAGTGTCAAAATTGACATAAAAGAGTTTTTAAAACAAATATTATATTATTAATTGATATTAAATTCCTAAAAATATAATGTTCTCCCAAGAGACTTATATCATGATTTTTGTATCTTTAATGTACCACTTGGGGGTCGCTTGGATGTATATGGTATGTTTATTAACCATATAATATAAAAATACAAAGAGACATTGTAAAAGTGAAACTAATTATCTTATAGTTAATACTTAAAGATAAGGTTAATATAGTAACCCAAACCTGTCTAAATACTATTGGTTGAATGGTTTTCGACCTATCCCCACCTTAAACTTTGAATAATCAACTTTGGAGCCATTATAAACCGAATATAAATTTATTATAAATTAATATTTCTAGTTTTTCCAAAGGTGCCCCTCACCCCTCTTATAAAAAGGAACTCCTCCTTCTCATTTATTCACACCTTCAAAGCCTTTTGGTTTGGAAAAACTCTACCCAAATACTCTCCCAACTTTTCTCACTACAACCTAGAGGCCTTAGTTGGATCATAAAGACAACCTAAGGAGCCCTTTTGATCAAATCAAAAGGAAGAACCCAAAGAAGAGGTAATGATTTCACCACCCTTTTCCAAGTTCCTTTCTTCTTCCACTTCTTCTTTCTTTGTTATTACCATTCTCAAATAATAACTACAGTATCGTATATATACTGTGATGGTATTATAAATATGGTACAACCATATTCAGTATTCTATCCACCCTTTGAATAACATGTCACCATATTTGCGTGCGTACGGCTTACCATCTCCACATCATGGTTTAATTGTTATTCAATATATTATTATTTGGATGAGTATAATAATGATGTGTAACTCATGTAAATAACAAATATAACATGATAATGATTCTGTATATATGATATAATATCAAATTATATATTATTTTAATATCAAAAGAATGATATTGTCGCTCGTGCGTATGTACGGACTATCGTCTCCACGAACGCGACGAGATTCATTCTCCATCGTATCCATTCAAGTATAATTATCATTTGATGATTTAAAAATAATTTTTAAGGAATTGATATCATTATGTATATGAATAATATACAACCTATCCATTACAAACATGGCTTACGTAACAAAACATAAAAAAGAAAATGAGTAAGTTAACACCCAAAACAACGATAATACTAAGATATTATTAACAAATCAATGTTAAAAGATCATATATGATATCATATTAATATATATGATTCTTGTATAATTTAATTACAATTATTTCACCATTATACAAGAGTTTAACCTACCCCAACCAAGGAAAAGTACAAGGTAAGGGTTATTTCACAATCTCTTCATTATCCGAGGTTGTTTATACGTAATAATCTACTGGGATCTCTTTATCATCCACATCCATGTTTCTTAAAAATGTATTTCAAAACATTTTTACTATTTAAAATAATATGGGTTAAGGTCATTTATACCCTTTTTTGACTTTTTATAAGTGTTTTTAAAGGAATATTTCCGTCGTTTTCCAAACAAGGTGCTTTTAACCTTCTCGACAAAATTAAGGTAAAAATGTTGTTTTTAACTTATACGGAAGGTGCGGCTATTTTCTGCCGTTATAAAATCGTCAAAGCTTCCCTTACAAGCTTATAAGAATACATTCAAAGAAAATGTTTTGTTTTATATGACTCTTAAATTATTTCAAAATAAAAAGAGATATTTGTCTAAAAAGAGTTTTGATTTCATCTATGTCAACATCCTTGGATGGATTTTAAGCTAATTTGGAGATGATTTATTATAAAACAAAACTTCTATATTGTATTGAAGGTTTTGTGATATTTTTGACTATGGATATGTTATTTTCATGGTTTATGGATGAAGTCTTTACATTTCATATGCTAGTTTTAATAATAATGTTTATGTTTTGTTTAAACCTTTTCATATGGGAATGCATTGGACTTAATATGTAACGGGTGGAGCCCACTATAGATCCTCTATGCATCAGTAGGTCTCATGAGACAAACTAGTGTCTTGGCACAAGGCCTTGACAAAATCTTATTTGTAGTCTTGGCACGAGGCCTTGGCTATGTGGTTATGATAGTCTGGTATTATGCATTCCATCATTATGAAAGTGGTTATTGATATTGCATGTGATTATTCGATTAGTATAATATCCATGTGAATAAGTAAATGGCATTATTTCATTTTATTTTTCCATGCTATGTTGAAGTTCATGTTTGAAAGCCTTTTGTTTTAGTTATACATTGCCTTAAATGTTTATTCTTAATTATGAAAGTTTCCTCTATATATTTATCCTTACTGGGCATTTGAGCTCACCCCTTTTCTATGTTTTATGTTTCCCAGGATGTGAAGAAGTAATTTATGAATGACCTGCAGGGATAGTATATGGGGATATGAGTGTGGACTATGAAGAAAATATGTTGTTATAGTTTTCATTTTTATGATGTAACGTAAGACTTTATGAATATATCTAGTGCTTCCAAGGCTACTAAACCAATCGGTCTTTCGAGATTTGATCTTTCTTGTGATCATGCCAATGTTATGTAATAATGCACCGACTCTGGGTAACTGGGGTCAGGGCGTTACATTTATCTTCATTTCCATTCACGCACCTTCTTTGTATTTAGACTTTTGAATCTCAATTTTTTTATTTTCATGACATTATAAATATAAATTTACATGACAATTTATGTTCTAATAATGATTTGTAATTTATCCCCTCCCGAGATAGCATTTACCTATGTCATTACTATGATGAAGTAGTAGATCCAATCCTTCCTCTCCTTTTTCAAGCAACTTTTTTATGCCATGCCATTTGATTTCCAGTTTTTTTATCATGGGATATGTTTTTATGAATACATATTACTTTTTTAATGATTACCATGTTAGGATATACACATTTATCTCTCTTTGACCCCTTTAATAATCCATTATATACACCTATTATGCTGTTCAAATTTTCATGTGATTTTCTATTCTAGATATTTGTGTATAGAATACCCACCTATATCTCCACTCAAGGTTATTAACCTAGGTGTACATATCCATTATTTTTTGGGTACTTATGTGTATTTAACCCACACACATTAATCATGGGGATAAAATTTGTATAATAAATCCTTATGTTTTATAATCTATGTGTATCACTTATGAATGTACATGATATTAAAGTGGTGGGTGGGCCTAGAATTATATAGAACTCCACTACATTGAGTAATTTTTTACCTCATGTGATGCCTTGTGTGGTAAACGGGAGGTGTAACACCCCTAATTTTTTGAATTAGTTTTTTAGATAAATTAAAATTATTTGATTGATTTCATTTCATGCGACACGAAGTTATTCTCTCTTTATACACAACACCAAACTAATCTTGAACTACAGACTATACTGACTTTGAAAGACATTATATTAAAAAATATCATAGTAATCACTTATACATTATAATATAGGTTATGAAAGGGTTAGCTATATTATAAAAAATTGTTTATTCATGTTTTAAAAATAAATTCTTTGGTAACCAATAAATTATAAATTAAATAAGTAACTGTATATAAATAAAGAAATTCTTTTTTTGAAAAACTACTCTTCTATGCACAAATTTTTTTTAACTTAGTAAATTTAAAAAATCATTTATGATGAATGATTTTAATGAAATGAATACATTATATATTCCATAAACTATTTAACATTTATATCATGTGTTTTATAGTAACTATATAAGAATAAATACTGTTTTATGCATAAAAGATATATTTTTTAAATGTTAGTTTTACCACATTTTTATGGGGTAATTATTTAAAAAAAATTCTTATTCTAAATTCATTTGAAAAAAGTAACATCATTTTTATAATTTTTATTTTATAATTATCTTGGGTTAAATTTTTGGATATTTCTAAAAATATTAATTTGATTATATAGAGTGAAAAATAATGGATTTTAATTTAAAAATACCTTTTGTTCAAATTATTTATATAATAAATTATATTTTTAGTTACTATTAATGTATTATTAGTAAAATTATACATATCTTAATCTAACATATTTATTTTTAAAAAAATCATATTAAAATATAATATAAAAAACGTCATAAACATTTCATATTTTTCACTTAAAAACCCTCTATCTTGACAGGACATCGAGATTAATTTTAAATTAATTTTTTTAACTACTATGATTATAGTTTAGATAAATTGATTCCACGATTTTAATTAGAGTAATTTAAAATTTATAATAATTTATACTAATTTTTTAACTAGTGTGGTTATATAAATCAATTAAAAAATAATTATAGTAATTAAGGAAAATACAAGATTACATTGTGGTTAAACATATAAAATAAGGTGTAAAGAATGACCCAAAACTTTTCAAAAACCCATTTTATTGATATATTTAGAATATAACAATTATAAGGTTCTACTTAGATATATTTTGGAAACTTTTACCATATGAAAAATGTTAATGGAATTCTCTGTTTTAAAATTTTTTAAGTTTTCCACTCACCTCCCTTCAAAAAGGCCACCCCCTCTTCCCCTTCCTTGGCACATTAAAAACCCCTTTTATCTACCAATACCTATCTGAATATTTTTCAAAATTCCCTATAATCATACAATAATAGATAATTTCTACACAAATACAACAAATAAATCCCTTTGTTGCAAACTAAAATGAGATACTTGAAAATGAGATAATGTTCATCAACAAATGTTTTTTTAATTTCTGCCTCAAACACCTTTAATTTTTTTATATCATTATTATATAATATCCTCATCATATTAAATATACTGATATTTCTTATTTTAGGGTTACACCTTAAAAACAGACACACTTCCATCAAATGGGTTACAAAATCATTATTTGTGTGTGGTAGATTACTATTGCACGAACCGATGCCATTCATTTATATATTATCACCTATCAAGGATGGAAATAATGATGGATATACTTTTTCTATATGATATTTATAATTATTTTAAGGTTATATCACACATTCCTTCATTATTTATTTATTTTGGTTTGTATAATAACGTCATTCGTGAATATGATAGAATGTCGCCTCGCAAACTGATGCAATTCGTTCTCTCTTTATGTGGAAGTATTAAAGACGGGTTTAAAATATATATGTGATATAAAAAATTTTTAATTCACACTTTAAATATGTGATTAATTACATATTTACTTATTGGTTTAATATACATACATGATTTTATCATGCTTTATATGGAATGTATTCGTTCACACTTTACGGTACACTGTCTCCAGGAATGGTGTATTTCATTTGTTATCACTAAATTTTATATTTTAATATAAATACATTTATACAGAATATTTATGTTATTTATATCAATGTCATAATTCTAGAGATCAATAAATCTTGATATATGTTAGAGGACCCATAATAAAAAGTCAAATAAGTACACAAAATGGAGTAGTTATTTCCCAGAACATAACATTAACATGTAATTATTAATAAAAAAGTAATATGAAGTCATAATAAAATAATATATGGTATAGTATATATGAATATGTTAATTTATTATATTTATAATAAACATACATTTATTATATTTTAGGATTTAATGAGTACGATGAATTGTAAATATTTAAGGTAATGTGATTTCTAGTCTCACAATTATTTCTAAGTGACAAATTCCATATTCACCATTCATTTAATTGGTGTAATGTATATAATTCCATAATAAATGATATAACATGAACCTAACTAATTTAATTGTAATTAATTTTTCCATTTATATTATTATTTGTTAGGGTTTACAATTCAAAAGTTACTCAAGCAATTATGTATTTTCATCTCACTTTTTAATTTTGTGAGACACATGCTATATTCACCGACTCTTTATTCTATGGGATGTATATACTTCCCTTGAATATTTCTTATGATTATTATACTCAAATTTTTTGGTGTTTAAATATTCTTTTTAGGATCTATAATTAATGGGGTTCATGATTCAAAAGGTAACAAATCGGTAAAAGATTTTTTTCATGATTTTCTTTCTTTGAGATGTACGATATGTTGTACACCTATACTTATTCACGGGGAGTATATACAACCAATTTGACATGTAATATCATTAATTTAATAATCCTAATGACATTATAGGTTTTATTTTATATTATTCTTTCATGGCGATAATTATTAAATGTTAACAAATTTTAATATTTCTTGTTACAATCTCATCATTTATCAGGATTATTTATGATTATGTTTCTGATGAAAAACTCATATGACCCATCTCTCAAAAAACTTATTGAATTATATTATACTATAGTTATTAATAATATATTTATTTAATTGTAAAAATATTACACTCCTTGATACTTATGATAATTAATAGAAATTTTTAATGAAAATTCAACTTTATTTATTTCTTTGGTTAGAAATCGATTTTCATTAAAAACTATGTTTCATAAGAAAATATGAACAATTTTTAAGTAATATTTTAATATTATTTTAATGGTTAGGGAATTTAATGATGTATAATGTTTTAAAAAGTTTTTTAAATTATTTTTAAATATTCCTTTATAATTATCAAAGGATGTTTTCTGGGAAAAACATTTCAAATATTTTAAAAGTTTCCATTAAAAAGTTTTCAAGGATATTTACAAAGAAAAATATTTTCAAAGGATTATATAGGATAAATGAGTTTTCGTAAGTGTAAATTATATTTTCATTAATACATTTTTTAAATTATAAGTAAATTTCTCTTTTATATGTTTTCAAGGTTATTTTTGAAGTAGTTTATTTTCATAATGCTTTATGTTTTAAAAAT
This sequence comes from Viscum album, assembly GCA_963277665.1. Classification (NCBI taxonomy): domain Eukaryota; kingdom Viridiplantae; phylum Streptophyta; class Magnoliopsida; order Santalales; family Viscaceae; genus Viscum; species Viscum album. The sequence continues at coordinate 779,550,079 of OY728132.1, forward strand.
TATTTTTAAAAGAAAATAAATTATCCAAAAGAAATGGACCAAGTAGCCTTTAAAAATTATTTTACATATAATATTAAATTATTTAACTTTACTAATGCTTTAAATGTGATATGATATAAGGATACAACTCATATTATTTATCTGAAAAAATTATGTTTTCATGGACTGAAGTTAATGAAATCTGTTTCTCTTACATGGTTTATACCCTGAGAAAATCCTTAAGAAACCTTATTTTTTAAATAGTTTATTCTTTGGTGACATTAATATGAAAAATAAATATTTTTCTAAGGCTAGGATATGATGATATGTTTATGATGATCATTTCATTTCAAGGATTATGATATGATTACGTTTTATGATATTATGGTACACATAAATAATGTTTACATTATGTGATGGGTGGGACCTATATCTCCTTCTAATGAATCATGTAAATTTTTATATCTCATAAATTAAACATGGATGGATTGTAGTGTGAACCTTATACAATAATTTACTTTTTCTAGTATGACATTTTGGGGAGTGAATATATTCAATTATAAGAAAAGAGTTGTGAAGGAGGATAGTGGTGTGTCCCACACATTAGGTATATCCCCCATGAATTTCCCTAATAATATTTTGGAAATAAGCCTTAAATTCTAGATAATTATTTTATATTATTATGTGTGTGCCAAAAGTTCCATGTATTGTTCCAATATTATGTTATTATGGATCGTTTTCCTTTATTCTCTTATAATTCATATCTTATTGACTACAAATCTCTATTATTTGAATCATGATTAGGATCTTGGATATATGGGGTATGGTTTTTAAATTTTATTCCCATGTACTCATACATAAATGATAATTTCTTCGTTATGTATCATCCTTTCTTTCCCTTACCAATAATTTTTGCTACACCTTTCTTATGATTCCTTTCATCATGATAGGAATAAAGGTTTTAAGTAGGGTATTCTTGTGAAGAGTACTAATAGGGAAGTTATTTATTGGATATGATGATGATCATTCACTATCATGAACCCACCTTGGTCGACCTCAAAAATTTATACTGAGCTTTCCCACGACAAGGAACATGTTAGTTCATGACAAAATGGTATCATAACATTGGTTCTTTAGAGGACCTAGATTTTAGACAACCCATTTTTATTTATAATAACATGGTAGATGAAGTAGGACTATAATGACATGGGTTTTAGGTATGAGGAAGTTTCTAGCCAACACTTTATATATGAAACCTTGGGTCAGCATTGGATGTTGGGTTTTTTGTGGCTTATTTAGTTTGTGTAGGTTTTTTGGTGTTTAGGGAAATGAACTAGGGGTTGGTACATAGATTTTTGTGATATCTCATGGCCTATAATGTTTTGTGGAGCCTGTGAACATGGTCTTGAAAGGATCTCTATGATAGTGGCGATATTGGAATATTTCGTCGTGGGTTTGTTTTTAGTTATTCATTATTTTTAGGGGGGTTTGTATACTTTATTCTAAAGTGTGGAAAATAGTATTTTAACGGGTAATGTTTTAGTTTTTGGGAAATGATGAATGAATTTAAAATTTTATTTAAATAAATTTTTGGAAATATTATTTTAAATAAAAATGATCTTAATAAATTGGGGTTTTAATAAAATTATTTTTTATAAAATTTGTTTAATTATAATTTAAGGAAGTGTTTCAAATAGAAATGGATGGATTTACTGGAAAAATTGATGAGACTTTTTGGGGGAATGAAATGGATTGAATCGTAGAGTTGGAAAATGGATTTTAATTTAGAGGTTAGTGCACATTTTGATTTGTTTTTTTTGAAATTTTTTGGTCATTTTCGTTTTGATTTTAGGGTTTATTTTTGATGTGTTCTTGTTTTTTGAGTTGGTTTTTATTGTATTTTAATTCTTGTTTTTAAGTTCTCTCCCGCACATAAGATTTGATTCATATTTGAGGTGTAGCTATGGGAGGTTCACCTTTAGTGGGAACATTGGTTTCTCAACCTAAATACATCTACCTTTAGTTTCAAAAGATGAATCCTCTTTTATATTATGGTCTGTAAGATCCCTTTTAACAAAAAGTGTGGATGTGCAAAATTGAAATGATAATTTTCCCTTGATTTGTGTGAGTCTATAAAGGTTAATTTCACTACCTTTTTTATTCAAGGTCCTAATTGGAAATAGTGGAAGTTGGTCATCAATACCAAGCCCTGAGAAGATCTCTCCTAGGAATTCTTCAAGTCCTTGTTCTTCCAAAAGTAATTTTTTGAGGCAGTTAAGTTGAATAAGGTGATGGAAATGAATTCCCATCATAAAGGTTAAGGATAAATGTTTTAAGTTTCCACCATTTCTTTAGTTTCTTATCATCTACAGTGGGATGAAGATGATTCTCTATAATATTGGCATTTTGATATAAGGTTTTGTCCTGATCTACAGTTGAGGCTCTCAGAGTTTGTCTTAGAAATATTTTATAATGTAGTATGGTGATCCATTTGGGATGAAGTTACGATAATAAGGGTGCTCAGTATAACTAAACATATTTCAGTCCATGGATGTGGTGAAGATAATTATAAAAAGGATATTGTAAATTAGCCTCAAGTTGGTGATGTTAGTGGTAGAATCCATAGGCCTTCCGATATTTCAACAGATTCTTCTCGTATAAAGACCCTATTGTGTAATCAGTGGGGAAGGACATGTCATGGGAATGAAACATGTCTAAATCCTATAGAGACCGTCTATATTTATGGACACTTAGGTCACAATCAACTATTTTTTAGGGGTGTTTCTAAGAAGAAATGTGGACAGAGATCCACCCCTTCAGAAGCCACCCTAGTCTATTTGTAGGAGTAGGGTGTTTTTCTATGTTCTGATTAAATTCAATTTTTATTTAAAAATTCCTTTGGTTGTAATGGTTTTAGAATTTGGTGTTTCCTTTTTGGTGAGATAGGATACTGTGAAACTCTTTGGGAACCATTGTTTTACATGAATTTTCATTTGGGAATTTTTAGATTTTTTATCTCTATTTGAAGAGTGTCACTTCGTGTGTCGGTTTCCTTTAGTTCCTTTTGTGTTTTGCACATGTTTTTTTTCAGTTTTGATGTTTGATGTTAATGAGTGTTGGTGATTGGGAATATTGATAGAATTATAAAATGGTTAGGAGTCCACATTTTCCTCCCTTGTGGGTTTAAGTGAGTCCTCATTTTTATCTTATTTCATTACTTGTTTTACTCAAAGTAGTTTTTTTGAATTTTCCATGTGGTATAACTAATGTTATGGTGATCAACATATAGTTTTGGGTTTTTTATTGTCTATCGGGTCATGGGTTGGTTCTAACAGATCTTTTTTGGAATGTGTTGTGAGCCGTGTTTTGTTGGTGTTTAAGTTATGCATTTTTCTAAGGAGTTGAACCATGTGGGTGTGTGAACCATTTTCTTTTTAATCAAAAAAATGGAATATTTGATGCATTATAGAGGTAGAAATTGAAATGTTGGGAATAAGTTTTTCAACATATTTATTATTTTAAAATTTTATTTGGTTTATCTTTTTTTCGTTGAATTCTCATGTGAGTTTTGGATCATTCAGATCTAAGTGTTGTGTTTCAGGCTATTTTTCTTCTATTACATTGATTAGGTGCATGGATATTTCAATTTCATGTGAACTATAATGACTAAGCCTCTATTATAATATTTTTGAAAATGAACTGCCAGTGTTTCATTGGTAGCACATGGTTAGAGTCAAACTATTTGGATCCTAAGAGAAATTGTGCTGGTTTTGGGTATCTCTGGTTGAGGGTACATATCTTGGGCATGGTTATACCAAAATTTTTGGAATTCATGTGTGAGACTCTATAGTTTTTTTAGATAACCAAGTGAATTTATGGTGCATTGTTTTCCAAAACATGCAACCAACCCATAGGGGTGACAATTGTTTCTAGTAAGGGGGCATGGTTGTTGCACAATTTCAAAACTACACATAATGTCCAGTTGCTTTAAAAATGTGAATTTCATTTTTTTTTTCTATTATCAATTTTAACCCAAAAACCAAATTTCATCACCACATTTTTCTTGATAAACTCTAGGGGAGATCACCCCTTGTTATCCATGCCTCCCTCTTCTTCCAAGGGTGAATCCAAGTGGATTTCCCCTTGTTTTGGGGGTGATTCTCAAGGTGATTTTTTCCTCTATTTTTCCTCTTCCTTCATCTTCAATTTAAACTTGAGTTTTTCCTTTCATGTGGTTCCCTTTATATAGAATTCCTGATTCATTTTTTTCAAATAATGGTTATTTTCATGTTATGGTTTTTTGTGAGTTTTCATGCTTCGATAGACCTTTATGATGTTTTTTTGGGTTTTCATTGTTGAAGCATGTGTGGTTTGGGGTTGGTTTCCCTTTTAATTTTACCATTAAATTTAAGAAATAATGATTTATTGACTTATTCACATACCGTTAATTATAATTAGAAATGTTTGGTTTTTATAAAAAAATCAATTTTTAATGGACACAAAACCTCTTTTTATTGAATGGTATAGAAGAGTTTAATTACACTTTGTACACCAAGTGTTAGATAAAATTTATGACTCACATTTATAAGTAAATATTTGTTCTTAAAGATTGCTTTTGGGTTTTCTAAATTTTTATTTATTTCTAAATGACGGTTTAAGATTGAAAAATGGATTTTTAAATTGTTTTGGGTTCTTGGGAAATGGTTTTTTTTTCTCAATGGTTTCTTGAGGCCCATTGGGCACTTTTAAAACAAGGGTTCCTCTTGGAAAACTCGCCTTTGGATGTATAACTTGACTTATTGGATTCAAAGTATTGGGAGGTCCTTTGAAAGGGATATCCCTCTTGTGTTTTGGGTTTTAAGGAAATGTGATATTCCATGAGTGATTTGGGGGTGATTCTTGGTTGTGTGGGTTGTGTGATGACTTTTTCTTGTTAAAAGTATTTATAGATTGGTTGATTGATTTTGTTTTGGATCACCCATAATTTTGATATGAAATGGGAACATATAATATCTAGTGGATTTTGAAATAACATTTTATGCACTTGTTTAAGCTGTTCTCTAGTTAGTGATCCTTATTATATACCTTTATCTTATTTGAGTTTATGCCCTGGTTTGGCTGATAAGGGTAGGACTGAGCAGTCAGGTTGGTTAATGGAATAAGGTGAGGAGTTATTATGGGATGAATTAGGTACCAGTATGTTCTATATTATCCATTGATTTCTTATGTACTCCCATGATACACTTAGAAATTTTTAACCTATATAAGATAATATTGTTTCCATATTTGGTTTGGTTTCTTGCATTTTGTCCTCCATTTCAATTGAAATGTGGTTATTGATTTTAATCTCATTTTATAATGTGTTCTTTTGGTAATAGTGAGTATTTTTCCTTAAAATTCTTTAGGGAAATATTTTTATTATATCTTACACTTTACTCCATTATTTAAATGAAAAACTCACTTATTTTACATACCCTCCCTTTTTTTAAATTCTAATAAAATCCATCAAGGAAAAGAAACTGGTATTTAATAGACATATAAATGGACCATTTATTGATTTAAATAGAAATTGTGTGAAAATGTTATTTTTATATTTTATTTCAACAGTGAGATTGATGGATATTTTATTTAAAAGTAATTAATTGGGAATATATTATTTTGGAATGAGTACTGATTTTTAATACTTACACCAATACTTCGATTTGTTTGTAGTTTCATTTGATGGTTCGAGAATGGTCTTGATCTCAATGGATGATGATGGATTTAGGATAATAGAGTTATCCTCAGGGTCACATAGATGTGTAGTGGTCTTCAGGTTTGGTTTATTTTGGTTTTTGGTTTGTTTTTATTTTTAGTTTTTATATAGATATTAGTTTGGTTCTTATTTATTTACATTAGGATGCTCCATTTACTTTTAAAATATTATTTTATATCAGTTGAATTTTATCCCAATTTTACTATGTTAATTTCCTTTCACACTTATCACTAGCCCAGTAGGGTTAGAAATGCCTCTTGGGAGATATCGGGGGCCGGTTCGAGTGACCTATTCATGATCAACCTAGGTTATTTCGTAACATTCCCCAAGTTATAGGATTATGTTTCTTGGTTTCAAAAGTAACTGAACTATTACGGTCATTGGGTGAGTGTTTTTATAATATAAAGAATATTCATCTGAAAATATTTATAACCATGTATGTGAATATTGGGTTTCTATAGATGGTATCAAAGGAAAGGTTTTATAAGACTTTAGAAACTTGGATGAGAAAACTTTAGTGACATCCCAATGGATATTTCTAAGTATATGCCTATGAAATTCTCTATGGATAAGCCTAAGGATTTTTTTTAATGTATAAGAAAATGTCTTGGAATTTTGTTAATGGATAAATTGAGTGGTTTCCTAGAAATGCATAAATGTATATATACTATAGGTGGATGTAGTTGTAGTCTAGATGTACCTAGCAGAAACAAACTGGGGAACACTATATTGAGATTGACTCGATTTGAAACTTCTTCATGACAATGGTCCTTGTTGAACATTTGGTTTGAAAGTACTAAGGGATATTCTTTGGAAATTCAAAAACTATCTTGAACCATCATAGAGGGGCCCATTCTGTGAGTACCTCATGTAAGCCTCTGATAGGCTAGGGGCTGGTGACTATCACCATGTAATCATATACCACAAATGGGAAGCATTTTTATATGTACCTATACAAATGCACACATATCGATGACTAAAATGATGAAATGAAAAACACAAAGTAAACATGCATTCATACCACTAAGATACCAAAAAGACTGTACAATAGTATGAAACTAAATGTAAACAGAGCCATAATACAAGCTCACCAATAGAAGATTCTGACAACATGAATGCACAAGTTCCTGAAACTCATCCACTAAAAACCCTACCTGAAGGGTAGGTGTATGAAAACTTCCTAAATTCGTATGATCACAAAACATCCATTATATTACTCTAAGAAAAACCTTATCTTTTTCAACCTAGTGTTGAGTCAATAAGGTTTACTTATGAATTTTTCATTCCTCTATGTTTTGAAAATCAAAATCACTTTATATTAAAGCAAATTGTTTTCCTAAGGATTATTTTCTTAAGGAAAATTTTCAATCTCTGAGGAAATTTTTATCCTTTATATTATTTTAGATGTTTCATTTTTCAAACACTCAAAATCAATCCCAATTTATTACTATGTCTAAAATTCTGATTCTTATGAAAAACATTAGAATATTATAATTCCTTGGATAAAGAGTGTTCTATTTTCAGATACTGAATTCTCTAAAATTCATATTGCGAATTCTCTAAAATTATGACTCTGAATTCTATGAAATTCAGACTCCAAAATCTCTAAAATTTATACTCTGAATTCTCTAAAATTCATGCTTATAATTCGCTAAAATTCTGATTCCAAATTCATCATAATTCTGAATCTGAATTCTTTATAATTCAAACTCTGAATTCTTCAGAATTCCAACTCTGAATTCTTCAGAATTATAACATCAAATTCCTCAGAATTCTGACTCTAAATTCCTAAAAATTTTGACTCCAAATACCTCCAAATTCAGAATCAGAATTCTTCATAATTCCCAATTGTAATTCCTTAGAATTAGGACTCTCAATTCCTCATTATTATGACACCTAAATCATTATAATTACAACTCTTAATTCCTTATAATTTAGACTCCAAATTCCATAGAATTCAGATTCTAAACTCTTTGAAAAACAGAATCTGAATATCCATGTATTATAGACTCTGACTGTTTATTTGGTTAGACTCTGAATTCTATTTTTCCCTTAGACTCCAAAAAATATATTTGGTTATCTAACTTTATTTTCCTTACACATTTTATTAATCGATGACATAAAATATGTTTCTACCTAACTATTTTTTGAGTGACACATATATAGCTCCCTCTGAAATTCAAGGAAAAATATGACCGTTGGAGGAGACAGCTGACCATAAAATAATAGCCTATAAATAGAAGCTCAATTAGATTATCTCACAATAGTTCCATTACTCTATAGATTTCATCCTATAGAAGTGATTCCTAGAGACAGAGAGACACTTGTGACTTGTGCATACTAGACATCTTATTTATCTTACTTCATGTGAATCGGATTGTTTTTGTGTACAATAAAGGGCTTCCAAGGATAGGAAGAAATAAATGATTACTACCTTAAAGTTTGAGAACTTATGGGGATAGAAAGAGAGAGGTGCTGACTACCTTAATGATCGAGGGATTGTGGGGATAGTAAGACAGATTTGGATATTCTTATCGATGGATTACCCTAGTGTGGGTAAGACAGACTTTCTTGAAAGTATAAATCAAGTGACCTTTATCCAAGGTTGTTGGATACCCTACTCTTTGGGACAAAATTTTTCATACTTGTTACATGTTTTGTTTCAATTTTATTTTTGAAATAATTTGATAATGGAAGAAAGAATACTATTCTTATACATTCTTATTCTTTTATATACTCTGATAAGTAATATTCTATACAATTTAAGGTATAGTATTTTCCTTGTAAACATTAATTATGTTTCATTTTCAGAACCATATATTTGGAACATAGAATGTTTTTACTGTAGAACTATAAGAGTTCATGTGAATTTACATTCTTTTTATTTGTTACAAATTGTTTTCCTTATGTTTAAAAATAAATATTTTAATCCTACATTTCACCCCCCCCCCCTCTTGTAATTGAGAATCTACATTCATATTCTGATTCTACAATTAGTATCAGAGTGGGTCTCTGAAATACTTACATTCACATATAAGTTTTCTTTCTTAAGTTTTCATTGATCTAATTTTTCTTAACTTTTCTTCCTGATGTTTTTCCTATAGATTTTTATCTTTGTTTACAAAATATTTCTATTAATATGTTTCGGGGAAAGAAATTTTATTATAGAATAGAAGGAATTAATGTTGGATAATTTAAAATATAAACCCTACCATACCACCGATTTTCTATGGTAATGCTCATGATTATGAGAGAGATAGAATGAAGATTTTTTTCATTAACACTGGAGTAGAAAACTTTTTCAGGCTTACTAGAGATTAAAAAATTCCTGACAAGGAAGTCAAAACCTTCACCAACCATGAAAAGATAGAATATCAAATAAATAAAAAGGTATGAAATAATTTGTTGTGTTCTATGACCATATTTATATATTATCAAATTTCATCTTGTGAATCTGATAATATCATTTGAAAGATACTTGAGATTACTTATTTTGGTACTTCAAAATTGATAGAAACTAAAAGACCATTGTTAGAAGCAGAGTCCCGTGGATTTATATTTCCTTGTGGACAACCAATATGTAAGATGAAAAAAAATGTTTATGACCATTTTAATAAAATTACAGTCTATGGGAGAAAAATTTGTTGATGATGAAGCTCTTGTATATCATATTAATGATATTATGCCTAATGAGTGCGTATCCCAGAGGATAATTATTGATGAAAATAGAAAATTTTCTCAAATCACTCTTGATGAGATTTTTGGAACTCTTCTTCAACATGAGACAAGAATTAAAGGAGATGTTGATAGTAATACGAAGAAGAATTGTAATGGAAGTGTACCTTTTACTACAATTAATTCAAGACTCCACCATGGGTTACCCGATCTAGTCTAAGAAATTCATTGTTTTATCTGAATCTAGTGAAAGTTGACATTCTGAGAATAAGCTATCCAATCATTCTCCAAGGATGAAAAATATATTTTGAAAGAAGACTTTCAATATATATATAAGAAGAAACAAAGAAATGATAATAAAGACTCAGAAGTCCCTTGCTATGAATGAAAAAGAGCAGTCCATATAATGTTGGATTGTCATATTCTTAAAATAATATACAGGAAGAAAAAAAATCTGAGAAGAATATAAAGATGTATTATAAAACTAATGCAACGAAATTTTTTAAGGATAATGATACATGGTGGGGTAGTGGTAATGACTCTACATATGAATCTTTAGAGTATGAATCATCTAGCTAGAAGAATCTTGGTCTAATATCCAGAATACCCATTGAAAATTGTTGTCTAATGGAAAAGGTACACTTTTCCAAGTCTATCACCAATGTATCTTCGAATGAAAATTATACTGATGATAAATATTATGAATCTTAAGATGATATATCTTCCTCATCAGAAGATAATACCTTACCTTCTTAAAAAGAAGTGTGTAGATTTTCTAAACTTCTTGAGATTGAAAATTATAAACTCAAGAAAAATCTTAATAAATAAAATTATAGAAATTATATTTTACCTAAAGAAGTATTAGATATTTCTATGGATCTTGATCATAAAATTTTTAATTTAAAAAATCTTTATAAAAACCTTATGGAAGTTAATTCTTAGAAGGAGATTCTTTCTAAGGATCTTGAAAATTTAATTTCTAAGAAAAATATTTTAGAGGATAACTCTAGTTCTAAAACTAATGTTCTTGAAAATAAACATTTCGTCACTAAACTAAAGTGAGAAAAAATTTATTTAAGGAAATTTTTGTTGAACTTTACCTCTGGTAAGGAAATATTTGACAAGATTTATTCCAAAATTCTTCCTTTAAAGAATTGTTTTGTATTTTTTTATACCTATTCTAAACCAGTTTTTAGTAGTAACTATTTTTTTCCTCAAAGTACTCTATTTTGTACTAGATGCCAATATGGAGGACATTGGTAGAAAAAAAAAATTCATTAAATAAAACCCAAATTATAGGTTTTCAAAAATACTTTTTTTCTATGAAAATGTCGATTCCTAAAATCTTACTTTCTGAAATTTCCAGATCCAAGTACGTTTAGAATTTGGAAAGACTAACTCTTTTATTTTTAAGAAAACAACTAAAGTACCAACAAAAATACATGGTACATGGATAGTGGATATTCCCAACATATGACTGGTAACAAAAAATACTTTGAAAATATTATCAATTTGAAATGAGGAAATTAACTTTTGTAGATAATTCTCACAAACAAATTTTTGGTATAAGTAACATTGTTCTTATTGGAAAAACGTTGATTTCAATTGTTTTATTTGTTATGGGTCTTAAGAACAACCTCAATATCATAATTCAATTATGTGATGAAGGTTACCTTGTAAATTTTAGGAATGACAAGTGTTTAGTACAAAATTCCAAGGAAGAGTTTATTCTTTCTATCCATACGCAAGAGAACGTATACACACTAAACATAGAAGACCATAAGATCCAAGATATACCATTCCTCTGGGTAATGGAACTCCAATATTGGTTATGTGATATAAGGTTAGGACATTGTACGCTTAATAAACTATGAAAACTCTAAAAGAAAAGACTTGTGAAGGATCTACCAGAGTATATATTTGATTATTCAAAAGTTTGTGATCTTTTTCAATTTGGAATGAACCATTAATCCAGTCTTAAATAAATTAGTGAAGTCTCAAAATCTGATGCATTATAGTTAGTGCATATGGATGTTTTTGGTCCAACACAAACTTGAAGTATTTGAGGCATATATTATGTATTTTTCATAGTTGATGATTACACTATATTTATGAGGGTCTATTTTTTAGTAAAGAAATCTGAAGCTTTTTCTTATTTAAAAAATTTTAGATCCCAAGTTAAAAATGAGATAATCCATCCATTGATAACAATTCATGATGACCATAGAGGAGAATTTTGAAATTTGGATTTTGAGACCTTTTGTTGTAAGAAAGGCATTACTCATAACTTCTCATCTCCAAGAACTCCTCAAAATAATGGTGGTGTTGAAAGAAAAAAAACGAAATTATTCAATAGATAACTAGAACCATGTTAAGTGAATATTCTATTACTAAAAACTTTTGGGCTGAAGCTGTAAGTACTTCTTTATATACTATAAATCGAGTTTTGATTAGAAATTTTCATAAAAAAGCCTTATGAATTTTGAAATGGTAGAAAACCTAGAATTCACTAGTTCAAGGTATTTGGTTGAAAAGTATTCATTCTGAATATTAAATATAATTTGCATAAATTATCACCAAAATATGATGAAGGAATTTTACTAGGATATACAAAACTTCTAAGGCTTATAGAGTTTTTAATAAAAACACATGTATAGTTGAAGAAACAGAACATGTTAAATTTGATGAAACTGATCCTTTTTTTAAACAAACCCAACAAACATCTTCATATGTGTTTTCACAAACTAATTTTCATCCCTTGAGAGAATATCATTTTGATATGGAAAATGCTTAAGAAAATAATACTAAATCATTTTCCCCAGAATATTTTCAACCATATTTTGATGAACGTTTTTTACAAAACCCAAATCAATTTTTTCATAAGAATCATCCTAGTGATAGTATCATTGGGGATGTAAATCAACCTGTAAGGACTATAAGTTCATTAAGAAATTAAGTAAAAAATCAAGAATAATTTTCCCAATTAGAAAAAAACACTGATGGAGCTTTTGTTCATGATGATTGTGTTAAATCAATGAAATATGATCTAAATGAGTTTGAAAGGAATAATGTCTTGACCATGGTTGAAAGAACAAAGGAAACCTCTATTATTGGTGTAAAATGGGTCTTTAGAAATAAGTGTGATGAAAATGGAATCATTGAATAAATAAAATATAGATTATTTACTAAAGTTTATAAACAACAATAATGAATAGACCATGAAAAAAACTATGCTCTATTATATAGACTTGAATCTATTCACATTTTACATGCCTTTACAACATTCTTTAATTAAAAAAGTTTTTAAATGGATGTAAAGTGTGATTTTTTAATGGATATGTTCAAGATGATGTTTATGTTGAACAACCTCCTGGTTTTGAAGATACATAATATCTTGGACATGTTTTCAGACTTACCAATGATTTATACAGACTTAAAAAAGCCCTTAGATCCTAGTATGATAGACTTACAAGATTTTGGTTACAAAAAAACAATGTTAAGGGAACTGTTGGTCCAACCCTATTTATAAAGAAAGGTAATAAAAATATTTTTATTATTCAAATTTATGTTGATGACATTATATTGGGTTAAAATTAGCAATCTTTAACTGAGATGTTTGCAAATATAAAGAAATATGTGTTTGAAATTAGTGTGATGGGTCAGTTAACATTTTTCCTAGGCTTTCAAATTTCTCAAGAACCAGAAAGAACTTATATATCTCAACATAAGTATATATAAAATCTTCATAAAAAGTACGGATATGAAAATACTAAAAGTATAAGTACTCCCACTGGTACCTTAGATTTTCTTGATATTGATGAAGCTAGGAAACTATTAGATCAATCATTATTTTGAGGTATGATAGTAATTTTACTATATTTGATAGCTAGTTGTCTAGACTTAATGTTCACAGTATTTTTATATGCAAGATATCAATCCAATCCAATGGAATCTCATTTAAAAGTATTGAAAATAATTTTTTCTATTTAAAGGGATGCATAGATTTAAGGAATTTTTATACTTATGGAAAAGATTTTATTTTTAAAATATTTTCGGTTACTGATTTTGGTGGATGAAGAATTGATAGAAAAATTACATCTAGAAATTATCATTTCTTATAAGATTCATTAGTTTCTTGGTCATGAAAAAAAGCAACACTCAGTAGCAATTTTCACTACTAAAGCCAAATATGTAGTAGCTAGAAGATGTTTTCCTCAAGTGTTGTGGATGCAACAAACACTCATAGACTATGGCATGAGTTCTACCAAAACATAGATATTGTGTCATTACAGTAGTGCGATTTCAAAAAGAAAAAACCCAACACATAACTCCCATGAAAAACACATAGATATTTGGGATCGATTTCTTATAGATCACACACTAAATGAAGATATTATTCTTCAATTTACAAGAATGCAAGATCACTTTCCTCATATTTGTACAAAATCATTACCCTTCGATAGATTCGAATATATTTAACAAAAGTTAGGAATGATAACCATAAGGGAATATTCCATATTAACTTTTTTGTGAGAACCTATCTCCACACATTAAGAAACTCCTTTTTATAGTGGGATTACATTTTCTTATAAATAATTTTTTTTGTAATCAAAATTTTTTTAGTAAGAAATTTTCACAATCAAATTTTTTTTGTAATCAAATTTTTTTTATAATCAAAATTTTTCATAATCAAAATTATTCATAATAAAACAAATTTTATCAAAATTTTGGAAATAATGTTTTTTTGTAAAAAACGTTTTTCAAACCGAACTTTTTCTATTTTAAAATTTTCCAGTATCCAAATTTTTCTTTCTTAAGAAAATTTTCCAGAAACTAATGTCCTTAAAGTAGAAATTTCCTTATCACTAACAATTTTTTTGGCAATCTAGAAGGTATGATTCCTTTCAAATATATTTTATTGAAATTTTTTTACTTTTTTGTGTTATCATATTGATTAAGAAATTTTTCTTAGATTAACTTACCTTAAATCCAAATTTTTACCTTAAAATCTCAAAATATCTGAACCTATCAAAAATCTTTCTTCGGCTTTCATTTCAACCTTCAGATTTTATCAAGCATGTTTCAACAATTGGATCAATCTGAGAATATGAACCATGTAACCCCCTGACCCTAGTTACCCAGATTTTGTGCATTATTATATAACATTGGCATGATCAAAAGGGATTAAATCCATCAATGTCGATCAGTTTAGTAGCCTTGGTAGTACTAGACACATACATAAGTTTTACATTGCGTTATAAAATGAAAAAAAAACAACAACATTGTCTCCATGAACACAATCATATCCCTTATACTATCCCTATAAGTCATTCATAATATACTTTTCTCATCCTATGAAAATTAAAACACAGAAAGGGGTGAGATCAGGTGATCAGTAAGGACAAAAAACTAATGGAAACTTTCCTAAAAAATAATAAACATTTAAGGAAATGTATAAGACTTAAACACAAGACTTTTAAACTTAAACTTCTGAATAATATAGAAAATATTGATCAAATAATTCCATTTACTTATTCACATGGATATTCAACTAGTCGAATAATCACATATAATATCAATATATAATTTCATAATGATGGAATGTATAATGCCAGACTTCATAAGCACATAGTCAAGGCCTCATGCCAACTCTAAAAATAAGATTCTTTCAAGGCCTTGTGCCAAGACACTAGTTTGTCTCATGAGACCTACCGATGCATAGAGGATCTTTAGCGGGATCCACCCATCACTTACTATGTGCAATGCATTCCTTATGAAAAGGTTGAAACATAACATAAACGTTCATATTAAAACTAGCATACAAAATGTCAATACATTAAACATAAACCTTGAATGGTATAAAAATATCACATCGATAGTAAAAAATGTCACAAAACCTTCAATAGAATATGGAAGATTGTATCATAATAAATCAAATTCAAAAAAGTGTAAAATCCAACAAAGGATATTGAAATAGATGAAATCAAAAATATTTGAGAGAAATATCTCTTTACATTTTGAAATCATTATAAAGTACTGTAATTTTAAAAGAAAATATTTATTTTTAAAATATAATTAAACCTTTTGATGGGAATATTTGAAGATGTTACAATGGCAGAAAATCACCCTCACCATATAAGATAAAAAAACATTTTATCCATTAATTTTGTCAAAAAGGTCGTAAAAGACCTTTTTTGGAAAACAACGGAAAGATTCCTTTATAAAGATCTCATAAAAAGTCAAAAAAGTGTATAAATGACTTTAACCCATAGTATAAGATATAGTAAATCGTTTTTGAAATAAATTTTAAGAAACACAGATGTGAATGATAAAGGGGTCCAAGAAGATACTCATGCATAAAAACCTCGGATAATGAAGAGATTGTAGAATTAACCCTTACCTTGTAATTTTCCTTGATAAATTGTAAATGAACCTCCAGTATAATAGTAAAATAATGTTTATTAAATTATACAAGAAACTCATTCATAAATATGATATCATATATGATCCTCTAATATTTCTTTGTGAATAATATTTCAGTAGTATCATTATTTTGGGTGTTTACTGATTCGTTTTCCTTTATATGATTGGTTATGCATGCCAATTTTGTTATGGATAGGATGTATTTGATTCATATACATAATTATATAATGTTATTAAACATTATTTTTAATCATTAAATTAAAATTATTCTTGAATGATTACGATGAGGAATGAATCTCATCGCGTTCATGGAGGCGGTAATCTGTATGTACGCATGAGCGACAATATCATTAATGTGATGGTGAAATTGTATATAATTGGATGGTGTATCATGTATACAGAATACTTAACATTTTATACTCATTATTTACATCAGTTACAATCATTATTATACCCATCCAAATAATGAAGTGTTTGAATAACCAACTACAACACGATGTGGAGATGATAAGATGTACGTACACACGTATGGTGACTTGTCATTCATAAGATGGACAGAATACTGAATATTTTTTGTACCATATTTATAATAACATAACAGTATGTATAAGGTAAAATAGTTATTATTTTGGTAAGGAAACAACATAGAAAGAGGTAGTGGAAGAAGAAAAGACCATTGAAAGAGGTGGTAAAATTATTACTTCTTCCTAAGGTGTTTCCTTTTGAGTTGATAAAAAAGGATACTTAAGTAGGTATTATGATCAAAGTAAGGCCTCTAGGTAGATTTTAGGGTAGTTGGTAGTGTATTTGAGGATGGTCTGTCCAAGCCAAATCACATTGGAGGAGTGATTTTGAGAGAATGGGAAGTACCCTTTTATAAGAGAGGTGAGGGTCACTTTAGGAAAAGTTTGAAATATTATTTTATTATACAATCCTATTCTGTTTATAATGGCTCAAAAATGATTTATTTTTAGAATAAGGTGTGGATGGGTTGAAAATCTCTCAAAAATAATGTTTTATATAGTTTTAGGTCACCATAGTAACAATATCATTAATATTTAACTATTAGTTAAATAGTTTAACTTTTACAATGTATTCTTGTATTATCATAATAAATGGTTAATTAATATACAATAAAAAGACAAGAGAACCTAAATTAGTTCATTATTGATATATATATATATATCCTTATCTATTTCCTTGGGCCTAACCATTGATTTTTGGGAATATTACATCAATTAATAATATATAATTTGTTTTAAAAAATCATTATTTCAATTTTGACACTATTTGGTATTTTGTTTTTTTAAGTCATAAAAAATTTATAACTTCAAACAAAATATTTAATAAAACATAAAATGTTGTATGAACATATAAAATTAGTTTAATTTATCAAAAGTCTCAATTTATATTTTTTGGATATTTATAATATCAATTATTTTAATCTTTCATGAAAAATGTCATTACTACACAATCATTGTGTCATAAATAAATTTTATTATTTAATGTCTAAATTTTTTAAATAAAGTACTATTTTTTAGGAAATAGTATTATCTTTCTAATGAATATTTATAGTCTAATTTATCTTATGTATAACCTTTTATTAAAAATTGTTTAGTTATTAAACCTTGAATTTAACACTTTTAACTCTTCTTTAAAAAATAATAATAAATGTCCTAATCTAATCCAAGTGAACCAAAAGAATCATATTTTATTCATAAGGTTTAGTTAGGTCTAAATAAACTTATCCAATAAAATTATGATAGGTGATAAGCTAATTATAATATCACTTATACCTTTAATTACCCTATTTACTTTTAACAGTGGTGAATTAAAGTCAAAAGTTACTATTCATAGAAAATTATTTTCATCTTATTGAAGCAAATTTTACTTAATAATGACAATTTTGTCTCTAGTATTTTTGAAATTCAATTCACAGAAGTGGTAAAATTACATTTTGTGCAAATTTGCATATACGCCAAGAAGGTGGGTAAAAGACGGTAAAAAGTTCAATAAAATTGTATATATCTAATATTATTATAAAATGGCTCCAATGAATTATATTTAATATATAAAGGTATTATGTATTTATTTTTATCTAATGTAAATTTAAATAAATTAACTAATTATTTAAATAAAAATTCTGTTTTAAACCATAACGTAGTGTTTTCACTATTCATCAAAAATTGAATGTTTTCAGAAAAAAACCAAAACATCACCCTAAAAAAAATTTATATTAAGAATCAAAAAATGAAGTCCATTTCAAAAAATAAAAATTATAAAATTTTGAAAAGTTGGTATTACTATTCATAACTGCACGTTTTATTGGTCCTGGTGTGTTAGAACTCGAAGTTTCGTACAACGCAAGCTATAGAATTATTCAAAGGAAAATGTACCTTGAAAACTTGGGGTGTTACATTATCCCCTTCTTCAAATAATTTTGTCCTAGAAATTTATAGAATACTACTACATAAAAAGATTTTTGTTGTTCTTCATCATAGGTTCCTCGGGTTCCCACGTTGCCTCTTCCATCTTATGATTTATCCATATAACTTTTACTAGACAAGTAGTCCAGTTTCTCAACACTTTTTATCTTGTATCAAGAATCGTGATATGATCTTGATAATAAGATAGATCAGGTTCCATTTCAATTGTCTCATAGGTGAGTACATACATTGTGTTAGGCATGCGTTTTCCCAACCATGATACGTGGAACACATCATGAACATTGGAGAGACATGGCGGCATTTCTAAATGATAATCTACAACATAAATTCATTCATGAATTTTTAAAGTTCTGATGTACATGAGACTTAATTAAAACTTCTTAACGAATCGTATAACACAATTCCATGGATATACCTTCAAATAAAACATGATAACCTACTTGAAATTCTAAATCCTTCCATCTGTTATCTGCGTAGCTCTTTTGCCTACTTTGAGCTGCTTTGATGTGGGTGTGGATAACTTCACATTTTCCATTGTTTCCTCAACACGTTTTGTGCCTACGAGTTTTCTTTCACCAACATCATCCCAAAAATTTGGTGTGTGACATCTCCTTCCATAAAACGCTTCATATAGTGCTATCTGAATACATGAATGGAAGCTATTGTTAATGGAAATGTATACTAGTGGTAAATATTTATCACACATACCTTGAAAGTAATGTCAGAAAGATTTCAACTTGTCTTCTAAAGTTTTAATAGTCAGTTTTGATTGTCCATCAGTTTGAGGGTGATAGGTAGTGCTCAAACGAAGTTCTGTGTCCTGGGCCTTCTGAAGGCTTTTCCAGAATCTTGATGTAAAATAGGGATCACCATTAGATATAATCCATTGGGGTACACCAAAAAGTCTTAAAACTTCATTAATATATAGTCTTTATAAATGGTTAAGTGGTAAATCTCCTCTTATAGCAAGAAAATGTGTTGACTTAGTAAGACGGTCAAAAATGACCCATATTGCATCACTCCTTCTTGGAGTCTTTGGTAGTCCGAAGAAAACATCCATCATAATATAATCCCATTTCCACTCAGTTATGGGAAAAGGTTGCATGAATCTTATAGGATGTTGTCTTCTAGCCTTTACCTTTTGGAGAACCATACATCTTGACACATAATCATATATCTCCCTCTTTTTGTTGTCCCACCAAAAATGTTCCTTCAAATCCTTATACATCTTAGTGCTACCAGGATGTATAGATATATTGAAGATATGGGAATTATCCAATATTTCCCTTTCTAGATTAGGTATATCAGGAACACAACGTATCATCCCAAATTTCAAAATTCCATATTCATATACAAAGGCACTCAATCTCCCATCATTCACAGTTTTAATCTTCTTTTGAAATTCCTCATCATCATCCTAAGAACTATTTATCCTTTCTAGTAATGATTATTGGGAAAATATTTGAAAAATTATTGATGTTTCACCTTCCATGGTTATTACCATATCCATCTTTACTAGATCCATAAAAATAGGATCCATTTAAACTCTCAACTAGTTCAAAACTCCATGATCATTTCTGCTCAAAGCATCTGCCTCCTAATTTTCCTTCCTCAGGTGGTAGTGTATAGTACAATAATAATCCTTGAGAAGTTAAAGCCATTGACATTGCCTCGTGTTGAATTATTTTTGTGAGAAAATATACTTCAAATTCTTGTGATCAGTATAAATCTCACATTTTTCACCATAGAGATAGTGTCTCCATATTTTCAGAGCAAAGATTATAGCTACTAAATCACAGTCATGATTCAGATAGTTTTTCTCCTAAATGATTAGCTATCATGATGCATAGGAGACAACTATATCATTATTTATAAGGACACAAACAAGTCCTTTCTTTGAAAAATCACTATAAATAACAAACCCATCTTTCCCCGATGGTAGAGTCAATATAGGAGCATTGACTAATATTTTCTTCAGTTCATCAAATAAAATTCATACTCTTTTGTCCAAACAAATCTAACCTCTTGACATGTGATCTTGGTTAATGGGATAGCCAATCATGGAAAATTATAAATGAAACGCCAATAAAAAACACCTAACCAAAAAAACTATGTACCTCAGTTATACAAGTTAGTGCTGGCCATTCTTGGATTGCCTTGGTATTTGAAGGATCAAGAGAGATTCCATTCTTAGTGACAATATAGACAAGAAATGAAATCTTCTGAATCCAGAATTCACACTTGTGGAACTTCCCATATAATTCATTTCTTCTAAGATTCTTTATAATAGTGCGTAAGAGATTTTCATGATCTTTTTAGATTTTGGAGTAAACTAAGATATTATCTATAAATACCACTACAAATTCCTCAAAATATTCCATTAAAACTATGATCATTAGATCAATGATGACACTGAGTGCATTACTCAGTCCAAAAGGCATTACTGTAAACTCATAATGCCCATACCTAGTTAGAAATTTTGTTTTCGTAATGCCCTCCTTTTCACACATAACTGATGATATCAGGATTAAAGTTAAATCTTTAAAAAATATTAAGCTCCATGAAGTTGATCAAATAAATCATCAATGTGTGGTGGGGGATACTTGTTCGTTATTTTTTATAGCATTGATCTCCCTATAGTCAATGCAAAACCTCATGGATCCATCATTATTTTTAACAAAAAGAACAGAGGGTCACCATGGAGAAACACTAGGTAGAATAAATACTCTATTACTCAATTCCTCTAGTTGTTTCTTTAGTTCCACTAATTCCATAGTGGAATTATATAAGGGGTATTAGATATGGGCTTTGAACCATGAATTAAATAAATGGAAAAATCAATTTATCATTCTGTAGGATTTCCAGGTAAATCCTCTCGAAACAAATCAACATATTCCTGCACAATAGATACATCTTCTATTTGAACATTCTTTTCCTCACCCAAATTAATTTCATTCTCTTCCTCCCCAATAATTTAATTTCGTTTATCTACTCTGGGTAGATCTAGATAAGAATCAGGTGGTGACGTTTCTGCTCTAAATATAAGGTACTCCTTTTCATCATCGAAAGTGTAACCTTATTCTTTTACAATAAAGTTTCTTACCATGGTACGAAATCCAATACATACTGAGGATTATATCAAATTCAGTCATGGGTATGATGATGAGATTAGTAGACAAATAAAGTTTATATTATTTAATGGGAACTGATTCACAAAACATTGTTGCAATGATACTTCCCTTATGAGTTTTGACTGACAACTCCCTTGATAAATAAAATTGAAAATATCTAATTTTCATTGAAAACTGGGAAGTTATGAAACAATACGATGACCCAAAATCAAATAAATCATTGAAAAAAATTTTGGAAACCATTAAATTACCTGTAACCACATCTTTTAAAGCTTCAACCATTATATTAGTGATCGTATAATCTTGGACTTTTTCACTTGGCCTTTTCTGAGGTAAGTTTCCTTGGCACTTAGGACATTTGTTTGCATAATTCCCCATTTCTCTACAATTGTAGCATTCAAAATTGACAACCACTTTCTTTCCCTTGTAATCATGAGCTTAGTGGCCTTTTTCACCATACTTGTAACTAACACTCATTCCATTGAGGCATGTACCGGGGTATTTCTTCCCACATTTACAATAGGATGGATATTAAACTTTTCCATTCTTCCCCTTATTTCCATTTCTAGGGTGTTAAACAGATCTCTTCTTCTCTTTATTTTCATTAAAGTCATAAGACTTAAAGAATTACCTTTCTTCCTTGATATAACATGAGACAATATCTTCATATGATGAGAAACATTATGAGAATAATTCTTGATGGATAAATGGTTTTAACCCATCAATTAATCGATCAATCTTACTCCTTGGGTTACATATATAATCTGATGCATACCTTGTTATCCTTGTAATGTTATCCTCATACTTTTTGACATTCTCATACTCCATTTTCCTCAAACTCAGAAATCTTCTTTCAATATTCACTCTATGGTCATGAGGAAAGTATTTTTCTAGGAAAATATTTTTAAACTCTATCCATTACATATTTGATACTTCTTCATCCACCTTTGTGTTCTGAATTAATGACCACCATTGATCCACATCTCCCATGAGGCGATAAACTACCATGACAACTTTTTCCCTTTCGTTACTCCCCAAAGCATGAAAAAATTTCTCTATGGAACTTATCCATTTCTTAGCTTCAAATGGATTTTTAGTCCCATTGAAAGTTTGTGGTTGTTTCCTCATGAATCGGTCTAACATTGATCCTCTACATTGTGAATCAGGTTGATCCATATGGGTAAGGATATTATTCATAACCTGAGTGAGTTGTCCCAGTATAGTGATAAGATGATCTACACCAGTTGCTTCACCGACCCCTCTATAATTATCTTAATTAGGAGGTAAATCCCTACATGGATTACCTGAATTGATACAGTTACCATTCCTTCCACTAGATTCCATTTGTAAATAATGAAATACACAAGATTAGTTTATGAATCACAATACATAATTCCAAACATGTAAAGCAGTTAAAATAAATTGAACAATTTATGAATATAATCCATAATCATAAAAATGTTTTCTTTGAGGAGGAATATACTCATAAATCCTTCATAATAGTTTGTAATGAAAATTTGAATTATCCTAAGCGTACCCCATAAGATTGTCATAACCTATAGTGCAGTAAGGCCCATTTTCATGTACCCAGATACCCTGATTCAAGACCAAAACTCCCTATCAATGTTTTCACTTCTAGGTATATCTGTTCGAGAGCTGCCACTACCTACCCATATCCAAACATGGTTGTATTGCATGGAAATTTCAGAAAATATCTATATTTTCAAAATTCTAGGAAGTTCTTCCGTACTAATCCTAAAATTCTTTCTTAGGGTATTGTTATTTAATCAGAGTTTTTATAACTCAAGCATCCAATTTTTGAACTAAACATCCCCTCATAACAACTATAATGGCCTGACCATAGTTTCCCAGATTCGGTGTATTATTACATAACATTGGCATGATCACAAGGGATCAAATCCTGTAAAACCGATCAGTTTAGTATCCTTGTATATGTGAGATAAATACATCAGTTTTACATTAAATAATAAAATGAAAAACAACAAAAACATTGTCTCATTGAACACATTCAATTCCCTTAGAGTATCCCTGCAAGTCTGTCACAATATACTTCTTTGAATCCTAGGAGAAATAAAACATATAAATGGATGAGCTCAGGTGCTCTCTATAGATAACAAAATATTGTAAACTTTCAAAAATAAGAATAAAATTTTAAAGAAATGGATAAGACTAAAACACAAGCCTTATAAACATAAGCATCAGTATAATATGGGAATGATAAATCAAATAATTCTATTTAATTATTCACATGGATATTATACTAGTTGAATAATCACATGTAATGTCGATATCTAATTTCATAATGATTTAATGCATAATGCCAGACTTCATAACCATATAGTAAAGACCTCATTTGAAGACAGCAAATAATATTTTTTCAAGTCCTTATTCCAAGACACTAGTTTTCTCATGAGACCTACCAATGCATCAAGGATCTATTGGGGGCTCCAACTATCACTTACTATGTTCAAATCATTCCTCATGTGAAAAGGGTGAAACATAACATAAATATTCACATTAAAACTAGCATCTTAAATCTCAATACATTAACCATGAACCATGAATGGTATAAATATATCACTTCCCCAGTAAAACATATCACAAAACTTTCAATACAATATGTATGATTGTATCATAATTAATCAACTTCAGAAAACTGTAAAATCCAACAAATGATGTTGACATAGATGAATTCAAAACTATTTGAGAGAAATGTCTCTTTATATTTTCAAATCATTTCAAAGTAATATAATATTAAAAGAAAAATCTTATTTTGAAAATATTTTTATAATCATGTAAGAAAAGCTTTAAAGTTGGTACAATGGAAAACAATATATTCCCCCACTGCATAAGTTAAAAAACATTATTTCCTTAATTTTGTTGAAAAGGTTGTAAAGGACCATGTTTGGAAATGATCAAAAGATTAGTTTATAAAAATCTCATAAAAATTAAAAAAGGGCACAAATGACTTAAACCCATAGTCTAGGAAATAGTAAAAATGTTTTGAAATACATTTTAAGAAACGTGTATGTGGATGATAAAGAGATCGTAGTAAATACACACATATAAACAACATAAAATAACGAAGAGATTGTAGAATTAACCCTTAACTTATAATTTTCCTTAATCAATGGTACGTTAAAATTATGTATAATAGTTAAATAATTGTTATTAAATTATAAAATAATATCATACATAAATATAATATCATATATTATCCTCTAATTTTTCTTTGTTAATTATATTTGAGTAGTGTCATTGTTTCAGGTGGTAACTGATTTGTTTTTCTTTATATGCTTGGTTACGTAAGCCATGTTTGTTGTGGATCATATGTATTTGATTCATATCTAGAATGATATTATGTTCTTGAACATTATTTTTATTCATAAAATTAATATTACTCTTGAATGATTATGATGGCGAATGAATCTCATCGCGTTTGTGGAGACGGTAATCCGTACGTATGCACGAGCAACAATATCATTATATTGATGGTGAAATCGTAGGTAATTGGATGGTATATCATATATAAATAATCCTTAACATTATATATTTATTAGTTACATCAGTTACACTCATTATTATACCCATCAAAATAATGAAGTGTTTGAATAACAAACTACACCATGGTGTGCAGATGGTAAGTCATACTTACGCACGTATGGTAACTTTACATTCATAGGATGGATAGAATAATGACTAATCTTGTAAAATATTTATAATTACATAAAAATATATATAAGGTAATGGATTTATTATTATGGTATAGAAACAACAAATAAAGAGGAAGTGGAAGAAGAAAAGAACTTTGAAAGATGTGGTGAAATTATTACCTCTTCTACTAATGTTTCCTTGAGAGTTGATAAAAAGGGCTTCGTAGGTTGGTTTTCTGATCAAATTAAGGACTCTATGTATATTTGAGTGTAGTTGGGAGGATATTTTATCAGGTTTTGGTAGAGATAAATAGCTTTGGAGTTGTTATTCGTGAGATAAGGGGAAGTACCCTTTAATAAGAGAGGTGAGGGTCACTTTTGGAAAAGCTTGAAATATTATTTTATTATACAATCATATTCAGCTTATAATAGCTGAAAAATGATTTATTACTAGGATAATGTTTTTATGGGACTAAAACCTATCAACTAATAGTTTTTAGACAGGTTTAGGTGACCATTTTAACCTTGTCTTTTATATTTAACTCTTAGTTAAATAAATTACCTTTTACCATTTATTCTTGTATGATTATAATAAATGGTTAATAAAAATACTATAAAAATACAATAGAACCACAAGTGGTTAATTATTTATATATATAACCTTATCTAAGTCCTTTTTCTAATCTTTATATGTTTAGGGATACTATATCAATTAAAAATATAGTATTTGTTTTAAAAGCTCATTTATGTCAATTTTGACAATATTTGGTATTTTGTTTTTTTGAATGCCATAAAACATTATAAATTTAAAATAAATTTATTTAATCAATTATAAAATGTATTATTAACCTATAAAATAAGTTTAATTTATCAAAAGACTCAATTTATATTTATTCTTATATTTATAATATCATTTATTATATTCATTAATTAAAAAGTTAATTACTGTATCATCATTGTGTCATAAATATATTTAATTATCTAATATCTAAAAATTATAAATAAAATATAATTATGTAGGAAATAGTTATAGATTTGTAATTAATATTTGTAGTGAAATTTATCTTATATACAACCCTATATTAAAAATGGGTTAGTTATTAAACTTTGAATTTAACACTTTTAACTCTTCTTTAAATAAAATAATTATAAGTGATATAATAAATTCCAAGTGGACCAAAAGGAACATATTTTATTCCTAAGATTGATTTTGGTAGAAAAAAACTTATTTAATAGAATTATTACATGTGTTATGGTAAATATAATATCACTTTTACCTTTAATTACCCAGTTTACTTTTAATTGTGGTTATTAAAAGTCAAAAGTTACTATTCACCCTAAATTATTTTCATCTTATTGAACCACATTATTTTTTGATTTCAATCATGTCTCTCATATTTTTGAAATTGATTTCACTGAAGTATTAATATTACGTTTTATGAAAATTTTCAAATGCGCCTTGAAGGTGGGTAAAAGACGGTAAAAAGTTCAATAAAATTTTATATATCTAATATTATTATAAAATGAATACAATGACTTAAATTTAACATATATATGTATTATGTATCTATTTTTACTTAATATAAATTTAAATAAATTAACTAATTATTTAAATAAAAATTTGGTTTTAAATAATAATGCAGTGTTTTTCACTATTAATCAAAAATTGAAAGTTTTTAGTAAAATACCAAAAATTCACCTTAAGCTAATTTATATATTCAAAATCCAGAAATGAATTCCATTTTGAAAAATAAAATTTAAAAAATTTTAAAAAGTGGGTATGACTATTCATAACGGCTTGTTTGATTGGTCCTGGTGTGATAGAACTTGAAGTTGCGTACAACGCAAACTATTGTATTATTCAAAGGGAAATGTACGATAGAAAAATGAGGTGTTATAAACTATCACCTAAAATACTATATAAAGACCCATATTATGGTTTTCCCACATCGGTATTCGATCTCTTTTATGCTGAATCTCTTCCACTCTACTTATTGGACATTCCGAATTTTCTAGTGTTCTCAAATTTGAATGTATTTGGAAGCATCCCAACAGAATAAAATGTCATCGGTTAAGGATATTTATGAATGGAAGATCTATAGAGAGAGGTTATTAGATCCTATGTTTTTCTCTATGTATGATTCTCTTATTTCAAAGAATATCATGTTTAATGGATGAGAGAGGTTGTGTATCCAAACCAAAGGCCTAGGATCCCGTTTATCCAGAGCTGCTGGTAGAATTTTATGAGATTTTATGTTCTTTTTTTTCAATATAGGAATGAAATGTTTTCTTTTAAGAGTTACGGGAAAACTTATTCCCTTTCCTTTAGCATAGTTTCAAGAATTATTAAAATTCAGTAAGAGGGGGAAGCTAATTCTTGCACCACATACTACCAGATATATCACGATGTTTTGATAATGGGAAGGCCATAGAGTATATTAGTTTATTAGGGGTAAAGAAATAGAATATTAATCATATCTCTACAAATTTTCAGACTCTAGATTTATGGGTTAAAGGATTACACATTAATAGAAATTGTGATAAAGATAATTTGAAAACGGGCGATATCTACATTCTGGATTTTCTGGTGATCCTCAGGAAGATTAATATGGTGTAGTATGTCCTTTTTATAATTATGAATATCATGAATGGGACTCTCAAATAAAAAATGAGTATGTATCTGGTTATTCTTTCCTATATCGTAGTCTTTTGTCTATAATCTTTAAAAATTCCATGCATTTCTAAGATAATAAATTTCACGGTTATGTTACTGAGTGATGATATGCTGAGAAGGATGATGGTTGGAAATAAAACCATGTTAGGAGAATTTTATGACTTTTTTGAAAACGATATTGAATCCTTATCCAAGAATATGGAAGTATCTGAGTCTTCCAAGAAAGGTGAAAAGAAGAGAAATCTGAAGGAACTGGAAGTAAAAGGAAAAACGCTTATGGTGCCAGAAACCCAATCCATACCTACAAAATCTAAGAAGAAAAATACATATCCTGATGAAAGTTTTGCTAAGTGGAGAGACGAAAATAATAATAATAAGGAAGGTGAGCCTAGCTATGGATTGGATCCTTCTGAGGCAAAAGATTTAAAGATTAAGGCTACTGAGGAGTATGAAAAAAAAGAAAAAGGGAAA
The DNA here is from genome assembly GCA_963277665.1 of Viscum album. Taxonomy (NCBI): domain Eukaryota; kingdom Viridiplantae; phylum Streptophyta; class Magnoliopsida; order Santalales; family Viscaceae; genus Viscum; species Viscum album. The sequence goes on from OY728132.1 coordinate 779,578,308, forward strand.
AAGCTAAAGAAGAATATCTCTGAGGCTGAAATAATTCAAGATATTCTAAAAGATATGGAAAATGTATCTAAACAAATCAAGGTACTAGAATCGTTTTTAGAAGAATCACTTCCAGAGACTCTAGGAAAGAAAATGGTCATTCTAGAACATGATGAAGAGGGAAAAAATGTGTAGGATGAGAAAGTGGAAGAAGAATAAGGGGAAAAAATGATTATACAGATGATATGATAAGACAAGTTGAATAATATCATGAGAATGATATTCCTTCTGAGAAATTATCGACCTGGACTTCCCAGGACAAATATTCTTAACTGTTTACCCTAGGAAAAGAAGAATAGGGTCTGTAAGAATTAAAAAAAACCATCAATAGATAATATCAGCTACCATGAATTGGTTCAACCAGAGGATTATGTGGCATATGCTGAAAAGGAAAATATTTAGTCAGATAAGATATTCCAACTATCATATAGTGAACATGAATCACCAAAGGTTGCTGAGGTCACTATGAGATCTGATAAAGGAAAACATTTGGTAGCTGATACACCTTTGAAGGACATGGTGGCTAAGAAAAAAGTTGGTGGATATTTTAAAGGAAATAATGGATACGTTTAAAAATAATCCTCACCAATAAGATAATCTGATTCAGAATCATCTTTTATGGGTCATGATTTTGTGGTTCAATCCCTGAATAAATTTTTTGGTACAATTATTTTGTTTCTATGTATTAAATTGAGATGTTAGATTCTTCAAAATTCATGTAATCAAAAATAGGATTCTGTTTCCATGCTCATGGAAATATTTGTTACGCTTGAGGATAATTTTAAATCATTCTACATCGTGTATGATGCTCACAGAAGTTCATGAAAGGAAATAACAAAGTGGTCCAAGAATAAAATTAAAGAGTTGAGAATCATTGATGACTTTCAAGGTAATTTGAAGAATTATTTTAATACTGAAGATATCATGATCAAATATCTTACAACAAGTTTCAATGAGAAACTCAATCTTGAAAAAACTGATCATAAGTAGGAAGAAAAGGATTTGAATGGGAAACATAATTTAGTTTCATTGAATCTGAAAAGGAAAAGAGATCTCACGATCATGTTCAAAGAAAAGCTCAGTATGCAAGTATATATTTTGAAGACTCAGGGAGAAATCCTTAAGGCTTAGGAAGAAATAATCAAATCTCTGGAGAAAAAAATGAAGATTAGGATCAACTGCTCAAATTTTTTGAAGAGGATTATAAGGAGCTCAAAAATATTAAGACCATTATCTTCAACCTTATACCGAAGGAAAAAAGAAGCATTATTTTTTCCTTAACTACAATATTTTTTTATATTACCTTCTTTAAACAAATTTTTCCAATCATAATGAAAATTCTGGTTCTCCATCATGTTTTTTGTTGTGTATTACTAATATTTCATGTACCATTTTTTCCATTCCCTTTATTCGTTTTTGAAAATCACAAATGAGGATAAAGGAATAATAAAAAGAATATTAACTAAAGAGAAGAATTCCCTAAGGGGGATTCAATCTAAGGGGGGGTTTTATCAGAGAATATTTATTTATGCAAGAAAAAATAAAAATCTCTTTAAGGAAGTCCAGAATATGATCCTTAGGGATTTCAAAACCTAAGGGGGAGTTAGTCGTATTCACTATGATCCATAAGTAAAGGGAGATAAGTTTTCCCTTTAAGTTCATAATGAAAAATTATAAATCCTTATTTTTTTATGATGATTTTGATTTCTAAAAAGGGGGATATTGTTGAGTCAATAAGGTTTCTTTATGACTTTTCCAGTCCTATATGTTTTGAGAATCACAAATGCTTTATCATGAAGTAATTTTTTTCCAAAGGATTATTTTCATAAGGAAAATATTTTTCTCAAAAGAAATTTTTAACCCTACCATTTTTTTAATTGTATCATTTTACAAACTCACTAATTCAAACACATATAATTACTATGTTTAAAATTTGGATTCTTCTGTAAAACCTCAGATTCTTATAATTCCTTGAATATAGAGTGTTCGGTTTTTAGATTTCAAATTCTCAAAAATTTAGATTCTGAATTCTCTAAAATTCAGACTCCGAATTCTCGGATATTCAGACTCTCAATTCTCTGAAATTCAGACTCCCAATTCTCTTTAATTCAGACTCCAAATTCTATAAAATTCTGACTCCGAATTCTCTAAAATTCATATTTGGAATTGATCATAATTCTGACTCTGAATTATTCAAAATTCAGAATCCAAATTCCATAGAATTTAGACTCCTAATTTTTTATAATCCCAACTCCTAATTCCTTATAATTCAGAATTCGAATTATTCATAATTAAACTCCGAATTTATTATAATTCAGAATCTGAATTCATCATAATTATGAATCCTAATTCCTTAGAATTCAGGTTCCGCATTCATTATAATTAAAATTCTGAATTCATTGGAATTCAAACTCTAAAATATAGAGACTTCAGATTCCAAAATCATTGAAAAACAGAATATGAATATCCAAGTATTATTGACTCTGAATGTGTATTTTGTGAGACTCCAAATTCTATTTTTTCCCTAGACTCTGAAAAATATATTTGGTTAAATAACATCATTTTCCATACACTTGTTATGAAACAATGTTCTATAATCTATTTCAAACTAATCGTTGTTTGAGTGACACATGTATAGGTCCCTCCGAAATTTAAGAAAAAATATGACCATTTGAGAAGGGAGTCGACTGTTGGGGAACTTCCTATAAATATGAGCTCATTTGAATGAGTTCACAACTGTTCCATCAATTTAGAGATTTCATGGTGTTGAATTGATTCCTAGAGAAAGATAGTCCCGTGTCGTGTGTGTGCTGAATATCTTGTTAAATTTTCTTAATGAGAATCTAATTGTTGCTGAATTCAATCGAGGGCTTTCGGGATAAGAATACTGAGGTGATGACTACCTTAATGTTTGAGGACTACCAAGGATAGAAATATAGAGGTGATGACTACCTTAAATATCAATGGTTTTCAGGGATTGCAAGACAGATTATGATATTCTTATCGAGGGCTTACCCTAGTGTGGGTAAGATATACTTTCTTGAAAGTATAAATCAAGTGAATTTTATCCAAGGTTGTTGGATACCCTAATTTTGGGTTAAAAGATTTCATACTTGTTACTTATTTTTTAAATGTTTATTTCCATTATATTTTGAAAAATGAAGAAAGTATAATCTTATTATAATTTTTTTATTCATTTTTTTGTCTCTGATAAGTAAGATTCTATATGCTTTAAGGTATAATCTTGTCCATACAATCTTTCAATAAATTTCATTTCTGTAACTATATTTTCTGAACCTAGAAATTTTGTTTAGTATAACTATAAGTGGTCTTGAGAATTTACCTTATTTAACTTTGTTAAACATATTTTTCATTAATGTTAAAAATTAATTTTTTTTAACTTACAATTCATATCCTCTTGTAATTTAGAATCTACATTCATATTTTGATCCTACAGCGTGAAATCCGTTAAAAAGTTGATCATATACAAAAGAAAATATACGTGAGTAAAACAATAATTAGTAGGACACCCCAAAACTATAATAGAAAACCACTAAGAAATACAAGATGTACACCACAATCAAATACACAAAATATTCCACTAATAATATAATGAATTATACCAAAAATAAATACATAGTATACCACAATGGAAACACTATAAGTACAATAAATACGATCAGGTCACATAGGTATAATTCTAAATCATGGAGACAAATGTTTTCAGACATAGTCCAGGGATCTCCCAGTTTCCATGAAACAAGGAGTGCTGATGATACATGAAGCATTGGTGGAACATAGAATGTCAATGGTTACCAGAGTTTCAATGTTACCCATATCATCTATAGCACATGGAGAATCAATAAATCATGAAGAATAGAGGTTACACAGAGTGTCAATGGTGCATAGAGACTTGATGGGTCATGCATATTATATGTTATGTAGTCACCATGTCACAGCGATCCACAAGATTCTACTCATAGTGCACTTGTTCTGGGAGAACCTACTCCTCAATCAATAATGTCATAAACTAACTTTCACAAGACTCAAATATATTATCTCAAAAGTATTTCCTTGTTACAAGGGTCCCAATTTTACAAAAGGCTCATCAAAGAGAAAATGGTTTTAAAGATAGAGTTGTTTTTGTAAAATGGTCCGACCAGGGTCCAGTCCATGTCCGACCCAACCCAATCCATCCTAACCGACCCATCCTATCCCACTGTGTGTGGCCCATATCATTTGGTCTATCCCACCACATGTGGTCCTATTTTTTAGAGCTTTATGTGGCCCAACCTAGTTGTGTCCCTCCGGTCAATATAGAGTTGTGCTTGGTTTCGCACAGTTGGTATGCCTCCTATGCTTGATCTCATGGCCTCACCACCACTGCAGGCTCCCCTCAATGTGGCTTCATGATGTGTCTGAGATCTCCACTATAGCCTCTTTTTGTAGCCCTCTATTTTCTGCCTACAGTGCCTACCACAGCAGGCTCCCTCCAAGGTAGTCCCACCTAGACCGCATCATGCTATTGACAGTATCTTGTCCTGCCACACTCGATCTAACATGGCCTCCACAGAAGAGTTGTTGCTGCCTCTTCCACCAGAAGCCTCACCCCACAGGCATTAATTTTTCCAAGACCGGCATAGCCCCACCATGTGTTGTCACGACCATGCACTACTGTCGGTGGATATGTTCTCGATTCTGATTTCTCATAGGGTTTCCAAGGGAAGGTATAAGCAGAATAACACATTAAGGACATGATAGATTGGGGGGACGTTTAAAAGCACATGAATACCCAAATAATGGATCATGTCCTTGTTCATGTCACCCTTTATTCACTCATGTTAGCAGAGTCACAAAATACAAAACGATAAAAAATATAATCCTCAATCAAACCTTACAAAAATAACACAAATCCTGCAAGAGATCGAACCACAGATCAAACTTTTCATTGGTTGGTCCACATTCCTACATGGATCTTAAAAGGGGAATGTAAATCACAATGAAAATCAGCATCCTACCTCCATGTTGGATTAGTGGTTGACAATGAACTTTGGATCAAACTTTTCATTGGTTGTTTCATCCATACCTCAGATGATTTCCAAGGTTATAGTGACAACCCAAAATTCCTAAAAAAGGTTTCATTGAAAATAAAAACTCGGTTGCTTCTAATAAAATATTTTTATTAAAATATTTTAATGACTGTTGTGACCAAATTCTAACTTTCATAGTCAGGCCACATCAAATGATGTTAGGATTCACATAAGGTAATGTTTCTAATCTAAATTCAATGGTGACCTCGTATTTTTTATTCGAGTATCTGTTCAGGAGTTATTCCACTATTTCATGAAACCCAATCATGTTATATGTTAGAAACATAACATTTCTCAAGAAAATATATCTGGCACACCAGGAATTAGAATCACACAATGTCTCAGTGTATAGTCTCAAAATGTTCCCAATTAATTTATAAAAATAAAACTAATGAAAATACGATCCATTACATTCTCCCCACTTTTGGGTTTTACGTCCCCAAATCTAAAAAAAGAGATTCTCAAAACAATGAGGGTGCTGAGCACAAATATGAGCCTCCAACAAACAAGTTCTCTCATGGAGTTTCTTGTACAACCATTAAATGCATACTATAAGAATCAACCATCCATGAAGGATCCTCTCATATGAATCCTCGATCTCAATTGGGCACTCTACTAAATTCACCCCATCATCAATGTACATCTCACCCCAATCGATGATGTTTGGTGGATCTTTCACGTACATCCTCAGTTGCGACACATGGAAGACATCATGCACCTGGTAAAACCATGGTTCTAGTTATACGTGGTAAGCCATTTGTCCAACTCTACCCAGAATCGGAAAAGGCCCGATGTATCTCATAGATAATTCACCTCCCTAGCCAAATATCTATAATCCTTATCAAGGTGAGACTATAAGGAATACAAGGTCTCCCTTCTCAAACTCCATGGGCCTATGTCTCCTATCATCATACAAATTCTGCCAGCTCTGTGAAATCCTCATCTACTTTTGGATGATCTACATCTTCTTGTTAGTAGTGCACACCAACTCCAGGCCCATGAGTTCTTCCACTCCTGGGTCAGTCTAGAAAATTTTTTACATGCATGGTCACTCGTACAAGGCCTCAAACGGTTCCATAAAAATAGTGGAGTGATAGAATTTTTTTTACATAAACTCCACCAGTTGTAGGTTATCCTACCAACTATGACCAAAATTTAGGATGCATGTATGTAGAATATCCTATAGAGCCTAAACGATCCTCTTTATCTGGTCATTCATGTTGGGATTAAATTTTTTCCTCATGCACAACTAAGTCCCAAATGCCTCTTGAAATTCCTTCTATAACCAGGATGTGAAACGAGCATCACAGTATGACACTACCATTTATGGAACTCCATGAAGCTGAACTATCTCTTGCATGTAGACACATCCCAAGATCTCTACTGAACTCTACTCATGAATCAGTAGGAAGTGGGAAATATTTTTGAGTCTGAAAATGATCACCCAAATGGTATCATGCACCATGTATATCTATCATTATCCCATCACCAATTTCATCGATATCCCATCCCACTTCCCCTTTGGCACATCAAGTGATTAAGTCTAGCTCACTAGGACCTTGTGCTCTTCCTTCACTTGTTTGAAAGTTAGTCATCATGAAAGAAACTCCTCCACTACCTTTCTCACCCTCAACTAATAGAACTAATATTATAGGTATTGGAAAATCTTTACCACATTCAGATTTATCGTTAAAGGGGGTGCGTGGAACTCTTTCATAACCTTCTCCTAGATTCCATTGGTACAACTATGGACCCTATGAATAGGATGATGTGCTCCCAACCTATTGAAAACATATTATGGGTATATCCCAGGGATAACTGATCCTGTCAGGTATCATAGTCGATATTAAGATTTCATGCCTCCTTTATTCGCTGTAATATTGGAGGGGGGATAACCATTGACTGGAGGTAAGCTACTACATATCTATTCACAATGGATATCTGTAATGCTACCTACTACTTGGATGTCCCACTCAGCAATTAAATGTTGGTTATCCAGCTGAGAGTGTCTGTCATTACATTCTACTTTCCATGAGTATAAACAATATCACAATCATAGTCCAGGAAGAATTCTATCCATTAACCTTTTCTCAATTATAGATAATTTTAAGAGAATATATACTTGAGACTCTTTTGGTTAGATTGTATGGTAAACTGTTCACCCATCAGGTAGTGTCACATAATTATTAATGTGAAGACTACCGCTGATAGCTCAATATCATGGGTTGCGTAGTTCTTCTCAAGATGAATCAACTAGTGTGAACTGTAGTAAATCACATGTTTCCCCTACATCAAGACACAACCAAGACCATTCCCTGATGCATCATAGCTTTCTATATACCCGATGCCCTATTATTTTAATCTCATGATGGGAGAGCTCATCAAACCTTTCCTCAGCTCCTGAAATCACTGATAGAACTTCTCTATCCATACAAAAGGATTTTCCTTTTGTGTCAAGACCATAAAGGGTGATTCTACTCTAGAAAATTTTGGTACAAACCTCCATTAGTACATATCCAATCCCAAGAAACTCCACACCTTGGTAAAACTCTTTGGTGGTTCCCAAGCAAGAATGGCCTGAATATTCCCCAAATCCACTATAACTACTTCCTTTAAAATGAGGTGTACTAAAAATTTGACCTATCAATTACATAAATGACACTTAGAGAGCTTAAAATGAATCTAGTGATCTTGGAGTCTATCAAGTACCATCCTCATGTGCATCGTGTCCTCCTCTTGAGAAGCCCATTAAACCAGAATGTCATCAATGAAGACTGCCAAGAACTGGTCTTAGTACAGGTGTAAGATCCTATTAATGAGTCCCATAAACACCACTAGGGAATTATTCACACATAATAGCATTACTAAGTACTCATAGTGTCCATACTAACATCATTCATCCAACTTTCGGATGTCCTTATCCATTACTCAATGCCTGGGATAGCCAGACCTGAGGTCAATATTTTAGAACCAACTTTCTCACTTAAATTGATTTAATTGGTCATTGATCCATGGTAGTGGATACTTATTCATCACGGTAACCTGGTTATGAATCTGAAATTCCAAAAACAATCTCATGCTCCCATCTACCTTATTACAAAAAAACTGGGTGTTCCTAGGGTGAAACAATAGGCCTCACGAAGCCCTTCTGCTATAGGTCCTCTAACATATCTCGCGTCTCACAAATCTCTAAAGGAGCCATATGATATGTAGGTGTAGATATCCATGTAATCCTAGAATATATATCAATAAAAAATTCAAACTCTATTTTGGGAGGTAATCTGTGGACATCCTCAATAAATATGTCCTCATACTCTGCCACACCTGTAAGAAGTTGAGGACTCCTATCATCCATTTCACCAAGGGTGAGACTAGCTAATTTATGAGTAATCAACTAAATCCTCCTATGTGTGAGTTTTTCCTTTCACTATATGTTTTTCCTTTTCACTAAATAATGAAAAACTAGTCTTATCTCCGTGGACACACAACACTCTATGCCTAAAATAGTCAATATGCGCAAGAACTGTAGGAAACCAGTCAATACCAAAAAAAATTGTAAGGCCTCGATGCTAATACTATGAAATCACAACCGAAACTCTCTTTTAAAATTGAAATCTCATATTTTCCTCACCATTGTTTGATTATCAAATCTAGCTCCATAGGAGTCTCTAAAAATATGGATCGCGTTTACAGTTCCACTAAATTCATTGAGTCATGAAAAAGCGAATGGGTGAGAAAAGAGTGATTGGCACTAGTGTCTATCAAAACTTCATATGGGGTGGAAAAGATGCAGATTGTTCCTTTAATAATTTTTGGATAACCAAGTTAATAAGAATCTATTTCTTGAATTTGGCCTTGTCCCTCTCCACCATCTCCCTGATCATGCGGTGGACCACTTGGTGGTGGTGGTGGTAGAACCTCAAACTTCCACCCACATCCTACTACCTGACTTGCCTCTCTTCCATGGTCTCCACCCTACGGACCACACATATCTTGTCTCCTCCACTTTCTTGATAGTCCCTTGACCACCTGTTGATCTTATGTATGATAAGTCATGCAATCTCTATCCAGGTGTCGCTGACCGTAGCACAAGAAACACAACATATCTATCATGTGACTAGATTTTCCTTGGGATCCCTACATAGATGATCTAGTATCTTGGGTTTTTCCCTTAGAGTTATTAACAAACTTCGTTCCATGCATCTATTGTTGTCTGTCAACTGCTGAAGACTTAGCTCTAGTGCTTGATGGTATCTCCCAATGTGGGCATCTACTCTTCTAGAAATCTATCCACAATAAAAGGTCACTCTAGTACCCCATCAAATGTAGGGATTCTAAGGGATATCATGTATTCCCTAATATCCCAATGAAGTCGTAGCACAATGGTATGGGCCCTGAATAACGGGTTTGGCACTATATTCAGGGAGAAGTGATAAAGAACTATAAAACATTTCGAGTACTCTGCTACTACCAGGCAACAATAATGTAGGTGTAGGAGCTCTAACATGTTCGCTGAGAATAATGTCCCCAGAAATAACTCCTCTCTAATAAGGCACCCAAATTCTCCAAAAGAGAGAGTCATCTCATCATGCATCTAGATCACTATGCTCCTCATCTCCCTGTTGATCCCTGAATAAGGCTCGTGTCTAAAACGTCCTTCTATTTATAAGGAATCCTAACAAGGGGTAAGACAAATTTAACTACCTCAAAGAAATCCTCATCTATATCTGGGTTTATCTTACCCTGAAAATTTAGAGGTTGCTACCTCTAGAACTCATTTAATGCATTAAACCTATGTACATCCTCTACCGGTAGCGCTGGTAGTAACTGCTTCTCAAATGATGGTGGTATCAATGGTACCCTACCCAAAGGTGCTATATTCAGTACTAGTCCCTATACTAATGCCCCTTCACTAGGAAGATAATCCTCGTTATCACGCATCAGAATCCTGGTTGGGTGCCTGCATGGAGGCATCCGAAAATAGATAAAGATGAACCCTAGTCAATAGAGTATACCTTGTGAGATGAATCAAGAAGGACATGACAACCCACCGAAATCTTATATGTGAATGTACCGTTAATTTCCCAACAACTAGTGCATTCAGGTAACATGTCCAAAATAGGAATTTAGAGTCCTCATGTATGTATATGTCGGTCGCTGCACAAACACTGGATTCCCAATCCTGAAAGATAAACTCAAAACACTCGACATTATTACCCCAAACTAGCCTCACAGACTCCAAGCCCTTTAAGTAGAACTGATCTACTCTGAAACCATCCTATCATGACCCATCCTAGTGGTTCCCATGTCAGGACTACCCCAATCCGGCCTCCAATAGGCTGGGGTCTAGAGACTAGAGCCCACAAGTAAAATCCCACAAATGGGAGGCATTTACATAAGTAATTGTACACACATACACGTCTCGAAGCCTTAAATTCTGAAATATATAACAATTAGTAAATAAACATTCATACCACTTAGATACCAACAATAGTGTACAAAAGTAAGAAACTAAATATAAAAAGTGCTAGAATACAAGCCCGCCAAAATAATAGTCTACCCAAGTGAATGCAGATGTTATTGAAACTAATCCATTAAGGGAAAAGTTTTACAACACATGAATACCCAAGTAATATATCTTGTCTTCGTTCATGTTATCCCTGACTAATTCATGTTATAAAAATCACGAATAACAGACCAATAAACAATTCTAATCCCCAATCAAACCCCATAACCATAACACCCATCTAGTAAGAGATCGAACCATGGATCAACCTATTCATTGGTTTGTCCACGTTCATTTGTGGATCTAAAAAACAAAAAGGATATCGTAAAGAAAATAAACATCCTACCACATGTTTGGATCAGTCGTTGAAGAGGAACGAAGGTTTTTGTCATCGTCGATCCTCAATCCACGTGTGTTTATCATTTTGTGAGTTACCTTCCACATCTTAGAAGAAATATAGGGTTATGTTGATAACCCTGAATTCCTGACAATGGTTACATTACAAATAAAAACTCCACTTTCTCAAATAAATTATTTTTATTAAAATATTTTAATTATAGTTACGTCTAAATTATAACTTTTATAGTCTACCCACACATGTTGATGTTAGGCCCTGCCTAAGGTAATGTTGCTACTCTGAATGAAATTGTTCGCCATATTTCTGATTCAGTCACCTATTTTGGATTTATTCATCTCTTTCAGAAAACACAAGCATGCACACTGATAAAAACATAACATTTTTAAAGGAACTGTTTTGGGAACACCGGGCCTTAGAATCATACGCTATTTCTGTGCCTGGTCTTAAATATTCATAATTAATTAATAATAATAAAACTAGGGAAAATACAAGTCATTACAAAAACTCTTTATGAACTATCATTAATGATTTAAATATAAGATGATCCTGGGTCACCGAGGTTAAGCTTAAGGTTCCATATATTTAAAATAACGTTTCAGGATTTAGACATCCTATAAGTAATTTTTCATGATTATGAATTTTTTTACTATGATATCTATTGCTCACACTATGCTTTCTTGTTTTACTAAATAGTTAAAACTAGAAGGAACTAGGTTAGCATTGAATATGATAGATAATTTGATGATGGGTAGTCAAATTGGATGATGAATAGAGTGAAGGATGATGTGATTATGCCTAATCAGTTTTCATGGATCATTATTAATAATGTTTAACATACCAAAATATCATACTCATCGAAGAGAATATAGAATGATTTTAATCAGTTTTTTGGTAGTGGAGACCATGGAGGAAACAAGATTTGGTTTCCTTTGTATCATGAATATGGGAAGATACACCCATGTGAATATCTCAATGGACTAGGTTGTTTTTTGACAATTAGAAAGAATGACACAAAGCATATAACAAAAAATAAAAAATGAAACATTAAATTAATGCAATGGATGGGAATATTGGCCTCCCTATGATATGATTATCTATTGAATTCAATAAATGTGGAATGTTTGGGCATTATGAAAATTGATGTATTAATGGAAAAGCTTGTAAATAGAATTAGTATGGAGGAATGAGTAATAAGTATAATGTTAATGATAAAGAGAATATAAATGGAATGTGAAAGGAATGGCGTATTAAATAATAAGATGATAAAGATGTGTTAATTGTTTGAGAGTGAAGTGGGATGAATAAAGTATTTATGTATTTGAATTAAATGTTGTATTATATGAATTATCAAATATATAACGATTATTTAGTATAAGTTGTTCATTAAGGATATGAAAGATTCTATTGAATGGTGTTTATGGACTAAAAATTATTTTAATGTCCTAACTAGAAATTGAAGTACTTTTTTTGATTCATTTGTGACCGGAAATGAAAATTGAAGTGAACGATATCATAATTGTTTTTTCAATGGGCTATCATAGATAATATAACTATGATAGGATAACTACCCATAAAAATTAATCTAACCTAGAAAATATATAAATTAATAAAATTATTAAAAAAATGAACATTAAAATTTTTAACAAAAAAATACATAAATCACTGCGGGGGAGGGTCAGCTAGAGGTGGTGGAGGATGTTATTGGGAGAACTCCATCCCTAAACTGTAAGTCAAAATTTACATTTACTCCATTGTATTCTCGTGTTGTTGGTCCTTCCATGGATGCATCTACTCTTTATGTGGTCGAAGAATCTCTTCTTACTCCCTATGCATGGTATCTATAAGCTCACATGATCTCTCAACTGCTCCTCGACTGTACAGTAGATGATGATGATGACTCTCCATGATCTCCCTTTGATCCAAATGATGGAATCACAATGTTAGTATAAAAACTTTGATAATTCAATCAAGAGCTAATACCAAAAAAAAATATCCTTTATTAAAGGCATACTGAGTCACATGCATCCATACTGTGTCATCAAATCTTACTGCACTGGTGGTCAGATCCTTGGCCTTGGCCTGACTCTCATTCTATGTATGAGAAGATTCAGCCTCATTTGACTCATTTAATTGAAATTTAAAAATAAAATTGTTAAATTATTATTTATAGTTAATTTTAAAAGTTGAAAAAAATTATACTAGCCAAAATATGATGCTAACTACCACATTTAATCTATCTAGTGATAGGATCAATGTAAATCCTTTTATAAACATAAAACTCTATAATATTTTTTTGTTTGAATTTCTGTATGAGTATAAAATAAAATTTTTGAATTTAAATGTATATAATTTTTTAAAAAAAGAACATACCTTATGTCTTTAATGGGTACTGGATTTAGGACTACCAAAATGATGATTCGTCTCCCACATGACTAGTTCTATTGACCTAATGATGCACTACTATAAAAATTATCACTCATTCAGTATGACCATTATCAATCCCAAACCTGGGATGAGATGTAATCTGGTCAGTCGGCAAAGCAAGACTAATCAAAATCTATGAATCCAACTTTTTGTATGGATTTCATCCTTAGATTGTGTAAAAACTGATGGTACCTCCCTCACATACAGACCTCTTGTACCTCCCAAATTGATTCATGCATACTATCCTTGATGGGATACTATAAATACTAAAAATAAGTATTAATATCATTTTAATAATTAAATAAATTTCAAAATAACTATTATTTATTTATGTACCATGCAATGGTCAAACATACAGTGTCGAACATCAAAGGGAATCTAATCCCATGTCATCTAGGATCTATAAAAATAATTTTTCAATATAGAATTCCAATATCCAATAACTATATTCAAACATATATGAAAAATATAAAAAATAAAACAAAAATAATTAAATACACAAATTAATGAAAATTAATGAAAACTAAATACAACACACAACTGAACATACCTATATATGTGTAGATCGAACTCAATATGGGGAAGATGATCAGGTATAGTGTTAGTAATCTTCAACCACTTAATATCAAGACCCCTCTGATTCCTCGCTAAATAGCCAACAGTATGAGGGTCAAATGATGTAGTGTACGGCTCATCATCAAGTAGTGTAGCCTCCTCAAACTCACAAAATTGTATCAGATAAATGATCATTTTCCATTTGAAACATGAAATGACTTTTCTTAGAAAATAATTGAAAATATGTATTATATATTGATTTAAATTTTATATCATTATAACCAGCATTTAATTGTGCCAATCTGCATCTACATACAAATATTCGAATATAGTTGTCTCAATATCATCATATTCCTCATTAGTATCATCATTTTCTATAATAGATTCAAATTCATCATATCTTTCAATTTATATTTCATTTGATACATCAATACATCATTACCACCATCATCCCACAATTATGGGGTGGCATCATCGATATTGGAACCTCTTCGTGGATACGATGGATTTCATGTTTTCTCTTGGAAATTTTAAATTCCCTGCACTTTAGTAGAACCACATTCACATTGTATGGAATAATTTTCCAGAGAGTTCATTTTCATTATTCTACACTAATCACATAACTCTCTTGAAACAACACAATAATTCTCAAAATGAATTTTAAGTACCTCATGTGCCAAAAAAATGGTTAATTTGTTGTATGATGTCTTTTATATTTAATATCAAAAAATTCATGCAAAGGATGAAGATACATGCCTCTATTAGTATCCAACCAATGAAATTTAAACATAATTATGTAATTTATTAACAGATAACATAGTTCAATTGATTCTTCTAGCAATCCATAAAAGTCAAAATCACTTTCTCAATGATGAGACCCTCTTAATAAAACACCACTATTAATTTTTTTATTAAACATATGCATGTGTATGAAATTGAAATCCATTCACCACATTTTCATTATAATATTTTGCTATTATTGTGGTCTCTTACTCAGTACACACAATCGATTATTCATTTTATCAGCATGTTGTGATACATTAAAATTTGAAAATCATCTATAAATATAACAGTTAATAAACTAATTTTATATGTCAAACCTTAAACAATTTTTTTAAAATATTTTTAAAAGCATTAGAAAATATTATTTTGCAGATGTTCTTCAAGTGCATATTGTGTAATTTGTGTAATCTATTTTTTAATATTTTTATCTTATAACCTAAATATAAAATAATATTAATTTAATTGAAAAATATTAAATAAATGATAGTAGAACTCATTGTAAAAATGGTTTAATTTATTCAAAATTTAGTAGAATGCATGTATCAGCTCTATGATGTTAATTATATTAAATCCATCATTCAAGAACTCCACCAAATCTAAGCTCAGGCTGATTAAAAACTGATTAATGATTGTTCATTTCATCATCAGATTTTTCACATTACAAGCCATTCGGTTATGGTTTTAAGGATAATCATACTGAAATTAATTAGAGCATAAAAAATGAATTTCCTCCTATAAATAATATTCTGTAATTAATCATTCAACTGATTATTTTTTTCTTTAGTTTTTATTAAATTTCTACATGAATCTCTCAGATGGGTACATCTATTGAAACTGCACAACCCTACACATTTTTTCATGAGGAACATATAATATCAAATGTTTCATTAAACCAATAAAATCCCTTGGAAATTATATTTCCAATTCAAATAAAATTAATAATGTTTTCATGCAATCTGCTTAGTGAATCCTAGTCTTTTTTCACCACACAAGTGTCTTAGAAAAAATATTATATTTCTGTTACTACATCTAAAATCATCTAATTACAAAAACATATAAATAAAATAGATAGAATTATTTCCATTATAACATGACATTCATGAAATTTTAATCTGATAATTTGACCATTTCTGACACATCTATCCAAATTCGAAACATAGTCATCCAGAATACCCAAATTTGTAATCTACTAACAAAATAATATGTCATATTTCTTGGAAACTACATAAGTTGTTTTTGGTTTCATTTACATCTTTGATCTATCAATTTCAAATAGATCAAATTTAGGCCACCTAAAAATTTGGGCAAGATTTAATAATTCCATTAAATTATTTTTAGTCTTATCAGGTGTGTCCAAAACTATATAAAATGTTTTATCAAAACATTTTTTCTCAATATTCATGACATCAAACAAGTGATAGACGAACATGGTATATCCCAAAAAGTACATTGTTTTATCCAATGGTGGTCATTACCAACGACATTGATTATTTTGTTAGTTTATAATTTTTACAAGGCTAATGAAAGGTAATAAGGGATAATATATTCTAATTTAATCTTATAGATCATTTTTGGAGGTCTATATCTTTCAATTGTTCCAAATTTGAAATGATATATGTTCCATGGAAAAATATGATCGGTAGGACTAAATATTCGATGAAAGTTTAAAAAAGGATTTCATTCATTTGTTATCATAAACAGTTTAATTTCACTCAAGTAGTATAAAAATCTTTTTAGACCATTTTTAATCTAGCGATACAACATTATATATGCCTATAAGTCACTAATTTCCCACATTAATACAGTTTCCAATAAGAATTTTTTTTCAATGACATTATTTGTACTGACACCATTACTTCACAATAAATTTAACTCATTAGTCAATGGATTCAAATAAGAAACATTATTCTATTTTTTATTTCCAAAAATTAATATAGTTAATAATTTATATGGCACATTCATCAATATCCAAGGATGTAAATTTTACATAGTGGAAAATGTGGGCCCACCAAAATATTGAATTTTATAAGAACTGAATGGACAAATACAATATGTTGAGAGACCCAATTGCATGCTTCAGGATTCTAAAGAAAAATACTAATTTACTTGGTCAATATTATTCCACTAGTCACCATCATAAAGATGATTTATGATTTCACAGGTTGAAATATTTTCTTTGTGTCATGAAATCAATAATGTTGTGTTCTGAGACATAAATAAATATTGTAATCTGGGTGTAAGAATAAAATAACTCATCTATTTAATAAGAATCAATCCATAATTACCTAATTAATCCTCTTTAAACGTCAATTTTATACATGTAGGGCAACTATCCAATGATTTATTTCTATAGTAATTTAAGATGCAATCATTTCAATAATCATTAATCTTTTGATAACCAAGGCCCAAGTTACAACGTATCCTCTTGATCTTATAAAAATTTGTAGAAAAAACATTTTTTTAAGTAACATTACTTTAAAAAAAGATAATATATGATCAAAATAGATATTTTTCATTCTATTATCTAATTTAGAATCCATAAATATTATAACAACATCAAATTTTCTGATCATATGAGCAGGATATAATGTCTCTTCAGTGAACTTTAATAACACATAAACATGAGATGGTTCCAAATCAAGAGTTAAATCAACAGCATCCTGAGCTTTAATTTTTTGAAAATACAAACCAGCCAAATCATTTACTAAATTTTTAAACCATGATGGATCTAGAACCAAATAATTAGTATCTTATTCGAAAATGTACTCACTATGTTGGTACCAAAAAACAAAATCATTATAAAAATAAAAATGAAATAGATGGACATAACATTGTAAATGATTTCAAAACTCCTCATATCACATTTCATACATGGAAACATAATTTTTCATCCAAATAAAAATTCTGGTTTTGATGATAAAAATATTAAAAAGATCCAACACCCTCAATTTATAAATGATTTATACTAGAACCATTTGGATTCATGTGACGATTTATCTAGTCTTGATATTATAATAAAGACTATTGTAAAAAAATTTATTTCATATTACACTAAAAAAATTAAAATAAATAAATTTGTCATGAAACTTTTTTTATAAGAATAATATAATAAAAAAAGAGTCAAAAATTAGAAAATATATATATTTTTCTGGAAATTATGGTCAATTTTATCTATTTACCACTAAATTTTACTAATTACCAATTATTTTTTATAATTAGAAATAATTTTTACCAATTATAGTGATTTAATTGTCAATTTTACCAATATTTAATAATTATAACTAATTTTTGCTAATTTTTTCTAACTACTATTAATTTTTAGTATTTATAGGGATTTATCGTTAATGTTTACTAATTTATCAAGAATTTTTAATAATTTATTTCTAATTTTAACTTCTAAAAACTAAATATTTCAAATATAAAATAACTATTTAATGTACTCTGTTGTATGCTCATGTTGATGCTTCTTCCTTCAGTGCATCTTCTCCTATTGTTATTTTTGTTTCCATCGATGTACCACGTCCCACCAGTTGTGGTTGTGGGTAAATAATGACAAATTTGGAAATGGTTGAAAAAACATGGTCATTTCAAATCAACTGAAAATTATATGATTTTATTGAAAAGGTGTAAATATTATATTTTATAATATTTTGGTTATGCAAACAATTAACTCCAACCATTTACATGTTTTTCATTGCACCATTTTATTCCAACCATGTATTATCATCAACGCATCTCCTCCTGTTGGTGCTACTTCTTCCATCAACGTGTCTCATCAATTTTTCCAAAGTTCTAGTAAACTAATGAAAAATTTGGAATGGGTGGAAAAAATTAGTAATTTCTAATCACATAAATATTGGAAATTCTCTGATTTACTAAAAAGGTGTAAATCATATATTTTACGATATTTAGGTGTTGAAACAAATTTATTCCACCTTTACCCAAATTTATCATATCACCAATTTATATCAACCATGTCAAATCATCAATGGAAGTCTTCCTTTTTCTTGGTATCATTGTCACTGATGCTTCATATCCTGTATGCCCCAGTTCTAGCCAACCTTATAACATTTCTAGAAATGGTTGAAATAAAAATTTTATTTCTAATCAAATGAAGATTGTAAAATCTTTTATTTAAACCTTTTTTTAATTTTTAATATATTTTATACTTTTAATTAAATTATGCAAAAAATAATAATAATAAGGGGTAATTGGAAATAATTACCACTAATTGCAACTATGTTTTTGTACTATTTAATATAAATTAATAAAATATATTATAAATTTCCAAAAATGATTAAATCATATATTTTACAATTTTAGGGGATGATACCAGTTTATCCCAACCTTTCCAAGTATTTAATTATACCAATTTATGCTAATCATGTCTAAATTTGTCATTGTTCAACACTTGTAAATTCATGACCTATTTCATTTTCTATTTTTTAGTATATTACACTAAAAAATACTATGTATTAATAAGTAGTACTAATTACCACAAATTATTGCTAAGTAAAACTAATTACCACTATTTTATACTAATTATTACTAGTAACCACAAATTGTTAAAAATTAACGCTAATTATTACAAATTATTTCTATTTTTTAAAAAAGTATAGTGATTTACAACTAATATTTAATTTTTTTAATAATTACCATTAATTTTTAATAATTATAGTGATTTATCACTAATTTTAAATAATTACATCTAATTTTTACAAATTATATTGATTTAATGTTCTGTTTTACTAATTTTTACGAAATACAAACAATTTTTTCTAATTTTGACTGATTAATTATAATTTCTAATAATTAAATTTATTTATTATTAATTTATAAAAATTGCCACCAATATTTAATAATTATACTGATTTATAGTTAGTTTTTTATAGTTACAACTAATTATTACTAATTATACTCGTTTCCACTAATTTTTTCTAATTTTTACTAATCAACTATAAATTTTACGAATTATTAGTCTTTACAAATATTTTTTTATAGATTTTTAATAATTAAGGTTTATCTTTAATAATTTTTACTAATTATTGTGTTTCATAGAAATATTTTTATAATTACCACTTATTTTTAATAACTTTTAGTCATTACACCTATTTTAAAATAATTATTGTAATTTATTAATAATTTTTACTAATTGCAATTAATGTTTACTAATTATAATTATTTATCACTAATATTTACTAATTACCATTAATTTTTAATAATTATAGTTATTTATTACTAATTTTTTCAAATAGAAGCTAATTTTTACCAATGGACGTTTATTTTTACTAATTATAGTGATTCAATGTTAATTTTTACTAATTTTTAGTAATTATCGATAATTTTAACTTACTTTGAATGATTACTAGTATTATTTATTTATTAAAGTTATTTAACCTAAATTTTTAATAATTACCACCAATATTTAATAATTATTGTGATTTAACATTAATTTTTACTAATTATTGCTAATTGTTAACATTGATTCATGTATACTGCTACTTTTTACTAATTTTTAGAAATCATCGCTAAATATTACTAATTTTTAGCTATTTCAAATACTTTTTACTCATTTTTACTAATTACAATTATTTTTATTAACATTTGATAATTATTATGTTTTACCAATAAATTTTTCTATGTTTTTTCATTACAACTAATTCATAATAATAATAGTAATTTATCACTGATTTTTACTAATTACCGAAAATATTTTTAAAAAATTATAATGATTTAACATTCATTTTTTATAATTTTTTATAATTACCATTAATTTTTACTAATAAATAAAATATTTAAAAATTATAGTGATTTAAATTTATCTATTACTAATTAACGCTAATATTTTTTAATTATTATGGTTTAACAGTCATTTATAATAATTACTCTAATTTATTAAAAACAACGAAAAACTATTATTACATATTACAATGACATATAAATTATTACTAGGTTTCTTTACTAATACTATATATTAATTATAAGTAGTTAATACTAATAATACCATTTCACTTATAATTAAATATAATTATTAAAAATTAAAACTATTTTCTTTTTAATTAAAAACATTATTATTAATTAAAAATAAATATTTCTCTTTTAAAATAGCTACAACCCATTTGAAATAATTCTTTATAATTATAAATAATTAGTTATAATTAACTCTAGTTGTTAAAACATATTCATATTAAAATCTAATATAAAATAAAACAAATAAATTAAAATTAAAAAATAGAACATAAATACCTCTAAGATAAAGCTTTTGCACATTGGAAACATCAAAATTTTCTTCCTTGTAAAATTTTAAACTTTTAATTGAAATATTGATGAAAATAATAGAAAAGTTGGGCACCTAAAATCGTAAATAGAAAATGAAGAGGAGGTATTCAAGGCAGGTATATATTGGTTAGATTAGTAGTGATGGGACTATTTGTGATGGTACCTATTGCAAATAGTTCCTACAATAAATAGTTGAGGTGGTAATTAAAAAGTTATTTCTGATGGTACAAATAACAAATACTCATATTTATAAAAAATATTTATGAAGGGAATTATTTTCTATCTCTAATAACTATAATTGATGAAGCTTATTTTTGAAGTGAAAATTGATGCGCTGAAAATAACTTTTCATGGCCAAGGGTATTTGGAAAGGGAATTATGTCCCATAAAAATACCATTTCCCTCATTATAGTAGGAATGCACTCCAAAAGTATTAGTGAAGGGTTTTTCCCCCATCGCAAATAAATTTATGTTTAATTATATTTGTGATAGAATTCAAGTCCTAATTCAAATAGTCCTTTGGAAGGGACAAATTTTGATAGGATAGGGGCCTATCAAAAATACCTCATCACACTAATTCATTTTTTCCATATTGTGTATAGGTTATATTTTATGGCAGAAATATTATTAAAGAAAGGTAATCCTTAATTTTTTCCTGATGTTGATAAAATGGTGTTTGGTTTGGACAAAGATATATTAGATACGAATAATGTAAATTTGATAGGACTGGTTACCTTGGAAATATATTAATGATTTTTCGAAAAAGTGGTTTATGCTCTCATCGATAGAGTTTACAACATTTTTTAAAATTAATTCATATATCCAATAAATTATATTTTAAAAAATAAGGAATAATGTATGAATTCGATAATGATTTATGGAAATTCAGGCTATTAATTTTTTTTAAGAGAAAATATGATGTTGTTATTCCTATGTTTGGTATGTGATAATCAATAGCCACTTTATGGTATAAGGGGATTAATAATAAGTTTATTTTTTATCATCAGTTAATTTCTTTATAATTTTTTGGATTTCAATATTTCAAAAGGTTCAAAAAGTTAACCATTTATTAAATGGTGTACGTTGAACTTTGGATGAGGCTTTAGGTATCAATGTATTAAATCACCATATAAATATTTATTCCAATTTTATAACCTATTTTCACCATTTTTTATGATAAATGAAGATATATAGAATGAACTTTTATTTTATCTATAGATCTTATGGTCTTTTAGAGCCATAGGGATAATAATTTCACCTTCATTTTACGAAGTAAGAGATAAAGTGAAAATCAATCAAGGTACAACCAAAGGGTGATATTGTTCTTATTAAATAGAATTAAGTCCAGTATGTATATAGTCTCGTGCAAATACTACAACTTTTGGAAAAGGATATCGAAAAAAAATATCCAAATTAATTCATTTTCAATGAATCAAATGGAACTTATATCATCATATATTTAAATATTTTTGATCGATAACTTCCTATGGATAACTCACTTTCTTATCATTATTGATATTTATCAATCTCTATAGTAATTTATTCTTTTCATCCATGTCCAAATCATCACTTCCATCATACTTTCTTTTTTTGGAAAAATATTTATGAGTTACTTTGGGTAAACGTTATGTTTCTAACATTCCAATTTCAAATTAGTTTTCATTAATATTTTTCATGTTGTTGGTTTCTATGAAAGAACATTCATGTATTAAAACACTGATTATGAAGATGAATTTTAAAGGAAATTTTTTTTAAGGGTTATAGAATTTAGTAGCATGAGTTTTCATAAATTAATTTTTCTCTGATAAATTAAAATTCCTTAATGTCTTTCATTGCATGCTGCACCAAGTTAATATTTCATTATACATAGAACCCATTTAAGTTTTTCCTACGCATAAAACTGATATGATGATTTTTTTTATCTTACAGAACATATTCATATTTATTACCTTACATGATAGGTGGTACCGATATCTCCCTCCAATTCATTAACTAATGATTAATATTTCATGATCAGGGTATGATGAAAATGGGGAGTCAACCAAGTTCAGTAAGGAACTTATTTTACTTTTAGACTCTTGTGATTGAACCTTGACTACGATGGTGTTTTTGGGAGTGAACACATTCCACTGTGATAGAATTGGTGATCATACATGACTGTTGTGGCCATGTTTTTCTATGCATTTGTGTATGCCACAATTCCATGTATTATGATAATTCTATGGTCTCATGGATAATTATTTTTTTATTTCTTTATGATTCATGTATTATGGACAAAAAATAATTATTTCATGACCCAATATTATGTTCATTTATATATAGGGTATGTTTCTCAATGTTTATGTTTATGTTCTCGTACACTAATGTTAATGTTTTGATTATGGATCTCCCCTTTTTACCCTTATTGTGCATCTAATCTCACACTTTATTATGTTTTTATTCCCTAGGTTAGGAATAAATTTATGATGTACAATATTTTTATGAAATTTTACTATTATGAAGAACATATTGGGAGATGATTTAATTCACATATGAACCACTTTTTATATTTCAATGTTTCTGAACATGTTATAACTTTATGGTCATTAGGTGTTTGTTTTAATTATGTAATCAATGTGAACATAAAAATATATAATATCTATGTATGAAAGTACTAGGTCCCTATAGTTGGTATCATATGATAGTTTTAGTTATCCTTTTGAAAATAGGATGAGAAAAAGTTAGTGATATCCCTAAAGAAGTGGCTAAGGAAAATTCTAAGGATGAGTCAAATTATTGGAAAATATCATGAAATTTATGAAAATGATTGAGTGAGTGGTAAATTGGAAATTACATCCCAGTAATGAAACTAAATGTGGATTTAGATCTAGAACATAGGTTCCTTGGGGTTATAACTATGAAAAGGTAACATTGAGTTGGACTTCATTATCACCTGGTGAATGATACTAGGCCTTATTTTGCAACTATGGCTCCCCACTAAGAATTTTTTTCTTTGATTTTAATTTATAGTTATATTTAATGGATGGAACCTAAAATAACCATGTCCATGATTATTTTTATAAATAATACATTGATTTTCCTCTTCTTCTTCCTAATGTTATGTGAGTTATAAACCAAAATCTCATTTCTAGGCGCATGTAAATTTCTCAAGCCATGAATCATACTGAACTACCAAATAAGAAAACAAGGTTAGATTTTTCAATTTTTTATTTCATGGGAAAAGATCCACCTTTACCCAATGGATATATTGGTCCACTAGTTATTTATTAATAGATTGGTACCCTTAAAAATATATTTTCTATTCTCTAAGGTTTGCAACATGAAAATTTAATTTTTTTTCTATCATTCAGATGGAATAGGAGATCAATAGTGTGATCTCATCAAGAATACATTAGAACATTATGAAATCATCATTATAGATTGGGATGATCTCAAAAACATATTTTTTTTAATATTTACATTCCTCATATTCATCATATGAATATGGATAAATAGTTCCATGATCTAAAGAAAAAAGGATGAAGAATCTGTTGTTGACTATAAGAAAAAGTTTAAAATACATGTGAGGTATTATCATATAACTTTAAAGTAAGGTTTATTGATTCATCAGTGTCTTAAAAAAATATTTTTAAGGCATTATCTAAAATATACATCAGTATATATGAAGATATTTTCCAATGTTCTATTGAGTTGGAAATGGATGTTAGAGTAATATATCAATCACACAGTTTTTATAAGAATATAAAAATGTAATTGAAAATAATATTTAAAAACCATGGAGAGGAGAAGATTATATTTAATTTATACTTAAAGTGTGAGAATAAACATTGTGTAAATAGTATTAAGAGCACTAGTAAAAATGTTATGTGTGGATGAAAATTTCATCAGGAAATTGAATACTTAATTAATGGGAAGAATTTATATAATGATGAATATAGAAAAAAAATTCTATAAAATACAACATCAACACTCCAATGTTTCAAATATAATGAGTATGCGTATTACTCTATCCCATGTCTAAATCTGAATGTTAATTATGGGGGTCAAAATTAATATACTCTTAAGGTAATAGGAAGCATGAAATCTCATCCGATCATTTTTTCGGATTATGTGTGTAATATAACGTGGTGAATGGTAAACTTACCATCCACTCTAAAACCTTTTAATTTCTTATTTTACTCTATATCTACCATTTCTTTCATATCTGAAAAATTTTCTAAGTGAATCAAGATACCAATCAGATTAATAAGTGTATAAATAGCAACAAAAACCCCTAATTGTATGTTAATCAAATTTCATTTCTATGATTATTCTCCAATTAAAGTTTTTAATAATTTTCTTCCTAAAAATCATATAATTATTCCTGTTGTTGAATCTAATGTTATCATAAGCATCGATTATCTTTTTATACAGAAATACCGCATAAATGCTTAAGGAAGGTAAGTCACATTTTTTATTTCAAACCAACCTATGATCATCTTTTAGTGAAATGTAAAATATTAAAATTTTATGGAAAAAACATCCATTATATGGGTTTTGATTCTAATTCAAAAAAGTTGTTTGTCTCAAATAGTTGGGCAGAAAACAATAATTGTTGTTGCACTTATAATGTTGAAATTTTTTTTTGTATCTCAAAAATATTTTCTAATCCTTCCACCAAAAAAAGTGAATTTCATTTATCAATATAACACATAGTTGTTTCCACGCCAATTTCAATGTCTCCCTATAGTATAGTCTTGATTTAGTTGAAGGAATTGAAACTGAAACTCTAGGAAAATCATGGAAAGGGATTCCTTAGGACAAGTTTTTCAACATAGAGTGCACCTATTATTATATTTGAAAAATAATATGGATTTATGAAACTCTTTACTAGTTATCACGAACAAAAAATATTCATGATCAAAATATTTTATTATATACCCCATATTGATGATATAATTTATCAATTGCACAAAACTCAATATTTTTACAATATTGACCTTTATTATGGATATCATTAATTAAGGTTCAAGAAGAATGATATACCTAAGATGACACGTCATACATATAATGGATACTATGAATATATACTGACATCATTTTTATTTATTAATTCCCCCACTATCTTCATGGATTAAATGAATATAGTCTTTATAGATTACCTTGATGAGTGATTTTTAGTCTTTATATATGATAGTATTATATATTCAGAGAGAATGGGAGAGTAAGAAGATCACATAAAATATGTAATAAAGACCCTAAAAGGATAAACTATATGAACAAATTTCAGTGTTTTATTATTTTTTGTTTGAAATGATTCCTTTTTAGGTCGTATAATCTCAATAGTGGGTATATGAGTAGATTATCAAAGATAAACACTATTGATTGTTAGACTTGACCAACGAGAGAGACTAATATCCTTAGATTTCTTTGTCTATCTAAATATTATCAATTATTTGTTGAGATTTTCTTATGAATATCAAATCCAGTCACCATGTTAGCTCGGAAGGGATCTATGTTCAACCAGACAAATGAGTGTGAGTAAGAGTTCATAGAACTAAAGAGAATATTAGTGATTGCATGTGCTCTTTCATTACCCTGTAGGAAAGAAGGGTTTTTAATCTGTATTGATTCATCAATGAAGGTAATTGGATGTGTTCTTTTGAATAATTACATGGTTATATCTTAAGCATCATGACAATTGAAGGTTCCTGTGAAAAATCACCCAACTCATGATTTGGGGGTAGCAATGGGAATTTTTTCATTAAAGATATAGAGGTATTATCTATATAGATAAAATCATAATATATATATATATAATTTAATTTATATATTCATAAAGAATAAGGTGAATATGTTTCAAAGAAGATTTTTAGAGTTGATTTGTGATTATGACTCATCAATACATTTCAACCCAGTAAAGAGCACAAGGTGAATGATTATTTAAGTTGAAAGGATCATGGTAGCTTATCCATGATGAGGATAACAAAACCTATATTTCAGGATATGTAGAGGATGGATTAGGAAAACTAGAAGGAAGTTACAAATCTTATCTTATTCAATTGAATGTTCAACCATCTAATAAAGTAACAAATAAAAAGGTCTTTAATAAGGATATAGAGATGTATAAGAAGGTTATAAATGTTCCAAAGTTTAAACATGATCCAAATTAATGGTATGGTTCAATAACCATGTATGTGTTCCAACTATACAATATTTTGTTAAGGATTTTTTAGAAGAATATCACATATAACACACTATGATTTTACAGTTTTATTTTTTTTTAATTTAACTTCTTTGATAGATTTCCATCTTACAAAAATTAAATATTATTATTTAATTATTATAGTTAATTCCTAGATGTAAAAAATGGAGGTAATTAATGAGATTAATTAAATTATGAAAATATATATTAAACAGGTTTATAAAATTAATTCATTGGATACTCATTAATTTGAAATGAAAACCAGTTTAATATCAAGAATGTATTTTTATAAAAACCTTTTTTCCCAAAATGACATTTTATATTAATAAATTAAATTAACCACAAATAGTTTAGGATATTAATAAAATTTATATATATTATACAGTCAATCAAATATTCATACATTCATCCAAATCATATTAAGAGGCATAAGACAAGAATAAAATTAATTTTACACAAAAAAGGCCATATTTTTTTAAACGTAGTATTACCGCCTTTTAGTGGAGAACATTTTTTAAATATAAATTTATACACTTATAAATTATATTGCACAAAATAAACATTATTTTCTAAAAATTATTATCAAAATTTACTTTTCTTAATTTTTTCCTGAGAATTTTCATTTTTGATGAATAATAATCAGACTGTTGGAATAACAATATAAACTTTAGGAATAGTAAAATGGAAGTTATAATAATAACCTAAACTATGAAAATATAAATAAAATTTAGGTATATTATAAATGTTAATACTATATATTTATATCACAGTATCAGTATATAAATGTTTTTGAAATTATTAAATAAGTTTTGATATTTTTATAAAACATATATGTTTATTTTCAATTTTATAATTAAAGTAATGATTTAAAAGAATGTTTATATTCATAAAATGTATTCAATATTTAAAATTTTTGGTTATATTATTATATTTTAATTTTGTGAGACCCTAACTAATTTTTAAAAGTATTATAAAAAATAATAATTTTAAAATATGTATTTTATCAATAAATTAATATTCTAATGAAAAATAAAATTTCTCATATTCAGAAAAAAAATTCAAAAAATTAAGTTCATTTTCTAATTATAAACATCAAAAAATCATAAGGTTGAATTTTTTGGATTTTTCGAAAAGAGTTGATTTTTTTTGGGATTAGTAAAATTTGGTAATTTATGGTAAAATTAAATTATAAGTTAAATACATTATTCCTTGAGTCATCAATGATGTACGCACCATAATCTCACATATACAGAAATTATTTTAAAAAACTTGGTGATATTGTAAAAACTATTCATAGTCTTGAGAAGAAATAACAAACAAATGAAAAAAGTATTCAAAAAACCCTTATTCTTCACCATAAATACCACCCTTCACCACCTCCTCTCCTCACACATTCCAAAATTTTGGCCTTGTCAAATTTTTACCCAGTGATCTTCCTAAGAACCTCCCCCATGTCCAAGAAATTTTCTTCTCAACAAAAGACCAAAAACAATCTGTTTAAGGAGGTTCTCAAGGAGGAGAATTCTTGATGTAAAAATCATATTTCGTTTTTATTCTTTTATTTTCAATTTCATTCATTTTCATATCCTTTCCTCACCACCCATACCCAAATAGACATGATAAATCTAGTAATATTTCTATACTAGAATTTTATCATGTTAATGGAATATCTATCATCAAACTCCTTTTTATCTCTCTTTTATTATATAAATGAAAACATCACCAATGATGTGTCAATTTAGCAACATAATATATGATTCATTTTGATTTTCCATTAACACCATCAGGGATGATCGTAAAAACATATTTATGGATAAAAATGTATAATATATATACTACATCCAATGTAATGTTCCATAACAATTGTATTCACATGATGTTAATTAACAAAAAAAACTAGTTTGTGGTGATCAAAAAACCACCAAAATAATCTAAACTATTACCATTAACATCTTGTCTAATGATTCATCCTCTCCCCAAATAAAAAAATGACATAACAACTACTTAATGTTAATTATTTTAATTAATAAAACATAACTTGAATTATGTATATCTATTCTCATATCACACAAACTTCAGTACTAATATAGAGGCAAACTGTTCATGAAAACCAATGAAACGAATGATCCCAAATGAAAAAAGTTTAAATTATAATTCATCAAAAAGGAAATATTTGAACTTAATAAAAAAAATTAAATCTAATAAATGTTGAAAAATTTATAAATTAATAAATTAATGGATTTAATTTTATTATTTAGTATGTTAAGGTCATGTTCATAACATTTTCATATCTAAGGTAATGGATTCTACCAGAACCCATATTTTTTCATCGAGCTACTCTTTCTCTCTCTTTACTCTAATAAAATGCTTCTTTATTTTTTTGTAATTATTTTAAATTATATTTATATGTTTCAAAATAATATATCGATCTCACATAATTCTTATTATATGAGAAAATACATGTTTTAAAAAGGCTCCCTTCTCAAATATTATTGCCAAGTATGCCCGATTAAATGGTATTTCACAACTTCTTACCCATTTTCATGTGTTGATGATAATCTGCATTAACCCACAATAATTTTTTAAAAATAACTCATTTTATCATGAAAAATATCATGGGTCATTTCTGGTTTTATACAAACAATATTTCCTTTTTTGTTTTGAAAGACACTTTTTGATTTTCTCTAAAGTCAATTAAAAGGGCTCATTTCTAATTATTCTTAAACACTCTTTCTACCAATTCTCAATTATTTTGGGGCTAATTTATTCCTCAAACAAAATTAAATCTTCCTTAAATTTTATTTTCTATGATATACATGTTTAAAATCAGATTTTATGACAAATACAAATGAATTTCCAAAAAAACAAATCTTTCCAATGTAAAAAGGGGTTTTCTTGTCTCACTTTTACTTCTGTGTGATTTATGCCTTGTTCACCAATTATTCCTTGTATATGGTTTATATATAAACCTTTTATGTTTAAAATAGTATCTATTATAATTATTATTATATTAATATAAAATTATTATTTCCTAGGGATTAATATTTAAAATTTTCAAAGTGGCATAGGAAACTATGGAATGATTAAATATTATTTTCCTCAATAATTTATAAGTGATTTTATCATATTATTTTTTTCTATGGTTATGATTAAAATATTTCAAATTGGTATGGGACACCTTGATTTATATATATATTCTTATACATATGAGGGATTCATTGGACTTAGTAAGCTAGAGGTGGGGCCCATTAAAGCCCCTTGATGCATCAATAGGTCTAATGAGACAAAACGGAAACAGAATTTGGCCAAGGCCTTAACCATTTATTTTCAGAAGTCATTGATGAGGCCTCGACAGCATGTTATGATGTCTGTCATATTCATTCCCTCATTATTACATTATTAATTGATAAATCATGTGATTATTTTACTATTATAATATCTATGTTTATGTTTCATTTGATTAATTATATAGAATTATTAATTCATAATTTACTCTTACCATATTATTCTAAAGATTATTTTCTAATTACAATCGTTTTTTGTCATTCACCATTCCATATTGTTTATATTAGCTTCTACTGTATTACTTACCCTTACTCAGCAAATGATCTCACCCCATTTTTATGTTTTGTTTTTCCACAGGATTTGAAGAAGTATATTATGAATTACTTACATGGATATTCTAGGAGATATGGATGTTTCATGTGGAGATTCTATGTCATTTTTCATTTCAACATGTAATGAAAAACTCATGTATATTTCTGATTTTCCAAAACTACTAAACTATTCAGTCCATAATGATGTGGGTTCCTTTTTTATTGTACTAATGTAATAAATTAAGGCATTATCTCTGAAAAATTTGGGTTCGGGTCCTTATAGTTGGTATTATAGGATGTTTAGTAGAAACATTGGAAACTAGATTTATAAAAAAAGCTTATGAACATAATGATAACATGAGAAATCAAATTTTCCAAACCAAATGGCTTTCGAAAGGTGATAAGAATACAATTTCTACAATTATCTCCAAAAGAATTAGAAAATTATGAAGACCTCTTGACTTTATTAGAGATGACGATGCCCTCCTTGACACTGAGGAGGCTATTACTGATCATGTTGTCTCTTATTTTCATAGTTGTTCAATGGTCTGGATGTTAACAAAGATCTCTTTCCTACTATCATTCTTGTTATTGTGACTACTGAAGATAAGGATTATCCTTCATGTATCCCTCTTGATCAAGAAATCAGGGACATCATTTTTAGCCTTAATCCTGATAGTTCCCCGAGTCCTGATGGTTTCAATAACGGTTTTTTCCAACATAATTAGGAGATTATTCATATGGATATTTCCAAACATGTAAAAATATTCTTTTATAATGGTGTTTTCCCACATAGTTTAAATTCCCAATTTCTTACCCTTAGTCCTAAGGTGTACAATTCTTTTGAGATTCACCTTTT
Source organism: Viscum album (assembly GCA_963277665.1). Taxonomy (NCBI): domain Eukaryota; kingdom Viridiplantae; phylum Streptophyta; class Magnoliopsida; order Santalales; family Viscaceae; genus Viscum; species Viscum album. The sequence goes on from OY728132.1 coordinate 779,609,981, forward strand.
TTGTCCTATTGTGCTTATCAACACCATATACAATGTTATTACAAAACATCTTGATAATAGACTCACTTCTATTTGCAATAAAATTGTTTCCTAGAAAAAATTTGGTTTTATCAAAGGTTGGTCTATTAAATATGCACTTGTCTTGCTTCAGAAAGCACTAAAATCTTAAATAGAGTCACTAGGGGAGGTAGTGTTGCCCTTATACATGAAATTAGGAAATCTTTTGATACCATGGATTGGGGTTTCATTTTCAAGGTTCTAAAAAACTTTGGGTTTAATGACTCTTTCACATGTACAATAAGAACTCTTTTTAATTCGGCTTCCATATATGTTCTTTTAAATGGTTCCCCTATAGGCTTCTTTAAATGCACCAAGGTATTTAGACAATCATATCCTCTTTCTGCCATTTTTTTTCTATTGTTGATGATTACATAAGTAGATAACTCACTATCCTTGTGGGTGAAAATAATATTAAACCTATCCAGGCTTCTAGAAAGTAACTATTCCCACCCAACTTTTATATGATGAGGACGTTATACTATTTTTATAAGGTGATAAAAATAATATTCAAAACCATAAAAATTCCTTTTCTGGTTATAAGAATATTTCTTTTCAATCTATAAGCTGGAACAAATCCTTTGTGTTCTTTGGAAAAACAAATCTACTAACAGAAAAGTAAAGAGCATCAACTTCTTAAGGATCATGGAAGGTTCTTTCCCCTTCACTTATCTTGGTGTTCATATCTTCTTTGGAAGACCTAAATCCAATTACTTTAAGAGAAGTGTTGATCAAATTACCAGTAAACTTACTTATTGGAAGGGTAAATCTAACTCTATGGCTGGTGGAATTTGTCTTGTAAAATCTATAATTGTCTCACAAATGGTCTATTCGGTGATGGTTTACAAATGGCCTTCCTGTTTTCTAAAGAAAATTTACATATACATTAAAAACATTATTTGTACGGGAAGCAATATTGAACGAATGCGTGTGATCATACCTTGGTCCACTTGTTGTAAACCTTTAGAAAAGGATAGTCTTGGAAACAAAAATATTTAAACTCTTTAATGACGCTCTTAAAGCTAGGATGACTTGGAGGTTGCTTCATAATAACTTTGATTCCATTGATTTTCTCAAGAACAAATCCCTTTCTAATATTAATAATTGTAATATGAACTAGATCAATTATTCAGTTTGTCAGTCTATTAGACAATCCTTCACCAACATTATGAACTATTCTAGATGGATGGTTACTACCAACTACTCCATTAATTTTTGGCATGACAACTAGACTGGTGTTCCTTTAATCTCCATATTGCCTCCAAACTTACTCCCTGATAATACCAACTCCACCATTAGAGATGTTGTTAATACTCATGACATCAATATTCTAAATAATATCAATCATGTTGTTGATAATTACCCATTTTCCAAATCTGAGGATTTCCTAACATGGGAACCTTCTTATAATGTTTTTCTTGATTCTAATAGATTTTACAATTACAACTTCATAAATTATGATTCTAGTATATGTTGGTTGAAAAAATTTAGAAATCCATGGATTTGGTCCTAGAGATTTACTCTTGCTTGGCGTATGGCTCATAATAGAGTCCCCACTAAGTTTTGTCTACAATATTTTGGGGTTCAACTATTCTCTAGATATCACCTATGCAACCAACATAGAGAGGATGATAATGATTTATTTCTCTATTGTGTTATAGCTACAGCTCTCTAGAATTATTATCTTGATATTTTTTATCACAGATGGTTGCTTATTGATTCTATCCGCTCTCAATTTTAGTGTTGTGTAGATTCGGAATCTTCTCAATAAATCAAGAATCATTCTTGACTGCTACTTCTGAGCTCTTCCATGTGATATAGGATGAGAAGAATAATATTCCTTATAATAATTTTTCATTAAATCTCAAAGCAGGTAAGGCGTATATTCTTATTTCCATCCGGATGCTGCCTCGATTCATAAAGATTATTGTTACAACACTATTGGAAATTTTGAAATCATACACCGTATTAGGATTGTTGGTTCATATAGACATCCTCAATGCACCTTTGAGTTATTCTAGAAAGCTCCAATTCCAGGATAGATCAAAGTGAATTTAGATGGTGCATCTAAAGGCCACTCGGGACCGGTAGGATGTGGTGCTTTTTTTAGAGACTATCTTGACGGTTGTCATGGTTTCTTTTTTTGAGGTTGTGGTACGACCTCATCTATTCAAGTGGAAATGATGGGTGTTATCCATGTATTTGACTTTTCAAAACAAAAGGGTTGGAATAATATCTAGATTGAAAGTGATTCAACCACTATTGTCCAAGCTATTTTTAAGGGGGTGGTGCATCTTTCCTAACTGCTTACTTTCTATTGGATGAATTTCTTTGATTCGCTCACGAAAATTAATTACATTGCCACTTGTTCCATTCATGAAGAAAACATGGTTTCAGATGGTCTTTTCAATAATAGATTCAACCAAAACAATAAATTTTGGGATTATTTTCCTGGTGATTTGATTCCTTATCATGATAAATATTTTAAAAATATTTCATTCTTCAGACTCATGTAATATGCTTTTTTCTTCCTCAATAAATTTTTCCTTGGTCTTTGACAATGGAACCACCATCAAAAAAATAAACCAAAGATATACAATAAGTATTATGATATAAGATCATCCTAAAATTTTTGTAAGTTCAATATTTTTTTGTTCTTATTAGCAATTCATCCTAGTCTAAATACTATATGTAGATTTGGTGATGGAAGAGTTATACCAAGGGGAAACAACTCTAACAAGGTGTCCTGATCCTGACCTAGGTAACACGGTAGAATATACTGGCCCTTACTGCATAGCTATTTTGACACTCCTTGGGGATATTCTTTAAATAAATAACATTTTATTATAAACCATTATGAATGATTGAAATGAAAATATGGCCCCAAAGAAACCATTTTTCTGATTATAGGATACACTATATAAAATATATCCTATTTATGTTAAGTATTTCAATTTTTTGGGATTATATATTATGATTCATAATGTTGTGATCTAATCTAGGGTATTCTATCTTTTTGAAATTTTGACAATCATAAATAGTGGGAACCTCATCAATGCACCTAAACCAAAGAGTAAGAATGATCATTTCTTTGATGGGTTTAAGCCAATATTTCAAAGGGAAAAATTATATACAATTTTCTTGTCATAAGAGGATATAATATCATTTTCTACCAAGAAGGATAAATATTTATGTATTGTGGATTTTGATGGAATCATGAGAATAATATTACAATTAAGAAAAGGTTGGATAAAGGAAATAAGTTAATGAATTATTTTACCACATGTGATAATTCTAAGAATAATAACCCTTGTGAATTTTTAAGAATAATGGGATGTTTATACAAATTTATATAAAAAGGAAACGATTTTAGTTATTTCATGTGAAATAAAATGTTTTCCAATGTGCAGTGCTTCAATTGGAATAAGATTTGGCACTACACAAATGATGTCCCAAATGACAAGGGAATATAACTTAGAATAATCAAAGGCATCATAGTCAATCTTATGATATTGCCTCATACAAATAAGAATGATTAATATTATTGTGTTTGGATTTAGAAATTATGTTACTCTTTATTTCATTAATAATTATTTGGTTATAAGAATAATTTGATATATATGGATTATAACGAATTACTTTTTCTTTAATAATTTGAAAGGACGTGTTGAATGGTACTAGTAAAAGTGATTAGTAGAAAGTGGGTATTTTGGATAAAAAATAGATGGGAAATATAATAATAAAAATGTGTGTGAGGTTGAGATAATAATAAATATAATTTTATGGGATATTATTGGTGACCATGAATGTTGTTTGTTATTTGATAGTTTACATAATCTTTTCTGGGATTATAAAATTTTTTGATTTAAGAAATATATTCAAGAACATGAGAATTTTATTCTTTGTAGAATGCTTGTTTTATAAATGTGTACAAGGTAATCATAAATTTGGTATGTTTTATTAATTGCTACATTTTTTTGGTGAATATTATGTTATGTTGATTTTGTAAATTTCATGACGTTCATTCTAAATTTTTGTTGTGGAATGTGTAATGACATGTTTTAAGCGACACTTAAGATTAACTATCTATGGAATGGATCAAGTTAAACATTGGAAATTATTATTTATAGCTTAAATTTTTAACCTTATTCACTCAATAAACTTTTAAGGGTCTATGGAATAACATTATAACCATATAATTTGTAAGAAGTTATCCAGGCGTGAAAAAATCCTTTAGAACATTCATTTCCATGTGTAAGGGAAGAAGTGAAAATATATCGAAGAATAAATAGAGGAGGAGATTATTCTTATGGAATGAAAAAATATCAAGTAAGTTTACTTTCTCCAGTTCTTAACTAGATATTTACAGAATCCCTCAACTCTTGGACAAATATTTATGAAAGAAAAAAATATCTCTACACTTTTTTTGAGAAATCAATAGTATTTTAAGTGACCATAAAATTTACCGTTTGTTGAATGATAAATTTATAATGAACATGTTCTCAATAAATATCTATTTGAATATTATGGTTATATTATTCTTCCATGTCCATATTTTTACTTCTCACAAATGTTATCCTATTTTAATTCACAGTTTTGTGGTGACCCAGGCATTTCACATTCCCTTTACTTAGTGGATATTTTATTGACCCTATTTTCAATTTGGGTTTCACTCAAAATAATTTCCATGTATAAAACTATATTTATTTAGAAAAAAAATTTATGGACACAATTTATTTATGTATGGTATAATTTTACACCCAAATATTTTACATGAGGTATATTTTTAAATTTAACTTCTTAGATAGCTTACCATCTTAAAAAATTATTTAAATATTATTGTTTAATAGTTATAGTTATCTCCCCAATGTTGGGAATGGTGGGAATGATAGATATTAAGTAAGTTATACAAATATATATTACACATATTTATAAAATTAAATCAATTGTTACCAATTAATTAGAAAAGAAAACTAATTGAATATAAATGATGTATTTTTATAAAAACAATTTTTATTCCCATAATGACATTTTATGTTAATAAATTAAATTAATCAATATTAGTTAAACATATTAATAAAATTTATATATATTTTATATTTAATCAATTATTTTTACATTTTTCAAAATCAATTTTAGAGGCACAAGATAAGAATTAATCAAATTTTACACAGAAAAAAACGCAATATTTTTTTAAACACAATTTTACCACCTTTTAGTTGATAACATGTATTAATTTTTTATATTTAAATTTTTATTAATTATATTTGAAAAAATAAAAAACTATTTTCATAAATTCAATATCATGATTTACTGTGTTTATATTATTTATATTTTTCTGATAAGATTCTTTTTTTATAAATATTTGCCTGACCGTTGGAAGAACAATATAACCATTAGGAATAGTAATATGGAATTTATAATTGGAATGTCACATATAAAAGTGTAAATAAAATTTTGTCATATTATAAATGGTAATATGATATAATTATATCATAGTATGAATAAATTAATGTTTTAGAAATTATTACAGATGTGTTGATATTTTTATAATACATAAATGTTTATTTTTAAGTTTATAGTTAATATAATGATTTAATGGAAATTTATATTCATAAAATTTTTTCAAACATTAATATTCTTATTACTTGTGATTATAAAATAATTTTTTGAGACACTAATTAATTTTTCAAAGTGTTATAAAGTGTTATAATTTTAGGATTAGTATTATTCCAACAATTATTGATTTTATTTAAAAAATGACTCATATTTTGGAAATTACTTTCAGAAAGTGTACTTAATTTTCAATTTCTAAACATTAAAAAAGTGTTAGGTTGATTTTTTGGTATTTTTCTAAAATTGTTGAATTTGTTGTGAATAGTAATATAGGGTAGTTTACGATATAAAAACATTACAAATTAAATACACTATTCTGTGAGACATCAATGATGTAAGCACCATAACTTCCCACATAACATCATTAATTTAATATATTTAGTGATAATTCTCCAAATATTCATAATCTTGAGCCAAAATAATAAACAAATGAATAAAATATTCCTAAAACACCCCTCTCCTACACTATAAATATCACCCTCACCACCTCCTCTTCTCACAACTTACATGAATTGATCCCTATCAAAATTCTTCCCAATCCTATTCCCCATAACATACCACATGTCAAATATTTTTTTTTTCTCAACAAAATAAAAAAACAAATCCCTTTAAATAGTTTCTCAAGGAGAATAAATCAAGAGGTAAAAACCCTCTTTATTTTTATTTTTTATTTTTTCAATTTCATTTATTTTCTTATCATTTCCTCAACTCCCCTTTAATAAGATACTTGATAACTCTAGTATTATTTATATACTCTAATTATATAAGGTTAATGGAAGATCCATCACCACATTAATTTTTTTATATCTTTTATTTTATATGTGAAAATGTCACCCATGATGTGTCAACTTAAAAACATCATCACTGATGCATTTTAATTTTCCTTTAAAGCATTTAATTTTTTTAAAACCCCATATTTATGTTTAAAAAACTATAATATATTTATTACATATTATTTAATTTTCTAGTAACATAATATGTGCATGATATTAATTAATAAAACAAAACTAGTTTTTGATGATTTAAATGCCGCCAAATTAGTTTAAATGGTTATCACTAACATCTTATCTAATGATTAATCCCCACCCAAAACAACCAAATTAATTATATAAAATTTTAATATTAATTATGTTAATTAATAAAATATAACTTCAAATATTAATATTTATTCCCATATTATATGAACATTCATATATATATATACAAGTAAACTAATCATTACAACCAAAGAAACGAGTGCTCCCAAATGATAAAATTGTATCATATAACTCATCAAAAAGGCCATAAATAGACTAAATAAAATTTTACAAAATAAAATAAATGAATTTATTTATTTATTTATTTATTTATTTATATTATCCAAGATGTTAAGGTCATGTGCAGAATACTTTCATGCATAAGGTAAGGGATTCTTCCCAAACCCCTATTTTTACTTCGGGTTACTCTTTAACAATTTTTACTCTTACTAAATTCTTATTTGCTTTTGTGTAATTATTTTAAATTGTGTTTATATGTTACAAAATCATATATATAGATCACATAATCTTTATTTTATGGGTAAATTCATGTTTGAAAAAGGTTCCATTCTCAAATATTCCTGATAAGCAAGCCCGATTAAAGGGAATTTCCAGATTTCTTACCCACTCTCATGTGGTATCCATAATATAGGTTAATCCACCATTATTTTTCCATAAATAACTCATTTTGTCATAAAAAAATAACATGTTTCATTTCTGGTTTTATACAAACAAAATTTCTTTTTTCTATTTTAATGATTCCTTAAGCTTTTCCTTAAACCACATTAAAAATGATCATTTTTAGAGATTCTTAAACAATATTTTAATCTATTTTCACTTATGTTATACATCATTTATTCCTAAAATATAATTTCACTGTCCTTACATTTTCTTTTCTAGGATACATAGGTTCACAATATGATATTATGAAAAATAAAAATTATTTTCTATAAGAACTATTCTTTCTAAAGTAAAAAAGGGGTTTTCACGTCTTGCTTTTACTTCTGTGAGATTTATGCCATGTTCACCGCTAATTACATGCTTGTGGTGTTTGTAATACCATTTCATCTATCATATCATGGATATTCTTATTCTTATGAATTTAATTAATTGTTATTCCTTTTAAGGGATTGATATTTAAATGTTTTGAAGTGGTATGAGACACTTTGGAATGATTAAAAATTATTTTTTATAAGAATTTATAAATGATTTTATCAAAGTATTTTCATATATGGTTAAGATTGAAATATTTCATAGTGTTATGAGACAAATTAATTTTAGGATATATTTTTTATACATATAAGGAATACATTGGACATCACAAGTGATGTGTGTAGACCACTATATAAACTTGATGCATTGTTAGGTCTCATGAGACAAAAAATTGGATTTTGGTTCAGGCATTAACCATTTGGTTTTACAAGTCTTGGATAAGGCCTTGAATTTATATTTATGCTTTCTTGTATATACATTTCCTCGTTATGACATTAGTAATTGATAAATCATGTGATTATTCAACAATTAGATTCTCCATGGTTATGTTTCATGTGATTATGTATTTTGGATTATTTATTAAGATTTTATTCATTCCATATTATTCTAAATATTATTTTCCAATTGCATGTGTGTTTTTCATTCACCATTCATTATTTTTAATATTAGATTCATTTATATTACCTACCCCTATTAAGAATCTAATCTCACCCCTTTTTTATATTTTTTTTTCCCAGGATGGGAATATGTATATTATGAATCACTTTCAAGGATAAAATAGTAGTTACAGATGTTTCATATGGAGTTTCTAGGTTATTTTTCTTTAAAGTGGTAATCTAAAACTTATTTATTCATCCATTTTTGAAAAACTACTAAACTATTCAATCCTTCAAGATTTTAATTCCTTGTTAATAATACCAATGTAATAGTGTAAGGCCCTAACTTCAGAAAACTTGGGTAGGGGTCATTATAGTTACTATCATGAGAAGTTAAGTAAAAACCATGAAAACTAGATATATAAAAAAAATTAGGAACATGACCCAAAGATACAATTTCAATATAAGGATATAATAACATACTAAAATTTTTATAAGATATAGATTATAAGGTTCTTCAAGGAAATAAATCTCAGTTTGGATACTACAAGTGGATGTGGTTCGGGCACTAATGTACATATGCATAAAAACTTCAATAAGTTGTCCCGCGCCTGACTTTGGGTAACATGGTACATGAAAACAGGCCTTACTCTACATCTAGTTTGACAGAATCAAAGGATATTCTAAGTATAATTCAAATTTTATCTATAAATCATTATAAATAATTTAAATGTAAATATTCCCACAAGAAACCTTGTTTATGATTATGAGATTAACCATATGTAAATTATTCAATTTATGTTAATTATTTCAATCATTTTAAAATTTGAAATTTATCTTAATAAATTCATGATCTAATGTAGGGAATTCCATTGTTTAAAATGGCTCATATCAGAATTAAGGAGAACCACATCAATAAACATAATTTGAAGAGTAATAATGATCATTTCTTCAATGGGTTAATCCATTATTTTAAATAGAACTAGTCTCTCAAACAATTCTCATCATATGAGGATATAATATCATGTTATAACAAGAAGGATAAATATTTTTCTATATATTATGGGTTTGGATGGATGCATCATAAAAAAATTAAAACTAGAAAAAAAATTTGATAAAGGATAAAGAGAAATAATTATTTTCTCACATGTGATAAATACGGGACAAGCACCAGGTTACATTCTTAAGAAGAATTGGAGTTTGGTACAAGTGTAGAGAAAAATCGCATAATTATTTTTATTTATAGGGTAAAAGAATTTTTTCTGACGTGAAATTCTTAAACTGTAATGAGATACACCACTACGTAAATGAACGTCCCAAACATCAACAGAATATAGCTCAGAAAGGGTAGATGGATCATGGTCATGATTATGCTGTAACCTCATTGGAAGAGTAATGATTAATATGCATGTATTTAGATTAATTAATTTTGTTATTAGTGTATTTTATCATTAATTATTTGGATAGTATTATAATATAAGATATAAAGATTGTAATGTCGTAATTTTTCATTAAATAATTGATAGTGTCTGCTGAATGGTACCAAGAAAAGTGATTCAGTGGAAAGTGGATCTTTTTGAAACACATGAATTGGCCAAGATAACCCAAAATTTTTCTTGATTTTGAGATAATAATAAAAATATATTTATTTGATAGTTTTGTGACCATGAAGGTGGTTAGTGGTTTGATGGTTTATACTATCTTTACTAGGATTATTAGATGTTAGGATATAAGGAATATATTAAATAACCAAATAGATAAAATAATAACCTAAGGATGAGAATATTATTTTAAAATTGAAGTTATTAAAGTAATTTTACTTTCCCAAGTTCTTATCTAGATATTAAAAGAATCCCCCAACTCTAGGAAAAATATTTTTGAAATAAATATGTTATCTATGTACTTTTACTTTTAAGAAATTGATGGTCATATAATAATATTTATAGTTTTAGGATGTATAACTTTATAATAAACATGTTCTAGATCACTCTCAATCAGAACATGATGTTTATATTATTCTTCCATGTCCATATTTTCAGTTTGCACAAATGTTATCCTTTTTTAATTCCTAGTTTTATGGTGACTTATGCATTTCCCATTCCCTCTTATTAAGATGATATTTTATTGACCATATTTTTGATGTGGGTTTCTAGAAAATTAATTTTCAAGTATCAACCTCTAATTATTTAGAAAAAAATCAAGGATGAATTTCTTTAATGAGGACAGAATGTAACACCCCATGATTTTATAGTATGCCATTTTGTAAATTTATCTTCTTCATTAGATTATTACATTAAAAATTATTTATATATTATTATTTAATTATTATAATTATTTCCTAGATATTGTGAACTGTGGGAATGAATAAGATTATATAAATAATGAAAATATATATTATATGTGTTTTTTAAAATTAATTCAATGGTTAAAAATTACTTATAAATGAAAACTAATTTAATATAAAAGATGTATTTTTATAAAACCAAATTTTCTTACCATAATGACATTTTCAATTAGTAAATTAAATTCATAACTATTATTAAAATATATTAATGAAAATTTTATATAATATATATTAAATCATATATTTATACATTCATTCAAAAAAAATTATAGGCATAAGATCAAAATAATTCCAGTTTTACACATAAATGTCTATATTTTCTAAACATGGTTTTAAGACCCTTTAGTTTCAAACTTGTCTTTAATATATATTTTTAAACTTTTATAAATTATATTTTACAAAATAAATATTATATTTTATAAAATAGTATCAAAATTTACATTGGTTAAATTTTTGGAATTTTTCTGATACGTTTCATTTTTTATAAACAACAATGTGACCATTTGAATAACAATATAACATTTAGTAATAGTAATATGGAAATTATAACAATAACCTTACCTATTAAATTATAAATAAAATTTATTTGTATTATAAATTGATTTATGATATAATAATACCATATTATAAGTAAATAACTTTGATTGAAATTATTAATTAAGTGTGATATTTTTATAAAACATAAATGATTATTTTCAATATCATGATTAATATAATGATTTAAAAGAAAATTTATATTCAAAAGATGTATGAATAATTTAATATTTTTTTCTGATGATCATAAGATAATTTTTTGTGACCTTAATTAAATTTTAAAGGTTTTATAAAAGCATTTATTATTTAAAAATCTTTACTTTTCCAATAAATAAAGATTTTAATCTAAAACTAACTTCTCATATTTATAAAATTATATTCAAAAAATGTTGTAAATTTTTTAATTATATAGGTTGAAATGTTATTATAGTGAATTTTAGGGATTTTTTTTAAAATTTATTTTATGGTGAAATGTAAAATACAGTAATTTACATTATACAAACATTATAAGTTAAATACAACATTACTTGAGTCACAGATCAAATAAGCACCATTACCTCAAACATAAAAAAAATAATTATAATATATTTGATCATAATTGTAAAACTATTAATATTCTTGATCCTAAATAATAAACAAATGAATAAAACATTAAAAAACACCCCTCTCATCTATTATAAGTACCACCTCTCACCACATCCTCTCCTCCCATCTTACAACTTTCAGGCTTTTAAAATTTCTTCCCAATAGTCTTCCCAAAACCCTACCCCACCTACAAAATCTTTTTTTTCAAAAAAAAGACCAAATACAATCCCCCTACGTAGGTTCTCAAGTGGGATAATTCATGAGGTAAAAATCATCTTTCTTTTCAATTATTTTATTTTCAATTTCATTTATTTTCATAACCATTCCTCACCTCCAATTCAAAAACATGAATGATAATTATAGTATCATTTCTATATTATAATTATATAATGTTAATGGAATATATATAATACAACTCTTTTTTATCTCTCTCTCTCTTTTATTCCATAAATAAAAACATCACCTGTGATGTGTTAATTTACCAACATCATGGATGATGCATTTCTATTTTTCATTAACACCTTCATGGAAGGTCACAATACCATTTTTATTGTTAAAAAATTATAATATATTTAATAAAACCTATTTAATTTTATAGAACCATTATATTAAAATTATGTTAAATAATAAACAAAACTCGTTCATGATGATTAAAAAACTGCCAAAATAATCTAAAAATTTATCACTAACCTCTTGTCTAATGATTCATACTCAGCCCAAATATCCAAATGAATTATATAACCATTTAATATTATAGATGTTCATTAATAACATTTAACACAACTTTTTATATCTACTATCATATTATATGAATGTCTATACTCATATACAATTAAACTGCTCATGAAAACGAAAGAAATGAATGCTCCTAAACTATAAAATTGTATATTATAAATCATCAAAAAGGACATAAATGATATTAATAATATTTTAGTAAATAAAATACATGTATAAAATGATCTTAATTAATAAATTTTTACTTAAATTTTATTATTCAAGATGTTTAGGTCATGTTCTGAATACATTTGGACATAAGGTAATGGATTCTACCCAAATCCGCATTTTTTCCTTCAGGTTTCCCTTTCTCCTTCATTACTCTAATTAAATGCTTATTTATTTATTTTTTACATATTATGAGTTATATTTATATGTATTAATATAAAATATTCATATTAAATTATTTTTCTTCTATTTAGAAATGTATGTTTTAAAAAGGTTCCCTTCTCTATTATTTTTTATAAACAAGCCCGATTAAAGGGAATTTGCCGATTTCTTACCCATTCTTTGTTGTTATCCATAATCCAATTTAATACATAATTATTTTTACAAAATCAGTAATTTTATCATGAAAAGTTATCATGTTTAATTTATGGATTTATAAAATCAATTATTCTTTTTTTCATTTAAAATACACTATGATTTTCCATAAATCGCATAAAAATACTTATTTCTAAAGATTCTTAAACACTTCTTTTATACGTTTTCTCTTATTTTGGACACAAAATTTAATCCTTTTTAACCAAATATTACATGCATGTGGTTTATGTAATTTTATTTCATATATAAAATTATTAATGTTATTATTATTATGATATTCAATCAATTTTATTTCATTATTGGGATTAAAGTTTAAATTTTTTATAATGGTATGGGATACTTTAGAATATTTAAAGATTATTTTCCTTAAGAATTTATCAATGATTTTATCATAGTATTTTCATCTCTGGTTATGATAATAATATTTCAAACTGTTATGATACACTATGATTTAAATATTCCTTTTTATAAATTTATTAATTCATTAGACTTATTAAGTGACCGGAAGGGACCATTATAGCCCCTCAATGCATGAGTAGTTATCATGATATAAAAAAGAAATGGAGTTTGGATGACTCCTTAACCATTTATTTTTTGAAGTCTTGGATGAGGCCTTGATGATATTTTTATGGTGTATCGAATATGAATTACATTATTATGAATTTATTAATTAATTAATAATCTGATTACTCAACTTATAGAATATCCATGGTTAAGTTTCATGTGATTATTTATTTGGAATTATTTATTTTTACTTTTATAATTTCCATATATGCTCAATAATATGTTCTAATGGATTGTGTTTTTAGTCATCCACCATTCCTTATTGTTTACATTGGATTATTTATTATTACTTACCCTTACATAGAATCTGAGATCACCCCATCCTTATGATTTATTTTTCCCGGGAATGTGAATATCTATATTATGAATGACATGCATGGATCATCTAAGAGTTATGGATGTTTACAATGGAAATTCTATTTTGTTTTTTCTTTTAAGTCGTAATGTAAAACTTATTAATATATCTAATTTTCCGATACTAATAAACTATATGGTCCTCTGGGATGCAACTTACTTTTTTACTTTACCAATGTAATAAAGTAAGTCACTGACTCTGTGCATTTGTGGTTAGAGTATTTACATTATAGTTAATCATTCTCTATTCATCCTATAAGAATAAATATTAAATGAGATTCGAAAGAGTATTTCTAGTGGGGTGTAATGAATAGAGTGATATAAAAATTTGTATCTCAGTTCTTGGTATGTCATCAAATTAAAATTGAGAGACAATGTTCTAAGGTAATATTACATCTATTACCTATACTGAAATTTAATTGAGATAAAATCCCTATGGATTTTGAATTTGGACTCCCCTGAATATCTAAAGAGCATAATTATATAAGTGTTTTAGTGGATCTACTTATAGTTTCATCACAATTAATCTATATTAGAGAATATTTATCTCTGGATCATATTTTTTAGATATAAATTAAGTATGTTATAAGGTTTTCTAGAGTACCACATTCAGTTGTATATAATCATGATCTAATATTTACATCTATGTTCGGGTCAAGCCTTGAATATGATTTGGATACATAGTTAAATTTAAGCATATCACACCATCCTTATATATGTGTTTTATCATAGGGAACAATTTTAACCCTTTTTGTTATACTGATATATTGCTATATGAATTTCAAATGTGGTTGGGATCAACATTATCCACGGGTTGAAATTCCCTAACAAAATAACATTCACTCGAGAATTCAGATAGATCCTTATAAATCCATCTATGGAAATATATTTAGTGATACAACATGATAGAATAGAGTTGGAAAAAATCTATTGGGACCTGAGATAAATGAAGAAATGCTAGATAATCTTAGAGCCATTCAGCAAAACATCAAGGAAGCCTAGAGTTAGCATAAAAGTTATGTTAACAATCACCTGTTTGATCTAGAATTTGATGTTGGTAACCATATGATTATAAGAATTTGTCAACATATTGAAGTAATGATATTTAAAAATAATTTAAAACTAATCCTGAATTATATCAATTTATATGAAATTCTTGATTTTTTTTGGATTGTATCCTATCAGTTGGGGGTTCCCCCAAACCTCTCTTTAGTACATGACGTGTTCTAAGTATCTCTCTTGAAGAAGTACTTACCTAAACCCTTGCATGTATTGAACTCATAGGTTTTACCAGTAGATCATGATATTTATTATGATGAAAAACTATTGGTGATTCTGAATCATACAAATAATGTTCAACAAAGGAAAAACAATCATCTGGTCAATGTTTTGTGGAGAAACCACTAGTTAGAGAATATTACATGGTTACTTGAGGATATGATGAGGCAAAATTATCCTCATTTATCTATATTATTGTGACTAGTTTTTAGGGATAATTTAATTTAAATAAATTTAAAAATTAACCCCCCAATTTTTTATTAATTTATTTTTTTGAATAAATTAAATATCTCTGATAGCTTGTGTTACACACCAAGATGATTTTTGATGATCTATGACAAAATATTAATATTTTTATTTAAACATGACCATTATAACCTAGAAACTAAGCTTATCTATATGAATAAAAATAATTAATTTTTAAACAATATGTATAATGGTTTTTTGTAATGAAAACATATTGATAAAAAAGTACTTATTTTTTTGAAAAAACATTATTTGTTTCAAAAATATTATTTTCTCAAAAAGATTGTACTTTTTTATTTTATCAACAATAATAAAATTAATTTCTGAAACATTTAGTGCATTAATTTTATAAAATATTTTCATTTTTCAATTCATTATGTAAAAATTTACTTATGGCTATTTTTTCCAATTTTTCTGTAAAGATTACATTTTCAGTGGATAGTGAAAATTCTAGTTATTATTGAAAACTACTATTTTATTTAAAGGAATTAAAAGGTTATTATTTAGATAAAATTGGTTTAATAGTAAAATTACATCAACTACATAAAAATTAATAGAGTTTAATTCATTTTAATCACATTTATATTAAAATTTGATTAAAAATGTTTTAAATGATTGAATATTTTCTCTTTGAAAACCCGCTTTCACAACTCATTAGCATGATTAATTTTAAATTAAAATTTTCAACATATATAGTGTTAATTTCAGAAAATTGATTTCATTTTTATAATAATAGTATTTAATATTATCTAACAAGGTAATATAATTTTTTACAGTAATGAAGGGTAAAAAACTAGAAATTAATTATCATTTTTAAGGTGAAAATAAGTTTATCGAGGGTTAAACTAAATGAATAAAGGGTAAAATTACATAGAAAAATGTGCAGAACAAATTGTGTTAACATTTATATGCTTATAACCTATATATTGATATAATTTCTCATTTTGTATCCTCTTTTCATGTGAAAAATATGGGTATAACTTTTTCATTTCAGAAATTTCATTTATGCCACTCACCTCACTTATAAAAGGTCACCCATTCTACTCTCCTCTTAAATTTTTCAAAACCCTATGGTATATCCGATAACTACCCAAATAAATTTTATACATCCATTATTCCATCATAGAATTATTATTTTGATCAAAAATTCAATCTAGGTGTCATTTTGGTTCAATATAAAAGGAATTTCCGGAAGAAGACGTAACACGCCTAACAGTCTGTTTTATATTATTTCTTCCTCCACCTCCTTAAATTATTATTGAAACATTTATATATAACAAAATATGTTTCTTATATATAATTATGTGTTTTTATGTGAATTTAATAACTTAAAACCATCTCCTCAACCATCAAATGGGTTATGAAATCATCGTTTGTGTCTATGGCCTACTACCACCTCACAAACTGAAGTTAATCATTTTCCATCACCACCGACCACGGCTGAATATATAGAAATATTTATGTTTTAATATGATATTTATGATATCATTATTCTTATTTAATTATTATATCATTTATACCTTCATACTTTTCATTCCATGGGAATACGATAAGGTCGTCCGTGTTTACTGCGGATTACTTCCTCACAAAGCGATCAGATTCACTCATAATTTAAAAGGAAGGTTTTAAGGATGTTTATAACTAACATATTTATTTTATAATACATAAAAATTATTCTTAAATAGTAATATATTTTTTATAATTATTTCTTTGAATCAATTGAGAAAATGGAAACATAGTTCACCCTTCCATACAACCCACCATCTTCATAAACAGTGTATTTCATTTTATATATCTAAAAGATAAGGATTAATAATAAACCATATATAAAAAAATATATTGTATTTATATCATAGATAAATTTTTTAAGATGAAAAACCCATCATCAAATTAAGAAGACCAAAAACAATAAATAAAAACAAACATGAAAAACAAAGTAGTTATTGACTGAAACGTGACATTAACATAGAATTTTGAATAAAAAGGTAATGAAAGATCATATAAATAATATATGGTATGAAATATATTTAATTATAGTTATATAATGTATTTTTAGTATACTTATATTTATTATACAGTATTTTGTAATTTTTATGATGGAAGTGGATACTTAAGGTAAGGGATTTTTGTATCAATTTTCCTTCTTTAAAAAATATTTTATGGTGTGCACCTATATTATTTAAAGAGTATTATATATAGACCCTATGACATTTAATATAATTAATTCAATTATTATCATGATATTATAATTATAACTAACTTTGGTTTGTTCATTTTTCTAAATACTTAATGTCACCAATGTCGTAAGGGTTTTAACATGGGATCTCATTAATTACCCTGGATTATTCATCTAATAAATAAATCTTATTATATATACCAAAATATACACTATTTTTCATTTAATATGTTTATTTCAATATAATAAATGTTTTCTATTTATTCTTCTATATTGATGTACACTATATTTCAAAATAATGTTTTTATTAAGAATCCTCTTTATTTATATATTCAAACAAAAATAGATTTTTATTCTGAAATCATGTAATCAAAATATATTTTAAAAAATATTCCAAATATAGTGAAAATTATTTAATAAAGAAATTTTTAAACTTGTTTAAAATTTTAAAAATGTTTTAAATGGAATCCAAATGATGTTTTCTAAACAATTCCTTTTATGCTTTAACTGAAAATTTGAAAGGAATCTTAATTTTAATTTGTACATCATGAACCATATTCTTTATTGTCATAAAAAATTAATAATTTTAAGTTTCCTTTAGAATTAACAAAGTCTGTTTTTAAAGAAAATAGTTTTGAATGTGTTTTATGTTTTAAAAAGTGTTTTTCAAAGTGAAAATTACATTTTCTTTAATGAATGTTTTAAACATTTTTAAAAAATAATTTTCTATCTAAGATAACATATATTGATTTTACATATTCATTTTTGGGGATATGATCCAAGTAAACCATTGTTTTTATTTCAAATATTTATTTTGTTTATGATTTTCTGATGTGTATAAAACATGTTTCTCTTATTTGGGTTAAAAAATTAGTAAATTTTTAGGAAACCTGATTCTTTTCATGGGTAATATTATGATGAACTAATGAAATTTTAATCAAATATGTCTTTCTACCATATGTTTGGATATAATCAAATGATTTTGAAAACAATTTCACTTCATGGGTTATGATACGATGAATTTTTTTTTGATTTTTTGGCACACATTCATATGATATTCATTATTTGATGGTTGTGACCTATATCATATTCCAA
Source organism: Viscum album (assembly GCA_963277665.1). Classification (NCBI taxonomy): domain Eukaryota; kingdom Viridiplantae; phylum Streptophyta; class Magnoliopsida; order Santalales; family Viscaceae; genus Viscum; species Viscum album. The sequence continues at coordinate 779,628,752 of OY728132.1, forward strand.
TTCATTGGGTAAAGATTTATATCTCATGAGAAATATAGAGAACTAATTGTGAGGTAACCCTACTCAGTATGAGTCTTCATTTACTATTATGTTCTTTAAAGTAAACCTTGACTACTATGATAGTTTGGGTAGTGAACACATTCTATTATAATAGCATTAGAAGTAGGGATGGATTATTATGGAATGATTCTATATTATTATATGTATGACAAAAATTTTGTATCTTATGAAATTGTTATACACTCATGGACTATGTTCAATGATTTCTTTTCGATTCATGTCCTAAGAACATCCATTATTTTTGGTATGACTCTATATTATGATCTTTGATATGTGGTATGTGGTTTTAAATTTTTATAATCATGTTCATATACCCTTATGTTCATTTTAAGCTTACATATCTCCCTCGTTTATCATTACTGATCATATTATCTATCCCCTTATTATGTTTCATTTCGTAGGTTGTGAATAAATATATTATGTTTTATGTGTCCAAAAATGATGTTATTTATGGAGAACTTAGTGACAGATGATTTAATTTACATATGAACAAGTTGTTTATGTTTCCATATTTCCAAATTCATTATACCTCTATAGTAATCAAACATGTGTTTGTATTATGTAATGAATTTGCATCTAAGAAGATGTAATATCTATATATAAAAATAATGGTTCACATTAGTGTATGAGAATATTAAATTATAGTATATATTCGTTGAAAATGTTTTTGAAGAGAAATAAATTATTTATTTTCTATAAAATTATTTTTTTATAAAAAACTATGAAACATGTAATATCATTATATTTTAAAATACAACTATGTTATAAATAATATACAACATGAAACACTTAGCTGATAGTATGAAAACCAAATATTTCATACATAAATATAGTTCTATTTCAATGAATATTCTAAAAAATCATGAATACACGTGGAAAACCCATAAAGGTTTAGTGTATTTGAATACTAGATACACATTATTCTTGTTTAATGAAAGATATTAAATGTCTCCCAAAATTATCTTTCTATTTATTACTCTTCAAATACATACCCTACTTAAATCATTCTTCATAACCTAGTGTAAAGGAAGCATAATAAAGGGTGAGCTTAGGTTCTCAGTAAGGGAAAATATGGGAGTTATCGGCATAACATGAACATAATGGTTTGAGAAGAAGATATTTTAATAAAATAGACCCTGCATATCATTGATCATAAACTTGAGTAATGGTATAAATTTTTTTAGTTCACAAGTCATGAATCATAAAGTAATCTAAGAACATGAACCATGAGAACATAACATTAGTATAAGGAATAGATTTTTCGCATACACATATACGGGTAAAATCATACCCAAACTATTTAAGATAAATTATAAAAATAAACATAGTGTATTTGGTTCACCCCCCAAAACTATTATATTTGAAAACAATCAATCGTATGAATGTCATCGTGGATTGGGTTTACTTTCCAAACCACTTTAGTAGTCATGGGTCACTCCCATGACTATCATAGCAGACGAAGTCCCTTAATAAATTGTGTTGAATACCCATTATATTCATGTTTATATGATGAGATATAAATATTATCCCAATGTATTTGAGTCTGATATTAGTCCCACCCATTCTTGGTAGTAATGTTAATAATGTCCTTGATTATAGCCTAACCACCTTCCTTGGGTATAACATTACTATTGTTACATTGTGAAAATGAAACATATATATGCCACATGGTTATAAAACAATCATCACTTGGAAACCCATGAAAATAAATAGGTCTTATAAATAATTCTTCATATCAGAACCCATAAAAATAATAAGGTTTTATAAATAGTTTACTATAGCATAACTTGTAAAAAAATGAAGGGTTTCATAAATATTTCATCATTTAATTTTAGAAAAACACATTGAAATAGATTGGGTTTCATGGAAATATTATCATAATAAAAAAATCCACCTAAAAAATAATAATGATGGTATTTATGGATCATAACCCTAGTAAAGATCTCCTAACATTACAGTATGTGTCTTAGATGGAAATTTCTTTTGTAGTTTCACTTGGAATATTCCTTGAGGAAAATAACCATTTCACTTTGAACCCCAATTTTAAAAATTAAAAGATCAAAAGATATGTTGGAAATAATCTTCATTAAGAAAATTCATTGAAACATACAAATCATGATTTAAAATATTATGGGGTCATGAAAGAGGGAAATTTTAATCATGTCAAAAATGTTAAAATAATGATTCCTTCAACATTTTTGGTAAAATTAAAAATTTCATTGATTATAAAATTATATGAATATTAATTAAAAAAGGTGTAAAAATTAAAAAAATATAAAATTGAATTTTAAAAATTCATATTGGATCACTAAAACATTCTTGAATCATTTTTAGATAACAAGGTTATGGAAGAAAAGGTGTTTTCATATGAAAAGATAAACAAAGACTATTTTCTTCAAAAAAAATTGAATATTTTGTAGATAAATAAATTAAAAATAATTAATAAAGTTTATTTTAATGAAATAATAATAGGATAGTATAATTCATTATGTTTATGAGAAATATATAATAAAATTTTATCATTGAAATCATTGTGATAAACAATCCCGATAAATTATAAAACTGTAACATAACACACTTACCACTTAGGTAACTTTCAAATTGTAATAACCATGAAAGATTGAACCTTATACATATATTTATATCCCATTATTATAATGATAATATTCATAAAATACATTCATGTTTATTATATATACCACACAAAAGAAACAAGTGGTGATATGTCTCCCAGAAATGAATGAGAGACCAGATATCCCATACCATAAGTCTCAAATTTATTTTTACATCTTATAGCATAATTTATAATAAATTTATATTTATTATAAATCTATTCTAGAACTATAATTATTTATATAATACCATATATTATTTAATTATTTCTTTTTTATACCATTTTATTAGTAATTCCTTATTAAAATTATGTTTTGGATAATAACTGCTTTATTTTTCATGTAAGTTTTGATTTTGAATTTTTTGTCCTTTTAAATGATCATACTTACATAATATCTATAATTTAAACGATTATAAAACTATAATATAAATTTTAAACATATATGTGTTTATAGTAATCCATAAAAGTTAATGATAGAAAATTAAATACTCCATTCACAGAGAAAGCATGTTGTATGTATGCCTGAACGTTGTTTCCATTTTTTCTATGGATGGATTTAAATAAAGGTAAATACTATATATACCTTTCACATTATAATTTTTATTATATATAAATATAAATATGTTCATTAATCATATTCTTAAAACCTTCCATATAAGGTGTAAGTAAAGAATGAATCATAACACTTCATGAATAGGTTGTTATCCATACACATCAGTGGTGCTATCATATTATCACAGAATGGAATTTAATATGGTCTAAGTGATATTATAATTATAGAAGAATAATTATTTAAAAAAATAATATAAATGTGTTAAATATTTCACTATTTCCAGTCGAGTGAGGTGGTTACGGAAAATAAACATCACCAGTTTGTGAGGTGGTAGTTTTCTATGTACTCAATAGATGGTTTTTTCCATTTGATGGACGTTGAGACGAATATAAGTTATCATATAAACATAATAAAATCTCATTATATGTTAGATATAGGTGTTGTTATATTTTTAATATTAAGAAATTAATGAAGGTGGTAAGATGAGGAGTAAAAAAGAAAGAGCTTAGTGAAGACAATTACATTCGCTTGGAACAACATCATTTGGATAAATTATTAATTACTCTCAGGTTGTTCTTTTAGGAATAACATAATCACTAAAAATGGATAAGGATTTTAGGGAGATATTTTTATAGTTTTTGGTATAGATAAATATCCTAGGAGCTATAAAGGTGTGGGGAAGGAGGTGTCCTTTTACAATGGAGGAGTAGTGGAATTTTTGTAAATATAAATAAACAATTAAATAATAGAATGTAACATTCAAACATAGTTCCGAAAAATGGATAATTAAAGGATTTTATGGAATATATGGTGGATAAACACCTATAAAAACGATTTTATTAAGAAAATTATTCATTACCCATTAAGTTTACTTAATTTTACCATTTTAATTTCCACCATGGTCACTTGTCTTCTATTTATTTACCTAGGGGATTTCTCAATTAAGACAAAGAATTAAAGTATAATTATTATATAATTTTGACCCACTGGTCCCAAAATATGGAATTTATTTTATAAAACAAAATTTTTATAATTTTGGATAATAAATATTAACAGAAATTCATGTAAAGAGTGAAACCATGTTTTACACATTATCGTGTTAACAGTGTGTTTAATCTTTAGGTGTCGAAATAATTTTCATAAAAGGGTCATTGGTATATTAATTAACTATGAATTATATTTCTAAACATATAAAAAAATTGGTAAAGTAAATGATTTGTATGAATTTTAAAATATTTAATTAAATATTATCTATAATAAAATAAAAATAATGTCAATTTTTACACACTTCATATAATTTCACATTAAAAACATAAAGACAAAGGTTGAAATACAATATATTATTTTCAAAACTATAAATCATGTTATTTTTATATTCAAAGTAATGGAATACAATTATTAACTAAACTTACATTACATTTACTATTTTCATTATCATTTATTTTATTTTTATATTAATTAAAATTTTAATATGTTGGCATTGCATATGAATTTAATATAATTATTTAATAACTAAAAATTAAATATAAATTACCCCTATGAATTTAATTTCAATATGATATTAATGAAAATCAATATTAATTCTCATATTTAATTTTTCCCTAGCTGAAAAATTATCGAAATTTAAAATTGAGTGAGTGAAATTTTGTCTTTTTCATAACATAAATTATTACACTGGTCACCTTCATAAAAAAGTATCACAAAAGAATATAAAAAAGTATCTATGGTAATAACTATCTAAATATATCTATAAAATAGTAATTTAACATGTTTTTAGGTATTTTTAAAACTTATCATTTTAGTTTACCCCAAGTAAACAAATTTTAACCTTAAACACAGTAATTAATTGTTAATATTTTAATTACTCATTTTAAAAGAAAATAAGTTTAAATTAGTATAGATTATAAATAATTATGATTCCAAATATGGAGTTTATTTTTATAAATTACATTCACATATTTTTAAAATTTTTATTTATAATTAATTCCATAGATGTGATAAAAAATGATTCTCTTAAAATAAACTATTTCTATGTATATAAATTATTAATAAGAAAATAAAAAATTGATTTGATTTCAATGTTATAAATTATATTAATAAATATATTTTTTAACTAAATTTTACTTTTAATAGTTTTTAAACAATATAGAACTTTTTGAATTCAATAAATGAAATAGAGGTTTTTAATACAAATAATTTTTCAAAATTCATCAAAAAATTGATATTTAAATAAAATTATCCAAAAATAGACCTAAGATGATTTTTTTATTTTTATTCAAAGAATTATATTTTTATTTTTAGATAAAGAATCTAAAATTTTCAAAAAAATATATAAATTTTCTCCAAAGAAAAATAAAACAAAATTTTTGTGAAAAAAGTATTTTTGAAGAATATAAAGGCATTACTAAAACATAGTAATTATTTATTTATATATATATTCTTTATGTAAAAAAATTATACAAAATTTTACAAAATGTTGTTATTCATACTCATACCTAAAAATGTAATTTATATGTTAAAATTTTTAAGATTTGATTATTATATTAATAGTATAACGTGATTCTTAAATTTTAACGTGGCGTGTAACGTAAGATATCGAAGAAATTAAATTTATTTAAAAAACATCTTTTAAAAGTCATTCAGTTTTTACATTATATCCCACTTAAAATGAATTTTTCTATCTAAAATATATCACTTTGGGGAAAAAAATTAAGGACACTTCTACCTCATTATGTCCTCAGTTTCCCACATTGACTCTTTAATTTTTTTGTTTTTTCAACAAAACATTAAACTGATGAATGGTCTTATTTTATAACACTTTCTCTATATAAAATTGAATCGCCACAATTTCTTCCTCATAATGAATATAATTCTATAGTGGTACATCCTTTAATTTCATCACACATAATGTATCATGTATGTACTTCATTCGGAGAGATACATGGACGACACTATTAACTTAAGAGATATTTGGTGGAAGAACTTAATTACAAGATACTATCATGATATGACTATGAATTTCAAAGGGGACCAAATATCAAGGGGTAAACAATCATATATATTATATGAAAGTTTTTTCCTTTGCTTGTGATTTGATCAATTTCTACTACATCCATAAAATGAATATATGTGAATAATTTTATGTTCCTAAAGCATTAAAATAATCATATGATCTATAAATCAATCATTCAACCTCTAAATATTTACCAAAAAAATTATCACGAGATATCCAATAATGTATATTTTTAATCTTAGTCTCTTCCATGAATATTTAACATCACGTCTCTTCAAATTTTGACCAAAATTTGAATCCAAAACTTATAAATAAAGTCACTAAATTTCAAAAATCAACTTATCATTAATCCCCCAAATAAAATGAAATATACCTTTATATTATATACCAAATATGAGAGTAAATTGATCATATATTTTTTAGAAACAAGTTAACATACAAAACTACCAAAATACCTTAATTGAAAAATATATTATTTTAAAATTAACTCGTTCTTCATTTCATAAATAAAATCAAATATTATTTAATATATTCTATAAATCAAAAAATATAGTAAACTCTATAAATGATAAAATATTTTTTTTCAAAAAATCATTAATCATTTTCAAGGTATTAAATAATATACTATTTTACTTATCCATATAAATAGTATATTAACCCCAACATCATTATATCTTCATCAATAACATATTAAATGTTTTTTTTAATCTTAATCATTTGTTTTAAATAAACATCACCTTTCCAATTAATCACATTTCTAAGTCATCAATACCATTCAACATATTCTTAAAAATCCTTAACATAAAACTTATATAGAAAATTATTTATATAGTTCATAATTATTGAATTCAAATACATAAATACTTCAATCATTCAACTTCATTATTAAATCATCAATTATGTATGGACCTGTATTTTTTTCAGACTGCAGTGTTGACCAGAAAATTAAATTTTTTCTTTTAGATACTCATGAATGGTAAATTGGTCTTTTACCCTATAATATGATCTCAGATGATTTTTTAGACAACACCATTGGTCTGGTAATATGGTGTTTACCCTATGATAGTTGTTTTGTGGAAACCTGAGCTATTCAAATTTTAGAAGAATAATTAATATTTAATTTATTAAATATTAAATACTAAATTGTTAGAGTAAGGTTCTTTTGGACATTACATTTTAACAAAAGTTTTGGATTGAAATTTCATTTATTTCGTTTAGTTTTGAATGGGGAGTTTATTCTAGGTGAGGCATAATCTCGTGTCAGACATCAGGGTCGGCCCATGCCCCTTTTTATTTTCTTTCTCTTTCTTTTCTTTATTTCATTTTCTTTTAATTATTTTCCTTCCTCCATCTCGCAAACATCTCTTGTGGGGATCATCCTAAACTTCTCAACCGAGAGAAAAAATATAGGTTAGAAGAGAGGTAGAAAAGAAGAGAGGGAGGATCCATTGTAGAGCTCTCGATGAGTTGGATCAACATACGACGGTTATGGACCGTGAAATCAAGAGAGGATTCAGCAGTTTTCGGACAATGTTATGATTATTTATGTTATTACCATAAAACCCCTTTATATTTATCATTTCCTTAATATATGACTCTTTTATTCTCATACGTGTCCCCTAGTGTCATCATCTGTTTATTTTGGGGTTTAAACGGTGGCTTTGAGCGATCTGGAGGGTTTTCTATTTGGGAAAACCCGATAACATGACGTGTGGTTTCGGGGAACATTCCTTGTGTTTTTCTCATTGGGGAAGATAATTCTTAGGGAGTATACATCATGTATAGGGATGTACCTTCCATGTACTATTAATCAGTCATGTTTCTGAGTAACAGGTTAGGAAAACCTGTATATGGGAACATGGTTATGTGGAGTACAACGCCATATGCCAAATGGGTTGCATGTCAGGTAGGAGTACACGACATAGGCAAGTATACGGCCAGGTCAGTTGATGGACATAGTGATGTAAACTGTTTTGGGTACATATCATCTTCCATCTTTACACATCGTGTTCTTGGGGTGCTTACACACCTAGGCCGACAAGCGTATATGCCCATGTTGGCCACTGGGAGTACACACCGTGTAATGATAGTGACGTGTCATGTACTACCCGTTTTTAACCCTTTGAGGTTTTTTTGTATCTACATTACCCAAATATTTAATTAGACCAAAGTGTAGTCCATTATGTGTATTTTTTCACATATATTGTGATGGTGAATCCTGTGGAGTGATCATAGGACTCCTAATGGGTTTTTTTATGATTATACCTAAATGGAAAGTTTCTTCCTATTCTAATCGAAATTCAGTTGTCTCTTGAGAATAATAAAGGGTGTGAATGATAGGTTTTTTTATACCAACCTAATTTAAATATTTTATTAGAGATGAGTTATGATATATCTACCATGAAATATTACTTTTAATGGTGTTCCCCTTCTGAGATGTGAGCTTATGGCTGATGAGGTTGTGAGAGCAGTTTTCATCGAAGGTCTCATGTAGGATGCCTCTATATTTTATCTAATTACCATGGATCCCCTGAGGGATGACTTTGCTTATATGTTGATCTAGGGAGTCTGTTTTTGGATCCCTTAAATGTGTGTTATACCATGGATCCTAAGTAGGATGCCTCTTTCATTCTTTTTTGTTCAAGGGTCCCATGTCAGATTCCTCATTTTCCTTTTTAAGATAAGTCTCCCCACCATGATCCCTTCACTCATTTTACCCTAGAGGATCCCATGTATTATGCCTCTTCAGTTCTTGACTTGAGGGACCTAGTTGGTGCTTGGTTGTTTGACCAATCCTATGTTATACATTTGGTTTGTGTAGAGATGGTGTTTGGTTGTCACTGTAGAACTTGTGTGGCACTAGTAATCCCATGCGTCACTAGTGGTAGTGCTGGTTTGGTTGTTCGGGCCAACCTCACTCTATTTTATATATATTTTACATGGTTATTACTTATGAAATGATGCTACCAGATGTTCATCCTGGGTGGTAAATATTGATCCTAACACGAGGCATCTTTCTTTCGATTGGGGTGCCCAAACATTCTTCAAGGGATCTATATTGCTTATTGGAGTGCCAAAATATTCTTACATAGCATTTGGATTCTAAGAGAAGTTATTTTTGATATTAAATGGTATACTAATAGGTACTACCTGGGACATGGTTGTTGATCTTAGATGTTTTTATATTTTGGTATTTATATTTTTTGGATGCCCGGATGTGCTTCAAGGGATCCATATGATTATGGGTGGGAGGAGATTTTACCTGATTCTAGTTATATATATGATTATGGGTGGGAGGTGGTTTTACCCCATGCAATATATATATATATATATATAGGTGGGAGGCATTCTTACTACACATCATCTATGTATTCAATATCTAAGGCTAGAATGTCAGGATCAAGTGATGGTAATTGGACCTAGGTTAGGGGTAGGCCATGAGAGCCCCACAAGGAATTTGGATGGCGATGGTACATCCCAATACACCCCATAGATATTCATTCTTATATGCAAAGAGACAGTGAGGGACCTTGATCCTCATATAGGGGAAGTCTATTAGATCCCCCTAGAATTTGGATGGAATTGGTGGCTCTCGATCCACCCCATAGTTGTTCATGATTGTAGGTCAAGAGACAGTGAGGGATCTTGGACATAGGTTAGGTGTAGGTCATGAGATCCCCTTGGATTTGGACGGTGGTGGTATGTCCCGATCAACCCCATAGTTATTTATTCTCGTAGGTCAAGAGATAGTGAGGGATCTTCTACCTAGGTTAGGGGTAGGTTGTGATATCCGCCCCATGAATTTGGATAGTAGTGGTGCGTCCGGATTCACCCCACATATTTCTATACATTTCGGTCAAGAGATTGTGAGGGATTTGGGACCTGGGTTAGAGAAAGTCCATGAGATCCCACTTAGAATTTTGATGGTGGTGGTACATCCTTATCCACCCCATATATATATATATATATATATATGTATGTATGTATGTATATATATATATATAAGGTTGACTTGATCAGACTTTCCCACCACTGGATGACGTAGTTCTATATCGATTGGGATTATAGACCCAAGGATCGAATGTTGTTGGTTTTTATGTTATTTTTTTCACTTACGAATGAATTTTATATCTCTGTATATATGTATAGGTATGTTATTTTAGATACATATTCCTATAGTTATGGAATCTATGTGGCACATTCCCAGTTGACCAGGATTACAGACTTGAGGTTTGACTATGGCTTCACGTTTGGTTTTACTGGACCTTTTTAGTCGTGCCTTAGCTAGGCTAGGAAACTTATTTGTTCATACACTTATAGCTGCACATTTATAAGCAAATTTTCAGAGCAGCATAATGAGAATATTTTTCACCCTTTCACATTCTACTTAGTGTATGCGTATAAATTTTGTCTTATTTTTTTGGTTTAGAGGGAGATGCACAGTGGATGGGTTAAGGACCAGTGTTTCATGTTTCAGTGGAGATGCTCATGTGGTTCTTCTGATCAAGCTAGTATAGATAAATAGTGTCTAGGGACTAGGTGTTTGTTCTGGATTAGAGTTTGTAGTAGATCTCAGTACATTTACTTTAGATTTAATTTGTACTCATGAATCTGTATGGTCGGCCTAGTAGGTGACCATTGTTGAATTGTATGGATAGATATTCAGGCATGTAAAAAATTTCATTTATTAATACAAGATATTCTATTTCAGTTATTTATTTCTTATGCACTCTATTTTTTCACTACTTTTTATGATACATAGCTATTTCCACTATTTTATTACTCTAAAATGAGGGCATAGTCTCCCCACTATCAAACCCTATTCCCTCACTGCAAGTCGGTAGCCTATGGTATACAATGAGGTGCGCTTGAGGCCTTGTAACCCACCAGGTTGGAACACCGGTCTAGTGGCATCTTGATTGGGACATTTCTATGTTGTATTAGAGGTGTTCTTTTCTTTGTCTTTTCTATTTGTTATATGATAAAAATAAGTATTAGAAATGTGTCAGAATGTGTGACAGATATAGGATTGGTCCATCGAGGACACTTGTTCCGATAAAAATTCATGGTTTCTAATGATTGGGATTATTGTTCTGATCTATGGTGTTATAGTTTTATGTGATTTTCCCTCTGATCAATTTACATGTTGTTTGGATGTTATGATTTAATATGGATCTCTACTTCTTGTTCATTTCAAAGAGGTCAGTTATTGATTTTCACTATTGTCCAGCAAAGGCAAGAGGCATCTCATGAATCATATTCAGTTTGTAGGATTCAAATCATATAGGTTTCCTAGTGTGGGATTTAAATAAAGATTTAGTCCTTTTGTCCTACTTACACATCTATTTTTTATTCTAATAATAGGTTATATGGATCTATGTTGAGGAATTTTTTGTGAGGCTAATGACTCGGTCCTACTATATGGGGGTGTAGAGACCTAGTAGGTCGATATGGCATGGTCTTCCTTTTTTTTGTACCAATTATAGGGTTTTTTCTTAGGTTTATTATAATCTAGTAGGATCAGTGAGTAAAATGATGATAAGTAACAAGATTTTTCTTATGAACTGGACCTCTAGGTCGTGTTTCTGTATAGGGATGATCGACGAGTGAAAGTTCGGTTTCTCTTCTATGTTTGTTCTGTGACCCCCAGGGGGAAGTTCCTTTTAAGGATGCTCGGATATGATCATCCCTTCAATGTCTATGTTTCTAGTTATTCTCATCATTGTTCATTGTGATATTTACCTACTTTTGAGTGGTTTTTGTCATTTGGGGGTGGTGGTTAGAACTTATGACCATGTTTTGAGGCTTTTATATAGGGCTAGGTGGGAGGCCTAGAGGCCCTTGGTTTTCACTCAAACCCTTATATGTCTACGCCGGGTTTTTTCAATGGTAGCCTGATTTAGAGGTTGGCCCATATTTTTATATGCCTTTTTGGGAATTGTTATAGTTTGTATGCTTCTTTTGATATCTAGGAATGGTAGGTGCTTAAGTTTTTATTATCGACATGTTGATTCCTTAAGATTTAGATGAAACACCATAAGTGCTTGTTTTTCAAGACTTGATTTGATACGAAGGACTATTTGGGTGCCTGGCCTGGTCGAATAGTGTTTCAAATTTCTCTAATATAGTCAGATCATGGGTAGACACTCATGACTGTAATGGCATCAGGTGATAGGTGGTTATGGAATATATTGTAGCACAGGTGAGATTCTCAGTTTTGAAGAGTGGTTCCATGGAAACTTCTAGATTCATTAGACTGAAGTTCCATGTATCATGGCCAGAGTAGATTTGTAATGGATGAATCATTGGACTATGAGTCAGGTGAAAAAGATACACGTTGTTTGAGCATGTTATTGTTTGAATCATTAATCGTTGATTGGATGAGAGAAAGATGAGAATAGATATAGTGAAGACTTATCTAGGGATTTGATCCTGAATGTTGTGAAGAATTTCCATCCATGGTAAGGGTGACATCATGAAATGAATCAAGTACTATGAGATGATAGACCCATGGCTGAGTCCTGGTCAGGTTCTGATAGGATGGTGATCATAGATTGGAGGGATTTGTGCATTCCCTGGGTGGAATCTTTGTGTACCCTTGTTAGAGGAGATTATTATCTATGTTAAATATTATTGATTATTCTTAGATATAATTGGCCATAATTCAAGCTTCCTTTCATTCTAAATGTCCTTCCCTAGGGGAAAAAATAATCTATTGAGGTTACACTCTTGGAGTTGTGTAACATAAGCCATATAGTGTGGAGTGAACCATTGTTTTTTTAGGGTGGTTACCCTTATTTTCAGTTTAAATTGTTAATTTTTCATGATAATTTTGTCTTGGTGTTTCATTTTGAGATGGAAACAAGGGTATTCCAATGGTGGGGAGTACCAGATCGGTTGTAGTTAAATGTCTTCTGTGTAGGATATGATTTTTGATGCTATAACGATGGTTATTGGACTGTATAGGTAGCTTGGATTTGAAAATGATTCGGTTGAGAGAATGGATTCTATTCCTTTCACCAAAATACTTAGAGAAGATAATTTTTCTGGTAGGGAATTTATAAGGACCCACCTTTTTTTCAGACTGCAGTTTTGAGAAGAAATTTGAATTTTTTTCATTTAAACTCTCATAGGGGGGTAAAGGTCTTTAACCAATTAGTTGATCTCCAAATTTTTTATGATCACTTCATTAGTCCAAATATGAATATTTTAACATAGGAAAAGAGTTTGGTATAAATCTAAGTCATTCATATTTTAACGGAATGATTAATATTTAATTTATTAAAAATTAAATATTAAATTGTTCGAAGAAATTGGTTAAACTAAAAAAAATTTAATAAATAATATTATTCATATTATATCTTCTATATTGATTCCAAAATGATTATTTTTTCCTAAGCACTGCATAAACTTGATTTAGGCACCGGCGCTAGCCAAGACCGATTTTTCTTTTCTTTTCTTTTATTTTTCATCCTTTTCACTCGTTCCTTTTTATTCTATTCCTTCCTCCTTCTCACTGATGCCTCCAATGAGTATCCTACAACACTACTTCAATGGCAGAAAAGGGACAGGGAGAAATAAAGTGAGATAGGAAAATAGGGAGGATCCGTCACAGAGTTATTGATGGGATGGATCAATGTGTAGCAGTCGTTGACCGCAAAATCAAGAAAAGATTCTGTGATTTCCACCCAATGGCATGCCCATATATATTTTTACAAAAAAACACTTTATATTTGTTATTTTCTAAATCTAGTCCCCTTTTATGTTCTTATGTCTCTATTATTGTCCAAATCTGTTTATTTGGGCGTCTAAACGGGGGTTTTGGGTAATCTAAAGGGTTCTATATTCGAGAAAACCTTATAACATAGCGTGTGGTTCTAGGGAACACATTTTGAGTTATTCCCATTTTGAAAAGATGATGTTTAGGGAATACACGTAGTGTTTTGGGGTTCACATGCCATTTACTGGTACTTGGTCATGTAGCCTAGTACCCATCCAAGTGAACTTGTGTATGGGTATAAGGTCATGTGGTATACACAGCCAGACCCCGTGTGGATTTAACGCCATGTAGGAGTACATGGATAGGCCATGTATATGGATAGGATGGTTGTTGTAAACAATCATGTACCCCATTTTAGGGTACATGTCATGTCCCTTCTCTACACGACATGTACCTGCTAATTTTCACACCTAGGCCATTGAGACTAAAATCCCATGTGGGCAGTTCGGAGTACGCGCCATTTACCATGGGTGACATGATGTGAACTACCCCTCTTCAACCTTTGATTATTTTCATGTCTACTTTCCCCAAATTCAGAATTGGACCCTATAGTAGTCTGTTCTGAGTATTTTTTTCATGTAAATCAGGATTCTGATTCTTTTTGAGAAATCAAAGGACTTCTAATGGGTGTTTTGAGGAATCTACCTAAATGGAGAGGTTCTTCCTCTAGTAATTGAAATTATTTTGTATCCTGAGAGTGAGGCATGGTGTGAACAAGAGGTTGGGTATTTAGACTATACTAGTTGATACATTTCATTGGAGATGATATATGAGTTATCTCTTGTGACATAATTCTTTTTGAGGATGTTCCCCTTGTGAGACATTCCCTTCTGGCCTATGAGTTCATGAGAAAAGTTGTTGTCAAGGATATTGGGTTGGATACCTCTATATTTTATCTGGTTACTAAGGATCCCCTAAGGGTTTCCATTTACTACATGTTGACCTAGGGAGTCCTTTGTAGGTTCCATGTCCTGTGTTTTGTATAACAGATCCCAATTAGGATGCCTCCTCTTTGCTTTTTCATTCAAGGATCCTGTGTACGATTGCTTCTTTACCTTTTTCAGCTATGTATCTTGAGTAGAATTCCTCTACTCTTGTTTACCCGAGAGGATCCCATGTAGGATGCATATTTCTCCCTTGACTTGAGGGACCCAATGGGTGCCCTATTGTTTAAAAAAACCCTAATTTGTATGTCACTTTTGTGTGGAGATGGTGTTTAGGTGTCATCGTAGAACATGCATGTGTTGAACTGTTAAGCCCATGGAGTTGTGGTTGTAGTGTTGGTTTTGTCATTCATGCTACCCTCACTCATTTTTTATATCTTTTACATGTTTTTTTCAAATCTAGTGATGTTACCATAGGTGATTCCTAGTTGGTGGATTTTTTGTCTGACATGAGGCGTAATTCTTTCTATTGGGATTGCCAGACGTTCTTCCTAGAATATGTATTTCTTTTTAGCATGCCTAGACATGCTTAACGGGGATCAGGATTCTGAGACATATTATTTCCAATATTGAATGGTATACCCATATGTACTACCTAGGACTTTGGTGCTGAGCCTGAATGTATATATATTGGGGTATATATTTTCTTGGGATTCCTATATGTGCTTCGTGGGATCCATATGATTATGCGTGGGAGTCAGTTTTACCTCATTTTAGTTATATGTATGATTGTGGGTGGGAGGTAGATTTACACCATGATATATATGTGTGTGTGTGTGTGTGTGTGATTGTGGGTGGGAGGCATTTTTACCCTATAAAATCTATGTTTTTTATATCTAATGCATTAAGTTCAAGAGATAGTAAGGACTCTTGGACTTTGGATAGAGGTAGGGCATGAGAACCCCCCCCCCCCACCCGCTAGAATTTGGATGATGGCGGTATATCTAGATCTGACCCATATATATTGATGCTCTTAGGTCAAGAGATAGTGAGGAATCTTAGACATGTGTTAGTGGTTGGCTTAGAGAACCCCCTACTATTTGGATGGATATGGAACATCCCGATCCACCCAATAATTATTCATTATTGTAGGTCCAGATACAATGAGGGATCTTGGAACAGGGTTTGGGTTAGACCGTGAGAGACCCCTGAAATTTGGATGGCATTGGTACGTCCTGATCCACCCCAAATATATTTATAGTTGTAGGTGATGAGATAGTGAGGGTTCTTATAATAGGGTTACGGGTAGGCCTTGAGATCCCCCTAGAATTTGGAAAGAAGTGGTACATCCCAGTCCACCCCACATATATATATATATATATATATACATATAATGTTGACTTGAGAAGAAATTCCATCCATGGGATAAAGCAGTTATATATCGATTGGGATTATGGACACAAGTATCAATTGTTGTTGGTTATTATGTTATTTGTTTCACTTGTTCATGAATTCCATATCTAAGTATGTATGTATAGGCATGGGAATATACATACATATGACTATAGATTTGGAAATCCCTCGAGTCACATTTCCAGTTGACCGATATTACAGGCTCGAGGTTTGGCTATGGTTTCGTGTTTGGTTTTACTCACCCTTTTTAGTTCTTCCTCTGTTAGGCAAGGCAGTTTACTTTTGCATACAATTATAGCTTAACATTTATAGGTTTCTTGTTGGGGTGGCCTACTAAGATTATTTCTCACCCCTACATGTGAACCTCTATTTACGTGTAGAACTTTTTTCTTCTTTTTTAGGTTGAGCATGATATTCATGTAGGATGGGTTGAGGCCATGTGTTTCTTATTTGAGTGGAGTTTCTCATGTGGTTCTACGGATCTGGTAGGTGTATTTCGACAGAGTCTGGAGACATGGTATGTGGTATAGCTTGGAGTTAGTAGTAGATCCCCATACTTTTACATTCAGTTTCTTTTGTACTCATGTATCAGTATGGTTATCCTACTGGGTGTCTAGTGTTTTATTTTTTGGATAACTATTCGGGATTTTACAACATTTTGGTATTATTACCACATGAGCTATATCAGTTTTTTACTGATTATAAACTCTGCATGTTTACTGTTATGTATGATACATATTTATGTATAATATTTTCTAACTCTTATATGGGGCCATATTCTCTCGACTATCACACCCGAGACCCTCAGTGCTAGTTAGCATCATTTGGCATATGGGGAGGCACGCTTTAGGCCTTATATCCCACCATCTCGGAGCACCAGTCTAGTAGCATCCGGGTCAAGACATTAGAAATTATGATTCATCATATTATTTCATAATATATCCTTCAATTTATATACCATTTATAGTATATTCATCATCAACAATAAAACATTGACATGTACATCCTTTTTTATCTTCTTCGTGAGCCTCCCCCAATGACTTAGATTTGTATAACACCCACAATTCAACATCTAAAACATTAAACCATTTATGATACCCTATGAAAACCATTATCCTTATCCATTTTATTAACTAAAATTTTTATTTTTAATCAAGAATAAATACACCATTCCCTTATTCTCTACACAAAAAACATCTACTCATTCCTTTGAGACCTTCCCTTCATTTCTTCTTCCCACATTATCAACATATAGAAAAATGAATCTTTTTTTCATCCATGGTCTCCACCACCCAAAATCTAAACAATCTATATCCTTCTCTTATTTGGTGAGTCTAATAGTTGGTTAAAGTGAACATTTTTAATGAAATTTCTTAATAATTGATTAGGAATATTCACAATATTCTTCACTCCATCCATTTCCCCATTCGGTTTCTCATCAGCACTTTGTCTATCACATTCAACATTAACAAAGTTAATTCTGGTTCTCACTATTGACTAAAACCAAAAAAATACTGTGTAGAAAAAACTATTCATAGTGTGAAACCACTTAATCATGAAAAATCCTTCGTAGGATGACAAACTCATGACACCATCTATTTTATCCATGACACATTTGGTTTATCCTAGTTCATCCGGGGTTATAATCTATTTAAATACTCTATAACGATTAATAATGATAATGTGGACTAACCATGGAATATCCCCCCGAGTGTCAAACTAGGGGTGAAGTATGGGAACAATTACTATGCACTAGAATGGTAGATGAGATATACTCTAACAACTCTTATCTGGGTTGTAGACACTAGATTAATATATGCCAAACCCACATCCATTTTCAGTATCTAGACCAGGTTGTAATTTCTTAGAAACCACTCACTCTATCCTTCAAACAAATTATAGGCTATTTTCTTATTATTTTACTTATCCATAGACTTATAGTTAGATATATCCTTAGGGATATCACTATCATTTTATCATCCTATTTTATAATTTTTAACTAAACCTTTTCACTGATACAAAATATGATGATCATGTATTTTAATATATAAATATTATGTCTCTTTAGATGAATACTCAATAAATTAAAAAACTAAAGACCTGAGGATTATAATAGTTTATTTTATTTGGATAATATATACAAAATCAAATTATTCAGGAATTATATTTAATATATCCCACAATTATCTCACCATTTGGTACTCTGCATAGACATACACTACATAAACCATTATTCATAACCTGGGGGAAAGGAAACATTGGAAAGGATGATCTTATGTTTTTAGTGATGGTAAACAAGGAATATATCAACATAACATGACAATGAGGGTATGAGAACATGATAATAACCATTGAAAATAATAAACTACATGTCATGGATTATAAACATTAGTAATGGAGTAGATTTTGGTAGTTTATAAGACATTAATCATAAAGGAATCAAATAATATGATCCATGAAAAGATAAATTTAGCATAATACATAGATTTTTTTCATTCACATAATCATAGAAAGTTATTTCCTTAGTAATCAAGATACATTAACAAGATTAACATAGTGGATTGTGTTCAATCCACAAACCATATTTGTTGTTAAGGTTCACTTATAGTACAATCATAGTTGATTGGGTTCACTCCCCATAAAATTATAATAGAGGACAATGTCCCTTACAAATCATGGTTAACTCCCCATTATAGATTTATTTATCTCATGAGATTCCAATAATTACCTAATCAATTGGAGGGAAATACAGGTTCCACCAATATTTGGTTATAATGTGACCATTATCCTTGGTTATAACGTAACCACTTTCCTTGAATATAACATAACCACTGTGACATAATGAAAAAAATAAAAAATGTGTGTCATCAAATTATAAAAAAAATCATCACATAAAAACCCATGAAAAGAAATGGGTTTCATTATGAATTAATCATATCATAACCCGTATAATGAAATCAGTTTCATAAAATTTTATTCATATAAAAATATATGGAAATAAAATGGGTTTCATAAATATTTGATCTTGTATTCAAGGAAAAATCCATATAAAAAGAATGGGACATATGGAAATCTTATCATCATAATCACAATCCACCTCAAGAAAAAATATAAACAGTATTAATGGCTCATATCCCTAGTAAAACATTTGTAACATAAAAGTATTTCAACTTAGATGGAAATTTTTTTGATGATCACTTGGAATATTTCATGAGGGAAATAACCTTTTCACTTTGAAAAACACATTTTTAAAACTAAAAGTTCAAAAAACAATGTGAAAATATATTTTTTTAAAACTCTTTGATACATATAATGTAATATTTAAAAATTAAGTGGTCATTATGGTGAGAAATTACATTCATGTCATACATATTTTAATAAGGATTTCATTCACATTTTTAGTAAAATCCAAAGGGTCCTTAAATGGAAATATGCATGCAGGTTCCATTTATTTTTTTTGTAAAAACAATAAGCATAAAATATTTATTTAAACAACAATAGTTTCACATTACATTATTCTTGAACATATTTTTAGAAAATATGGATATGGAAGGAATGGGTTTTGGATCAAAGAGATAAATAAATTCCAGTTTCATTAAAAATATTTATTTTGAATATTGAATGTATTAAAGGAATAAAGTAGAGGGTAACCCTATATTATCAATAAATAAACATAGGATAATAAAATCCAAGAATATATTTACAATTATATCATAATATTTCTTCATAAAAATCATAATTATAAACAATCCTGATAAACAATAAGATTGTAAAATAAAACTTTTACCACTTTTGTAACTATTGAATCATAATTAAAATGAAAGTGATAACATTAGATGAATATTTATATCCAACAATTTTTATGATAATAATAAAAAATAAATTCATGGGAAGTATATTAACCAGAAAAAAGAAACAAGTGGTGAATATGAAATATGTCTCCCATAAGTAAAAGTGGCTAGAAATCACTTTCCACAAGTCTCAACTTCCTTCATACATGTTCACACCTATTATAAATTGAATTTAGGTTTACTATACATTAATTAACGAAATATAATTATATATATCATACCATATATGATTTACTTAGGAAATTTTATTTTCTATTTATTGATAATTCATTGTAAAAATCACATTCTATATAATAACTAGTTTTTTATCATGTACGTTTTGATTTGGTAGTTTTTATACCATTTCATTGATCATGGATCCATAATCACCCTAATATCACAAATTCAATAAATAAAATATTTATTCAGTATATATAAATATAGATTAATCCATAAAAGTTATAGATAAATGGAAAATACATCATTCATGGAGACAGTAGCTCATACGTATACATGAAAGTTGTTTACATTTCCTCAATGGATGAAATTAAAGAAAAAAAATTACATATAAAATTTCTAGAATATTTTTTATTTCATAAAAAAAACTTATATATTCATTAAAACATTCTTTATTACCTTCCACGAAAAGAATAAGCAAATAATGAATCACAACTTTTTGTAAGTCAGTAGTTCACTATAAACATGAGTAGTGTTATCATAATCCCAAGAAATCATAATTATGATTTTATATATTATATATTAATTATTTGAGTATAATTATTTCATAAATTTCACATAAATATGTTCAATAAAACATTATATATAGCAGTGAGAGGTTGATATGGAAAATGAAAATCATCGGTTCGTGAGGCAGTTGTCTTCCATTAACACTATCATAAGATTTGTTTCCCATTTTATAGAATAGTATATGGTTTTTAAATTAACATAATAACATATAAATAAATTTTAGATAATGGTTCTATAATATTATAATTATTGATACTCGAATAAATGTGGTAAGAGGATGATTGATACAAAAGATATTAGTGAAGACAATTACCTATGCTTTGAACAACCTCCTTATGTTCTATTACTATGAACCATAGGGTTAGTATTTTGGGATGAAAATAACAATTGAACATGTATAAAGATATTTTGGATGTATTTATTCAGGTTTTGTCCTTTCCTAGTCACTTAGAAGGTGTGACGAAATGGGTTGGGTAGAGGTGGACTTTTTTAATGGAGGAGGAGTGGAATTTTTATAAATACCCAAAACTATTCAAAAATGGGAAGTCACCCTATCCAAAAGTGCCTCAAAAATTAATAATTAATGAATTTAATGGGATATATAGTTGATCATTACTTCCACCACAAAAAATTACAATTTTTTATTGATTTTATTTCGTAGTCATTATGTTTACTTAATTTTACCATTTTAAATTTTTATATGGTAACTGCATTTTTATTTATTTTCTTATATGATTAAACCATTAATCCTTAAAGTTAAATTATTATTATTACATAATTTTGTACCATTGAGTATAAATGTGAAATTCACTTTATAAAATAAAAATCCTTGGTGTTTGAAAATTTAATTTAAACCCATGTTCATGTAATGTAGAAAACCACATTTTACCCCTTACCATCGTAATGATGAGTTTACTATTTTGGAGTCAATATATTTACTAAAAAGTTCATTGGTCAACTAATATATTGTGGTTGATATTTTTAAAATTTTTAAATTAAATTGGAAATGTATTTTATTTTTATGAATTTTAATCATTTGATAAAATTTTATTTATTATATCAAAGATGGCTCGGGACTAGACATGTGTGGCCCCCAAAATTTATTTAATAATTAAAGGAAAAGAAAATAGGAAAGGGATAGCGTCAATAAACCCACACCCAAATAAAACTACAAATAAAAGGGATCAACATCACCACTATAACCAATGTCAGAAGATTCTCCACCATCTGCTGAATCCCATTCAATCTCTGAATTTTAGTGTTGCTTGATGATCGCAAAATACATCTCTCGAAGCCTTTGTTGATCCAAAGTGATATGAGGTTTGGTCTTGTTTGGATGATCTCACTTGGGAACAACATAATTAATTTTAGAGGCTCTAATAGAGGACCTGGTAGACACAATCTTTGGTAGGTTTGAATAATCCTTCATTAGTTTCCTCCCTAGGGGACCAGACATGAACCCCTAAACTTTTTTCTCTCTCCCATGCAGAGAGACATCCCTAGCCAAGGATTTCTCCCCACTAAAGACCTCCGACTTGCTGTTTTTAATCATTTTATCATAATTAGTGACATACCCCCATTTACCAATGATTTGAGAACCCCTAAAATGATTATGGATTTCCTATTGGGAAAGAATTTTTTTCCCAGGAGCTTGAACCATCATATCCACAACTAGAACTAAATGCAAGTCTTGAACCACCTTCTCCTCAAAAAATGAAATCCAATATAGTTGTCTCTGGTACACTTCCTACAGAATGATATGAGGGTCATAAATACCACTTGCCTCCTAAAATCCATGCCCCAAAACTGCATCTATTCCAAGCAGTGTAAATTATCCCCTTTATGGACCACTGGAACCAACTACAAGGCATACACCTTCAACTCCTCTTAGTCAGCATCATCAACCTAGTCTAATTTCTTATGATCCAACTATCGGTCTCCCTACCTCACATCCAGGTGTCTTCCCTTATTGCCTAATCTAGAATCCCGATCCACCACACTCCCAACATCATTTAAAATCATCTCACCATAAGAATTATTAATAAACTTCCCATTCTCTTCATTCATAACAACATCTAGTTGATTCACCGGGTCACGCATAGACGTAAGTCCCTCTGATGCATCCTACTATTGTTCAAGGTTGAGCTCCTCCAAGCCTTTAAACCAGTTTTGTAGAGGGAGTCCAACAAGTGTCTACATCACACTGCCAATGGGCACTTTCCCCATCCCATAAGAGTTCTCTTTGTCCTCCCCCAAAGCCCCTAGACAGGCCAAGATGGGAGGCTGCCTCACCGTTGTTGATTTCCCATCATCAATATCCACTAGATGAACAGATAATTCGAAACTTGCAGAATTTCTCATCAGAGCTTCATCACCACAAGAACTCCTCATATTCTTATCAAATTGCTCGGTAACCAAAACCCCCTTACCACACCCAATCCCCAAGTCATATTTCAGCCTTGAAAACACTGAATTCGCCTTCATCTTAGAGTGAAAGAATTGATAATCCTTCAAAGGAAAAAATACTCTACTGAAATAGCACACTAATAATTAATAATATACCTCACTCCATCACTATATTCCTCAAAAGCGAGCCACAAACCCCCATTTTACCTGCTTCGATGGATCAAAAGTGAACCAGAATAAACCAGTTTCTTGTAAGAAGAGAAAAATTCCACCCATGATTCAAAAATGATGGGTTGATTTAAATGAAATTACTCAACAACAATAATACACACAAACTCATTCGGTGGTCTCGATGTATCTACTTCAACAAAAACTCTTGGAGTAACAAGATGGAGAACTACTAGAGTCATTTTATCCAAATAAAGGTATATTCCCATAATATTCCCAAGAATACAAATGATAGACGAATTTGGAAATGGAAAGGGGAATTCTAGGAATCCTACCCAAGTAACAATATTTGATGATTCATGGTTCATATAAAGATCAAAACTCCACCAAGAGAGGAAGAATCAGACTTTGTTGCAGCTTCGAGGAGCTGAGGACCATGGATGGATTAGATCATAATCTATCAAGAATCGTATCATGATTTGGTATCTATAGAACAACCCCACCATTGCACGAACCTGAAGACCACAACCCCTGAATATAAATTTATATAAAGAGTCCATCGACGGCCATAGGTTCATGAACTAAACAACCATTGTCAGTCCATAAAGATAAGATTCCTCATTTAACTCCAGAATCGAGATCTGAAGTTTCGAGTTACCGTCACACAAACCGAGATGCTTAGGGAAAAGCTAAATTTGAGGAAAGTATGGTAGGAAATCGGAAACATAGATAGGGGTAAGGCACTCTGAGCTCCATAAAGAATCATTAAGGGTACATCCCCTATAGAAGGGGGAGGGAAAGGCATGGGGACCATTGACATCAAGCCAGTCGAGGAAGATCTCTCACCTAGAGCCCCATATCCTTTATTTATGTACTATCTTAATTATTATAAAATAACATTATTGTCAATTTTGGCCCTATTATTTTAATTTGACTCTAAAAACCTCATGTAAAATGTGGAATTAGAAAATAATGATTTCACAGCTATTTTTAATGTTATATTTATCTTCACAATTCATTTAATATTATAATAAATTCAATTTATATTATTTTTATTTTTTGTATCATTTTTTTCTATTATTCAAATCATTACTGCATTGGAACTGCTCAAGACATTGAAGAAATTATATAATTATTAAAATTAAAAATAAATTACTTCCATGAAATTAATATCATTATGCCTAAAATTTCAATCAATATTCATTCATATATTTATTTTCATTCTATGTTAACACATAATTGAAATTTAAAAGAATGTGGGTGATATTTTATTTTTTTTCATTACTTAAATTATTTCCCCGGTAAATTTCATGAAAAAGTGTCCCACAAAAACATAAAAAATCGATCCCATGGTTATAAGGGTCTAGATATCTCCATCCAATATAAATTTTATATGTTTTTATGCAATTTCAACCCTTTTATTTTTTGATATATCCCTAGTAAACTAATTTTAACCATAAATGTAGTAATTGACTTCTACTATTTTACTATTCATTTTGACAAAAAATTATGTTGACCATATTATATAATAATAATTATTCTTATTCAAATTATGGAATCAATTTTTTAAATTCTATTCATATAAGAGGAAAAAAATCTTAAATTAACCGGAGATAAAATGAAAAAACATTTTTCAAATGAGAAAATTTTCGTAAGTATTGAATGGTTTAATTTCCAAATTCAATATTAAATTAATACTAATTATTTAAATTGGATTAATAAATATATAATTGAATTAATTTTATTATAAAATATCATTAAACAATACCTAACTCAGTAAATGATTTACATGGAATAGAATTTTTTAATAAAAAAATAGTATTTTTTAATATTCACTGCAAAACTATTCATTAAAGAAAATTATTAAAAAAATCAACCAAATATAATTTTGATATTTTAATTAAAAAATAAATTTATTTTCTTCAAATATATTTTCTAAAATTTTCATAAATTAATTTCATTAATTTTTCTCTAAAATAAATAAGAATCACTTTTTAATAAAAAGGTATTCTGAAAGAATATAAAATGATTACTAAAAATTAAGTACAAGTTTATAAATATATTTAATTCATCGAATATTATTTTTACTTAGTTTCCAAAATTTTGTTTAACATATTCATTATGCTAAATTTAATTGCTAAATTATTATAGAAAATTTTAAATAATGAAATAAATATTATATCATGATTCATTAATACTCAGTGTCACAATTAATGCAAGCAATTAAAAAAATTAAATTTCTTTTCAAATAAATATTTCACATAAACTCGGTGTGTTATAGAAATAAACTAAACAATATTATTTTTTAAATATGTTCATTATAACCAATCCACTAAATTAGAAGGTATGAATTGGAATGAACACATTATGAAATATATGTGAAGTTTATACTCAATAAAAATATATTGATTAATTATTAGGATATAAACACTCAATTTTTAGTAAATCCATTTTATTCTTCAAATATATGAATTATTGAAAATTTATTTTTATTAATATCTATGAGAGATTACTAAAATTATCTTTTGGAACTTTTAGAAATTTCATTTGGTGAAATGAAATTAATTTTTGAATTGGGATATGATAATTATATTACGTTGTATTTTTTGTATTTTTTAAAAGAGATTAAATTTTCAATTAAAAGATAAAACTGATTTTTTAAAACCCATAATTTTATTTTCACTAAAAAATTTTAATATTATTTGAACTTCATATCAAATTGAAATAAGTATAGTTTAATTTGATGTAATTTAATTTAATTTTTTAACCATCATTATACTGACTTTTGTTATAATTATATTTTTGGGCCTAATAATGCATTCTTCATAAAATCGTTTTCCATTGAATTTTACGTATTTATATTAAAATTATTCTTTATCGCATATCGAAATTGAATCTTGAAAATGGATTCCTTATTTGGAATCAGGTGGTCCAAATTTTTGAAGTATTTCCATTTTATTTTTATATATTATGAATTGTAAAGTTATTAATATTTTTACCAAGGTAATGGGTAAATCAAGTAATTAAGGTTAAATAAATGATCATGACAAAATAACAACCCAAAAACTTGAATTAATTTTTTTGGATGAATATATATCTTTCATTATCGTCTAACTGTTAAATATATTACCTTTTATTTCCATTTATTTGATGATTTTAAAATTTTATATTATTTCATATAAAGAAAACTAAAAAATCCATTCTTCTTATTTTATTATCATTAATTTATTTACATAGAAATAAAAATATTAGATGTTCTAATATAAATATTAATTTAAAATATAAATAATATTTTTCATTATGGTAATTTATTATTAATTTTTAGTGATGAAA
Organism: Viscum album; assembly: GCA_963277665.1. Lineage (NCBI taxonomy): Eukaryota > Viridiplantae > Streptophyta > Magnoliopsida > Santalales > Viscaceae > Viscum > Viscum album. The sequence continues at coordinate 779,655,553 of OY728132.1, forward strand.
TAATTGTCTTAAATATTTATGCAACACTAATGTAGTTCTTCTGATAGATGTAATTAATTCAATAAAATTATTTTGAAAACTCTAAAAAAATATTAAAAGAGTGAAATTTTGAGTCCTAAAATTTTTTATGATAAATCTGATATATTATATAAGTTTGGATAATTTTTTATAAAATTTAATTATTTTCTTATATTTTTAAAAGTCAAGTTAAATGAATACATCCAAAAAAGACATTAATGGTATTTTATAATAATTAATATATTATTATATTATTTAAAATTCAATGAAATCATAGATTCATCTAAATGAATGTAATATGGTTTTAAACATAATTAGTGTCCACTTAATTTTAGTTTTTCATTTTATAATAACATTATTAACTATTAATGTGTTGAAACCATTAATATTGGGGAAATTATCAAAATGGTCGGTGATGGATAAAATTAATGATAAATGTAAAAAAAATCCAAATATTTTATGATGAGATTTATTCAACATAATAACATACTGTATTAAAATTATTTAAATCGTATTCCATTTAGGGAAGAAATATAATTTATAATAATTTAATTCTTTAAGAAATTCTAAGAATGTCCATATCCACTCTTATAAAAGGAAACCCCTTCTCTCAGTTCTTCACAAAAAATTGGGTAATATATATGAACCAACCACAACCCAATTATCTTTTAAAATTAATTATTTATGATCTAGTGTTTTTTTTCATTCCAAAATACCTACCTTTGGTCCCTTAAGAATATATCTAAGAAATTTTACCAAAGAAGAGGTAATCGTCTTTACAAAGTACTTCATGTTTAATTATTATTCAACTTCCTTTAAATTTATTATAATCATGCTAATATAGTATATAAATTTTCTTCTATATACTAATAAGTTATAATTATTAGAGGAAAACTATATTTCATCTATTTTCCATCCTATGAAAAGAGAAAACATCACGCATGCATATGTAGGAATTATCTTCTCTACATAGGTGTGTAAATCATTTTTCATTACGATCTCTCATGGATGGTTATAAATTTGTAAACAATTCTTATATATAATATTTATTAAATAAATATTAATCTATAATAAAAATATTATATATACCATATTACATTCCAATCCATTGTAAAAAAGATAACATTTCTCATCCATACGTGTGGACTAGCACCTCTACAAAGTGATGTGATCTGTTTTTCATTTATAATTTACATGGACGGTATTAAGGATAGTTTTAAGTACCATATAAGATAAATATTATATTATAATTATACTAGAGAGACTAATTATTATTCAACTTTCTTTATTTACATCTGTAAAAAAGTGAAAACAGCATTCACTCATATGTATGGCATACCATCTAAATGAACAGTGTAATCCATTTTTTTCGATATCTATAATGTATGGATAACTCTATATATATATAGATATATTGAATATATATTACATTTAAATAATTAATAACTATTTTAGATGATGTAACCATAATAAAATTATGAGGACCAGAACTATTGAATCAAAATATACATGAAAAATAATATAGTTAAGACATGAAATAATGTAAATAATAAAATATTGTTTAAAATGGGTGATAAAATTTTATAAATGGATCATATATGATTTATTATATATGTATGTGGTTCTGGTATTTAATTATAATAAATATATATTTATTATATAGGATGTTAAATCTTATTCATCTAAAGGGAAGGATAATGTAATGCATTTCTTCTCAATTTCATCCCCATTGATACATTTTTGTAATAAAAGCATGTTAACTTTTAGATGGTGTATATTATTACCCTTTGAGGTATTTAAGATTAATATTCATTTCCTCATGATGAAAAATGATTCAATTCATGTTACTATTTCAAGATTTATGCTTAAAGGAAAACAAATATTATTCCTCTTTTTGAGAGGGTATATATTTCTTCCATATCTATATTTCCTTTAAAAAAATTTCAAAAGTCAATTTACATATAGAAATAATATATAATATATTTTTTAATATAACCATGATTTTTTCATATTATAAAGGAAATATTTTTAATTTTTTCACAAAATGGGTCTTCTTCAACATTGTTTACAAAAAGTAAAAAATGCATGTTTTTTAATATATATAGTTTTAATGGTATTTCCCTAAATTGTAATCATTTAGTGCCATTTAGCTTCTTATATAGGATCTCAATTAAATTGAAAAAAACTTTTTTCATTTTTTTCCCATTACTTTTTTTAATCATAAAAATACAAGATTTCACTTCAAAAAATTTAAATATGATGTAATGTATGTAATATTTTATCTCTTATGAATTTTTTGGTTATTAAAATTCCCTGGAAATATTCACTTTCTCATAATAATTTAACAGGAAAATTCCCTAAAATATATATATTCTTCAAATAATAGATTTTATTATTTCCTAAATTTTAATCCTTTTCAATATATAGTGTTATACATTGAATGTTATTCCATTGAATTGGGAAATATTGATACTCTATACTATTTAATAAATATAGATATTTATTGGCAAGGAATGTTTTTCATGAATTAAATCAATTTTTCTATATATGAAGAATGTCTTGGACATCATGTTAATGGTGAGGTGTGGAATTATATATCTCATCGACACATCGATGGATATAATGTGACAAATAAATTGGCCAAATTATATGAATCATTAACCATAGTTTTAGACTGTATTGGAACAAGGTCTTGATGGTAGAGATATCATGATGTCTACACTCATTAAATCTAATAGTTTATATTTCATTCCATTTGTATTCAATTATTATTATCCATGAGATTCTTGGACTGGTATTATTTATTGATGTTTTTTATACTCAATTTATTTTTTTAAAGACATGTTTTTCATTAATTAACTACATATATATTCCACTCTATGAAACCATTACTGTTTATTTTATCCCACCCTTGTTATGTTTCCTTTCCCTAGGCAATGATGAGTAAATCATTTAATGAGATTCAGGTTTTATAAATTATAATTTATTTATGTTTATATTTTATTCTCTATATAAAATGGGTATCATGTATGTATATAGTTCTCTAAGAATACAAAATTGATCAATATTTTGGGATTAGGATACTTGTATATATGAAAATTTAATAAAGTTTACACAAAATCTAGGATAAATTATTTGGGGTTGTTACATTTTTAATCTATGTAATTTTAGTGGAAACCATGGAACTAGATATTAAATGACGATAGCGAACATGAGAATTACGGATATCAATTATAATATTTGATAAAGTTTTAGAGAAATTTATATTTTGGGGATAAATATTAATGATGATTATGAGCTAACTCATTGTGTCCAATTATTTAGTGATGACATCTAATAGAAGAATGAGAATCAGAACCCATGATCTATGTTGAGATTTACCTACTGGGAAATACAATATAGTTATTGTAGGATCTAAAGAGATCATGGCCATATTTGTGTAGTTGACCCATGTTATGCCTAAAAATCAGGCACGTATGGAGAAAAAAGATGTTACAGGAAATTATACACCTATGTTGGATCATTTCACGTGAAATAAGACATAAAATTTTAAAAGGACTACTAATAAAGGGTTATCTAAATAATTGATCAATTATCTTGAAAATATATTTATCACCATTATATGCAATAAAATGAAAATGGTTAATATTGTAGTATATTATATTTTGTGAGATTATGACCAATGGTGGTTGTTCATCCACAATACAAGGGATAAAGAAGAAATAAAACTTGAAGATTGAATATCTATTAAATTAATTTTCTTCGATAAATATTTCCCTTGTGAGAATGTAATTGAAATCAAGAAAAAGTTTCCCATCTTAAGGAAAAAGGAATAAGAAAGAATTATGGACTATGAGGCTACCTTTACAAGACGAGCCATGTGTTCTTGATATTATATATGTAGTCTATAGAGAAATATTGGCTATTTCATTTATGCCCTTAATCTAAATATATGAATGGCATTGGTTTCTCAAAAATTCCCATATTATAATGATATAGTATTATGTAACCTGAAAATAGAGAAGTAATTTTTGAGATCATATATCATCAAGGGAAATCAATACAATAAGAGGTAATATAAGAACCATGAATAATGTAATGCATATAAAAAGTATAATTGACTAAATAAAATTCCATCATATGAAAAATATGGAAAAAAACATCCTATAAAATACTTAAGGGGAATGGTATTTTTCAACATGTTTTTAGAAAAAGTATATCTTACTAATTAATGCAAAGGGAAGAAACAAATCAATGATTCATAGTTCACTAAGTCTAGAGAAATTGGTAAATATTCAAACCAATTCCTAAAGTGTCAAATAAACTTACCACTTAAGAGTCCAAGGAGATAAGTCTATTCTTATTTGATCCCTACAGTTGATATTGAAGTTTCTAATGATGTGGTGAAGGTTACATTAATCATAACATTAAGTTTACTCGACACTTTATTTGATCCATTATCTTCACTACATTTAATGTTGAAGTTCCTATTTTTAGACATGATTATTATACATATGGTTGATTTTTATAATCCTTGGTATCTACTAGATAACAAAAAATAATATAAAAACAATATTTGTTTGAGATAAAAATTATAGTTCATGATGAGAATGTGGATTTCAATATCATTAGAGGGGAGAAATAATCACCCTAGTAATTTATATATCCACCGATAATAGCACTTTTGAATGAAAATCTTAGGGAGTATGAGTAGACACAATATTTGGATGGAAAAGCTTGTTATTAATTTATGGGTATACTTTTATAGGATTACATTAATCTATTTCATGAGTAATTACCCATACATTAACGAAAATATGATGTTGACTTTACTATTTATTTAATCCTTTATGCAAAAAATATGTTAAATACTTTCAATAGAATAGGCACAATAGAATTAGTGTAATAGGGGAAGAAAATATTCTAGTTCTTTTAAATTGGATTTATATACATTTTTGATTCACCATAGGGATCCCTTTTTTTCATTAATAGGAGATATTGAACTGTGGATTTTTATATTAATTATGTGGAAATAAATTTCATTACAATAAAGAATAAGTACCATATCCCTAACGTTGATAACTTATTCGAACAACTTCACAAAGTTCAATATTTTTTAAAGAATGACTATCACCCTTGAAATCATTAATTTCTTAGAAAATAGACCTATACCAATGGACCTATTCAAATCGTTTTGAACAAAATATTGTTATAGGTACCTTTAAATGAACCAATACCAATATTTTGGCCAAACCCATTGCTATAGGTACTATAATATAACCCTATACAAACATTTTACACAAAACCATCATTATATGTCATATACATACCAATGATTATAGACAAACCATTTTTTGATTCTTTAAATTAACCTGATTCCAATAGTTTTTTCAAAACCATTAGTATAGGTAATGCCTAAAAAAATAGTTTGGCCAAAACTGTTGGTATAGCTTCTATTTAAAGACCATGTACCAATAGTTTTCCCAAAACCAATGGTATAGGTCACAAAGATAGAAATACATATACCAATGGGTTGGAAAATTTTGGAATAGTTATTTTTTGTTTGTAAATAAATATTTTATCAGATAACACTGAATACATCGAAAATAGTTTAATTTTAAATATAAATATACATACTTATCATATTATATTTCCAAAAAACATTATATCTTAGTGGTTATGTTGTTGAAATATAAATCATAGGTGTGGGGATAAAAACCAAAATCAAGGGTTTTTTTAATTTTCTTTAACAATAGTTTCAAAAACTGTTGGTATAGGTAATTAATGTTACTTATACCAATAGTTTGAAAACTATTGGTATATCCCACTTATATAAACAGTTTTCCAAAAACATTAGTATATGTCTATACCATTTCTAGACAAGCCAACAACCACAAAAAAATTGGAATATCTTATATGAATGATTTTGGGGGCTACACCAATGGTTAAAATCCATTTTTATAGTGTTTTTCCCCAATAGTGAAAAAATATATTCCAAAGAAAAGATTTTGAATGAGGTATGGACATATTCAATTTTAAAGTGATTTTATTTGGATCAACTAATACACCCTATGTTTTTAGGGATCTAATGAATAAATTATTCATGGAATATCATGATAATTTTGTTGCGGTATTTATTAATCATTTATTTTTGTACTATAAATGCTATGAGGATCATGAGAATCACTGTATGATCGTTATTGAGACTCTTAAGAGAAATTAGTTTTTTTGAGTACATAAAAGGTGTGAATTATTTATTTAGAAATATCTTTTATTGGTGGTATTTTATAAAAGATGGAATCTATATTGATCATTCAAAGAAAAATCTATTCAAAGAGTGGCATGCACTAATTAACATAAACAAGGTATATAGTTGCATTGGTTTGGTTAGATACTATGAGTAATTGTTTCAAAAAAATTCCTAAATGGATAACCCATTAACCAGGATTTATTGTGATGGTTTTAACATCATATGAAAAAAAAGAATTTGAAGACTATTTTAAATAATAGACTAGGATATTTGTGAATGATTCGATATTGACTATACAATTAAGAAAGGTTTTATTTGTGATATATAGTGATAAATTGAAGAAGGGAATTTGTTAATTCCTTATATAGAACGATAAATATATTTCATGTGAATCAACGAAATTAAAGTATCATGATCTATACTATATAACCCATGATCTTGAGTTTGAATATGTAATAACTTATTTAAAGATAAGAATTCATTTTCAATTTTGAGAATGATGTGAGATATACATTTCTAATATTAGTTTAAAATACATATTTTCAAAAAAAAATATAATGAGACAAAGATGATGGACTGAGCTGCTCATGTTTTATGTTTCCTAAATAGAATACTACTTAGGGATAGAAAATATGGAATCAGATGCATTAAATAGGAAATATCATGGATTCTTAACTAAAATTCAGATTGAGAGGCTTCCTATGTTCATAGATTTAGTAAATATATATCTGTAAGTTATTAAGGAAAGGAAAAGATAACCATTTTTTAACTGATTTCCAAACCATATTTTGTAGAAAGGATAAACATTTCTCACCATGGTGATGTGAATTATTAAGGGAATATTAAATCTATTAATTATGGGAAATTTATAAACTTTATATATTAATATTTTGTTGTGAAATTAATAAAGAGGCTATGTATACTATTTAAACCTAGTCTAAAAACAGAATTATTTGATAATTCTCATAACTCTAATTGAATCATACACCCTAGTGGAACCAATAAGTATATATATTTGAAAAAAATGTTAGAAGATATGAAGAGGTTAATAGATAATTATGTTTCAAGATTTTTGTTATCAATAGGTAAATTCTGAGGGACAAGGCCTAAAAGGATTCATCAAACCTCAACCATTCCCATATAGAACTGGGATGACATTATGATGGATGTTGTAATTTTATTAACAGATATTTCTAAAAAAATGATGCATCATGGGTTGTTATTGATCATCTTTCTATATATACACATTTCCTCGAAATACGATATGATTCACCTCTTGATAATCTCACCAGGCTATATAGTAATTGAGTTTAAATACATCATGGTGCCCAAATTTCAATTGTAACATGTAATGATTTATGATATTCATTAAAAATATAGAAAATAATTTTGAAGGATCTAGATACTGAGAATCATTTGATATCTTCTTATTATAATGTCTTGGAATTTCCATGTAATTTTCTGTTAAATATATGGGAATTTTATGAGTCCGTGAAAATTAATGGCATGTGATTTCGAGGCCTGAAGTGCCCAGAATGAATTTCTGAACGTTATTTTGGGTACGTTCTGTAAACTTGTGAGAGGGTTTTTCTAACATTTGAACTAGTTCTCGGAATTGAAATCTGAGGGCACCGTTGAACTCGCAGTGCTGGTATACGCTTAAGAATACCTTCACCTCGATGACAGTTGGTCGAGGGTGAAAGTTAGTTTTTGGGTTTTTTGTGTAAGAATAAAATAAAAATAAAAGTGTATGAAATTTTTATTTTTATTTTCAACACCGATGTGGGTGTTGGGAGGTGGGGTCCACCTAAACTAAACCTCCATGTGGAAGTTGAGGTGTGGGGACCACCAAACCTTAACCTCTCATGAGAGGTTATGGTGGTGGGGACCACTCGAACCATAACCTCTAATGAGAGGTTATGGTAGTGGGGACCACCTGGGACTAAACCCCCCTTTAATTGAGAGAAACTCTCAACTCCCCTCATTAATGTGGAGGAGCCTCTTGAATTCCTCCACATTAATTGTGCCAATGCAAATACATTTAATTGTGTCAACCCTCATGCATTAATTTTTCCACCCACCATAATTATTGAAACTTTTTGAATCCTCCCAACAAAATAATAGATTGAATAATCTATTATTTTGTCACACTTTTAATTTTGGTGGATCCTTGGGAGAAAAGATCTCTAATGAAGAAATAATTCTCCAAAAGAAGAAAGTGTTCTTCCAAAAAAGAACGTCAACGAAGAAAGTCGACCCCAACTTTGACCTTCTTCCTCGAGACTTCCTACGACATAGGATGTCTTCGATTATGACGAACCGATGTCCATCTTTTCCCAACGATTCGTCTTCTTCTTCATGACGTCGTGGACGTATCAACCTGAGGTAGGGGGTTTATTTGAGTGATAATTCTTTCTTTGTTTTCTTTTGTGGTTTAGGAAAGAATTGTTGCATAGGTTGTAAAATTTAAAGTTTGTTGTTATTCTTTCTTGTTGAGCCAAACGCTACCACACTAAATGCTGAGGGTGTGGGCCAAACTAACATGCCTTGACCCCTCTGTTGTTCTTATTTGGTGTGCTCTTTGAAATAGAGGAAGGCGACGAAGACGATGAAAGCAACGAAGGCAACGTCGCCGCCACCCACGGCCACCGTGACCCACGCCACCCACACGGCGCTCTGCCTTCCGGGACGAAATGGCCCACGCCCCAGAAGCACCCATGCTGAACTATCATGTACCCCTCATGGTTCCCCGCCCGAACCACCCCGTGCCCCTCGTGGTGCCCCAGCTGAACTGACTCGCGCACCTCGTAGCGCCAGGGCCGAACCAGCCCGCACCCCGCCGAACCAGCCCGCGCCACTCGCGGCACCCCCGCTGAACCGGCTCGCACCCCCGTCGAACTAGCCAATGCCCCTCCTGGAACCCGGACGAACCGGCCCCAATCCCTCATGGAATCCCCATAGTCATGCCGCCTTGTGGCCTCTGTGGGCTCTGCAGCCCCTCACGGCCCTCACGGCTTACCGGAGCTCCCAGCAGACTAGGCCGCATCACAGGTCGGGACTGACCCAGCGGGTTGGGCAGGGGCGACCTGAACCAGGTCCACCCATTCCAGGTTGGGTCGGGTCGGTCTGACTAGGTTTTCCAGGACCCAGGCCCACTACGACCCCTTTACTCTCTTTTTCCATAACTTTGGCACTAGACGTCTGTTTGAAAAACCGTCAGCAGCGCTGGAATTCTTGGTGTGAGATGTTCCATTTGAGTATACCTCACTGATGCTTTGGATGGATATGGTAAATTGATAGTTAGGATTGAGCATGAATCCAACTAGGCCCCTGGGACTAAAAGGATAACAACTCACAGACCGGGAATCCGTTTGACGTGCCATCTGTTGCATTGAGACCCCTATGACATGGAAGATATTTGATATACTTCTTCATGGGACTTCGTGATAGTTGGAGTATCGACCAGTAGCTCATGGAGCGGATACTCCTTGATATGATCGAGTGTAGTTCAGAGACCTATTATCTCGCTAAGACCTGACGACTGCTGACCGTTTCAACTAGGAGTTACTCGAATAGCCTAGTGGGGAGCGCCTTTGTGTCGCAGTAGACCCACGGTGTGGATCGCCTTGGTGTGTCGGTATACCCACGCTACTCGATATGAGGAGTACCTCAGCAGGCTACGAGGGGGAGAGTGCTTGGTGACATAGTAGACACACGGTGGGGAGCACGCTTGGTGACGTGGCAGATCCATGATACTCGACAGGAGGAGTACCTCAGCAGTCCAAGGTTTGTGGGAAGCGCGCTTGGTGTTAAGGTAGGCACATTTTTCTTGATAGAGGAGTTATCCAGCATCTGAGGTTTCAATAATGTGACTGGGGGTGTTACTTGATACTACCCCCTAGAATAAAATCCTAGTTTTAGTTGAGTCAGTTTTTCTGTCTTTCACAATGATTGAGATAGATCACTTGATAACTTAGGTATATGCATGGGAATATACCTAAGTAGGGTTATATGTTGATTTCATTCTTTGTGATTTATCCTTGGTGGATTTTGTGAGACCTTGAGGGTCTCGGGGTCCCTACTGAGTATTGTTATACTCACCCCTTCACGGGCTATTCCCTCACCTTTTTGTGTTGGATGAAGATGACGGATAGCGATGAATGAGGCTGAGAGTACCAGGACTGGATGGTACCTAGAGGTGGACCATACGGCGAGTCGGTACATGAAGGATATGGTCAAATGTGGAGTTCTAAGGAGGAGATCCGTACCTAACCTTCAGGTAGTATCCCTAAAGGACGATCCAGTAGCTGTCTTCCCTTATATTTTAGTTGTATTTTTTCATTGTTGTACTTGTACTTTCAAGTCGGGCTTGTATTCTGGCCCCTTTTTCTTTCAGCACTCTTTAGTTATAGAGTTTACTTGGAGTTTGGTCTAGCTATGTGCTTGCTTGTTTGTGTGTTTATAGGTTATATAGTCAATACCTTCCCAGTTTTAGGGAATTACGCCTTTGGTACAAGTCTCCATCCCCTGGCCTATGGAAGGCAGGCATGGGGTAGTCACGGCACAGGCCCCGGGGGACGGGTCATGACACTTATCATCCTCAAACAAATGGGCATTTTTAAAGGACAATCCAAACATTATAATACTTTTTTAGGTAATTCTCAATTCACAGCCAATGTATATGGGATTAGAATTTACCTCTAGTAAAGTTTTACTTTAACAATAGTTTCCATTAATGTATTCAAATGGAACATTATGAAGTGTTACATTGCATGATATTTGGTAGCCCATATTTTTGGGAAGAAGATAGTGATATAAAACTTGTGGATCGAGATCTTCTTATGGATAAAATTATAATGGTAAAGACTATCCATACACATATTATAATAGCTCAAATCTTGTAAAAGTGGTATGTCAATAACCGAAGGAATAATATGGAGGATGAAGTGGGAGATCACATTTTTTTGAATTTATCTCTTGGTAATGGTTTAATAAGGTTTGGTTAAAATTTAAAACATATTAGTAGGTACATTATACCTTTTGAAATACTATAAAGAATTAGAGATGTGGATTATTAATTGGAAATGCAACAAACCCTCTCTAAAGTGCATGATGTATTCCATATATCATTGTTAATTAACTTTATTCTAGACAAAACACATGTAGTAACCAAATAAGAAATATAATTTTAACTTGATCTATATTATTTTGATGAGCTTGTACATATACTCAACATAAGATACAATGTTTTGGGGAATCAGATATCACAACACATAATGATACTTTTGATAAATCATAAAATAGAAGGAAAAACATGGGAACCTAATGACACTATGAATAAGAACCACCATCATTTTTATATAAGGTAATACACATTAAAATTTTGAGAATGAAATTTTTTTTAAGGGGTAATAATCTAATATTGTGATATTTTCATAGCACATTATGTTTCGTAGCATATACAACACACAACATCGAGCTGAAATAGGCCACAATATATTATTTTTCTAACATGGAAGTTATAACATAGCCATTAAATTTGTATATATAAATAATAATAACCATATTATGAAATTTATGTGTAATTTATACTCAAAAAATATACATATTATTTATAAAGTATTAAACAATTATTTTTAAGAAAAATCATTTTATTCTTCAAAAAAAATTCATCAAAAATTATTTTTGTTACCTTTTATGAGAATATAATATAATAATTTTTATGAGATTAACTTAAATTTTTAACTAAACATATAAAAGTTTTATTAGGATGTTCTTTTTTATTTATCTTAAAAGTGTAATTTTTCAGTGAAAAGTGTTAAATATTGTTTTGTATAAACTGGTCATATTATTTTCATTAAGATGTATCATTATGGTTGGAATTTGATCTCAATGTAACATTAGTTTTATTTAATTAAATATTATATAAATAAATTCATTTTAATCATCATTATACATGATTTCTTATAAGTACATTTTAGGCAAAAAATGATTTTTTTTTAAAATGTTTTTATTTTTATTTTATGAATTTATATTAGAAGTAAATAATACACTTATAAGAATTAATTATTAAAAAATTGATTACATATTTTGAATAAGTTGGTGAGAATTTGGTCAATATTTATCTTTTATTTTGTGACATTATGAATTGTAACTTTGGTATTTTTTTTACCATGGTAAAAGGTAAATCAGGTTATTGAGGTTAAAAATAAAATAATAACGACTAAATATTTTCCATAATATTTTAATTAATTTTATTATATTATTATATATAATCCATAATAATCAAAAAGCCTTATTTATGAAATTTTCTCTATTTTCTAAGGATTTAGGCCATATATATTATTCTATAAAAAATAAAATTAAAAGATTTCATTCTCATTGTTTTATTATTTTAAATTTATGACATATGGAAAAATTTAGGAAATGTTTTCTTCTAAATATTAATATTAAATTCAAATTATTATTTTATCATATTAATAAACTTTTAGTTAGAATTGAATAAAAAATTTCCTTAAATTCTTACGCAACACTAACATAGTTCTTTTTCAACCAATAAAAAATCAATGAGATTATTTTTTAAACTCAAAAATAGTAATATGTTTTTTATTTTTTTTAATACATTTTTTGTATATACAAATTACATATTATATTGTTTTTGATTCATTGTATTTAATTTTCATTATTTTTTGTACATTTAATAAATAAATTATTTGAATAATTCCAAAATTGTCATTAATGATATTTTATTATAACTATTTATTTATTAAATGATTTAAAATTCATAAAAATATTATATTTGGAAAAATGAAAATGATATGGTTTTAAAAATAAATCATGGTCCATTTATGGGATATTTTAAATTTTATGCTAATATTATTATCCATTAAATTGTATAAAACATTAATATTGTGTAAATTGTCAAAATGTTTAACGACGGGTTAGAACATAATGATACGGGTTAAAACCAACTACAACATGTAAAATTTTATTTTATGAGAATATTTACACTCATACTCATCATATATTATAATTATAAAAAATTTGGGAAATTTAGACATGAATTAAATTTTATATTAATTTAATACTGCATGAAATTCCAAGAACTCACCACCCCTCTCTAATAAATGGACACTAATTCTTTCAATTTATAACACCACACATAGAAATATATCTCAAAAAATACCTTTCCACTTATATTATAAACATAATTATTTATGTTCTATAGGTTTTTTTCATTCAAAAATACCAACCCTAGTTTCTTTAATAAGAGATCTAACAAGATCCTACTAAAGAAGAGATAATCATATTTATCGACTCCTTCAAGTCTATTTACTCTTATACTTTATGTTAAAGTATTTTACTGATAAAAATAGAATTAATGTATTATAATAAGTATACTAGTATGTTAATATTATAATGTAAAACAATATTTCATCTATTTTTAGTCCTAAAAAAAAGAAAAAACATCACTCATGAATACCTATGACTCACTATCTCTACGCGATGGTGTAATTTTTTTTCATTACCATTTAAAATGGATGGCTATAAATATGGAAGTAATGAATATATGTGATATTTATGGAATAAATATTATCTTCGGAATTATGATATCTTATATATCTTCTTACCTACTAATCTATTGGAAAATGATAATGTTTCTCATGTATACATGTGGACTATCACCTCCATGAATCTATGTGATACATTTTTTATTTATGTGTTACATGTATTATAATAAGGATAGTTTTAATGAAATAATTTTTAAATATATGATATTTTTAAAATGAATAAAAATCTGGATATGATGAAACCATAAAAAATTAAAAGGATTTGATCTACCAAATCAAAACATACCTAAAAGGGAGTTAACACCCAAAATAATGATGATAATAAATCATTATTAAAAAAAGGGTGAAAATTATTATAATGGATCATGTATTATATTATATTGTATATATATATATATATGGTTCTGTTATTTAATTTCAAAAAACTAAAGTCATTATATAAGATTTTACAACACATTCAACTAATGGGAAACGTGAGGTAAGGGATTTAATTTCAATTTCCACAACATTAAGACAAGCTTAGTAATATAAATCTATTTATTTTTATGTTGTGGGTAAAATTAAAAATTTATGTATTTAACAATAATATGCATATATTTATGGTGATTAATTATTCTATTCAACTTATTCTTTCAATAGGTATCATTAAAAGAAGAGTCGATCTTATTCTTTTTTTTATCTGGAAGATTTTTCTTTAATATCAACATATTTTTAAATTTATTTCAGGAAAATACATTTACATAAAAATTATAATTTATAAAGGATAATATAAAATATATTTTTCATTTTATTTAGTATGAAAGGAATGTTTCAACTATTTTCTTGATTGTTCCCATTTTCATCTTTCTCTACATAATTTCAAAAGTAATGTATTTTTTCACTTATATGGATTTAACTGACATTCCTATCACCATAATAGTTTTACACCCATTATCTCATCTTAAAATATTTAAATGTAATTAAAAATAAGACTATTTTGAGAATTTTTATCTCATTTATTTTATTTTATTCTTCAAGAGATATGAATTTATTTCAAAACCTGTATTTTTGATGAATTAAAGGATATGTTTTATCTCTATTTAATAGTGTGGTTATAAACATTATATCAAAAAAATAAATTCCTTATAATAATTTAACATTATATATACCTTAAATATCCATATTATTTATATAATAGAGACAATTATTTCCAAAATTGTGTATTATTTCAATATATGATTTTTTACTTTGAATGTTATTAGATTGATTAGTGAAATATTTATGTTCTATTTTCTTTACTCAATAAAAATATTTGTTGATAAGGCATGTTGTTCATGAATTAAATTGTACATTATAAATATAAGGAATGAATTGAATATGTATCAATCGGTGGGTCCTAGAATTATATATCCCTTTATGTATTGATAGGTTATTTGAGACAAATCAATTGACCAAGTTTAATGAATCATTGACATTGTTTAAAATTGCCTCACCGTATGGTCTTGATAATGGATATATCATGATGTTCAAGATAATCACAACCAAAATTAGTAATATACATCATTTATCATTTAGTTATTATTATATGTGTGATTACAATAATAATATTATCTATATATTCTTTTTTCACATTTTTGTTGATTAAAATGCTTGTATTTTTAGTTATTTACCTCTCCAAATTGATTATAATTTATATATTAATGATATAATCTGTATTATTTATCCCTTATAGAGAATTTTATCTTAGACTTATTTTGTTTCCTTTCTTCTGTTTATGAATAAAAAATCAAGGAATTAGTTTCAAGGATTTGTTAGGTCTACTTTTTTATTTTTTGTATTTTATTCCTAATGAAAAGTTTGTATCATGTATATATCTGGTTCTAAAAAAATAATAAAAGCATTAGACCTTTGAGATTAGACACCTTTTATCTATTATAATTTAATAAAATATACAATGACTCTAGGTTAATAGAGTTAGGTTCATTACATTACATATTTAAAATATTTAAGTATAATTAGATTAACAACAAACAAATTTTATAATATTTCTTCTAAAAAACATTTGAACTTAGGAATATTTTTTATTTAAATATAAATAAAATAATTCTAAGTAGATCAAATTTTATTCTTATAATTTTTATTTATTTACATTTTTATGTAGGTAATATTTTCATAAAATCGAAAATAGGTATCTCATTCAAAAAATCAAAATATTTAGTGTTCAAATAGGTGTTAGAATAATATCCTAACGAAGTGATCATGATAATTATAATGATACTATTATTTTTAAAATTATTTTATCAAACTATGAAATAAAAAATAATTATCTTCTAATTAAGAAGATGTATCATAACTTTATTACTGAAATAATAAATAACACCCTGAAATAAATTGATTATATTGTGTTCCTTGATTAGAACCTCCCAACATAATTTTAAGAATAATATTATGTACTGATGAATGATTCTACAATTGTATTTATTATAAACAAAATATTTTATTATTATTATAAATATTTACATAATCCAAAAATTTATTTTGAAAACTAATTTAGTATGGATTTATTGATTTTTAGAGAATTTTATAAAGTATAGAGAAGAGTTAGAGTAATTGTGGTATTTTTTGGAGAAGTATTGGCCATCCTTGTGTGATTAACCTTTCTATAAAATTGAAAAATAATGTGAAAAAGGAGATATTCTTATATTATAATTAATTTTCAATAATAAATTTTAATAGATACGTAAGTTATCTTTTCATATAAATATAATCTACTATATTTAGTGCTTCCCTATTATATGGAAAGTAATTCTAAATCAAAGTTATAGAGTCCTAGATTGGGTTGACCATTGAGAGGGTGGTGAATCATGGGTCTTTTTTTAATATTTTTATTACATTTTAATTCAAACTATTCAAATTTTTTGAGTTCTCAATACAATCAATAATATATATCAGTCTCACTTCATATATAGTAATATAAATAGAGGACAAAACACATGATTTTTAGTAGTTTTGAATCAAAAAATAAACATTTTCATGTTAAATGTAAATAAATTATTCCTCATTTACGTGTCTTGAATTATAATTCTTCATTATTATTTGTGATAGAGAAATATCTCCATTATCATCTCCTCCATAATTTCAACATTAATCTAGAAATAACATGTATGCATATATAATACATGGAATGCCCTCTGTCAAAAATTTATGTGGTTATAGTTCCTCAAATTGTTACATGCATCCAAATTTAAATACCTAATGGATTCATGTATTATGCTACTCCTTAACATAGTTTCCCAATTCTCCTCATTTAAAATATATTTTTCATTTTAAAAACAAGTTGTATATTATTTCACCAGTTATGTATAAAACTGCACATTAAAATAAATTTCATCATGTGGATTCATCATAAATTACATACCTATAAATAATTCCCTCCATATCTTCCTGAAATATGAATAAATTCATGCATGGTTTTATTTTTTTTCTATAGACGATATTATTCCCAGTTTTTATTCTATTAGCATATATAATTTTAAGTTTCATATAAGGAGAAACATATTGAACTCTTAGATTGACTTCATGGATTGAGTATAGAGAAATCAAAAGGTATGAATTTAACATTACATTTAGATCAATTGAATTATTTACTTGTCCTAGGACCCTCAAACTCATAAATGAATCAATACATATTGGAACATGATGTTTTTAATTTATTCAATGGTCAGCTTATAGTTGAATAAAAAACATAAAACACATGTGATTGACCTTCAAACTCTCTATATGTCTATCTCACTACTCAAATAGTTGATAATATCAACACATGGTAGGTTCATCTAATTTGTTGCAACATGGTAACATTCTATCACTTAATACTTTTATGGTTAGTCTAAGTTGCAGTCGATCAACTTACACAGGTAAAAAATCATGAACCAAACAAGATTAATTGCTTCACTTTATTCATTTGATGCAGAAACAACCCATGTTCTTCTGTTATATTTATTTTTTTCATGTGGTAGGTTAATAATGTTTTCGTGAAGAATATTATAAATAATGGATATGTCATTAATTTTTTGGTTGGTATATTCATAATTTTACATATGCTATCTTCATTTTGTTTCTATGATAGTTATGGAATTTTTTTAAAATAGAATCATGGACTTCATAAGGTTGAATTTTATCATTTTTTCTCATGGTAGATTCAGATTTATATGTTTGGTGGCTTATCTCACCCATTGTATCTTGGATTTAAACATTTTTTATCCTTATAAATGAATATGGTCATATTTTATACCATATATTGCTCATGGTATGTCCAAATAATATAGTGATATTCTTCATCAAATGTATTTATTAAACCTTATCATTTTCCTCATGATCTCATATGATAATTTATCCCAATAAATCTCTTGTATTGATCTATGAATCCAATACATACTATTCATCTTCACATGTAAAAGCCTTCACTCAAAGTTAAATATGACAAATGTGGAAACTTTTAATTCAGTTCCATATTATTCCAATCCTTTTAATGATGTTAGAACAATACTCACATAGATGAATCCCACATAAAATAACCAAATGTATAGGGGAATTTTTATTTATCTTAATACCACAAAAACTACTTATCCATGACACTGGGGTTATCTCTTGGTACACTCACACTCTACTGCACTCAGGCACACCAACCTGTGTCTATCCATGCACCTCATGTGTTCCCTATGTGTGTCTTTTCAAGCCTTTATTATAGTGTTATAACTATAAAGTGAACACTTTAATACCATATATGGGATGTATATGGTTCGACCTAGTGCACACCTTAGTAGTCACAGAACATTGGTCCTAGGACAAGCCCTTGATAATTTTTTTGGCCATCTGAAATAAAAAACAGTTAGTAAATTAATATGTGAAACAAAAATGCTACAATATATATATATAAGGAATTATCATAAAATATAATTTGTGAAAAACTATATTATTTTTACATGGCCGATACATACCTTCATGTTTAAAACAATGTGCATTCTTCAAACACATTGACAACATTTAATTATTACATGAAGAACTAAAAAAGGAGAAGTGACTTATAATGAATGAAATCAAATGAAAAGTATTCAGTTAATAATAATACCCTATAATTATAAAATCACTACATTATTTAACACATATTTATCCATTAATAATTACTATAACCCTTGGAATTTTTAATCAACCCTTTGAATGTATTTTCATCACCCATTCTCAGCGAAGTTAATATGTGTGATCCTATGGATTATTTCTTCTCACCCATGTCGACAATAAATGATAAGTTCAATATAAGGTTTATTCTTATCTCTTAATCTACCATTCATAGTAATAACATTATGTTTCCCCAATTTCAGATCTCAGAGAATAATGATACCACACAATTATCTTAGAAAAGAGACCCGGGTTTTTTTACCATATCTAGATGGGATAAGCCAATATAAAAAAATAATTAAGAAAAAACAATGGTTACCTTGGCTCTCTTTAAACAACCATTCTTTTCATAGAATTATCTGAAACCAAATTTCAAAAAATGGGGCTTTATAAAATATATTTTTCAAGAACCATGTAATCCTACATAGATTAGTAAACATATCCTAATGTTCAAGTTCAAGATATATAACCCCCTTTTTATCCTTTTATCAATCAAAAATCACTCTTAAAATACATGATTAACACCTTAAAAAATTTTATATATGAGACTGGGTATTTAATTGAAATAGTTTTGAAATATATATAGAATTTAAAGATTCATTTGAATTCAGTACAATGTTTTATTCACTTTAATAATACTCTCCCTTAATAGATTACTTCTATTTTTCAATTTCATAGTGCTTTACTAACATAATAAAAAATTATTTCATCAATTTTTAAATAATTATAAGTTTAAAAAATATACCCTATATTCATTCAAGTTAGTTACAAACACAAAAATTGGAAATAATGAATTATAATATTTTTTTCTTATATGAAACACTCTTTTTGAGAGTTTTCTCACACCCAATGTCATCCTATCCTTCTAATATCAAAACATATTGTCTAATCAATAGTTTTAATTGATTGAGAACTCATTTTATCCCTCCAATCTATCTTAATTTAAGATAAATTCATATTTTAAATTATAAATAAAATCAACCTCATATTTTTTTTTGTTTTATATAAAAATTTCATCAATTACTTTTGGTTAGGAAGAATAGTCATTCAATTCATCACATCATGTCTAATATGGTCACATATTTCACATATCCTCTTTTAAATTTTTAATACACCACTAGTTGATGGCTTATAAAGAGTTTTAAACTTTTATTATTTCACCTCATACATTACATTAGAATCAACACTTGTTTATTATTTATTTAACTCTTTATCATTGGCCAATTGGTTAGGAAAACAATCAAGAATTATTTCATGAAATTCACACTATGATTTGTCTTCTCATTTGACTTCTTAGTAACTTTTGTGTGATTTTTTCAATCTTCGTTCTTTATATGATTAATTTTTCCCATAAAACCACATGAAATTTCTCAAGGCATTCTAGTTATGATACCTATGCCTAGTGTCCCTGTAATCCACTTCTACCATGCACCTCTTAAAAAAGATAGAAATATTTTTTGGTTGTTCATGTTTATTGTATATCTAAAAACATGCTTCCTTTTATTTTTTTAGATTAATTTCACACCAAAACTCTCCCTTGGTCCATGAATAATTTATAAAATATACATATTATACTAATAAGTTTAGGATTTATGTACATACCATCTAATAAATGAATAATATCATCAAAATTATGATATTACTAGATTGATTCTAGAACTATATATTATTTTATTATTGATGTCTTACATCTATGTATGCCTAGGTTTTCAATGGTTAAATTTCTCTTCTTGTTCAACTTTCATACTCTAGTAGGAAAATGTGTTTCTCAACATCTTTATCGATCTATCCTTATATAGGATTATTTTTGAGACATGAACTATCAGATATAGAATATCTATATTGACATTCATAGGATCCAAATTTTACATGATTCTTGGAAAACTTCATGTCAACAACTTGAAAAAATTCATCATTAACTTATTTTGATTTACTGATGTTTCCCTAGCCTTTTAAACTCTTGAAAAAATGTGGCACATATGAATGTATCTCAAAAATATATTCTTCCTTATGAGTTGTATTCTTAATATCATGCATTATCCTTTTATTCTTATCCACATTAATATCTTATTTTTTAATAACATTAATATAGAATTAATCATTCTTCATTAGTGCTTCCATTGCTTCAGCATCGTTATTTTTCTCCCTTAGTAATTTTTCCTTCTTCCGGAGATTTGAAATCTCCTAAACAGAATTCACTAAATCATTATCCACTTTCTATATAAATTCTTACTTTATTTATCCACAATCATCACTACATAATGAATAAAACCCTTTTTCAACATTATTATTTAAATTAACAACATCATATAAAGATAAACTTTTAGATGAATTAGGTTTCTCATTAATACTCATAAAATTCATTTTCATGTTTCTAAAAACCTTATTCTTCTACATATCCTTCTTATATTTCCAAAAAATTTCACCTTCATCATCATATTATGATTCAATAAAAAATTTCTTCTAATAATCCAATACAAGATTCTCAATTACATCACAATTCTATATTTTATTTATATTTTACATTTTCTTTTGTCTTTCCCTTTTTTAAACCATCTGGATATAAGGGAAATCATATCCCTAATCTCTTCATCATTTGATTAATTCTTGAAAGTTTTAATTTTCATTATATTATAAGATATTATTATGTTTCTGAACACATTTAGTGCCAAATCCTCTCATTCTTCTAGGGCTAATATTTTTTAATCAAATTGATCAGTGAAATTCACTATCATTTTTTAAAAATGACAGAAACTTCTATATTCTCACCAAAATTGAAGATGTTTCTCAAAATATCATTGACTCCTGTAATTTTATCATCAATTTCCTCATCAGCATCCATCAATAGATCTTCAAATTGGTTCCTCCATACTTTTATGTTGGATTATATATCTTTGAAATTAATTTCATAAATATTTTTTAATTTTTCATTGATTTAATTTTAAATTTTAATACCCATGAACATGGAAGATGCCTATCAAAATTGAGACCATAATATGTAATTTGATCCTTTCCATATATATATATATATAATCTTCTTGACTCATATTTTCACCTTCAACAATGGGTGGGAACCAAAATACAACTGCATCTATCCCTTCTAAATAAAGTGATAGGAGATATGGTGGTATCCTATTACTAAATATATGATAGTTATTACCAAAAAATATAAGAAAACCTTGGCTATTATCTGAATTAATATTTTTCATGTCCCGTATTTTTTCTTAGATATTTATAGGGGAATTTGATCTGAGAACACTGATAGATAACTTGGTTGGGTGGACCACTGAGAGGGTGGGGGTGTGAATCTATGGTCTTATTTTAATAATTATTTCCCTCGTGTGTTCAACCACTAAAACATGTTATTATTTTTGACCCACGCAAAATTATCTCTTAGTATGACTATGTATATAGAAATCATAAGTGTAACACCCAATGTCTTTCAAAGAATAAAACTATGTTTGATTGAATAAAAAACAAGAAACACTGAACTCAGATGAGAATGTAACACCCCAAGATATAACGATTTAATTCTTTTTAAATAAATGTAACCTCTTCAGTATCATGTGGTGAATAAAACACCATTATTTTTATTATTGATTGTGTATTCAACACACAACATCGATCTTAAACAACCCATGATATATAAAACCATTATAAGCAAGACATTAAATTCATGGGTATGAAAAGTATTAAATTATTTATTAAATATATGGATATATGTATACATACTATTAAATATAAATTATTTTTAATGTTATTGTAAATAATAAATCATTTTTTTAAATTAATTTTATTCTTTTGAAATATGTTTTCTTCCAAAGCATTTTTATTTGTTTTCATTAAAAAAATATTCTAATAAATTTCTAGAAATTTTTTGAAGATTTATTAAAAACAATTAAATTAATCTTCTATTCTAGAAATAAAAATTTACATTCCGAGAAATTTTGGGAATTGGGAAAATACTAAATTTTCAGTGAATAGTGAAAAATATTGAATTTTATTAAGTGTCATTTTATTTTCACTAACATAATTAATATAAATTCTCCATTATGTTTTTATGTTATAATATTATTTTTTTAGTTATATTTATTTTAATTAAATTCCTATTTAATTAACTTCATATTCATTTTTAGTATAAGTTTTTTCTTGGGTTTACAACAGGGTTTTTTTTAACTGTTTTAAAATGCATAATGTTTATCCATTTTAATTAATTAAAAAAATATAAAATGGGGAAATGTATTAAATTAGATTTATATTTTATATATAATTAAATATTATTTTATTTTCATAAAATTATTATTATTAGTCACATAGTTAACATAGAACCATCTTTTGCTCAAAAATACTCTTCTTCTTAGACCCTTATTTTATCTCTCTTTGTGAGGGGTTAATAATAAATAAAAATTTCCCCTCATGTAGATTGAATTTTTATGAATTTTTTTCATATTTAGAATAAATAATAATTTAAAATCTATAATAAGGACAAAATAATTTCTTATCGTAATAATTAATGACAAAAGTTAAAATTATTCATAATGATTAAGGAAAAAAGCTCACAAAGGGATTAAACATCAATATAAAAAAGAAAATAACAAAAAAAACATTCCCAATACTAATTCTATTTCCATATTTCATACTTATACATTTTAGTATCAATAATGGACTGTTATTGGGACCTGGTTACATGAATAAAATGTGGCTAGAATTCACTCTCAAAAAATTACATGTGTGCCATTCAACCCACTTATAAAATTCATCACCATATCCTCCCTTATTAAAACTATAAAAACTATTGGTTTCATCCCTTACATTAACAAATAGCATCCCTAATTAAATGCCATATTCCTATAATCCTTATTTTTGGAATAAATACAACCTTGGGAGGCCATTTGTGGAATCCTAAGGAGGATACCCGAAGAAGAAGAAATGTTCTTCAACGCGTTTTTTATTTTATTTATTTCTCCACCACATTTAATTATTATTAAAACATTATCATATAACAACCTAAATATATATCATATATTTTTATATTTTTCTATTATGCTCATGACCTAAAACCATCTCAAATTTGATCAAATGGTCTATAAAATAATTGTTCGTGTGTATGGTGGAATATCGCCTCACAAATCGATGTTGTTTGTTTTTTCATTAAAAATACTAAATTTTCAGTATGATGATGATGATAAAGTATATATAATATATTTATAACAAAGTTATACCTCTATAGTAATTATATTTTATATTCCATTTATACCTTCCATTCTGTAGGTCATACGATAATGTCTCATGTGTGTATAAGAGACGACCACCTCACGAGGTGATGTGATTCATTTTTCACTAACATGTTACAAGTAAATTAAAACAGGGTAAATATAATGAATATATGTGGTATAAATGACATAATTATGATATACATGAAAACTTTATCATCTATAAATATAATATATAATTTTCCTTCTTACCTTTTGACTCACTAAAAAAGTGATAATGTCATCTGTGTATGTGTGGACCACCACCTTCACAAAGCATTGAGACTAAATTTTCATCACCACAATAAAATAATGATATATATATATATGTATGTATAAATAATTAAATAATATTTTATTTATTATATAATTATCATCATTTAAATATAAAATATTACTTACCTTTATCCCATAATGATCATCGAAAAATAGAAACATTACTCATTCGTACATATGGCCTACCATCTCAAAGATCGCAGTGTTAGTTCTTTTTATCATAACCATATTTCATGATTTATTTTAAATTTATAAATAAATATAAATATGAAAATTATTTTTTTATTATTATTATATATATGACGTAACTATATAACATGCACAAGACCTGTAAGTTTCAAAATAAAGAACAAAAAATAAAACAACGTAATTAACTCCTCAAACCATAAAAACATTTAATGATTATTAACAGATGGGTTATAATATGTTCTATAATTATCATTAATTATAATATAAATATTATAATTATTATTTAATAAGTTAATAAAATGGTTAGAACAACTATATATGAGGTTTAATCATGATCGGCCAAAAGAAAGCATGAGGTAAGGGTTTTCACATCTACTATTTATTTCTACGAGATATATGTCATAATCATAACTTATTTTTTGGTTTATGGTGTATGTAATATACATGGATATATTTTATTTTTATTGTTAATAAATTAATTGGTATTTATATATCTATTTTAGCATCTATCTTTCATGGGTTTTATGGTTTTAATGTCTCCAAAATGATAAGGGATTGTTATCTCAATTTTCC
This sequence comes from Viscum album, assembly GCA_963277665.1. NCBI lineage: Eukaryota > Viridiplantae > Streptophyta > Magnoliopsida > Santalales > Viscaceae > Viscum > Viscum album. The sequence goes on from OY728132.1 coordinate 779,680,836, forward strand.
TTCCTTGGGATGCATGTTATGTTATAAACAATTCATTTTTTATTTCGTATATATAAAAAAACATGGATATTTTATATCATTATTATCCTTATTTTTATGATAATATATGTGTCAATTTTTTATATTCTTTTATGGGGATTATGATTCAAAGATACAAAAGTTGTTAGAGTCATTTATTATAATCACATCATTTATTAGGATTTTTTTTTTATGCTTAAAAAGATGAAATAATATGATAAATATGTAAACAATTCATTAATATTCATATAATATGGTTAATAATGTTATTTACAAGTAATAGAACCATTTTTACAATATTTGTTTCTTTGAATATTTTAGAAAAAAAATTAGACGGTCAAACTTTATTACACTCTTCAGTTTGAAATTTGTTTTCTTAAAAATAATAGTTTTATAAAAATGTAGCAAAAAAATATTTTTAATATTTTAAAAATTATTTAGAAAATTAATTTTTATCCATCATTTTATTTTATTAAAATAATTCAAAGAAATATTCTTATCACTTTCTGAACAAGGCACTTTTATAACCCTTTTTACTGTGAAAAAAGATTGTTCTTTAGGGCATGAACAGAATTTCTGACAGAAATGACCATCATCAATTTGAAGATAAATTTTCAATTTTAAAATGATATTGTAAAATATAATTTTTCTAAATATTATATAAATTCTTGGTTTTTTAAATCTATTTTCAATGAAAAGGATTTTCAAAATGTATTAAATTTTAAAAAATGATTTTTAAAATGAGATGGGAATTCTCCTCAAGAATGTTTTTAATGATATATTAATTTTACATCCATTCATCGACATCAACAACCATTATTATTAATTATCCTCCACTAAGGATATTTTTTATTCATACCATCCTCAATCACTCCCTTGATAGAATAAGATTGTTCAAATATATTGCTATGTAAATAATTTCTCTTCTATTGTTTAATCATGTTTCAAAGATATTTTCATTTAACTAGTTTCATTTTCAAGGGTTAACCAAATTATAAACGAAATAATGATTATTTTTATCGTTCTTCTGATGATATGAAAGATCTTTGAACAATATCATGTTGTTGTTCTTCGGCATTACTTATATGGTGGGGTAACCCAAATATAGCTGGTTGATCCCATTACAGCTTATATGATGGGGAACCCAAATAGTGCTGGGTGAGACCAGTAAAGATTATATTATGGGGAGTCATAGATATGCTCAAGTGAGGCCATTATAGATTATATGATGGGGTGTCCCAGATAGTTCTAGGTGATCCAATTATAAATTATATGATGGATGATCCCATATAGCACTCTAATGAATTGGGAAATGATTCTGATTTTTGGATAATTGTATTATTATTTATCCATATACTTATTCTAATTACAATGGTTCTTAAGTGTTCAATGATGATTATTTTCCATGATACCAACACATTTTATATATTCTTTCCCTATTTTTATAATGGATTCTTTTATCACGACTGATATCACATGGGATGTGATTATTGATTATTATGAATCTTTACTTTTGGAAATAAGTATTCCATGTCTCATGATTAATGATTTTGGTATTGATGCAAATGAATTGTTTTATTATTCTCTCATGCACTCAAATTTTTCCTCAAATCCTTATGCACTTCTTATGTTCATTGATTACATTCACTTATTAATGCTTATATTTACCCTTATTGAGCATTTTATATCACCCTTATTATGTTTCTTTTTTCCCAGTTTATCAAGAAATGATATTGAACAAATTTGGTCTAGAATATATTTCATATATATAATGATGATTACTTAATGTGAAATAAGAAAATTTAGTTTAAGTGGAGTAAATTCTCATTTAATTACATGGGTACTATTTAGTTATCACTTTTATCCTAATTCTATAAAAATTTATAACTAAAATGTTCTTGAATATATAAGAAATATGGTTTTTTCATTGAATGTTTTAATGTATGTATTGTAAAAAATGGTTTATAATTATTGGTACCAAGTCTAGAAATGTAATTATTATGATTTTAGGATGGCTCCCAATTCTCCTGGATCCCGCTCCCATCCTCCACTCTCGCCCTCCTTCTAGGGTTTTGAAGAGTCTCCCGGCAGCGATGGACCCTTCTCCCGCTTCTTCGGTCTTCTTCATTCCAGGTTCTCTTTCTTCTTTTTACTTTCCCTTCTTCTTCGAGGCCCCTCCCTTCTAGGTTTCTCTTCTTCCTGGCTCTGGTTCTCCGATTCCTTTTTCTTCTTCCCTATGGTTCCTCCTCCCGTTTAGTGGTTTCTACCCTTATATTCTCTCGTTCCACATTCGTTTCTTGATGGTTTGTTCTTAGGGTTTAATCCCCAGTTCCAGCTTCCTCATTCCTTGTTCTTAGGGTTTCATCCCTAGTTCCCCTTCCTTGTTCTTTTACGGTTATCCCATAATGGTTCTTTCATCCGACTCGCTTCCTATCTGCTCATGTCACTTGATCATTGGCTTCTAGACTCCATCTTGGTCTGGTGTGAAGGCTCCTAGGGTGGATTGGGAGGTGTTCATCAAGCATTGGAGAAATTTCCAGGAGACTCGCCTTTTTTAACTTTCTGTTTTTTCGTCTTTGTGGTGATGATGATGTGACGATAAGGATGGTGATGTGTCAAAGGAACCACTACGCCCAGTTCATGGTAGATCATCATTCGTAGAGAGGGTTTTGAGTAGGAGTAATGGATTGATGTTTGCTGATGATGATTGTGTTCTATAGGTTTCTAATTTGTTGGTGATGGTGTTCAGTGATGTATTTGGCTGGGTTTTTATCCCCTTTGATGCTTTTTGTGGCTTCTATTAGATCTGACTTGCTTCAAGGTTCATCGATGATGGTGTTTCTAGTTCCTTTCGACTATTATTTCTGATGATATTGTGTTCAAGGTGACAATGATGTGAGGCTGGTGCTGAGGTGATAGGTTGGTTAACCCGAGGTTTCACAGAACCCAAGGAGTTGACAGTGCGTGCTGAGCTCGGTACTATATATTTTACTCCGCAATTTAAAATTTGAATATGAAATGTTGGGTTGGTTTTTTCATCTTTTTTTGATTTGTGTTCTGTTTTCATAAATGGATCTATTGTAGGGATCCCATTTTTCCCTTAAAAATAGATTATTAGAAAATAAAAAAAAAATACTTGGAGGTCCAAGTCTGGTATTTAATTATTATGATTTTAGCACTAGATCTAGGAGTACTAATAAGGGGTTTTATATTAGGTATCAAAGAGAAGTATAGATAAATTTAGAGATTATGATGTTTTTATGTTAGGTTATCTTAATAGTTATTAACACCATAATAGGTCTATAATAATATGTTTTATTATTGATTAAAACTCTTAGGCATCCCCTGGTAGGTTTCAAGTAGAAAAAATATTTAGGATTTTAAGGAATTTTGGGAGATTTTTTTAGGTTGTGGTATTTTTAAACCCTGTGATCATTTTGAAGTGTTATATAGGAATGAATTATTTTTTAATTTTAAATAAATAAATTATAACCCTATGGTTGGGTGACATACCTTTCCATTCATAAAGGTTACAGGGTATGAACCCACAACCGAAGGGTGATAAGGGTGTAGCACCTACCACTTGAAAACATGTTGTCTTGGTTAATATGACATTTTTTAGAGTTAATGATAATGTTTATTTCAAACACATATGGTAATTTATTTTTGTAATAATGTTGTATTTATATAGCAAGAATATACAGTAAAATCCTTATAATATATGGGTTTATAACATTGTTAGGAAAGGTTTGAATAATTTTAATGATGGTTATTTATGGAATGATTTACTTTGAAGTTTTAGTAATACTTTTGAAATTTTTAGATAAATTTTTGAAGGTTTATTTTGGAATTTTTCTTACTATGTTCTAACCATTTTGGTTGGGTTAATTTATAAAGATAGGAGGGATAACTTTTTTCATTTAGTGATTATTTAGTCCTTTAAAAGTCTATATTAGTACCTCAATCATGAAAAACTCATCATGAATAAAAACCATTAAGATAAAAATATTATATATTTAGGTAAAATGATTAAAGGATGAAATTATACTCATAAAGTATGTATATTTCCATATTCTCTTGGTCTGGATGGTATGATAATTCCTCAACTCTAGGAAAAGGATCTGAAAAAAATATATTTTATCAGAGTACATTAATTTTTATGAACCAATTAAATTTTATATCATCACATACTTTTGTTTTCGAAGACCTTAAAATTCCATTGATCAATCAACTTTTTGGGAAAAATTTCCGCTATCTCTCTATATAATTATTTACTATTTTCATCCATATCCAAATCATTACTTTTTACCAATGTTCTCCTTCTATAAACCTTGTTACATGTTATTCCAGATTCCCCATGTACTTCCCAATCACTTTTTTTATAATAAAAATAATTAAACGATTTTATGATGTGAGTTAACAAAAAAAATTATTTTCACATGTCCATCCTTTGATTACCAAGATAAAGCTCAAATTGTGATGATGCAAATAATTAATAGGGAGGAGGATGTAACACCCTGAGTTTTAAAAGAATAAAATTATGTTCGATTTTTTTAATGACACATAACACTATACATATATGAGAATATTAATCCCCAACATATTATGATATATTTTTTTTTTAAAAAAAATATTCTCTTTGGAACCTTATGATGAATGAAACCTCGTGATTTTAATGCTCAATAGCATATTCAAAATGCTATAATGAGCTTAAACAACCGAGGATATATATAACTGTTATAACCAAGCCGTTAAATTGGAAGGTATGAATAATATTAAATAATTTATGAAATATTTTAATATTTATATGTCATATCCAATATAAATTATTGATAAATTATTTTTAAAAATCAATAAAAATTTTTAATGGGACTTTATTTTTTAAAAATATTATTTATTAAAAAATGAATTTCTATTTATTTTCATTAAAAAATTATAATAATTTTTTAAAACTTTTATAAAATGTCTTTGATAAAATTATATTCATTTTTTGGATCATAATATCAAAATTTAACATGAGTGAAATATTAGGACTTTTCAGAAAATATTTATTTTTTAGTGAATAGTGAATAATGCCAATTTTTGTGAAACAATCATGTGCTTTTCAACAAATCAGTTAATATAAATGATCTATTATGTTTTAAAGAAACATAAGTAATTTTTAGTCATATTTGTTCTCATTTACGTATTTTTTTTAAACTTTATATATTTTTTAGTTTAATTTTGTTCTTGGGTTTCAAAATAGAGTTTCCAAAAATCATTTTTAAAATGTATAATGTTTTATTATTTTAAGTTATTAAAATAATCCATAATGTCAATTTTTCAAATAAATTTTGTAGATTATATATTTGTAATGTGAATTTTTTAATTGAATTTGAAAAATTGAATTTCATATTTGTAATAATAATAATTTATAATGTATAATAAGTAGAAATTATTTTTTACCATAATTATTAGTGAAAATAGTTAAAATTAATCACTGTGATAAATGTAAAAAACATTTACAGATGGATTAAACATTAAACATAACGTCATAATGACCTAAAAACAAGTAAAAACCAAATTTTTTGGATATATATCTACTATAAACCTTATTGGTTCTATTTACATGAAACAAACATATCTAAAATTCATTATTTCAAAATAATTTTTGGTGTCTCAATCCCCCCACCTATAAAAGGTCACACCCTCTCCTCCCTTATTCAAACATTAATAACTATTTTTTTAGCCTATAACATCCAAAATATCTTCCCATATTCCATAAAATAATCCTATAGTCTCTATTTTTTTGTATAAAGGAATCCTAGGATGTATTTTGGTGAAAACATAAGGAGGATACTCAAAGAAGAGGTAACATTCTTCAATGGAGGTTTTTTATTTTATTTCTTTCTCCGCCTCTTTAAATTGTTCTTAAACCATGATCATGTAATAAAATAAGTATATTTCATAAAAATTTAGGATTATAAAATAATTATAATAACTTAAATTATCTCTACTACCATAAAATGGGCAATGAAATCATCGTTCTTGTGTAAGGCACACTACCACCTTGCAAACTGAGGTCATTCATTTTGTCATTACCACCATACATAGTTTTTTATTATGATGTATCTAAATAATTTTTATCATATTTATAACGTATTTATTCCAATTTATTTATTATATCATATATATATATACTATTTTAATTTCCATTCCATGGGGGATGTGATAATGTCTCTAGTGTGTATATAGGATTATTGCCACATGAAGCAATACGATTCATTTTTCACTATCATATTACATGGAAAGAAACAATGGTAATATTAATGAATATATGTTTTATAAATGAAATAATTATTATATTAATGAAAAATGTATTATTTTGGATATATAATATATCATTTTCCTTCTTTACTTTTCACTTAGTAAAAAAGATATAACATCATTCAAGTCTGTGTGGACTACTGCATCCATGAAGCGATGTAACTTTATTTTCTTCACCAACACAAAAAAATAATATATATTAGTATATATAATTAAATAATAAATTATTTATGATATTATTATCATTATATAATGGTAAAATATTACTATCCTTATTTCTGTAATGATCCTTGAAATATTGAAAGATTACCCTTGCAAACATATGTCTTGTCGTCTCCATGGTTGTAACGTCCATTATTTTTTTGATAATTTTATTTCATATTAGGTTTTAAAGGTAAATTACAATATAAATAAGATAATTATATCATTATTATTATTTAGATTATTTAACTATATAATATGTACAAGAACAAGAACTTCAATAATGAATCATGAAAAAGAAAAATAAGGCAATTATCTTCTGAAAAAATGAAATTAATAAAAGAGTATTAATGAATAAGTGATAATATATTATAAAGGAAAATATATGATATTATAAATAATAATATGGAAATTTAATATGTCTAAAATATAAAAAACTATATAGGATGTTAAATCATGGTCATCTAAAAGGAAAAGTGAGGTAAGGGTTTTTGTCTCTCACATTTATTTCTGTGACATATATTCCATAGTCACTACTTATTATTATTGTGAGGTGAATATAATTCCCATGAATATTTTTTATGATTATTATCCTAAAATTTATAGTTATTTACATATCTATTTTATAATTTTCATTTAATAGGGTTTACGGTTTTAATGTTAATAATGTGGTAAGGTTTTTTTTCTTAATTTTCTTTCATTGAGAAGTATGATGTGGTATACACTAATATTGTTTTATGAGGTGTATATGATGCCTATTTGACATATTATATCTTGAATATCCTTATTTTCATTATATTATAACTAATATTTAATGTAATTTTTTCATAGTGATTACGATTCAATGTTACAAAAGTGGTAAGTGTCCTTTGTTAAAATCTCATGATTTATCGAGGTTGTTTATGATTATGATTCCAATGATGACATCTTATGATCCATATCTAAATAAACTCATTAATTTTATTCTCCTTTTTTTATTAATTATATTTATATTTAATAGTATTGTTTTTCCATTCATTGGTACGTAAAATTATTGGGGAAGGTTTTTTAAGAAAATCTTGAATTTAATTCTCTCTTCAGTCGAATATCAATTTCTTGAAAAAAGATTTCTTCAAAATATATATTCAAAAATAATAATCTCTTAAAAAATAATTTAGAAATACATTTTTCACCATTCTATTTTTTAGAAAAAAAATTACTTAATATTCTTGTTACATTCTAAACAAGGAACTTTTCTAACCCTTTTTACCATACAATAGGATTGTCCTTTATTGTTTGTGTTGAATTACCCATCGACTTGACCGACCCGACGCGACTTGGTCTGGGTCCGACCTGGTCGGGCTGAGCTACAGCGAGCTTGGCCTACTAGGCCGTGGTCCATCTCGTCCTACAAGTGGCATGGCTTAGCCCGCAAGGGGGCGGCCCAACCCGAAAGGGGGTGCGGATCGCTAGGCTCGCGTGACCTGGCTTGAGGAGGCGCAGCCCGTTGGGCCCACACGGCCCGGCTCGTAGCGGAGCGTGAAAATTTGGCATGCGTGGCCCATTGGGCGAGGTCCGCTCAAGATGTCACGGGAGGGGAGAATCCCCCCATTTTGAACATGAAGCGACAGTGCCTAAAGGCACTGACAGGCCTCCACAGGACCCACTCTAGGTCCCCTCGCAGCGACGTCGGAGCCACGGCTCCTCCAGCTTTGTGTTGGTCGTGTCACCCTTCCCGTTCGTGGCTGGAAGGTGTGTTGGTCATCACTTCCGACCACCTTGGATGATGAGCTACGGCCGGTTCCTCCAGCGGCACGGGTGCACCGCCTCCTTCCTCGTGATCGGCCGGTGTGTCGACCACCACCTTCCTCCGCCACAGCTTCGTCCATGGCTGCTTTCCCACCAGCGCCACGTGACAGCACACTTCACCTTCTCTATGGCTATCCATTTCTATATACTCTGCTAACCGCCATATCTTAATTTCGCGGCCTCCACTTCTGGCGTGCGATAGCGCACCACCTCCATCGTAGTCGGTCGGTGCTACTGCACCAATGGCCTTCCATGGAGAAGGCAAGGGTAGAAAGATAGTGAAGGGTCTGGGCCATGTTCATTTGGCTCGCTCCCTCCGCATTAGTTTTTAATCATGAGGGAGGATTAAAGTATTCAATAACCAATTTAATTTAATCAAAAAATCAAATCCCTAAATTAGAAAGATGGGCATCTCATGTGATTTGGGGAAGTAAGTCGGTGTTCTTTTCCCCCGTAACAATCCTCCAACATTGCCGCTCAACCATCATCCTTTGGTACAAGACTTGGCATCACTTATCACTACCTGCTAGATCTAGTTCTATCCTCCAAGGTTTTGGCATTGAAACACTTTATCAGCACTTCATTTCTTGATGAAGCAGTGTCGATGCCTCTTCTCAAGCTCTATATATATTGGATAAGAGGAGGGTGTCTAACATTCATGGGATTTATGAGGGTTCCTTAATTAGGAACCTTCTTTATTACCAACATCACTGTTACTTAGGATTTGAAGGATCAAGCCCTATAATGGCTTGACACATCGTTGGTCCCACACTATCGCTTGTCCTTTGGATAAAAAGATTGAATGAAAAAAAATAGCTAAGTTATTTTAGTTTTCTTTTAAAAGTCCCAAAATCTATCTTTTTCTCCCTCCTAACTATGCTTAATGTGAATCCTCCCTTAAGTGAATCCTGGCATAGTGGATTCAATGGTGCCCTTGGATTTTTAGTCTGAGCACTGGTTCAAAAGTTAGAAAATGATTCTTGTGCGTTTACTAAACATACCTTAAAAAAAGTTCAGAAATTCATTCTGGGCACACCCGGCCTCAGAATCACACGCTTTCTATTTTTGGAGCCTCGTAATAATTTCATATAATTAGAAAAATACCTATAAAATCATGTCCTTTACATTCTCCCCACATTAGTGATTTTCATCCCTGAAAGCCACAACATAGAATAAGAAAAGAAATTGGGGTACTGAGCCCGAATATGAGCCTCATGCTCCCATGTTCTGTCCTGAAGCTTCCGATGCAGCCATTGAATGTGCACCAGCGGTATAAACTTCCCATGATGGTCTCGCTACTATGGATCCTTAATCACTACTGGAACCTCTGTAAACGTCTCCCCATCATTAAAGTCCAGCTCGCCATGGTCGATGATGTGAGATGGGTCATACATGTATTTCCTTATCTAGAACATGTGGAACATGTCATGCACCCTCTCTAACTGAGGTGGTAGTTCCAAGAATTATTTCACCTAACTTATCCTCTAAAGTTTTATAAATGGTCCCATAAACCTCGATGATAACTTTTGGTCTCGGCCAAATCTCTGTAAACCACATCGAGGTGGGACCCATAGGAAGACATGGTCTCCCTCCTCAAACTCCAAAGGTCTTCATCTCCTATCGGCATAATACTTTTTTCTGCTCCATGCATTCTTCATCCTCTCTAGGATGATCTGCACCTTCTCAGTGGTTGCCCGTACTAACTCTGGCCCCATAAGTGCTGACTTCCCTGGGTGTGTCCAGCATAGAGTTGATCTGCATGGTCGGACATATAAGGCCTTTAATGGTGTGATACCAATGGTGGATTGATAAATTTTGTTTTATGAGAACTCCACCAAGGGCAAGAGATTCTTCAAATTGTGGCCAAAATCTTGGACACAAGCACAAAGTATGTCCTCTAGTGTATGTATGGTTTGCTCTGTTTGACCATCTATCTGAGGATGAAAGGTGGTTCTCAAATGTAGACGAGTCCCGAATGCCTCCTATAATCCCTTCCACAACAAGGATTTGAAATGTGTGTCACGGTCATAGACGATCATTGATGGAACCCCATGATTCTCACAATCTCTTGTATTTAAAGTCATTTCTAGCCCTCTACTGATCCCTACTCCCAGATAGGTAGGAAGTGGGCCAACATGGTGATTCGGTCAATGATCCCCCAGATAGAATCAGGTCCCTTGGGCGTATGTAGAATCCCTATAACAAATTCCATGGAGATTCCATCCCACGTCCACTCTAGAACCTCTAGTGGTTGTGCTAAGCCTGCTGGAACCTGATGCTCAGCCTTCACTTGAAGACAAGTGAGGCATCGAGAAACATACATTTCCACTACTTTCTTTATCTCTGGCCACTAGTTCTGACACTGGAGGTCCTGGTACATCTTTTCCACACCAGGATGTACCACCAGAGGAGACGTATGGAACTCCCTCAACATCTCCTCTTGTAGAGACACTGGTACCATGGTACGTCTTCTGAAGATGATGATGTGCTCCCCGACTTCAGAAAACTTATCAGGTGTCTGCCCTGAGGATATCTGAGCACGTCGAGCCTCACAGTCGTTGTCCCCAAGATATGCCTCCCGGACTTTCTAAAAGATTGGGGGAGTGACAGTCATGGACTAGAGGTATGCTGCTCCATCTCTATTCACAAATGATATCTGCAATGCAGGTAGATGCTTTGTTGCCTCACTCAAAAACTGAAGACCACACCTCCGGCTGAGTGCATCTGCTACCATGTTCCCCTTCCCAAGAGTATATACTATCTCAAATTCATAGTCATGGACAAACTCTAACCATCACCACATTCTCAAGTTCTGCTCCTTCTGAGAGAAGATATACTTGAGACTCTTGGGATCAGAGTAGACTATAAAACTTTCTCCCATAAAGTAATGTCACCACATCTTCAAGGCCAAGACCATTGATGCTAACTCCATGTCATGGTTAGCATAGTTTTTCTCATGTTGTCTCAGATGTCGTGAACTATAAGTGATCAATCCTCACTCCTACATCAGTACACATCCAAGTTCGATCCCTAATGATTTGTAGTAGAATACATACCCAAGGCCCTCTACTAGTAGCCTCAAGATGGGGGGGTACTCGTCAGTCTCTACCTCAGCTTCTGAAAACACTACTGGAATCTCTCCATCCAAATGAAGGGTTATCCCTTATTCATCAATATTGAAAAGGGTGTTGTAACTCTAGAAAATTCATGCACGAATATCTAGTAGTATCCAGCCAACCCTAAAAAACTCTGCACATTGGTCACACTTCTGGGTAGCTCCCAAGAAAGTACATCCTCTATCTTTACTGGATCCACGGAAACTCCAGCCTCAAAGATAATGTGTCTCAGAAAATAGACCTCTCGTATCTATAACATGCACTTTGAGAGATTACCATAAATCTGGTGATCACATAGTGTATCTAGTACTATCTGAAGATGATAGGCATGCTCCTCCTCTGTCACTGAGTATATCAAGATTTCTTTGATGAGGACCACCACAAACCGATATAGGTATAACTGGAACATCCTGTTGATGAGTCTCATGAACACTTCTGGGACATTGGTCATGATGAATGAAATAAATGAGGACTCATAGTGTCCATACCAACATCTGAAGTTCATCTTATGCACATCCTCATCTCGTACACTGAGCTGATGATAGCCTGATCTAAGGTCTATCTTTAAAAACCAAAGATATCCCTTCAACTAATTGAAAAGATCATCAATCCTCAGAAGTGGGTACTTGTTCTTCACCGTCACCCAATTCAGGCACCTATAGTCCACACAAAGACTCAAACACTCACCTACCTTAATGGAGAACAAAATCGGGGCTTCCCCTAGAGACACACTGGGCTTTATAAACCCCTTCCACTGTAAGTACTCCGGCTATACTCGTAACTCACGAAGCTCCATGGGATCCATCCGATATAATGGTGTATATATAAGTGATGTCTTAGGGTACAGGTCACTGTAAAAGTACACCTCTCTATGAGAATGTAGTCCTGGAACATCATCTTGGAAGACATCGGCATACTGGTCCACCACTACCAGATAGCTGGGACTCTCAACTTCAACTGCTCTGAGGGTAAGAATAGCCAACTGATGTGTGATCGGTTGCACCCTCCTCCGAGTAAGTCCATCCTATGCAGAAAAGCCTCCTGTATAGCTGGTGAAGGAAAACGGGGTCCCATCCTCATGGACACAATGCACATTGCGCCAAATACTGTCAATCTAGGCATGGACCATAGATAATCATTCCATACCCATGATGACGTCGTAAGGCCTCGATGCCACTACTAGAAGATCCTATCCAAAGCTCTCGCCTCATAGAGTATGCTCGCACTTCCATCACCGGTGTCTAATCATCGAATTCCCTCTCGTATGAGTCTCTAGCTGTATGGATTGAGCCAATAACTCCACTGGAATCTCCGATATCCAAACAAGGGCCATGGAAATAAAATAATGACTGGAACTTGTGTATATATGTACTACAGCTAAGGCGGAGTAGACAAAGATTGTACCTCTAATCATTTCTGAAGTGTTGTGGTCATTGGACTCAGTTTCATGGAGCTGAGCTCGTCCCTGATATCTTTCTCCCTGTGGTCAGTGTGGAACATTGGGAGGTGGTGTCGATAGAACCTCGAATCACTGCCCACCACCTACTCCATGTCCATCTCCTCTACCACGTCTGGCTGCTGCATGTGGACCTCCTTGATTTAATCTCTTCCTTTGCCTCAGAAGTCCCTCGATCATCTAATGGTTGTCCATACATCAGGTCAGGCAGTCACATGCCATGTGACCATGTCTACCTCATGAGTATCACCGTCTACTCTTCATTTGTCCTCTTCTATCCTGTGAGCCCCATACCGCTGACCCTGTATCATGAGGTCATCCACAAGAAGGTCTTGCCCGCTTAGACCCCAGCATCATCCATCTACTACGTGTTGCAGATGACTCTTCTACCTGACATCTGGTGGTGGATCTCTTCGTTGGTGCCTACTCAGCTAGGAAGCTCTCCATTAAAAGTAATCGCTCTAGCACCCATACTTGGGTCGTTATGCTAAGTGATATCATCGATTTTATGATCTCCCTTCAGAGACCCTTCTCAGAGGTCTGGGCCATGAATAAAGGGTCATGTACCATGTCGGTGGAGTAGCATGAGAGATCGGTTAACCTCACTGAGTACTGAACCACAGTCAAGCTGCACTACTGTAAGTGAAACATCTCCTATATACGCACAGACCGTAAGGTCACTAGGACGAACTCTGCCCTGAAAAGGCTCCGGATGTTCGCCCAGATGAGGTCCACCTCATCATGTATCTACGGAATCAAGCTCTACCATCTCCTTATTGCTACATGAAAAGATTGGCTGCTAGGATCACCAATAAATCAACTGGTGTCCCAACAAAGAAAAAAACTCTGACTACAGCCCCCAGCCTATCCTCAGCCGCCTGCAGGTCAGTCTCACCTCAGAACCTCATAGGCTTCTTCCACAGAAACCTATGCAATGCGCCCAGTCAGGGTGCATCCTTTACTGGTGGGGCTGGGGGAAATGAATTCCCAATGGGTAGTGGTGCTACTAGTACACCAACTAAAGGTGATAACTCCGTAAGAGGGCCTTGCACCGAGGCCTCATCGCTCGGAGGGCCTTCATCACATACTCTCTCGGGAACCATGGATGGCTATCTACGTGGAGGCATCCTAAAAGAAGACTGGATTTCCATGGTCAAAAATTTATACCTTGTGACCTGACTCAAAGAGATCATAAGAAAAACTTTTCAAAACACACAAAATCAGTTTTTTCATGCATCGAGTCAGAAATAAAAATTCAGGGTCCTGGTGTATGGATATGTCAGTCGCCGCACTAACAATGGATTCCCCAAACAGAAAACCACACTCATAACACTTAAGACTATTTCCAAATAGAAAACATCAAAGTTATAGTTCTTCAGTAGAATGGAATCATATGATACCACATTTTCACGACCCGTCCCTAAGGGCCCATGCCGTGACTACCCCAAACCCGCCTTCCATAGGCCAGAGGCTAGAGACTAGTACCAGAACGGCATATCCCTAAAATGGGAAGGAATTTCCTTTTAACATGTATAGACAAACAATTGAAGAGCACAAAAATGAGCAACCACGAAGTAAACAACTGTAGTAAAATTGTGTTGAATATAAAGGGGTCGGAATACAATCCCAACTGAAATGTAAAAGTACAACTGAAAAGTAAAAATACAACTAAAAAAAGAAAAACAGCTCCATGATCATCCACTAAGGATCCTACCTGAAGGGTAGGTACAACACATGAACAATATTTTCTTTGTCACGTCATGCCAAATGGTCCACCTCCGAGCATCGTCTAGTCTTGAATCCTTCATCCTCGATCAATGTTGTATGTAATCTACACAAGATACAATAAGGTACAGGCATAGCCCATGCAGGGGTGAGTATAAAGATACTTAGTAGGGACCCTGAGACCCCTGTAGGACTCCCAGAGCCCCACAAAGGAAAAACCATAAAGCAAGACACCCAACTCAAGCATGAAGCGATAGACATCAACCCTACATAGGTATATGCCCATACATATACCTATGTTATCAGGATATACTCATCCCATACATGAGGGAAGAATAACACAAAGATAACACTATGAAGGTAGAAGTACCACACAGGTAACACCATGAAGAAAACACCATAATGGTACAGTACAAAAAAATGACCCCTTTGGAAGGGGTTATTTTTTATATTAAAGCACACTTGAGAGTGTCGCCACGCCCGTGGCGTAAAAAATCTTCCCGTGGGTTTCAAACCCTGCACCTCTTCTATCTAGTATACAATAGAGAACCACTAGGTTGTGCGCGCTTATGTGTATATTATACACTACGTTATATTTAATTATATCCTGAAGTATTATATTATATATATATATATATATATATATATATTTGTGTTTATAAATATAAAAAATATAATATATTTGTATATATACAATATATTTCTCTATAATATAGTATATATTTGTGAGTAATATTTATATATAATATGTATTTATGTATAATTATAATATATTTGTGTATAATATATATATATATATATACATGATTGAGTATATTTAATATATACAAATACATATTTATACATATATTAATAAATATATTTATATTTATGTGTGTGTGTGTGTATTTTTGTATTTATAGATATAATATAATTATAATATATATTATACATATATTATTTAAAACATTTATATTATATATTAATGTATTTAATTATATACATTTATATTATATCACCATGAAACACATATATATACACAAAAAATTAAATGCATTCATATAATTGGAAATAAATAATATAATTAAATGATATATATATATACTAAATTAATTTATAATTAATATGCTATACTAAAATATAAATAAAATAATTATAGAATACATATTGATTTATTCATAATAGAATATTTATAATATAATATATAATAATAATATATTTGTATTATATACTTATATATAAATACATCTATATTAGATTATGTATACTAATTTACATATTTTAGAAAAAATTAAATATAAATATAAATATAAATATATTATTTATTTATATTATATATTATATTATTAATATTTTATTATGAATAAATTTATCTATATTTTATAATTATTTTATGTATAATTTAGTATATCATATTAATTATAAATTAATTTAGTATATATATATATATATCATTTAATTATATTATTTATTTCCCATTATATGAATGCATTTAATTTTGTGTGTGTATATATGTGTGATGGTGATATAATATAAATTTATATAATTAAATACATTAATATATAATGTAAATGTATTTAATATAATATATATATATATATATTAATTATATTATATATATAAATACAAAAATATAAACACACACATAAATATAAATATATTTATTAATATATGTATAAATATGTATTTATATATATATTAAATTTACCAAAACATGTGTGTATATATATATATTATAAACAAATATATTATAATTATACATAAATACAAATTATATATAAATATTATACACAAATATATATTATATTTTAGAGAAATATATTTTATATATACTAATATATTAAATTTTTTATATTTCTAAACACAAATAGATACATATATATAATATAATATAATACCTCAAAATATAATTAAATTTAACGCAGTGTATATTATACCCAAAAGTGCACACAACCTAGTGGTTCTCTGTTGGGCACTGGATTGAATAGGTGCAGGGTTCAAAACCCGTGAGAATTTTTTTATGCAACATGACACTCTAGGGCGTGCTAGGGTGTCAACAATTGGTGTCAGGGGGTGTGGGTGTTAGGGCGGGGTGTTAGAGGGGCACGTGTGATAGGGTGGGGTGTCATGGGGGTGCGAGAGTGTTAGTGGGGAGCAGGTGTTAGGGTGGGGTGTCATGGGGGTGCGTGAGTGTCAGGGGGTGTGGGTGTTAGGGTGGGGTGTCATGGGGGCGCACGGGTGTTAGTGCGGGCTGTCAAGGGGCGAGCGGGTGTCATGGGGGTGCGTCATGGGGGCGTACGGGTGTTAGGGGGTGCGGGGGTGTCAGGGGGCATGGGTCCTGTGAGGGTGACATGGGGCACACTGGGTGGGTGTCCAGGGTGTTAGGGCGGGGTGTCAAGGGGGCACGCGGGGTGGCTACAGGGGTGCGCTGGGGTGGGTGTCTAGGGGGCACACGGGGTGGCATCATGGGTGCACTGGGGAGGGTGTCTAATGTTCATGGGATTTATGAGGGTTCATTAATTAGGAACCTTCCTAATTCCCAACTTTTCGGTTACATAAGAATTGAAGGGTCAATCCATTTAATGGCTTGACACATCACTGGTCTCACGCTGCCGTGTGTCCGTTGGAGGAAAAGATAGAAAGAAAATAAAATAGCTAAGTTATTTTATTTGTCTTTTAAAAGTCCCAAAATCTATCTTTTTGACCCGTCTAATTTCGGTTGAAGTGAAGCCTCACTAAAGAGAATCTCGGTGTTGGGGATTCAACGGTGCTTTCATATTTTTAATATGAGCACCAGTTCGAAAGTTAGAAAAAAAATTTCACGCATTTACTGAACATACCTTTAAAAAGTTCATAAATTCATTCTGTGCAAACCGGGCCTCAGAATCACACTCTTTCAATTTTCACAGACTCGTAATAATTCCATATAATTAAAAAAATTACATATAAAATCATGGTCTTTACAACAAGGATCGTGATTTTTGACTCTTATGATTATTTACTTTGTTAAAGCCTTATTACATGATTCATAATTGAAGATTCAGATATTTATGGGTATGAGTTCTTTTATGATTCCCTCATGCACTCTAATTAAGTCATCATATTCATATGAACTTCTTCTGTTCATTGATGGAATTCACTTATTAATGCTTATGTTTACCATTACTATGTATTTAAGCCCAACCTTCTAACGTTTTCTTTTTTCCAAGTTATCAAGAAACTATGTTTCATGAATTATTCCTAGAATGTAATTCATATGGATGATGATGATTAATTAATGTGAAATAAGAAAAACATACTTAAGTGAGATAAATGATCATTTAACAACAAAGTTATCATTTATGTAAGAGTTTTTCCAAATTATATAAAACTATAAACTTAAAAGGATCAGGAATATGTAAGTGATCCATTTTTTCATTGATGTTTTAAGGTTTATATGGGAAAAATTGGGTTACAATTATCAATATCAAAGATGAAAATGTAATATTTATGATTTCAACACTAGATCTGGGAGTGTGGGTTTTAGGATGTAATACTAAATTAGGCCATTATTTAACCATATAGGTTTCATGGTAAAAATATGGACATATAATAGTTTTTATAAAATTTAATTGGTTATTTTTAACCTTTTATAGTTATTTTAACCCTCGGTAAACCCATTTTTACCATTGAAATAGTAATTATTTTTTACATCATTCACTATTAAGTTTTGTAAAAAATTAATATGATCATTTAATATAATAAATATTATTTTGATCACATATATAGAATCCATTTTTCCAAATTCCATTTTAAAAAATTGAAAAATTCAATCTAAAATTAATCCTATATGCATGATGAGAAAGAGGGTTTTTAAATGGAAAATGTTGAAAATTTTGAAACGTTTTTTATATCAAAATTCAATATGAAATTGATTAAAATTTCATATATTCAATTAATGGGTATATAATTGAACTAATTAAACTTTAAAAAAAATATAAAATATAATTTTACTTTATAAATAAGTAAATAATAATAAAATTTTTCAATTGAAATTCTTATTTTCTCTATTCATTAAAAAAAATGAAAATTTTCATCAAAATACAAAACAAAATCACCATAAGATTATTTTTATAATATAATTTCTAAAAATAATTTTTTTTTTCAAATAAATTTTATAAAATTATAAAAAAAAGTTTTTAATTAACTGTTCCATAAAAGGGTCATAAAATCACTTTTTAAAAAAAAATTAAACAAAAAAATGGTTTATTATTATCTCATGTATATAAAATTCATAATATGAATTATGAATAGTTTATTGGATATATGATATATATATTTAATTAAAACCATTCAAAAAATTGGTTTGTTTTTTGAATGAGGTAGAACACATTTATATGCATAAAAGGTAGTTTTTCAAAAAAGAATTTCCTTTATTTTCATATAGGTTTTCTTCATTTATAACTAATTAGTCATCAAATAATTCATTTTATATACATGACTAAACCATGTATTATTAGAATTTAGTTAATCATAATCATATCCTCTATTCTAATGTCTATAATGTAACTATCAAATTATAATATTTTAACAGTATTTCATGTTATGTTTTATCATGGTATTGTGTGTAACACAAGGTAAAATCG
Organism: Viscum album; assembly: GCA_963277665.1. Taxonomy (NCBI): domain Eukaryota; kingdom Viridiplantae; phylum Streptophyta; class Magnoliopsida; order Santalales; family Viscaceae; genus Viscum; species Viscum album. The sequence continues at coordinate 779,700,050 of OY728132.1, forward strand.
ATATTATGTGTAACATAATACAAACATAGTGGTGCATGTAATGAAAGATAAACATTGTGTTTCATGTAAAAAAATCTAAAATCCATATTGTGTGTAACACAAGGAAAACATAGGGTTGCATGTAACACAAGATAAACACGGTTTTACATGCAATACAATCCAAAATAAGTGTTTTTTTCACACAAAATATTGGAAAGTTCTAATTTTTTTGAAAATAATCACAAAATCCCAAGGTGTTACACTTCCCAATTCATTGGTTGGTTGATTATAAAATACCCAATACCTATTCAATTAAATCATTAAATAGGAAACATATTTTTGTATTCTTCATTACAAATTATAGTGTTCTTGAAAATAAATTTCTTTTATTTCATATACTCGTCGTTTATTTCATCGTCACTTTTAGAGTCTGAATCATAATTAACGTGCACTCCCATGATTATTGGTTCTTCCATGTATTTGAATTTCATCTCTTAATTTGGTTTCTTTTTAAGAATAGTGTCTTTCTCATTTCATATTTGAGGAATTATTTATGAAACTCATCAAGAGATAGGTATCTTATCTCCTCTAGGGATGATATCTTTATGTGAAACCTATCATTGAAATTCCTCAACAGCTTCATTGCAATCTATTAATCCTATAGATTTTCTTTGAATCCACTAATAAAGAAAACTATATCATCAGCCCTCATAATCTAAATTCACATAATCATCCATTTATATTTCATAAAATTTATATATCCATATTTTATGTTTTCCCTCTTTAATATTCAAATATCCTTCATGCACGTTCCCAAGATTCTCCCACATCTCTTTGTAAATTTTAATTCCCAATAACATGTTGTATACATTTTTGGATGGGAATGACATAACAGAACTTCCATCTTTCCCATACACCTAAACAATTATCTTTTTAGTATAATTATTTGGATAATCTCCCCAAAGATGTGTAAATACTATTGTTATATAATCACTCACCAAAAAACATTTTGAGAGAAATTATGAAATCAATTTGTACTTACATCCAGGAAAATTATTTCACTAAAAAATGGGAACACCTCAACTAATAATGGAATTATGATTCTCTATTAATATCCTTAAATAAATTTTATACATTTTATAGGGGAAACCGATTAACTCTAATAACACTTGATAATCCTAGATCCTATGAGATCGATGATTTGTGGAGGGTTGAATTAGTGACAACTTTTGATTATTATTATTTATTAATTTTTAATCATAATTTATGATCATTTAAGACCAAAATTTTATTATTATTATTTATATCATCTATTATTGTTTGTGAGGATATTAAATCAAAGAAATAATGTGATTATTTACAGTGTCTGGTCTCAATATGAGACCTTCTTACTTTAATTGTTTTTGTTGAATTATGGGACCTTATTTATTCATTATAATTCATTTTACATTCAAGTAAATTTCATATCATAAAAACCATGACAAAAAATATTTTAATAAAATTAGTTCACCAAGGAGTATAGCATCCACCTCATGATATATTCATTATAGAATCATCTCTATGGTTGAATCTATATCTTAAAATGCTTCTAAATACATCTTAATAGGGTATTTATATGGACTCCCAAAAATTATTCAAAGGTCCATATCGAACTCATTGCTTGAAGAATTCTTTGAATGCTCCACCATAATAGTTTTGTTTGAATAATCTATTTTCTCCTTATATTCCATACATACTTCTATTCTGAAGGATCACATGGCCTTGCCCACCTACTCTTTTAACCACAATTATAAAATATACCTATTAAGGATCAAAATATGTTCTATTTTGTTCTGTATCACTTCATAAAAACCTATTATGTCCTTATTAATTTTAGAATTGAAGTCTTAGGATCTAGGATAGTCAAATTTTATAGCCTCTTTCCTTCAATATCAACTTCTTATACTACATAGAGTGCCATATTCCTCACCATTCCTTCCTTTCTATATATCATACTTGATATCCTATCAATCTCTCTCCCTCCCAAAATAATTTTTCATATTTAAGAATCTTCATTTAATTTTCATGTATTTTTTAATATAATCTAAATGTTATCTTAAAAGGATTCTTGATAATTAAAATAGAATGTGAAATGATAAGATAACCATTTTCCTCACCCATATTCTTTCAAGTTAATCCCATGAAATATTTCTACATGGATAAGTCACCCATATCTTTTATGTGGCTTTAAAAAATTACACTATTCTTTTAATCTATTAAAATTTAAAAATATCAATCACAAATAAAAATACCTCACAAATAAATATATTTTTGAATCAGATAAATAAATAGTAGTGATATTCACTTTTATTCAACTGTATTTTCCTTAGATCCCACTTTCTTTAACCTTACCATGGGATGATAGCATACCATTCATCACAACAGAATTTCTTTTATCGGTAATAAAAGAATAATCTCTGTTGAAATATATCCTTTAATCATAGAAAACTTTTCATGTTCTTATTGAACATGGTAATAATATATCCACATCACAATTACATTCCAAAAATATTATCTATAGTTTCATCAAAAAGAGACATAGATATATGTTTAATATTCCTTAAATTGTTGGTCAAATGGGTTTTTGTGATCTTTAAGATAAATTGATTAAAAAGTAATCATAATTATTGAATCACAATCAAATTGTTATGTTTTAATCACTAAATATCATATTTATCATTATATAGTTTTAATTTTTTTGATAAATCATTCTAGAAATTTTATCATATTTTGATAAGTGTTTCCCTAGATATGGGAGGTGTGTAACTCATAGTAGATGTACACTATGAATGTGTACCCTATATTTCAATGTGCTCAACCCAAAAAAGTCTCTCTAGACCTTACTATCTTCTCATATATTAATTTTAAATACAATAACATCATGAAATTGATATGATATTTGAACTGTATGTAGTGGTTTTTCTACAAAACGATTTGACACTTTTATAAATGGTTAAACTCTATAAAAAGTTATCAACCCTAATATGTTTTGTATCTATAAAATATATTTTATACAAGAAAACCTATAAACATTGATATTAGTCCGGTTCCTTTTCAAAAATCATAGAACTCTCTTCAATATCAATTCATTGATATACCTTGAAAATTCTAAAGTGGAAAACCTAGAAAATATGAACTCTATATTGATTATATTGAGCTCTATGATATGTGTGGATGGTTCCAGAATTTACTATTTTTTGAAATAACATTGAATCTAAAATTATTCTATTCAATTCTTCTCAATTTAAAATCACCACAAGGCACACTAAAGAAATCCAAATTACTTTAAAAAAACTATTTATAATTTAAAAAACCTTATTAAAAATAAAGTAATCCTACCTTATTTATAACAATTTCAATTCATGTATGAAAAAATTATATTTATATCTCATACATCACATTGTTTATATGTGGTCCCTCCCAATACTTTTTCCTTTCTTGTGATTTTATTCTCTATCACTCTATATCGCTATATCTATTGAAATTATCTTTTTCCTCCATGTATATATCCATTATCTCAAGGATGTATTCAATATGTTATTCATTATTTTAATATATTTTTTGTTTTGAAAAAATTGAATACCATTTTCAAAAAATAGTGTAAATACCCTATTTTTTATCACTGAGATTAGAGTGTATTTACCAAGAAAGTTATACCATTAATTTTATAGGGAAATGTGGAATATAAAAGTACTAATTATTGTGATATAGATAATTATGGATTATATAGTAATTTTAATAAAATAGGTACCTTGGGTAATGTTATGTATTGTATTATTTATAAATTTAATCTTTTTATATAATGAATTCATTAGACTTTGTAAATCACTAATCCTGTAAGAAATTATATTTCCTTTAGATACATTGATATATCTCCTCTTACAAATTTGTTTGTGTATTTGGTGTATTTCATTCCATTTATGTAAGATGTACTAGCATAAGGTTGTTACAGTATGGTTATGATCTATGGAATTATCCAAGCCGTCATTATGAGATCTCTTATCATGATCCATATACTCATATATTTCCATTTTTATGGGTATTTTATCCTTATTTATTCATTTTTTAAAAATTATATTATTATGTATTCATTTAATATTATGTATAAAATGTTTTTTCTGTGTTTTCGTTTATTGTACTAAACCTGAAATCAAGATTCTGATATCACCCATTACTATAATGTCATTATTTCCCTTTGGAAATAATGATGAAGTATATATGTGACCTAGGGATAATATATTAAGTAAAATTAAAGATTTATAAGCTTTTATAATGTAGTTTACTTTCTGATTTAATGTAATGATCAATTATATCTAGTCTTTTGAGACAACAATAGTTTTAGTTATAGAAGTTTCCAATGTAATAAAATGAAAATTGAATCTATGTAGATATATTCATGGTTGTCTATTCCAGATATACAGTATTTCAAAATATAATAAACACCTATTTAATTATCTTTGTTTGTTTTAAAAGAACGACAACATGGTCTATAGAAAAATGAAAACAAATTAACTTATCAATTTATTAAAAAGATACATTGATTGAAAATATATATTTCATTTAAATTTTGACTTAAATGGGACATTTGGTGGGCTTGAGATGCATTCCATAGTTTATAATTACCATTTATATATGGGTCTTGAATCAATCATATCAATATCTTGATCTGAGTAACCAATAGGGTTCTCAAATTTTATTTCATATTAAAAAAATATAATGGAATTAAAAAGAAGGTAGAACAATAATAATAACAATATTAACATTATTAATTTATATATTAAATTATCTACACTATTATATATATATATACATATTAACTTATAAATACTATTAATATTATTATATACATATATATTAAATTCTCTACACTCATCCCTCTATCAGTATCATGTGCATCCCAATTACTGTATTAGTTACATATTATATTATAATTACTTAAAATTTTAAATTCTTTTACACACCCATTTGAACAACTAATCCCACACACCCTAATATTCTTCAATACATACACCCTTAACTTCTCCATGATGTCTGATTTGGGATACTTTTCAATAACCCAACTCATGAAACATCGATTATAAAGGGAAATAACTATATTATAACATTATTAGGATTGTTCAATATAACTGAATGTATATGAATTTTTACCATTAGTGAACCGGTTTCATTTTTCTCTCAATAAAAACCCTAAATTTATAATTATTATGATGGATGGATTTAAGTTATGGTTTTCTAAATTATAAAATATATACACTTTCTCATTTATGTTTTTTCTTTTTGTTTTTGGAAAAAAAAAATATATGGTCATTTGGGTGACCATGACCTGATTCAATTTTCATTGTATGCATATTGGTTTTTAGTAGTCTATATACTTAAATATATTAATAAATTATTTAAATAATAATGATTAGGATTATACTTTTTTGGTTTTAAATATCTTCATTATAGTGTCTTCTATGGGAGAAGAGACAATGAGAGTACCATTATTCTTTTAAATCCTTTTATATTCAATGTAATTGTGATACTTATCTATGTAGAGTTATGTGTTCACTATGACTATGGGGAAGTGAGATAAATGATATAAATTCATTGTTACATTATAATGAACTAATTAATAATGTTTTAATGAATAGATAATTTTGAATCTTTGGTGGAAAAATTCATATATCATTTACTTATGTGATTTTAAATATGGGTATATCTTGTGAATGAAATTATAACCATAATTGTTTCTAAAATGAATGAAATTAACAAATGATGATATGTTTAGGTGGTGTAATCATGAGTTTCAAGGTTGTACCATGAGTTATGATAATGTAATTTTTTAATTGAGGAATTAATAAACCTATTCTTATTAATATCAATTTGAGATATTAACATAATAAATTGATTTATATGGAATGAAATGGGTAGCCTAAGAATATTTGGTGGAGTGGTAGTGATGAAATAGTCAATTTATTGTTCATGATTGTTTTATTAATCCTATCCATTTGAAACTGAGACATTCTTTGAAATTTACATACAAAAATTTACATGATTTTATATTCACTACCAATATACCAATCAATATATATTTATAAGATTCATTAAAAGATATTCATTGAATTAATCATGCAGTGATGGGGATTTTATGTTATTCTTTAAGAAACAGTGAATATTATCTTGAACCATTTTTTAGAAAATATCGAATTTTAATTACTATCCAATTGACTCAAATAGTAGGATGAGTTATTTTTTTGTTATGGATATTATATTTAAAGGATTTATTTTTCGTAGATAATGAGTTTTCTAAAGTTTTACAAATTATAAAAATTGAATTGTGATGATTATTTTACACTAAGATTAACTTGATTATTTTAGGAGGAATATATTATTTTATGGTCACTTATAGAGGCTTTGAGATCTTAAATCAAGATTAATAGTGGGGTAGTGGAAGAATTTGATTCCATAACCCATTAGTTTTATAAGGGTGGGTGATTCTATTGATTAAGTATTGTATTTTGTCGTAGGCCTTTGGATATTACCTTATTTAATTATATATCACACCATTTGAGGGAGTAATTTCTATTAATTATAATTTATTTAATTTTGCAATGATTCTTTTTATGTTTCGTTAAAAAAATATTGTGTGTTGAACCTAGTGAGAGTTAACATACTGTAGGTCAATAGGTTGTAATGATGTTATTATATTTTTCAAGGAATAAATAAATTTAATATGTATCTATCATAAATGACATGAAATTTTTGTTTTGGAGTTTCTAAATTTTCATGGGAATTTTTGAAATTGAATATATGAGGGGTAAAACAAAAAATTCACCTGGAAAATAACCATGAAAATTTTTTATTATGGTTTTGTTGAGTTTTTAATGTGTTATTTAACATAAGGTGAATTTTTGGAGTAAAATTGAATAGTTTTAAATTTCATCACATTTGTTAATAATAAATTTTTAAAAAAGAGTATTAAATGTATCATTTAACTCATTTGGAAACTATTGTGATTTTTGGATATAATTGAGTTTTTGTTCATTTTATAAATTTCAATTAATTTATTATTTTACACACAATGAGTTTATTTACTTTTATCAAAAATTATGGCTACCACATGAATGTCATCAGTGACATGGTACACAGAATATAGTGTTCAATATAATTCTAAAGTTAGTATATTTTTTATTTTACATCCATTATAGGATCTAGTTTCTCCTATAAATAATTAATAACACTTATCCCTTATCTTATTAACATGTTGTTAAAAGGGAGAGGGTAAAGGGATAAGGACCCCCCATTACTGGGTTCTTAGAACCACTCGCCCAATTTATGGTGTCATGTATCTAATTGTTTATTCAATAAAACTTTTTCTATCGTGTTATTGATTTAATTGATCAATGAAATTCCATAATTTTCAATGTAATGATATTAATCCTATATAGAGAGGATAAATAGATTGCAATCCTCTCCCAATGATACCTATGACGGGGTAGTTGTGATAACACCCCCAGGTGTCCCATATAGTAGATATCAACAAAAGGGGCCTCATCTCCATGAATCATATTAGTATTAGAATGCCCACAAACCCTCCCTATAATATTAAGAATTGTGTTTCCCCCAACATCTGAATTTGTGCTGATAGAGAACACATATATAACCCCCGGGAACTAAAAAATAGGTTTTTAGAAATATATGGAATGAAATGATAATTTGGATCAGTTTTGTTCATTAATAATTATTATTGGTCTTCCCACCCATTTTTTCCCATCAATTCCCCACCATTTTGGACTCTTGATGACTATTTCTAATGTTGTGACCTCATGTGGTCATGGAGCCAATGGTGAAGGGTGATAGACAACCCTTTATCAGTCATCAATGTATATAATAGAGATTATATTTCATTAATTTTATGGGGTTAAAAATGATAGGAATGGGTTTGTGGCACTGTGTGTTTGAGTCATGGTGTGTCCCTATTTTTAAACAAGACATTCGTTTTTTGTGACATAGGCTGAGTGAATTTAGTGGGGATTTGCTGCGAATGAGGTGCAGTAACTATTTCGATCAATAGAATGATATGAAGAATAATGGTTCTCCTTCATTTTTATATTGTTCTATCATGGTTTGGTGACATCATCGTGGTTATATGGTGTGAGAGATGTAAGGTAGTTTGATGGGTGTGCATCATGTATTTGAGGAAACTTATGTGGTAGAATACTCAAAAGTATGTGGTAATTGTTACGACTAAACCTTGTATAGAAAAAAATATAAATTTTCCTTTTAAAATCACTATAGATTACTTTTTTTAGTGATAAAAATAACTAATTATTTAAGAAACTTAAAAATATGGTAACTTTGGTCAGGCTAAAAAGCACTGATAATGTCCCCCTTTACCAATATTAAAATAATATTTGATAAATTGGTCCTTTATCATCAATTTTTTAGCATTTATAAATGGTGAGATTATTAGTTTTTTTAGTTCTAATAAAGGGTGAATTTATTATCACTAAAAACTAATGAAAATTTCCACATATGTATTTTAGATTTATTTACATGGCTTCACACCCGTTTCACCAAGCCCCCAACCATCTTTTATCAGCATGTACCCCCCCCCCCCCCACCGCCCTTCAATGCTTATCGCCCAAACATACCCCACCCCATTTTAGGTGTCTTTATATATATCTATGTGTCTTTATGTGTTTGTATAGATGTGTGTGTCTAAATATATGAATGTATATATTTTTCAATATATAATTGTTTCAATGTATAAAGGCACATACCAATATATAGGCATTGAAAAATCACATTAACCACAGTCTAAATGAATTTTCTTTTTCATATATTACATATATATATATCGATGTTTTCTAATAAATATATATATTTATATATATATATTAATATTTATTTACATATATTATAATATATATATATAAATAAATATCCGGTCTTTAATACACACACACCAATATATATTTCAATATAAACATTATATATACATTTGTATAGGAAAATATATACTAATAAATTTTTAAAATGAAAATATAATGGAAAAAAGTTTATTTTAAAATAAAATGTATAATTATTTTGAATTTATATATGGTTTATATAATTAATAAAATATTTTACAAGTAAATATTTTAAAATTTTATTTATACAATTAAATTTTTATATTTAAATATATATAGATATGTTTGTATATATAATTAAGAATTACACTAAAATATGAAAAACGATAAAATTTGAACCTGATAATATCAATATTAAAGTAATAACAAGAAATAATTTTAAAATCCATTGATAAAATACAATATGAACCTTATAAATCAACATGAAATACTATCAAACATTAAAAAATTATGGCATATAAAAATACTCTCTTTTGGAGGTTTTCTGAACATTTTTTAGCTAAGAAAAAATGGGGACCATGGCTCCCCCAATTTAAAATGGTGTATATCTCATTCCAGTATTAAATTTGACATCACATAGATCCCAAATAGACACTTGTATCAAAAGTTTTGGGCTTTTGAAGTTCAATACTTTTTTCAACTTATCTTAAGATGTTAATTGTTTTATTAATTTGTTCAATAAGATAATTTTTATTGATTGTTTATTGCTCAATAATAACTAGTATGTTTTAAAATAATTTTAATTTTTAATTATTTTACATACCATATTTCACAAAATATATAATATATTAAGTTCAAATACATATTTAGTAATATAGAAATCATATATATGAAAATATTATATATATATATATATATAATATATATATATACAAAAATATTGTATCTAATTGTATAAAAATTATTTTTTATCAAATTAAAATATTATCAACACTAAGAAACGCACTGCCATAGGGTGTTTTTATCAGTAACAAAAAACACTGAAAATTGTTCGTTTTTGTTAGTGCTAAAAAAAGTGGTAAAAATGTTTCCTTTTATCAACTCAAAAAAATCATGGACAATGGGTCCCTTTTTAAGTTGTTAAAAACAATAATAAAATATAACCTTTCTTCATTCTAAAAAATTACTTGTAAATGGTAGTGTTTCTTAACACTTTTTTTAGCACTATAAAATGGTTCCCTTGGTCGGTACATTTTTAGCACTAACAAATGGTAGTGCTTAATAATGTGAAATATTTGGTTGTGAAGATGGGAAACATGAGAGGAAAAAATTATCACAAGGATTAGATGGTGGTGATTAGGATGGCCTAACAAGATTCTTTTGTCCCAATATATATGCACCAAACCCCAAAAACAATTCTAGTAAATAATTAACACACACACATATGTGTATGTCTGTATATATTTTTGTATATTTTTAAACATGTGTGGGTGTCTATTTATGTATGTATATATGTATGTACATACATATGTGTGTGTGTGTGTGTGTCTGTATGCATGCATGTATGTATGTACGTATATATGTATGTATGGATGGATGGATGGATGGATTGATGGATGGATATATGTAAATAATCATGCATGCACGCATGTATGTATGTATGTATTTATGTATGAATGTATTTATGAATGTATGTAAGTATTTATGTTGGTATGCATGTCTATATGTATGTATCTATGTATGTATGTATTTCTGTATGTATGTATGTATGTATGTATGTATGTATGTATGTATGTATGTATGTATGTATGTATGTATGTATGTATGTATGTATGTATGTATGTATGTATGTATGTATGTATGTATTTATTTCTGTACGTATGTATTCATATATATATATATATATATGCATGGATGTATGTATATATGTATTAATGTGTGTATTTATTATTGTATATATGTATACAAGTATGTATATTTAGCTAATTGTGCTTATATATAAAAATGTAATTTTAATTTTTTGAAATTAGGATTTGACTAGATTGAAGATTTAAAACATATTAGCCCAAAATATGTTGGTAGAAAACAAAAACAACAACAACAACAATAAAAATATTATTATTATTATTATTAATTTATATATAAATATATATATTGCAAAAAATATAAGTAATTTTTGGGAACTGTCTGAATTTGAATTATGAATAGTGATAATCTGTCATTTTTCTATGTAGATGGATACTATGATAATTTGGATAATATAAAAGTTATTTTTGGGGTTCATTGATCATTTAAAATAATTGATGTTAGGATGAGGGAGAACTATCCTACAAAATTAATAATTGTACAACCATAATAGTTTAAAACAATAGAATAAGATGGTACCTATCATTTTCCAATTTTGAATTCAAAAATTGGTAAATAAATAAATAAATTATAGTTTTATGTATCGATCCGTGTGTGGATGCTCTGTTATTGATTTCGTTAACTATAACATGTGAGTATATTTTATTGTGATCAAGAAACATTAAAATAATATAATTATAAATGAGGATTCCTAATAGGATACTACATGTTGCTTTAATTAGAATTCATGATGTCAAAAATCATATAAACTCAATGATGGGTAATTAAGTATCGAATCAATTATGTTTAAGACAAAAATTACAAAAAGAATCAAGTTTATCTAGATATTCATTCTTTGAAAACAAAACCATGTATGATATAAAATAAATAACATGTTTATACCTTAAACTGGTAGTGTACATAGATTATTCCTTCAATCAAAATCTTTGATTGTAACATCCCAAAATTTTAATGTATGTCGTAAATAAAAAGAATTCAAACTTTAAGGGAAGATAATTTTTTTTTACTAATGATACATTGATTGTATTACAATAAAATATTCTACCACTAATTCGTTAATAATAGTATTAACATCAATAATACAATTGGATATTCTTAAATAAACAAAATAGTACCAAAATCATACCCTACTTAATTAGAGTCATCCATAATTATAAAATTACCCAGTAAGAATATAAAAAGAATACAGAGTAAGAGTAATGTAAAGAATCATTTTTTCTTCAAGACAAAGTGTTCTTTGGGAAAATTGGTTTACATAAAAATGTCTATAGTGGGGAATGTATTTATTGCTATTTTTGTTTTGACCATTTTTAAATAGATGTTGGAATTTGATTTAAACATTATAAATATATCTGTTATAGATATATCTATCACTTTAAAATTAAAAGTTTCTTAGAAATGGTTATTTGGATTTAAAATTTAAAAATTATAATAATAAACATATATAAATACTATTTTATAATTTCAATTAGAGTAACAACTTCTATGGATATGAAAAGTCAAAAAATGAAATAAATTTATAACAATTACTTTATATTGACTTAACAAATAATTTAACCCACCAAAGGAATCCATGTGTTTGTAAAACCACTACTTAGGGGGGTAGAACTTCACTCATCAAGACAGTGGTGGCCTTGAATTACCTTTGGTAGGGATGTGTATAAGGCCCAGGTAACCTGTTGAGAAAAGAGCCACCAAATGATGGGCAAGCCCCTGTATAAGGACCATTGAGATCAGGTGTAGATTAGGGTAGATTCCCACTAGGAATAATCCCATGAGAGTGGTGTATACAAGTGTTCAGGGTACTAAATCCACTATTCGATCAAGTAATCACTACCAAGGTATTCATTATAAAGTGCCAATCTTCTTTCGGTTATAACAATATGGGATGTGGGTGGGTAGAAACTATTCACTTGTATTTAATCTTCCTCTTATTACATAGGTTGTTCGATCTATCTCATTTTATCCATCTAAAATTGTTTTGTTTTTCATCTTATTCCTTGAGATGACTCCATCAAACCCTCAACATCATCATTCTTCTCCCAATGTCGATGAGCTCTTCATCTCTACTGACATTGTTAACATCTTCAAAAAATTGGGCCCTAACTCAATTTTGATACCTAACTGAAGATTAAACAAGAATTTTAAATATGATTTGAATGATTTATAAATTATATATATATATATATATATAATTGGTACACATCAATTGTTTCAACCACGCACCTTACAATTCATCACCACCAAAATGCATAAACAATAATAAATTTTTACCAACTCCTTAACAAACGGGTTCACCCATCTTTTGAAAAACATTTGAATATATTAAATTGAACAAGATAAATTTGATGTAAATTTATATGTATAAAAGTATAAAATATATATATTTCTCATAATCCTTGTTAAACTAAGCAATAATGATTTTAATGTGTGGTTAAAGATCAACAAACACTCTTGTTTCATTCATATTTTGTGAAGATTCTGAATCCTCATTGGATATCTAAGATACAATGGGTGAATATAATATATATATTATAATAATAATAATTTTAATGATATATGTATTATGTAGTTAATTTGAGATTACTTTTAATGTATTAAAAATAATAATAATAATTAAATGTGTGACATTTTAGTTAAAGAGATAAATTATTATTATTATTTTCATGGATATATATTTTTACGATGAATAAATAAATGCATTATGAGTATTATTAAAAAATTAAAAAATATAAATTAGGATTTTGGTAAAATATTAATATTATTAAAGTAAATAAAAAAATGAAATGAAGATATAGTAATTAAGAAATTGTAAACAAGGGGAAGTGAACTGGTGACTTCATTTTGAGGAGGCCAAGGTCAAATTACTGAAGGGGGCTCGAGATCACAAGAGGTCGTGAGCTATTTCGAAGGGGATTGACTACTAGATAGGGCTTCCTGAGTGGGGATGACAGGGATCTAACACCATCAATGATTAAATGTTGAAGATGGAGGAGGTTTTACATATATATGGTAATAAAATGAGTGTGATATATTCAAGAAGACGATTCCATCATCATCTGCCTCTAGTGTAGAGATTCATAGGTAGGTAGGTATATTTTTTTGTGTCTAATATTCAATTTTTCAAGGATCATTTTAGTTTAAGAGTGAAATGTTTTTCATTTTTTTCAATTTTCCAGATATAGGTTGGTTATCACTGTCCATTTTTTTTATTCTAAGGATTAGTGATTATCATGATGAAAATATTCAATGATTTTTTTAAATCAAATACATTATATTTCATCATTTTTGGTCAGTTATGTTAATTTGTATGGTCATATTTTAATAGTTTTTTGATTGGTTGTGGAATAAATCTTCATTAAGATGCTTGAATCAATTTGAATAGAAAATGAGATAAATGAAACAATATATATATATATATATATATATATATCAATATGTGTCTACCCTTGTTTCACAATATAGGGAACTATTTTTTAATCTTTGTTTCAATTGGTCACCAGATAATAAATTCGTAACATTTAATTTATATATTTTAGATCTTCTAAATAATAAGTATATTTACTAACCATGATTTCCGAAATCTCGTATGTCTTGGTCTTCAATTATATACACAGTTTGAAAATAGATCTATATTCTTCTGGGAATATTATTTATATAGAAACAGTGCTATAATCATCTCTAAAAATTAACCTTGAACTCAAGGTCATTTTTTTTGAGAATGGGTTATGAGTTAAAGTTCATAAGAGGGATAGGGGTGGGGGATACCTATATTTGGGAAAGGAAAATAGTGACTTCTTCTATGGTTTATGAACAATTCATATGAAAATTTTTAGGGTAAGGGATGTAAATATTTTCTAAAATTCAAGTATATCAAAATTATGTTCTAATATAAAATTAATAATGTTGTATTTATTTTAAAACATATATTGTTTTTTATATTATATGAAGGATTATGTTTTTTAAAGATAATTGTTATTTTATTAAAGGTAAAGGAATTATATTTTATTTAGTTCCCAAAAACCCCTTTTTATAAGTGTTTATGTATTAATTCAATTTTTAAGGGGTTTTATTATATTCAATATATTACCTTTTCATTCAAAGTTTCTATTTTAAATTTTTAAGATTTGTTTCTATACTTTAAAACCATAAATAACTTTTTTTTTAATTTTTTCATTTTAAAATAGTTTTTTGATGGGGGATGATTTTACTAAAAACCCAATGAATTTTTTAATTAAAAAATATGCCATTTTATATGTGTTTTATATTTGAAGTATAAATTTTACGGATAAAAGTTAAAAATTTATAAAATTAATTGTTATGATCATGAATATCAAACATATTAGTACATACCACCATATTCAATAATTACTCATGAAATCATGCAATTTAATGCAGGAATGTTTTTTAATATTAACGTATTTATGTTCATGTATATAAGTGTAAGTAGTTAATGGATTTATAATAACACTTTTCCAAAAAATAATACTATTCCAAGATTAGATGTTATAAAAATATTTTATTTTATGAAACTAGTTTTTGTAAGATTTAGAAAAATTTTTACGGGTTATGAATATGATAAAACGTTATTTGGAAAAATGGTCTCCTTAATGTTTGGTATTGGGGTATCGAATGAGATTATGAGGTATGAGGATTGAACCTATAAAATAAAGGGGATATTTTCTTATAAGTTATACTGATAGTGGCTACATTTTTTCGTAAGATCTTCCAAGTATCATTTTAATTCATAAAAAATTTATTATTTTCAAAATATTTTCAAGAAGAAATCCAAATCCTAAATCAAAATGTATTTTGAAATTAAAACTTTTTTCAAATAATATGTATTTTAAAAGGATATTAAATATTGAATTATATATTTTTCAAAACCCTATTATAAAAATATTTATTTTAATAAAATATTTTATGTTATAAAATGTGTTCAAAAGTTATTTATGGTATTTTAAGGAAACATATATTTATATAGTTTTAAAAACACTTAATGGGATATTATATTTTCACTAGATATTTTCAAAATATTTCTCATAGATACTTCAAAAATTTTAAGACGGATTGAATAATTTAAGGAGTTAGTGCATGTGAATCCAATTAGCTTTTTTTATAAACTCTAATTTTATGTAATTTATCTTCCAAATATACCAGAACAAAAACTAGAAAATATCTTCAATTGTACAATATACTATGTATTTTTTTATTATCTTTTAATAAAAAATTACAAAGCATGTTTTTATTACTGAATCTATAAGTGTGGTTTGAAGTTGTGACATTGATGAAGATCTTTAATAAGTAACCAAAGGGTCCTTCCTTTATGTTCTATCTGTTAAACCCACTTTGTGTTTGTGTTATATTTTTTATCAATAAGGATCAAGGGTTTAAAAGTAAGTTTCATTATGTCAGTATGTATGAAGAAGATCTTGTAAGAGAGTTGTAGTTCCATAGAATATTGATAAGAATTTATTTTCTAATAATGGAAAATTTATTGTAAATATATCTTTAGGTCTAAATACTATACCTTTAGTCTTGAATTTGATGCAAGTTAATACCATCATCTATTGTGTTGAAAATGAAATATAAAATCAGTACTACCATGAAATGTGTAAAGGTATATTCACATTATGTAAATGACCTTTGATGCTTTAAGTTACTTCCATCATTCATTTGACCAACAATAAGGATGTGGGAGGATGTTTCAATGATAAAAGTAAAACATATTTGATGGATTGAAGTAAATTATAATACTTAGTGACTAATATAAAAGTTTTCTTCAAGTGGATTTGAGAAGACCAATCTTTATAACCCCCATCAGAAAAATATAACATGAAAAAAATACATATATGAATGTATAAATAAATGCTCCATTTTTTTAGATCATCTCTTCATGTTTAGAGACGTGTATTGTAGTACCCCTAGTTTGTGGTATTTATCCAATGTTTATTCTTTTTTAATTTTAAATGTGGTAGGGAAATTTTTGGGACGGTTTTTTGGGTTTTTTTCAAAAGTTTGTGGGATTTTATAAGGGTGTATGGTTTGATCATAGATAGTGAAAACCATGCAACACTTACAGTAAACCATGCAAGTGGAAGTAGTTGTTAAGTGGTTGGCACACAGTTTTTCAAGATATACGGCCAGCCCAGGTGAACAATGTAATTAGGTATAGTGGGATTTTTCATGGTTGTTTCAATGATTGTATAGTTGTGAGGGTAAATCATGTGAGGAACTACTTTGAGGAGGAAGAAGGCACATGGTTAGTGCACGATTTTCCTAACCATGAAGCTAACCATGTACAGTTTAAAAAACTTGTTTTTAAAAAAATGATATAGCTCTTGGTATTCCCTTAAACATTTTTTTCTACTCCCACTCGAACCCTACATGGTATTTAATCTTCACATGGGTTATGCAGCCTCTCCCACTCATATTAGTGGAAATTTTATGGGTTTTCAAGGTGCATTAAAAGAGATTCTACATTGGTAAGTCTCCACTCTTGTTGGTTTTGTGGTATGATCTAGATTAACTTCCCACTCTTTCTCAGCTTCCTATATCAACTTCATTTTCCTAAAGATATTGGGTTTTCAACACTTGTAATGGTAAAATTTGGGATTCTCTATGTTATGGAAAGGGATCTAAAGTTGTTTTTGGGAGTTTTCACCTAGTTTTGGTGTGCAGTTGTGTGTTGGGTCAATTTCACCAAACCCTAAGGTTGGTGGTTTCACTCATGACTCAATTTTTCTAGAACTAGAAGTATTAATTTAAATGTTATTGTTTTTTCTTGAAATTGATTGTGAACTTGATGTGAGAAGCTTGGTGGAATCCCATTTTGTGATGATATTTTTATTTTGGAAAAAATAGTTATTATAATGAAATGTATATTGTAGTTGGATTTTAAAAATATGACATTAAAATCAATGTCTTGGTTGATTTATATGAAATGGTTTGTGGAAAGTGGTTTCCAATAAAAATGACATCTTTTTGAAGTGTGGTTTTTCATGGACAATGTCATAAGTGTATTTTTAATAAATGGTTGGTTTATTGAAGTTATTTTGACATTTGTTTTGAATTTATGATTTGATAAAAGGGTTGTTGGTCTGTAAATTTTGTGTTACTAGGGATTTGAATGTGTTAGCTGATATGATATTCAAAATTGTTGATTTTCTATTCTATTTTTATATTGGATAATATTTTTGGAATGGCTATTGGGTTATGAGGTAATAATGGGTGGGAATGAATGGATAATGGGCATTACAGACCACCATGAAGGCTAAGTGGGAATTATGTACCACTGTAATTAATATGTGTATAGGTTTGGACATGAAGTTATGTATTTTTGGTAACACCAAGCCCTATTGTTTGTGTTTAACTTGTGAAGATGGATGAAATATTTTTGTGGCTACGCAAGGTAAAATGGGTTATCCCAATATGTGTTGAAAAAATGTTTAATGTCATTTTTTGTTTCTTTTCATAGTATTGTTGTGATTTGGGTATTTTTTTGGAAAGGGTGTATTTGGATTTCTATAAATTGTTGAATTTTGTTTTGTTTTACATAAATTATTTTATATAAATGTTTTAATGGTTCTATCCTAATTCCATGTGTAGGGATGTAATTTGGGGAAAGCCTACTGAGTATTATTACTCACCCCTACGTTGGAACTTTTTTTCTTTTGCATATGTTTTATTCTAAGACACGTGTAAAGGTAAAAAATCTCTTTCCTTTTGTGGTGCACTGGGATTCATGGACGGTATTGTGGTGTTGGATCATAAATCATAGTGTGGAGCTTGGGAATTGTGTTGTAGTCTTTGAGATTTATTATTTAGTCTTTTTCTTGGTACTAAAATTTGTTTTTGTTATTTATTTTTATTGTTTTCATGGGTATGAGGTTGAATTGTACTAAATTGTTGACATGCATCATGTAGTTGTTTTTGGTTGTGGCACATCGAGTTGTTTTTTTACATCCAAAGGGAAAATTGTCCCCCAATTTTCAGAAATCCCTCAACATTTATTGTCATCATATAGTTCATTAGGGTGTCACTTAAGGATATTTGGTACATTCTCCTTGACTCAAGACTATTATGATGGCTGGGATGTAAAATGTTTTGATCAAATAATTTATTGTATCTAACATTTTTCAAAATAATTTAGGGAGATAAGATGTTTTGTGGTGATTTGTGAGTGATTGAGATGCTTTAGAGATGTGTTAAAGAGTTTTTATTCTGAGTTGGAATTGTAGATAATGAGTTAAAAATTTTCAATGGAAATCATCAAACATGTAAGTTAGTTTTGTTATATGTGGGATATTCTGATCTTATAGGATATTCTTTTCATGTGTAAGAAAATTCAGTTTCACAAAGGATATTTTGGGTTTCACAAATTGATAGTGGAAAACATCATACATGTGTTATATTTTTATTGCTTAGAGTTTATTTTTGTTATGAAAAATAAAATTTAGTTATGCATAGGATATTTTATTTTTTGAAAATTCAAAAAATGAATGGGTCATGTATCATGTTTTTAAGTGGAATAAGATATTTGAAAAAAACACATACAACTTTTGGATACTTGTATTATATTTAATGAATACTTTATTATATTTGAGAACATAAATGAATGTATAATATTTTATTAATATATTATTGCCTTCATATAATTATTGAGCTACTAGAATGATATTTTACATTAGGAAAATTCTTATTTTCACAAAGGTTTTGAGAATGCTAAAAATCAATATTTTTTTAGAATGATAATATTATCAATAAAATTATGAGGTTAATTTATTCTATTCTTTATGGATAAAAAATATTGATCTTTTTTGTAGATCAATATTCAATCTATGTTTAATGATAGACTAGCCTATGAGGATTTTGGTTATTGAGGTGAGTTTCATACTATAATAATAAGAGTCATGTCAACATTGTATGAGTTCTTGCATATGGGGATGGAAATATTTAATTATTTAAAATTTTGGATATTTTGGAAAAAATAAAAACACTATATTTCCATAAATCATTAGTAATATGAGTATTATGAAATACTAATGGAAAATTATAATCAAAATAGAACAAATAATAAGGAATATTGTGTATGAATAAGATAAGTTTATGAGAAAATGAATGCCATGGACCATGTAAACCTGATATTCAATTTTTAGAAGGTGAAGTGATCATAAAATATAGTAATTGAAAGAAAAAATTGAAAGATTATTAACTGTGTGTATACAATAATAAATTTTCAAATTTAAATAAAAAATAAATATATGTCTCTAAGACACTGAATATTTTATGTGTGGAATAAGAGTGAGAAAAGTTGATACTAAATTTATAAAGAAAGAAGAAAACATGTTTATTGTAGATTGAAAAAAGAGTTGCAGTGTTATAGTACTGTATCATTTTTTCATTAAATAAGAATAATAATAATGTGAGAATTGTTTTTTAATTACACTATTTCTTATAATATTCAGGCTAGTGAAAGTCAGGGATACAACCCAGATAATTCAACTATAGAATTATAAATAAATATGAGACATCATTGAATATTTTTGTAGATTAGTATTCCTATTTTATTTTTATAAGTGATTTTGAATATCATTAATACTATATATGAGGGACACCATAATTCCATTTTTGATCTACCCCACAAGGATCAGGTCAAAACCTATAATTTTTAAAAATTATAGAAAAGCAAGTTTCTTAAATTTTACCAAATCTATTTAAAGATAATGACACTAAGGTAATACCCATTATCATGTTTCGTTTGATAATAATAATGAAGTTTTGTTGGTGGTATAACTACCACATTTATAGAGATGTAGATAAAAACTAGTTTTTTATTTTCTTTATTTCATATTCTCTAACAATATATTTACCAGAGAAGAGATATAAAGAGATTGATAGATATATATACTCTATAAATATGTGAATAGGTTTAAAAGGGATAAAAACTAAATTTAGATTTAAATTACACCAACACTAATTCACACCCCCACCCTCTTAGTGTTGGACACATCCCTATGTAATCTTAAAAATTGGTATTGAAGTGGGTCAACCCTCTATTGAATTCTCATATGTATAGTTCTTTTAAAAAATCTATTTTATCATTTCAAAGTCTATATGATATTAATATGAGAAACAACCTATGAATTTCTATTTAAATAAATCATATAAGACACATCTAACAAGAAAATTAGAAATAAGAAGAACAACAATGCAACTATGTTAAAAATTTTATAATCATAAAAAGTGCACACTCCACTATATAAAAGAAATAAATGTAGAAGTATTTATATTATATCTCTTTATATGATTTATCTAAAAAGTATTCATATATAAAAGTTAACCCTCATTTGAAAATATAAGGGGATATTTTTTTAGCATGCTTTAATTTGAAAAAATACAAGTATGGAATGTAAGGTGAAGATATATGGGTTGAATCCACCACCAATGAATTAGAAAACGGTTCTCCCCTATTTATTTGGATATCTATATAAGAGTAAATGTTAAAAACATCCTTTTCCTACAATTTTACTCTACATATACTAATCCTATAAGGGGAAGATAATATCTTTAAAGAATCATGTGATGAAGTATATAAATATTCTTATTCCTAACTATTTATAGTCATGTGTAGATTTCTTAGAGAAGTATTCACATTAATTTTTGGTTCATCCAATATAATTCAAGAGGATGTCACTAATCTAGATTATGATTAATATAAATTGGAAAAAAATTGGACTAAATGATAAAATTGTATATAAGTCTCTCCAAGAAAAGTAAGAGATATAAATTAAATGAATGAATAGATTTAAGAAAAATTATACATTTTTTAAAATGAATGGATCACTAAAATTCATGATATGGAATTAATCTATGAATTTTATTGAAGAAAATAACCATTAAATTGAAGAAGTTGATATTTTCAAGAGTCCTTCGGTGTAGGTGAAGGCATATAAGATTAAATGGATTGGTCTTTTTCTAGAAGAAAATAGAGAAATGCTTGAAGAGAAAGTTAAAAATATGAGAATGGAATGTGAAGGTATAATAAAGACAATAGATAATGATAAATACATCCTAATTATAATAATCATTGAGTTTGTGGTTAAATTGAAAAACATAAATATAATAAAATCCATGTATTCATAAAAAGATGAAAATAAAGTGGTGTCTACATAAATAATACACATAATTATTTTGCTAAAAAATCTCTATATGGTATAAAAATATCTTGGGATAGTTTAATTATCATTCTAATGAATCTGTATAAGTAAAAGTATCATCTACATTATAAAACATTAATTGTTCTAATTGTGGTTTTATTCATGTTATAGGTTTATATATAAAATTTGAATAACTATGGATAATGAAAACTACTGAGGTTCCCACCTATACATCCAATATGGATGGAAGCAATAAAATAATGATTTATTCCCCAGAATAAACTCAAATAGTTGATAAAAATACCCAAAAATAGTATCCTCTCTTTTCAAAATATCCTAGAAAGCGTGTCATGGAAAAAGGACAACAAGATTTATTTGTATTTTTTATTTAAATACATTTTGTAATAATTCATTTTAATATTTTCATAACATTTAGACCTATGTGAAAATTGGAATTTACTCTTTGAGGTTATAAATATTATGTTGTTATAAGTTTCACAAAATAAGGATAGAAGTCTATATGTTTCAACTAGATTTGAAACAGTGGAAAATCATTGTAGAAATTGAAAAGTGTGTAGTCCTGAAGAGGATTCATGCCACTAAAAATAAACTAGTAATGGATTACAATTAAACATTAATATAAAACATTAAACTATTAATAAGTTTGTAAACCATCCTTAGGAAATTATAAGGAAGAAATTTATAAATAATAAATTCCAATGAATTCAGATATGTATGTCGGTCAGTCATCCTTAGGATATGATTAAAATAGTAGTTCTTCTCAAACCATGTCCAAGAAGTAAAATAATAGAACTAAACCAATAAGGACCTACTATTTTTCTTTGAAAAAATAGGACGTAACATTGACATATTAAAATAAGCCTTGGAGATATGGGGTAAATATAGAAAACCTAATCACAATGAATACATTAATCCAAACTAAAAATTAAAATGTTGGAATAGTGAAAAACTCACCTAATAACCCATGTGGAAGAACCAAAGAGGTTGATAACATTACAAAAACATTTTTGGAAATTTAGACAACTAATTTTGAGAGGTATAGAACTAAAATTAAAAAACATATTCTAAATAGTGTTCCCTAATTTCAGGAAAGTTTTACAAATGGTGAACAAAGGGATTTATAAGTGTGGTATGAGAGGTTCAAGATAGCTATATATACTTAAAATTATTATCTCATAATCATATGAATAAATACTAAAGAGCATTAATGATTCACTAAGTGATACATATTCCTTAATGGATCATGTTTAAAGGAAAATTCCACATAATAGGGATAAAGGTGTCAATGCTTCCTAAGACTACTTGGAGATCCAAAAATTCATTTATGAAACATTCATCCATATATTAAGTCTTAGAGGTAGGAGTTTCATGGTAGAGATGAAATTCTCATCATTGTTTCACATATTACGGAGAAAATTCACCTTTTTCACATATTTTTTAGTTTTTATTTTTATGTTTACATTACATGTATTTGATGGAGATTTTAGTTTCCAAATGGAGAACAACTAATGTGATGTAAGAAGAAATGATTATTCAAGATCTGAATGGGTTATTTTCTTAGTATGATTTATCTCATTGGATTAAAAATATTTTCTAAAGAAATGGTGCACCCTGGTGAAGGGGGTATAGAGATCATCACTTGAGGGGGAGTCAATCATGAGAAGCAAATAGAATCATTTTGTTTCAATAGGTCTGAATTCTAGAAAGTTCTTATCAGACTATCATTGAATGGTATGTATTGATACTATCTCATAGTATTTTTCTTAAGAAACAAATATGATATTAAGGTGGAGAAATATATGTGATCAATGACACTAAAATGTGGGGTTTGATTAAATCTCAAGTCTTATTTTTAAAACCTATAATATTCACTAGATTGTTTTTATTATTTCTATTGAGATAGGTCTATAAACTCTAGTTTTCGTAACAAGGAAAATAATTTCTTATAATAATTCAACTCGGTTTCATTTTAAATGAATTTAAACAAATTGTAACTGATTTATAGTAATGTTTTGTATTATTTGGTATCATTTTCATATTGATAAATGGGTAACTTTCTTCCATATATAAAACACCCATGTTTTATACATTAAGAATGCCTCAAGTATACTTATGGAGAATTGTTTTATTAAACATTACTTAATAATGATGTGATATTGTTATATATTATATCATTTTAAAGTATTATCAACAAATTAGAGAGATAATAAAATGGGAAATGAGAATTATTTTATGTAGATCACATATTGACAGTGTAATACTCGTTTTTTGTATGCATCTATAATTTCATGCAGAATTTCAATTTTTAGATGGTTGATGGGAAACATTTTGAACCGGAGCGTGAAATAAAATTTTGAGAGTTTGATAACCATAAAAGGGTATTTTTTATGATTTAATAGGTTCTATATGTGGTTGGTAGGATCAAGTGAGAAACATAGAAATTCTCAAGTGGATGGGTTGTCAGTTTTCATTATACTTCAGCAACATGCAAACTAATGGCATAAGAAATGTCTATATTCAACTATTGGGATCATTCAATATCTAGTGGATACTATAAGTGGTAAATTTACAAAATCATTGATTTTATATTTTAATATTGGATCCCCTCATCTTCCCATATTTTTGTGCATGAACACTCCCTACTCCTCCCCTTCTTCCTCTTCTCCCCTTCATTTTTAGTTGTATTTTTTGGTGATTTTTGATTATTAAAGGTGTGGTTTAAACTACTATGGCCTCCTTTTTCTCCTCCCTACTTATCCTAAAATTTTTATTATTTTAGGATTAATGATCATGGATGATTACATTTAATAATTAGGTAATTGTCTTGATATTATTAGAATTTTGTTAATATTGGCTACAAGACATCACGATACAGCATTTGTTCATCATCGTGCTGTATTTTGGAAGTTATTTAACCACTGTAATTTTTTATATGAATATTCCATAAATTAAATTAATTTGATGATATAGTTTCGATATCACATGAAGTATTTTTTAATAATTAGGTTCATGGTATGCCATAGGTGTTCCATTGGTATTTTGTTACAGTATAAATGTGGTTAGAGAACCTGATAAGAATTTAGTAATTATTTCTACCTTGATTAAATCATTAAAATTAGTTATAATTACTTTAACTAATTTTTTAGTGATTCGTGTATTTATTTAGGTAAGTGAGTGAGTTTTTACTGGATAATATAATAGGTATGAGCTAGGTCAACACTTGGAGATCCTAAGAAGATTTGTTGATCTATAGATAAAAACAAGGGTTTCACATCAAATGAGGAAGGTGTTATTCTTCCTTACACTATGGATTAGTACATGATGTCTATATACATGTGTATGTGTTTCCATACCACTAAATTGATAGTATATTTTATTGGTATAATTTTCAATGTCATTTAAATAATTTAATTTAAATTAAATTGTTAAACTCACATGAGAATCAAGGAAATCGGGTGAGAAAAGTTCTAGGGACACCACTGACCTATTTCCCTAACATAATTCCTAATCCACTAATAACTGAGGATTGGACTAATGGTATTCTTCAACACCTGAAACCCTTAAGGTATTTTGACCAGATTAATGAAATACATAAAACTTAGTGGCCCCTTTTTTGGTTACCTTGGGATAGATAGGATCTAATAAGATATATCATGGCCCTTATGAAACCTTAGTTCCACTAGTCTTGATTAACAAGTTATTGTTCAAATTATCCTTCCCCTAAGGATGTATTTATCCAAGGTAGATAGAAAAATGGAAATAGGGAATTGGGTGGGGCGAGTGAATTGGCCTAGAAAACCCTCAAGACATTAATGTGCTCTATGAGCTATATCTCTGGACTATTTCTAGTATTCATTACCATATTAGATTTATGAGATCATTTACATTTATGAAATTGTTGAGAGGGGAAATTACTTTCATGATATTATTGATAACTCAAGGCTTCATTGATATTGAGGAGCTAAATTGGGGTGAATTCGCTTTTTTTATCACAAGGGGACCACAGTTGGTTCCCCAGTGATAGATCAAACATGAGTGGGTGTATTTACCTATAGTAGAGATTGTTACAGGTGTGTCCTTTTAGCCCATACCTTACATGTGATCCAATGATCTATGTATAGTGATAATGGGTTTAAGCACTTAGCCAACTCTTGCTTCCATTTATTTTTAAAAATGTTGTCAAAAATTACCTATAAGGAGATAAAAACACTATTATCATGAACCCTTGTGGTGGTTGAAATGCATGTAGAAAACTCCCTTTTTTTAACTATTTATGAAATATAAAACACACCTTATAGTTTGATCTATGATATTAAATAAAACTCCCATTGTGGGAAGGTATTTGACACTATATAAAACTCCACATATATAGATATATGTCATACTATTGGTGGGAATAACATGGATTTTTGGATGGGGTAATATTTGTTATGGGAGTAGTATGGGTCATTCATGTTCTAGTTATCGAGGCTCGGGGGTCTTTGAAAGGCATTGTCTATTCTCTTGCACTGTTGGGTGTCACATACTAGGAACAATTTTTTACGATGTTGGAGAATTCCTTGGTTTTTTATTATAGTATATAGTATTCTCTAAGTTTTTATACTCTATAAAATGTTGGATCATGCCTCAGGTCATTACCAGTATACCCTGGTGAAAAAAACATGGGATGTTATTATATTTGGAATGATCATTATGATGTTATCAAAGAAACATTGAAAATATCCAAATAATATATGGTTGATCAAGGCCATTGAAATTATGATCTATGTTGGTTTATTTATTTATTTTAAATTATTTCTTTCTTATTTAGAGCATGTCACATTCACATATCACTGAATCCATGGTAGGTATAAGAAAGATTTGGTGGTGTCTTAAATATTTTTATACTCATACCCTCCACATATTAACAATACACATGGTTACCTCAGTATATTCACACATGGTTTTAAGTACATGTTTGGACAAGGATCAATGTTTCATCATCGTGTATGATAGCTCAGAGTAAGGATATTGGGATGAGTTGAGACATCTATTTTTTGTAAATCCTCTATGCCATTTATTTTTATTCTTTTATTTATTTTATTATTATTAAATTTTTTATAATCCTAGTGGGTGGTTAGTCTTATATGTTGAGAATGATAATTAAAGTTGTATTTTTTTCATTTTGATATAGCATGTCAAGTTTGTATACCTCCAATTATTTTAGTTTTCTGTTATTTTATGTATTTTTATTTTCCTATTATTATACAATATTATGTAGGTCATATATTATCCTCATAATGACACGTTATACCCCCAACTGATATTTTTTAGGCTTTGGCATATAAGGATTTGTTCTTAAGGTCATGTATTTCCACTATTTTTGCAACTATTTATAGTGATCCAGAATAGCACATCACAAATTTGTTTCAATGTTTTTATTTTCTTTTTATTTCAGTCAGATATAATCTAACTCAATGATATATTAATGTATTAGGGTTTTTTATTTACCTTAATCTATTAATCCATGAACATCATTTCTAAATGGAAATCTCAATTACCATGGATTGTATTGATGTTTTGTATTTTGGTTGTCATGGTTGAATGATTTTCACCTCATGTGATGCATAAAATGTTTTAGATTGATGAATTATTATTTTGTTTTTGACTCTTCATAATTAAAAGAAGTTAATTATTGGAATTTATCTCTTTTCAAAATAATGTAATAGATATTTTAATGCATCATTCTAATCACATAGGGATTCACATGACATGTAGGCCTACTAGTGATATTTTTATCACTGGGGAGAGAGTCCCAAGTATTTAAAGTGTCAAAAACAGCTCATATAGTGTTTTCTCATATATGATATTGGTTTTATTCTACTCAAATGGACTATAATTTATATATATCTTCTTTTAATGGATGTTTAGGTGCTCCATGACGTTGACGATGATACGGTTCCATGTGCTTAGGAGGTGTAGTGACCCTTATGAATTAGTGTAGTCACATGAATCCTTCATGTTTGAACCCATGTGGGTTAAATCTCTTTATGGGATCAATTATTTATATTTTTAATAATATATATATATATATATATATTCCCATATATCTTATAATAGAACTATATATATCCAAACCACCTGATATTGGTTCTCTAATTTTAATCATCTATGTTGATATAGTTGAATATGGAATAAATTAATAATGATTTGGTGTTTTCCATGTAATTTTTAATGAGTTATATGAAACCCATGAGTGTGTGGTTATGAAAGTTGGATGTCATGGATTGTTCGAGGCAGGTGGATCACCCAAGACCCACACTCCTGGATTAGGTTACTAAAATATATACTGGCATATATATAAACTATAGATTCTGGACATAACTATCTCATAATTACATGTCTAAAAGAAAATATATAATTACATAAATTCTTAATACCATTTAGGTATAGATATTTTGAGCGTTAGAAAAAACTATTGACTAATAATACCCTTGACATCCCCAAATAATGGAAATTATTCTACAGTATATGAAATTACATTATCCAAAATAAGTCTTCAACATCTATCATAATTCCCCCACATGTGTTATTTTTCTTATATTATCAAGTCTAATGATTTTCTTCACATACTAAAAAACATAAGAATATAGGATATAAAATTTTCAGTAAGTGAATATATTCAACTATGGAAATGATTCCTTAAACATGAAAAAGAAATATTATTATAAGAACAATTAATCAACATAATGTCATAATAAACTAAAAATAGAATCCTAATATATATGTGGGAATTAATGAAGATAAATTTATTGAATATATTAAAATAAATGAATTCATAGTGATTGAATCCATAATGTCATAAATATTTCTCTTACCATAAAATCCTTAGCTAAAACATCATTTATGCTATCAATATTTTATCCATGAAATCATTATTTTTATCAAGGATATATTCAATACATCATGATGAATTGTGTAGTAATACACTAAATTCTGAATCATGTTTGTGTCATAAAACCTATTTATGTATCGAGGGGATATAAAATATCAAGTCCCACACATCACTTTTTTATGTCCAATGCATTAATTATATCAGATCATAACTAAACAATACATAATAAACTTTCCAATAATAATTAATTTTTAATTTATATGCTTTTATCCATGGTGATAAAAGGGATAAATGATCATAACCAATAGGGAAAGAAGTTTAATGGATAAACACCATATTCAACTATCTTTAGTAATCAAAAAACATCCATATTATAATAAAAAATGATTATATTGTTAATAGATCCTTAATCCATAAATGAAATAAATTTCTATAAAACCATCCCTCAAGATAAAATTATATTGAGTATTAGTATTTGGTTAATGAGATAATTTCTCAAATAAATCTATGTATAGAATTTGGGTGAAATCCCTTTATTTAAATTAAAATAAAATAGCGTATTCACAAATATAAGGCATTGAAAGAAAAGTTATGACATTCACGACTGTGGATGATTAGGAAATAAAAAGGTTGTAATGGATCATATCATTGATAGTGAAGAAAATTATATAATATATCTGGAGAATTAATATGGATGATTTCCAAATGAAAAATCCCCAGCAAAACAAAAGAAACTCTATATTACATTGATATAGAAAAAATATTCTTATAAAATTATTCTTTGAATGTTATCACATAATAAGGGATCGAGAATCGAATTCATTGATATTGCAAGTTAATACCCCCAAATTATAAATGTATATATATATTAGTATATAAACCATAACACCTAAATCCCGTGAGTATAA
Source organism: Viscum album (assembly GCA_963277665.1). Taxonomy (NCBI): domain Eukaryota; kingdom Viridiplantae; phylum Streptophyta; class Magnoliopsida; order Santalales; family Viscaceae; genus Viscum; species Viscum album. The sequence goes on from OY728132.1 coordinate 779,729,730, forward strand.
ATCCTTTTTAATATGAAATGTAAAATGGAAGTGAAATATTAAAAGATCTATTATAGAACATTTTTATCATTGATGTAGAATATAAACTTACATGTAACCATCAAAACTAAATTTTTAAAATTTTAAGTGAATGATTTTAAAAACAAAATACCTTCAAAAAGAATATCAAATAATATATCCTTGAAAATGGAATATGATTTTCCATTGGAAATGTTGATCCAATGAAAAAAACATTTTATTATGAAAATAACCTTTTCAAAACATTAAAATTACCTCTCTCAAAACATTTACATTGTAAAAATATAAATAAACCCTTATTTGTAATGAACGATCATATTTATAAATTGGATTATAAAATACCATATAATAAAGTATTTGATTGCTATAACCAAATCATGGATAATAAAAGATCAAGGTAAAATATTATGACTCAAGAAAATGATATTTGAGTAATAAAAGTCCCTTATGGGAAACAAACTCTTTGAATGATGATGTATTTCGAAAGGATTTTTTATAGTAATAAAGTAATAAATGAGATAATACCATATAAATAGATAAAATGTTCTAGTTTACCCAAATTATATAAAATAATTTCAACAGAACCATCATAAATTAATTAATCAAAATTTTGTTTTCAAAAACACATACGACTAGGGCAACACTTGTGTTAAAAGACATTTGATGAAATGAAATTTTTTTTGGGGTGGTATATCCCATGAATAAAAACTAATAAAATTATATAAAAATCATGGGATAGGAAATTAATAGATTTACAATCAAATGAAACATGGTTTATGACATATAACATGTTTCAATGTATTATAATTCAGAATAAGAAAACCCTTACAAGAAGTTTAATATTTGTGCTGAGATTAATTTTATTATGAGGACATAAAGAATAACTATAAAACAATATAAATGAAGGAATAAATAAAAAAATTATTCATTAAATATAATACATCAAAACTTAAATAATAAAGTTCATTGAGAAAGTTTGTAACTTAATGGAATAAAAATTAGTCAGGACAAACTCTTACATTGTTAACATTTATTTATCCTAGGAACCTAAATTCAGGAATAATAACATTAATTTTATGAGATACATTCTTCAAAAAATTATTATTCTATAATTAATTTAATAAAAAGTATTTACGATCATTTATTATTTATTTATTATATTGTTTCTTTGTATATTTAATGTGACAAATGATTTTGTGTTAGATTATATTGATAATTTAAGCTATTTAATATGATATTTTCATAATAAGTTAAATACATAATGAATCCATTATAGAACCATAAAAAAATTATTTTATTATTAAATTGTAATAACTTTTTTATTTAAATTCACATAGTCATCCATGATATATTTTTATACTTTTGTTCAAGTAGGTTGTTAGACCAACCCAAACATGAACACATTATATATTGATGGGTGAGTTTGGTTGAGGAAGTGTATAATATCCTTATAATAGAATAATATTATTATTATTTCCATTTCTAAAGTTTATTTAATCATATTTTAACGTGTTTTCAAAAAAATGAAGTATGATAAATGTTACTTCGTGGAGGCGGTAGTCCACACAATGCATAGTTAATGTTTTTTTATTTTTTAAGTTGATGGAAAATAGTAAATAGAGGATTTTACAATAATATAATAAAGCTTAGTTATTATAATTATAGTCAATTTATCATAATACTATGGTAAATATAGGTTTTTAATAGAAATATTAATAATAAAATTTAAGGATTATGTAATACTCATATTGGGACTTCATGTATTCTATTAAAATCTACCCTAGAAATGAAGGTATTACGATAAATAATTTATTCTTGGATAACATAAGCATGAGATAGGTTCTTAAGAGGAGAAAAATGGACAAGTTTCATGTATTAACTATAAAGAATTTCTATAGAATTAAGGGGTGGAAGTGCTACCTTATATAAGTGAGGAAAAGTGAACTTCTATGAACACCCACTATTTTTCAGTAATATAATGACACTATTCAAGGGTAAAAGGATCAAAAAGTAAGAAATAACGTATTTCTATGTTATATAGGTTCAATATATCAGCCACCACTAATTTTACTACATTTTTAAAATAATTTTCAATTTTTTTAATACCTTGTTTTTATATTTTACCATTTCGGTATTCTTTTAGTAGTTAGTTTTTGAAATTGTAGTTTATATTTTATTAAATATATAAAGAAAAAACAACATTCAAATTTTTGTGAGGGAAAAATAAATTTAATTTAAATTTAATCTAATCATATTTATAATTGATAGTAAATTAAATTTACCTATATCATTATATATATAGAAAAACCATTTTGTAGAAAATTGTTGATTTCATTATTAAGTGTTCTTCATATTTATTTTTTAATGATTAAAAATATAATGAGTTATAATTTTTTTAAATATAGCTTTAAAAATTCTATTAAATTTAATTTTTTAAATGTATTAATTTATTTTATTAGATAAAAATTACACAATATTAATATAATAAATCTTTGAAAAAGAATAGTTCTTCAATCATAATAGTCACTAAAATTTATCCAGAAAATCATGATTTCATTACAAATATTTAAATTTTAATTACTAAATAATATGATAATTTTGATCTAAAATATAAAATCCATTTTGTTGAATTTTTTTCTTTAAGTAATAAAATCTAATTTATTTTAATATAAGCATGTAAAAAACTAGAATAAAATGTTATGTATGTTTCCAAAATGAAATTCATGGATAATATAAAAACAAAAGAGTAATGTTAAATGATTTATTATACTTACAATCATACACATTTTATAGATAAAAATTTCAAAAACATTTAATCCATTCTTGTATTATGGTAATGTTATAAAAGGGATGATTTTAACAATATTGGTATTTTTCATTATTAACCTAAAAACAAATATTTTATAAAAATACCAGAAAATCATATTAAGATAATATAGTTATTATTAATAAAAAATTAATTCAATATGGTCAAAATCAAATTTCATAATTTATTAAATTATCTTTTTAATAAAAATCATTAATATATAATAAAAAACCTTTTAATAGAAAAATAATTGGTAAAAATATTAACTTCACTTACTCTTATTTTCTATAAATTACTAATCAAATATGGTTTTAACATATTAGTTATATTTGATAATATATTTTATCTGTAATGTATTTATTATCTTGAAATAATTTTCATAAAATATAATTTTAGATGGGTTTCATTTTGAAGCATAGACCAGACATATTAGTTAAATAGATAAAGTAATTCAATTTTATCAATTCATTATTGTTAACATTAGAAAATATTTTTATTTATACATATATTTTATAATTTTGTTACCAATATTTTTATCTACCAACTTAATAGCTAGTTTATAATGGTTTTGTAATGTTTCTTTTTATGGTTTGTCGTTGAATGTGAATAAAGCTTTTGAAGATAATACAAATTTAAATGATCAAAAATATCATGTCCTTATATTATACCACCCTAAATAAATTTCATCCTCGATATTTTAAATTATTACATAATGATGAAAGTATGTGAGGGTATTATTAATATATTATTTATTCAGAAAATAACTTCTAATACCATATCTACCTTGCTCTGTTAGGATATATGAAGTTACTTATCGTTCCTAAAAAACATTAATCATTCCTAAAATCTTATAATCAATTTTTTATATATATCATATATTCACTATAAAAGACCTTTCCCAAATCCATTTCAATATTCAAGATATTATATCATAGTGAGATTATATATTCTTATAAAATTTAACAATACATTTAACCATCAAATTTATTAATCACTAGTTCATAAAGTCACAAACTAATTCACATATACCATACTCTAAAAAAGATATAAAAATATCGAAAATATTTTAGATCAATTCTTCATTAAGTCAATAATAAATTCCCAGGAAATAAATACTATCTACCTTAATTTTCTCAAAATCAATCAAACATATTTCATCTCAAAATCTAGAATATATTAAATCAAAGATTTATCCATACCTAAATCATGTGTTCTCTAATAGTTACCCTAAAAAGTAAAACCTTATAATAAAATCACTTCTCAAAGTTATTTATACCATTTAAAATATGTTTCTAGACTATTAAAATATAACTATTGAAGAACAATACTAATATATCTCACTTAATCCTTATAACTTTTAGAATATACTATAATATAAATACTGAATAACATGTACTAATGATAATAGTTGAGAGTTTCAATATTTATTTTTTATTAAGATATCAACCTTACTACCATAGGTATGAGTAGGAAAACCTTATCTTTCCATCATAATAGGTATATACCCTGATTTTAAACCAATTAAGTATGCCCCTTATTCTATTATAGGATATAGTGGTTACTAGATTCATACCATTCTCAACTTCGTTTCCATGATCCTATTTCAACCAAATACTAAAACCAAAAAAAAATATGATAATATTGAAAATATTAATATGAAAACTTCAACATAAATCTTTCTTATCATACAACACCTTTTTTAACATATGATATTTCAATTCAACCTATGAAACTCATTTTTTTTATCAAATGTTATCAATTTTTGGGATTCTATAAGGTGGAATGACCTAATTAGTTAAGATCATACTAAAATGCTTTATAATAGTTCTTAAAGTGTATGTGATTAACCAAATAATAAACCATAGAGGTTTCAAACAAGGTGTGTAGTTAGGCATCTTTTTCATGCACAATGTGATGATCATATTATTTCTCAATACACCCTTTTGGGGGTATTTCCCTTAGTTACAAATGTTTCATTGTGTAACACCCTTACTCGTGTAACCTGAATCCATTGGTTATCTTATTGCATGGCCTAATATATAATAGATTACATCTAACATGATTAAAAAATTAAGTATTATTGGGAGACCAAATACACATATGATTCATATATTACATTAAAAATATGAAATACCACATAGAATTCTAATACTAAATTTAATATTTCATCTATTATATCCCTATAATATTTCATAAATATTATATTAGTATCATGAGGAATTTAAAACATAATAAATGGAGAGCTAAGATACTCAGTAAATGAAACTGTACAATATAAGCTATCATAAAATAAAAAAAGAATTAATAATACAAAAAATATAATAAATAATAACATATTCTGTATAATTAATTCCATAAAAGTGGAATATATTCATGTAAGATACAAAAAGTTAAACAATCACATGGATAACAATAAATAGATTCCTAATGATATAATTAGTAAGTTCGGTATAATAATCTTACAACCAAGGCTTTATTTCAAGTCACCATAAATAAATTCATGTTGAATATTATAGATATCCCAGTAAAATTCTCTCATGAGACCTAATGATTCATATATTGTCTATAGTGGGCCTCTTATTCACTTAATAAGTACAATGAACTCATCATATGTAATAAATTCATAACAATTCAATACATAATCTACATGAACATTCATATTGAAAAATAGCATAATTTGTTTTAAAATTTTACCGAATCAATAAATAGAAATACATGGTAATTAACCAAATTAAGAAATGATGTGGATAGTTTCATTATATTATATCCTTATTTAAGTATAAAAATCTATAAATTGTGTTTACATATATGAAAAATCCCTTTTACAAATACTATATAAAGTCCCTTTGATAATTGATGAAATAACATTTTCATTTGAAAATATATTAAGTAATTATATAATATTGAAAAAAATAAATTATTTTAAAATAAATATAAGAACATATATTGTAATTTTCAAATAAATAAATTGTTGTAATGTTCAGAAAACACTTTCATTTAGTTAATGTTAAACCAAATATTCCTTTTATACTTTTGGTAAAAATAAAAAAAAAGTACCATGTTTGGAAAATGAAAAAAAAGATTCATTTTAAAAAAATTTAAAGAATGTAAAATATAGTATAAAAATACCCTTATAAATAATTAAAAAGTATATAATAACATCCTTAAGAAAATATTAAGAATATTCATATGGAGGATAAATATTATAGAACAAAATATGAGAAATAGGGTCAGATTTTCTAATATGATTTCCATTGGAATTTTTGAATACCCCTGATTATAAAAATGATACTAATAATTAATAAATTCATAAATTGACATAGGATAGGAGAATATAATAATTTTATAATATAAATATCATATAATTCTTCCAATCTAAAATTAAATATTAAAAATCCCAAAAAAGGATGAGATAGTGAAATAAACCATTATATATTTAAAAACTTTTCAATCAAACCCCCTTAAAAGAGAAAACATTAATGAAAACCTCAAATAAAATTAATAAAGAAAAATTAATAATATAATTTGTCAAAGTGGTATTATATTCACCATATAAAATAAATTAACTCTATAATATAACACAATTTATAATGAAATGACATTTGATGAAGGATTGTTACATCATGTTTGATGTTCCCTATAAGTTGCCTTAACCTCTTATAAAATAAATTTAAATTTATAAAAAAATATATATTATAAAGAAAATATTAATTATAATACCATATGTGGTTTAATTATAACATCTTATTAACCATTATTTAACAATTCTCATTGTTTCGGTTGATTATAGTTTTATTTTTCATGCTTGTTTCTTTTCGGCAGTTATGATCCTTCCACTTTGATCATTGTTCCGTAATTTAAAGAATTATAATAATAACATTTATAAAAAAATAATATAATATCATCATTATTCAATTTTCTTTAAGCATTCATTTCATAAACATTAAAACATCACTCATGTTTACGATAAAACCAACTTAAACTAGAGCCTGTTATAAAGATCAAATAGGTAAAATAATGACATGGTATAATAATAATATAAAATTTAAATAATATTATTACTATATTATGTATCATATATATATTCATTATTTATAATTTTAGGATCTTATATAAAATAATGATAATGAAAAAATATATAGATCTCTTGAATATGGTATATCATAAGTATGTCAGAACAATATTTCCATTTTCTAATGAGAAAATGAAAAGAAATTGGATATTTGTTATGATTATATAATGAATATTACAATATAAATATCATATATATTTTTTAAATCAATCATTATTTCCATCAATGATATTTAGTGGTAGAAAATGAGTCATGTCGCTATGTAGAGGTGTTATTCTACACATTCGCATGAGTGATACTTCCATTTCCCATTTGATATAATTCGGGGGGAAATTGTTATCTTGTAATCACAATAAAATTTAAATACATTTATGATACTAGATATAGTATTTTATTATAGATAAAATATATTTAAAATAATTATAATAAGAAATATACTTTCAATGAGTCGAGTGAGAAGAATAACTCTTGATCAAAAATTAATAGAAGGAAGATATGAAAGTTTTTTTAGGTATTGGTTGATAAAAATGGATTAATTGGTGATCACAACAGAGGATAAGAGGTTCTCTATTATAAGTGGGGGAAAACACAAATGTAGAAATAATTAAAATATTTAAATATAATATATATTATAATTACGAAAATTGGAAGAAACAAAACAACCCAAATATATAAATAAGATTTCATTGGGTCTAAACACACAAACAAAATCACATTTATATTAGTTTTTGAAATATTTTAAGCCTTATATCCTAGAAAAACCACCTTTAAACCCCAATTAACCTTAACTATTGTTACTTAACTTTTAATTCAGATAACTTTATTATATTCTCAAAAATAAAATCTGGATTCTAAGAAAAATATTAAAATCTAATTACAATTTTTTAATCTATTATATTATATTAAAAATCAATATATATGATAAATTAAATTTAATATATGTATGAAAAATGTGGGACATTTTTTTTATGAAAATACATAATGTATGTGTAAAATTTATTTCACCTTGACATAAAGTAAGAATTTTATTTCTATGATTTTTTGGTTTCAAACTAAAAAAGGGTGGTTATTATAATTTATTAACATTCCAAAACTAAATTAATACTTTTATCCATAAAATTATATTAAAATGCACCAAAAAATTAAATTTGGATAAAATGTAATTAATGTTCATAAAATTCAAGAAAGGTTCCAAAATTCAAAATAATGTTTTAAAATTAATTATTTAACAACTTAAAAAATTATTTATTAGAACCATGATCATACAATAAGATAAAGGTTGGTTTTATATATAATTTAAAACATCACCCCATAGTTTTAACATTTCATTAAATGTTTAACCCATACCAAGATGAAAAATTTTTACTGTGGTTACTATTCATAATCACTAAAAATAAAAACAATAAATTTAAGAAATTTGAACATCCAGATTAAAAATATTGATATGATTTTTTAATATTAAATTTATATAATTTTATTATATCAATTTCAATATAAAATAAAAAATGTAATGAATTTTCTTTTAAAAAATTTAGTTTTAAGGATAAAAATGAACTTGTACCAAAATCAAGTATATTATTGATCAAAATTTAATTAATTTGATTGATTATAATTAAAAAATTATTTTACTTTAATATCAAATTCAAAACATAATGGAAAATTTAAATTACCTTAATTAATGAAAATAAATTACAGTATTTCAATAATCAATATTTTTCACTTATCACTTAATAACAAATCCTTTTAGAAAAATTCCCAAATATTCACCCTAAAATAATATTTACCTACTGGTATTAAAAATTATATAAATATATTAAATTAAAATTTATAAACAATTGTATATTTTAATTGTAATTTCTATATACAAAATGCAATAAAATCTATTTTTGAACAAATCATACTTTTAAAGCATAAAGTAACATTACTTAAAATTGAGTATTGATTTATTATTAGTTAATAAATATATTTTAATCATTTAAAAAGTTTATTTATATTTTTCTTAATTTTTATATTACTATTTCAACACCTCAATATTTTTTGGCATGTCTGTTTTATAGATAATCTTTTTGATAGCATGCATTGGACATAACACTGAGCTTAAACAAAACCACGATATACTATTAATATTTTTATTAAAAATGAAATCACCTTCTAGACATTAAATTGGTGGTTTTCAATAATAATGACTACCTTGAAAAATATATTATTTAATTTATTGGGTACCAAATAATTAAAAATAAAAATAAAAAACAATTTAATAAAAAGTAAATATTTTAATAAAAACTATTATTATATTCTCATGGTGTTTTATCTTAATAAATTAAATTAGTTACTATAAGTGAATCATATTAATTAAATTTATATATAATTTATTCAATTTGATTTTTTATATTAATCAAATGTATTTTCAATATATGAAAGAAAAGTTAATCAAATTTTATGCATTAAAAGGTGATATTTTTCTAAAGGGGGTTTAATCACCTTTTAATGGAACACTTGATTTAAATCTAGATTTTGACATATTTATAAATTATATTTGTCCAAATAAACAAATTCCTTAAAAAATGAAAATGAAAATTTATTTTGGTTCTATTTTTGGTATTTTTGTTTATAAATTTCTCATTTTAATGAATAGTGATAGAATATTACAATTTAATTGAAAGAAGATTTTTAATCAAAATAATTTATAGTATTAAATTATATTATTAATTAATATTAATGTTTAATTAGATTAATTTTGGGACATTTAATCTAATTTATTTCATTGGAATCAATTTCACATTGAATTTTTATATAAGAACATTTCAATATTTTGAATAATTTCACATTAAAAAAATATTTTCTCGTTCTGATAATGGGATTACCTTTAAATTAATTACTGAAACTTTTCTGTATTGAATTTTTCATAATAGACTACATATTTTTAATTCCTGAGTTTAAATTAGGTAAATAAGTTTATTTTATTTTTGGATATTATAAATATAATCCTTAGAATTTATTTTTGACATAGTTAAAGAAAAATCAACTAATTAAGGGTAAAAATAATGTTATAAACAGTAGAAAATTAGCCTAACACTTGTCCAACTCTTATTGGATAAGTGTGTGTCAACCAAAAGTATCTTTTTATAATATTATAAATTTTTATGCACTGGGGTGAGAGTATGACAATTATTATATTTTATTTAAAAGAAAAGTTAATGATGTCATACACATATTTTAAAAAATTATATCATTTTTAGTATACGGTTACACTAAAGATAAATTCCACTATAAATATTAATTTAAAATATATAATATTAATATTCATTATAATAGTTTATTTTTAATTTTTATGAAATAATTAATTACCTTAAATGACCATATAATGATGATGTAGTAAATATTTAATTAATGGAAATATCAGATAAATGATAAAAAATATTAAAATATAATTAATTTAATATAATTAATTTCATCAAAAAAATTTATAGAAAACCTAGACATGTTAGGGATTTATTAAATGTTTTTTAATATATCATGGTATTATAATATTTTAAAAAATTCATGTATGAGTAGTATCAAAATAGTCATTAATGTTATATTAAAATAAATAATATTTTATTAAATGATATAAAATTCATAAAAATATATAATTTGGCAAACATGTTGGTATAAATTTTAAATATTATTAATCACTCATTGAAGGTTTGTTTTTTGTAATATAGTAAATATATTATCTTTTAAAGATCAATAATACATAATGTCATGGTAACGGTTAAAAGGAATAATTAATGGATAAAACCAAAAGATATGGGTAATTATATGATCTAAAAATGTATAAAATTACTTTTTTGAGATTATTTCATCTCATAATCATTTAATATGAAAAAAACTCACTTTTTAGCAATTTTTAATAGAAAAATTAATTCAAATTAATTTAATATTTGTGGAGTTTCCAAAAGTGACCCTCACCTCAATTATAAAAGGTCCCCTCCTCCCTCACTAACTCACATCACATTGAGCATTCTTGTTATAAACCACTCTTCACATTTATCTTACTTATATCCTTATCCAACATCTTGATATACTTTTTTTACAAAAACACAATCCTAGATCCCTTGTGAAAAGATCGAAAAAAATTCCACTAAAGAAGAGGTAATAGTTTTTACCAACTTAGTAAATATTATTTATTATTATAATTCATCTTAATGTGTTTTTACCATTCTAAAATAATAAATCTAGTATCATATATATTATTATATTTTATTATGTTTATGGTGTAACCGTATCCCACATTTTATGCATCGTAAAATAAACTAAATCATCGTATGTGCATGTGTATGCCTTATCGTCTCCACACCGTGGTATAATTTTTTTTCAACATAGCATTATTTGAGTTGGTATAATGATGCATATAATGGATATAAATAATAAATATGACATGATATTTATTCTTTATAATTAATATATCATCCAATTACTTACCCTTTCACTAATAAGGTAATGATATTATTGATCATGCGTATTTACGGCCTTCCATCTCCACGGCGCGATGTTATTCATTTTCCCTATTAACCATTCATGAATGATAATAAATATTTATATAATGTGTAAATATAATATCTGTGGAATTAAAATCATTTTGGTGATGAAATAAATATATCTTATTCATAATAAACAAGACTCACATGAAAAAACATAAATAGGAAAATGAAGCAATTATCACTCGAAATAAGGGTAATAATGAAATATTATTAACAAAATAATATAAGAATATCATATATGAAATAATAAATAAGTATATGGTCTTGTTATAAATTGATAAAATGAATTAAACCAATATAATGGATGTGAAATCACATTCAACTAACGAAAACTACATGGTTAGGGTTAATTTCACAATCTAATTATTATTTGGGATTTTTTGAAGATAATTATTATTTTATTAAATGTAAAGGAATTATATTTTATTTAGTTCCCAAAAACCCCTTTTTATAGGTTTTTATGTATTAATTCAATTTTTTAAGGGGTTTTATTATATTGAATATATTACCTTTTCATTCAAAGTTTCTATTTTAAATTTTTATGAATTTTTTTCTATACTTTTAAACCATAAATAACTTTTTTTGTTATTTTTTTAATTTTAAAATAGTTTTTTTATGGGGGATGATTTTACTAAAAACCCAAAGAATTTTTTAATTAAAAAATATGTCATTTTATATGTGTTTTATATTTGAAGTATAAATTTTAAGGATATTAGTTAAATTTATAAAATTAATTTTTATGATCATGAATATCATACATATTAATACATACCACCATATTCAATAATTACTCATGAAATCATGCAATTTAATGCAAGAATTTTTTTTAATATTAACGTATTTATGTTCATGTATATAAGTGTAAGTAATTATTGGATTTATAATAACACTTTTCCAGAAAATAATACTATTCCAAGATTAGATGTTATAAAAATATTTTATTTTATGAAACTAGTTTTTGTAAGATTTTGAAAATTTTTTATGGGTTATGAATATGAAAAAATGTTTTTTGGAAAAATGGTCTCTTTAAAGTTTGGTATTGGGGTATCGAATGAGATGATGAGGTATGAGGATTGAACCTATAAAATAAAGGGGATATTTTCCTATAAGTGATACTAATAGTGGCCACATTTTTTGGTAAGATCTTCCAAGTATCATTTTAATTCATACCAAATTTATTATTTTCAAAATATTTTCAAGAAGAAATCCAAATCCTAAATAAAAAAGTATTTTGAAATTAAAACTTTTTTCAAATAATATGTATTTTAAAAGGATATTAAATATTGAATTATATATTTTTCAAAACCCTATTATAAAAATATTTCTTTTAATAAAATATTTTATGTTATAAAATTTGTTCAAAAGTTATTTATGGTATTTTAAGGAAACATATTTTTATATAGTTTTAAAAACACTTAATGGGATATTATATTTTCACTAGATATTTTCAAAATATTTCTCATAGATACTTTAAAAGTTTTAAGATGGATTCAATAATTTAAGGAGTTAGTGCATGTGAATCCAATTATCTTTTTTTATAAACTCTAATTTTATGTAATTTATTTTTTAAATCTACCAGAAAAAAACCAGGAAATATCTTCAATTGTACAATATACTATGTATTTTTTTATTATCTTTTAATAAAAAATTACAAAGCATGTTTTTATTACTAAATATATAATTTTGGTTTGAAGTTGTGACATTGATGAAAATCTTTAATAAGTAACCAAAGGCTCCTTACTTTAAGTTCTATCTGTAAAACCCACTTTGTGTTTGTGTTATATTTTTTATCAATAAGGATCAAGGGTTTAAAAGTAAGTTTCATTATGTGAGTATGTATGAAGAAGATCTTGTAAGAGAGTTGGAGTTCCATAGAATATTGATAAGAATTTACTTCCTAATAATGGAAAATTTATTGTAAATACATCTTCAGGTCTAAATACTATACCTTTATTCTTGAATTTGATGCAAGTTAATACCATAATCTATTGTGTTGAAAATGAAATATAAAATCAGTACTACCATGAAATTTGTAGAGGTATATTCACAGTATGTAAATGACCTTTGATGCTTTAAGTTACTTCCATCATTCATTTGACCAACAATAAGGATGTGGGAGGATGCTTCAATGATAAAAGTAAAACATATTTGATGGATTGAAGTAAATTATACTACTTAGTGACTAATATAAAAGTTTTGTTCAAGTGGATTTGAGAAGACCAATCTTTATAACCCCCATCAGTAAAATATAACAGGAAAAAAATACTTATATGAATGTATAAATAAATGCTCCATTTTTTTTTATCATCTCTTCATGTTTAGAGACGTGTATTGTAGTACACCTAGTCTGTGGTATTTATCCATTGTTTATTCCTTTTTAATTTGAAATGTGGTAAGGAAATTTTTGGGACGGTTTGTTGGGTTTTTTTGGGAAGTTTGTGGGATTTTATAAGGGTGTACAGTTTGATCAGAGATAGTGAAAACCATGCAACACTTACAGTAAACCATGCAAGTTGAAGTAGTTTTTAAGTGGTTGGCACACAGTTTTCCAAGATATGCGGCCAGCCCAGCTGAACAATGTAATGAGGTACAGTGGGATTTTTCATGGTTGGTTCAAAGATTGTCTAGCTCTGAGGGTAAATCATGTGAGGAACTACTTTGAGGCAGAAAAAGGCACATGGTTAGTGCACGATTTTCCTAACCATGAAGCTAACCATGTACAATTTAAAAAACATTTTTTTAAAGGATATAGCTCTTGGTATTCCCTTAAACATTTTTTTCTACTCCCACTCGAACACTACATGGTATTTAATCTTCACATGGGTTATGCAGCCTCTCCCACTCATATTATTGGAAATTTTATGGGTTTTCAAGGTGCATTATAAGAGATTCTACATTGGTAATTCTCCACTCTTTTTTGTTTTGTGGTATGATCTATATTAACTTCTCTCTCTTTCTCGGCTTCCTAGATCAATTTCATTTTCCTATAGATATAGGGTTTTCAACACTTGTAATGGTAAAATTTGGGATTTTCTAAATTAGGGAAAGGGATCTAAAGTGTTTTGGGGAGTTTTTAAATAGTTTTGGTGTTCAGTTGTGTGCTGGGTCAATTTCACCAAACCCTAAGGTAGGTGGTTTCACTCTTGACTCCATTTTTATAGAACTAGAAGTATTAATTTAAATTTTATTGTTTTTTCTTTAAATTGATTGTGAACTTGATGTGAGAAGCTTGGTGTAATCCCATTTTATGATGATTTCTTTATTTTTTTAAAAATAGTTATTATAATGAAATGTAGGTTGTAGTTGGATTTGAAAAATATGGCATTAAAATCAATGTCATTGTTGATTTATATGAAATGGTTTGTCAAAAGTGGTTTTCAATAAAAAAATGTCATTTTTTTTAAGTACGATTTTTCATGGACAATATCATAAGTGTGTTTTTAATAAATGGTTGGTTTATTGAAGTTATTTTGACATGTTTTTGAAATTTATGATTTGATAAAAGGGTTGTTGGTTTGTAATTTTTGTTTTACTATGGATTTGAATGTGTTGGCTGATATGATATTCAAAATTGTTGATTTTCTTTTCTATTTTTATATTGGATAATGTTTTTGGAATGGTTGTTGGGTTATGAGGTAAGAATGGGTGGGAATGAATGGATAATGGGAATTACAGACCACCATCAAGGCTATGTGGGAATTATGTACCACTATAATTAACATGTGTATAGGTTTGGACATGAAGTTATGTATTTTTGGTAACACCAAGCTCTATTGTTTGTGTTGAACTTGTGAAGAAGGATGAAATATGTTTGTGGCTACGCAAGGTGAAATGGGTTATGCCAATATGTGTTGAAAAATTGTTTAATGATATTTTTTGTTTCTTTTCATAGTATTGTTATGATTTGGGTATTTTTTGGCAATGGTGTATTCGGATTTCTAGAAATTGATGAATTTTTTTGGTTTTATATAAATTATTTTATATAATTGTTTTAATGATTCTATCCTAATTCCATGTGTAGGGATGTAATTTTGGGAAAGCCTACTGAGTATTATTACTCACCCCAACATTGGAACTTTTTTCTTTTGCATATGTTTTATTCTAAGACACGTGTAATGGAAAAAATTCTCTTTCCTCAAGTGGTGCACTGGGATTCATGGACGGTCTAGTGGGGTTGGATCATAAATCATAGTGTGGAGCTTGGGAACTGTGTTGTAGTCTTTAAGATTTATTATTTAGTCTTTTTCATAGTACTAAAATTTGTTTTTATTATTGATTTTTATTGTTTTCATGGGTATGAGGTTGAATTGTACTAAATTTTTGACATGCATCATGTAGTTTTTTTTTGGTTGTGGCACATCGGGTTGTTTTTTTACATCTAAAGGGAAAATTTTCCCCCAATTTTCAGAAATCCCTCAACATTTATTGTCATCATATATTTCATTGGGGTGTCACTTAAGGCTATTTAGTACATTCTCCTTGACTCAAGACTATTAGGATGGTTGGGATGTAAAATGTTTTCATTAAATAATTTATTGTATCTGACATTTTTCAAAATAATTTAGGGAGATAAGATGTTTTGTGGTGATTTGTGAGTGATTGAGATTCTTTAGAAATGTGTTAAAGAGGTTCTATTCTGAGTTGGAATTTTAGATAATGAGTTAACAATTTTCAATGGAAATCATCAAACATGTAAGGCAGTTTTGTTAGATTTGGCATATTCTGATATTATAGGATATTCTTTTCATGTGTAATAAAATTCAGTTTCACAAAGGATATTTTGGGTTTCACAAATTGATTGTGGAAAACACCATACATGTGTTATATTTTTATTGCTCAGAGTTTATTTTTGTTATGAAAAATAAAATTTAGTTATGCATAGGATATTTTATTTTTTGAAAATTCAATAAATGAATGGGTTGTGTATCATGTTTTTAAGTGGAACATGATATTTGAAAAAAACCACATACAACTTTTGGATCCTTGTATTATATTTAATGAATACTTTATTATATTTGAGAACATAAATGAATGTATAATATTTTATTAATATATTATTGCCTTCGTATAATTATTGAGCTACTAGAAGGATATTTTACATAAGGAAAATTCTTATTTTCACAAAGGTTTTGGGAATGCTAAAAATCAATATTTTTTTAGAATGAGAATATTATCAATAAAATTATGAGGTTATTTTCTTCTATTCTTTATGGATAAAAAATATTGATCTTTTTTGTAGATCAGTATTCAATCTATGTTTAATGATAGACTATCCTATGAGGATTTTGGTTATTGAGGTGAGTTTCATACTATAAGAATAAGGGTCATGTCAACATTGTATGAGTTCATGCATATAGGGATGGAAATATTTAATGATTTAAAATTTGGGATATTTTGGAAAAAAATAAAAACACTATATTTCTATAAATCATGAGTAATATGAGTCTTAGGAAATACTAATGGAATATTAGAATCAATATAGGACAAATAATAGGGAATATTGTGTATGAATAAGATAAGTTTATGAGAATATTAATTTCATGGGCCATGTAAATCAGAGATTCAATTTTTAGAAGGTGAAGTGATCATAAAATATAGTAATTTAAAGAAAAAATTGAAAGACTATTAACTATGTTTATACAATAATAATTTTTCAAATTTAAATAAAATATAAATATATGTCTCTAAGACACTGAATATTTTATGTGTGGAATAAGAGAGAGAAAATCTGATACTAAATTTATAAAGAAGGAAGAAAACATTTTTATTGTAGATTGAAAAAAGAGTTGCAGTGTTATAGTAAGATATCATTTTTTCATTAGATAAGAATAATAATAATGTGAGAAGTGTTTTTTAATTACATTATTTCTTATAATATTCAGGCTAGTGAAAGTGAGGGATACAACCCAGATAATTCAACTATAGAATTATAAAGAAAGATGAGACAATATTGAATATTTTTTTAGATTAGGATTCCTATTTTATTTTTATAAGTGAGTTTGAATATCATTAATACTATATATTAGGGACACCATAATTCCATTTTTGATCTACCCCACAAGGATCAGGTCAAAACCTATAATTTTTAAAAATTATAGAAAATCAAGTTTCTTAAATTTTACCAAATATATTTAAAGATAACGAGACTAAGGTAATACCCATGATCATGTTTCGTTTGATAATAATAATGAAGTTGTGTTGGTGGTATAACTACCACATTTATGGAGTTGTAGATAAAAACTTGTTTTTTATTTTCATTATTTCATATTCTCTAACAATATATTTACCAGAGAAGAGATATAAAGAGATAGATATATATATATATATACTCTATAAATATGTGAATAGGTTTAAAAGGGATAAAAACTAAATTTATATTTAAATTACACCAACACTAATTCACACCCCCACCCTATTAGTGTTGGACACATCCCTATGTAATCTTAAAAATTGGTATTGAAGTGGGTCAACCCTCTATTGTATTCTCATATGTAAAGTTCTTTTAAAAAACCTATTTTATCATTTCAAAGTCTATATGATATTAATATGAGAAACAACCTATGAATTTCTATTTAAATAAATCATATAAGACACATCTAACAAGAAAATTAGAAATAAGAAGAATAGGATTGCAACTGTGTTAAAATTTTTATAATCATAAAAAGTGCACTCTCCACTATATAAAAGAAATAAATGTAGAATTATTTATATTATATCTCTTTATATGTTTTATGTAAAGAGTATTCATATATAAAATTTAACCCTCATTTGAAAATATAAGGGGATATTTTTTTACCATGCTTTAATATGAAAAAATACAAGAATGGAATGTAAGGTGAAGATATATGGGTTGAATCCACCACCAATGAATTAGAAAATAGTTATCCCCTATGTATTTAGATATCTATATAAGAATAAATGTTAAAAACATCCTTTTCCTACAATTTTACTCTATATATACTAATCCCATAAGGGGAAGATAATATCTTTAAAGAATTATGTGATGAACTATATAAAGATTCTTATTCTTATCTATTTATGGTCATGTATAGATTTCTTAGAGAATTATTCACATTAATTTGTGGTTCATCCAAAATAATTCAAGAGGATGTCACTAATCGAGATGATGATTAATAAAAATTGGAAAAAAAATTGGACTAAATGATAATATTGTATATAAGTCTCTCCAAGAAACGTAAGAGACATAAATTAAATGAATGAATATATTTAAGAAAAATTATACATTTTTTAAAATGAATGGATCACTAAAACTCATGATATGGAATTAATCTATGAATTTTCTTGAATAAAATAACCATTAAATTGAAGAAGTTAATATTTTTAAGAGTCCTTCGGTATAGGTGAAGGCATATAAGATAAAATGGATTGGTCTTTTTCTAGAAGAAAAGATAGAAATGCTTGAAGAGAAAGTTAAAAAGATGATAATGGAATGTGAAGGTATAATAAAGACAATAGATAATGATAAATACATCCTAATTATAACAATATTTGAGTTTGTGGTTAAATTGAAAAACATAAATATAATAAAATCCATGTATTCATAAAAAGATGAAAATAAAGTGGTGTCTACATAAATAATACACATAATTATTATGATAAAAAATCTCTATATGGTATAAAAATATCTTGGGATAGTTTAATTATCATTCTAATGAATCTGTATAAGTAAAAGTATCATCTACATTATAAAACATTAATTGTTCTAATTGTGGTTTTAGTCATGTTATAGGTTTGTATATAAATTTTGAATAACTATGGATAATGAAAACTATTGAGGTTCCCACATATACATCCAATATGGTTGGAAGCAATAAAATAATGATTTATTCCCTAGAATAAACTCAAATAGTTGATAAAAATACCCAAAAATAGTATCCTCTCTTTTCAAAATATCCTAGACAGCGTGTCATGGAAAAAAGGAGAACATGATTTATTTGTATTTTTTAATTAAATAAATTTTGTAATAAATCATTTTAATATTTCTATAACATTTAGACCTATGTAAAAATTGGAATTTACTCTTTGAGGGTATAAATATTATGTTGTTATAAGTTTCACAAAATAAGGATAGAAGTCTATATGTTTCAACTAGATTTGAAATAGTGGAAAATCATTGTAGAAATTGAAAAGTGTATAGTCATGAAGATGATTCATTCCATAAAAATCAACTAGGAATGGATTACTAATAAACATGAATATAAAACATTAAACTATTAATAAGTTTGGAAACCATCCTTAGGAAATTATAAGGATGAAATTTATAAAGAATAAATTCTATGTCGGTCAGTCATCCTTAGGCTATGATTAAAAGAGGAGTTCTTCTCAAACCAAGTCCAAGAAGTAAAATAATAGAACTAAACCAATAAGGACCTACTATTTTTCTTGGAAAAAATAGGACGTAACATTGACATATTAAAATAACCCTTGGAGATATGGGGTAAATATAGAAAACCTAATCACAATGAATACATTAATCCAAACTAAAAATTAAAATGTTGGAATGGTGAAAAACTCACCTAAGAACCCATGTGGAAGAACCGAAGAGGTTGATAACATTACAAAAACATTTTTGGAAATTTAGACAACTAATTTGGAGAGGTATAGAACTAAAAAGAAAAAAATATTCTAAATAGTGTTCCCTAATTTTAGGAAAGTTTTACAACTGGTGAACAAAGGGATTTATAAGTGTGGAATGAGAGGTTCAAGATAGCTATATATACTTAAAATTATTATCTCATAATCATATGAATAAATCCTAAAGAGCATGAATGATTCACCAAGTGATAAATATTCCTTAATGGATCGTGTTTAAAAGAAAATTCCACATAATAGGGATAAAGGTATCATGCTTCCTAAGACTGCTTGGAAATCCAAAAATTCATTTATGAAACATTCATCCATATATGAAGTCTTAGAGGTAGGAGTTTCACGGTAGAGATGAAATTCTCATCCTTGTTTCACTTATTAAGGATAAAATTCACCTTCTTCACATATTTTTTAGTTTTTATTTTTATGTTTAAATTACATGTATTTGATGGAGATTTTAGTTTCCAAATGGAGAATTACTAATGTGATGTAAGAAGAAATGATTATTTAAGATATGAATGGGTTATTTTCTTAGTATGATTTATCTCATTGGATTAAAAATATCTTCTAAAGAAATGGTGCACCCTGGTGAAGGGGATATAGAGATCATCACTTAAGGGGGAGTCAATCATGAGAAGAAAATAGAATCATTCTGTTTCAATAGGACTGAATTCTAGAATGTTCTTATCAGACTATCATTGAATGGTATGTATTGATACTATCTCATAGAATTTTTCTTAAGAAACAAATATGATATTAAGGTGGAGAAATAGATATGATCAATAACACTAAAATTTGGGGTTTGATTAAATATCAAGTCTTATTTTTAAAACCTATAATATTCACTAGATTGTTTTTATTATTTGTGTTGAGATAATTCTATAAACTCCAGTTTTCATAACAAGGAAAATAATTTCTTATAATAATTCTACTCAGTTTTAGTTTAAATGAATTTAGAAATATTATAACTGATTTATAATAATGTTTTGTATGATTTGGTATCATTTTCATATTGATAAATGGGTAACTTTATTTCATATATAAAACACCCATGTTTTATACATTAAGCATGCCTCAAGTATACTTATAGAGGATTGTTTTATTAAACATTACATAATAATGATGTGATATTGTTATCTATTATATCATTTGAAAGTATTATCAACAAATTAGAGAGATAATAAAATGGTAAATGAGAATTATTTTATGTAGATCACATATTGATAGTGTAATACTCCTTTTTTGTATGCATCTATAATTTCTTAAAGAATTTCAATTTTCAGATGGTTGATGGGAAACATTTTGAACCAGAGTGTGAAATAAAATTTTGAGAGTTTGATAACCATAAAAGGGTATTTTTAATGATTTACGAGGTTTTATAGGTTGTTGGTAGGATCAAGTCAGAAACATAGAAATTCTCAAGTAGATGGGTTGTCAGTTTTCATTATACTTCAGCAACATGCAAACTAATGGCATAGGAAATTTCCATATTCTACTATTGAGATCATTGAATATATAGTGGATACTATAAGTGGTAAATTTCTAAAATCATTGATTTTATATTTTAATATTTGATCCCCTCATCTTCCCCTATTTGTGTGCATGAACACTCCCTACTCCTCCCCTTCTTCCTCTTCTCCACTTCATTTTTAGTTGTATTTTTTGGTGATTTCTAATTATTAAAGGTGTGGTTTAAACTACTATGGCCTCCTTTTTCTCCTCCCTACTTATCCTAAAATTTTTATTATTTTAGGATTAATGATCGTGGTTGATTACATTTAATAATTATGTAATTGTCTTGATATGATGGGAATTTTTTGAATATTGGCTACAAGACATCACGATACAGCATTTGTTCATCATCGTGCTATATTTTGGATGTTATTTAACCACTGTAATTTTTTATATGAATATTCCATAAATTAAATTAATTTGATGATATAGTTTCTATATCACATGAAGTATTTTTTAATAATTAGGTTCATGGTATTCCATAGGTGTTCCATTGGTAGTTTGTTACAGTATAAATGTGGTTGGAGAACCAGATTAGAATTTATTAATTATGTCTACCTTGATTAAATCATTTAAATTATTTTTAATTACTTTAACTAATTTTTGTGATTCGTGTATTGAGTTAGCTAAGTGAGCGAGTTTTTAATGGATAATATAATATGGATGAGCAAGGTCGACACTTGGAGATCCTAAGAAGATTTGTTGATCTATAGATAGAAACAAGGGTTTCACATCAAATGAGGAAGGTGGTCTTCTTCCTTACACTATGGATTAGTAAATGATGTCTACATACATGTGTATGTGTTTTCATACCACTAAAGTGATAGTCTATTTTATTGGTATAATTTTCAATGTAATTTAAATAATTTAATTTACATTACATTTTTAAACTCAAATGAGAATCAAGGAAATCTGGTGAGAAAAGTTCCAGGGACACCACTGACCTATTTCCCTAACATAATTCCTAATCCACTGATAACTGAGGATTGGACTAATGGTATTCTTCAACACCTGAAACCCATAAGGTATTTTGACCAGATGAATGAAATACATAAAACTTAGTGGCACCTTTTTATTTTACCTTGGGATAGATAGGCTCTAATAAGATATATCATGACCCTTATGACACTTTGGTTCCACTAGTCTCGATTAACAAGTGATTGTTCAAATGATCCTTCCCCTAAATATGTATTTATCCAAGGTAGATAGAAAAAAGGAAATATGGAATTGGGTGGGGCGAGTGAACTGGCCTAAAAAACCCTCAAGACATTGATGTGCTCCATGGGCTATATATCTAGACTATTTCTAGTATTCATTTCAATATTAGATTTATGAGATCATTTACATTTATGAAATTGTTGAGAGGGGAAATTCCTTTCATGATATGATTGATAACTCAAGGATTCATTGATATTGAGGAGCTAAATTGGGGTGACTTCGGTTTTTTTATCACAAGGGGACCACAGTTGGTTCCCAAGTGATATATCAAACATGAGTGGGTGTATTTACCTATAGTAGAGATTGTTATAGGTGTGTCCTTTTATCCCATACCTTACATGTGATCCAATGATCTATGTATATTGATAATGGGTTTAAGCACTTAGCCAACTCTTGCTTCCACTTATTTATAAAAATGATGTTAAAAATTCCCTATAAGGAGATAAGAACACTATTATCATGAACCCTTGTGGTGGTTGAAATGCATGTAGAAAACTCCCTTTTTTAACTTTTTATGAAATATAAAACACACCATATAGTTTGATCTATGATATTAAATAAACTCCCATTGTGGGAAGGTATTTGAAACTATAGAAAACTCCACATATATAGATATATGTGATACTATTGGTGGGGATATCATGTATTTTTGGATGGGGTAATATTTGTTATGGGAGTAGGATTGGTCATTCATGTTCTAGTTATCGAGGCTTGGGGGTCTTTGAAAGGCATTGTCGATTCTCTTGCAATGTTGGGTCTCACATACTAGGAACCATTTTTTATGATGTTGGAGAATTCCTTGGTTTTTTATTATAGTATAGAGTGTTCCCTAAGTTTTTATACTCTACAAAATGTTGGATCATGCCTCAGGTCATTACCAATATACCCTGGTGAAAAAAACATGGGTTGTTATTAGATTTGGAATGATCATTATGATCTTATCAAAGACACATTGAAAATATCCAAATAATATATGGTTGATCAAGGCCATTTAAATTATGATCTACATTGGTTTATTTATTTATTTTAAATTGTTTCTTGCTTATTTGGCGCATGTCACATTCACATATCACTGAATCCATGGTAGGTATAAGAAAGATTTGGTGGTGTCTTAAATATTTTTATAATCATACCCTCCACATATTAACAATACACATGGTTGCCTGAGTATATTCACACATGGTTTCAAGTACATGTTTGGACGAGGATCAATGTTTCATCATCGTGTATGATAGCTCAGAGTAAGGATATTGGGATGAGGTGAGACATCTATTTTTTTAGATCCTCTTTGCCATTTATTTTTATTCTTTTATTTATTTTATTATTATTTAATTTTTTATAATCCTAGTGGGTGGTTAGTCTTATATGTTGAGAATGATAATTAAAGTTGTATTTTTTTCATTTTGATATAGCATGTCAAGTTTTTATACCTCTAATTATTTTAGTTTTCTGTTATTTTATGTATTTTTATATTCCTATTATTATACAATATTATGTAGGTCATATATTTTCCTCATAATGACACGTTATACACCCCACTGATATTTTTATGCATTGGCATATAAGGATTCGTTCTTAAGGTCATGTATTTCCACTATTTTTATAACTATTTATAGTGATCCAGACTAGCACATCACAAATTTGTTTCAATATTTTTTATTTTCTTTTTATTTCAGTCAGATATATTCTAACTCGATGATATATTAATGTATTAGGGTTATTTATTTACCTTAATCTGTTGTTCCATGAACATCATTTCTAAAGGGAAATCTCAATTACCATGGATGGTATTGATGTTTTTGATTTTTGTTGTCATGGTTGAATGATTTTCTCCTCATGTGATGCATAAAATGTTTTAGATTGAGGAATTATTATTTTTTTTTGACTCTTCATAATTAAAAGAAGTTAATTATTGGAATTTATCTCTTTTCCCAAGAATGTAATAGATATTTTCATGCATCATTATAATCACATAGGGATTCACATGAAATGTAGGCCTACTAGTGATATTTTTATCACTGGGGAGAGAGTCCCAAGTATTTAAAGTGTCAAAAAAAGCTCATATAGTGTGTTCTCATATATGATATTGGTTTTATTCTACTCAAATGGACTATAATTTATATATATCTTCTTCTAATGGAAGTTTAGGTGCTCCATGACATTGACGATGATACGGTTCCATGTGCTTAGGAGGTTTAGTGACCCTTGTGAATTAGTGTAGGCACATGAATCCTTCATGTTTGAACCCATGTGGGTTAAATCCATTTATAGGATCAAGTATTTAAATTTTTAATTATAATATATATATATATTTTCCCATATATCTTATAATAGAACTATATATATCTAAACCACCTGATATTGGTTCTCTAATTTTAATCATCTATGTTGATATTATTGAATATGGAATAAATTAATAATGATTTGGTGTTTTCCATGTAATTTTGAATGATTTATATGAAACCCATGAGTGGCTGGTTATGAAAGTTGTATGTCATGGATTTTTCGAGGCAGGTGGATCAACCAGGACCCACACTCCTGGATTAGGTTACTAAAACATATACTAACATATATATAAACTATAGATTATGGACATAACTATATCATAATTACATGTCTAAAAGAAAATATATAATTACATTAATTCTTAATACCATTTAGGTATAGATATTTTGAGCGTTAGAAAAAACTATTAACTAATAATACCCATGACATCCTCAAATAATGGAAATTTTTCTACAGTATATGAAATTACTTTATCCCAAATAAGTCTTCAACATCTCACATAATTCCCCCACATGTGTTATTTTTCTTATATTATCAAGTCTAATTATTTTCTTCATATACTAAAAAAACATAAGAATAGAGGATATAAAATTTTCAGTAAGTTAATATATTCAACTGTGGAAATGATTCCTTAAACATGAAAAAAAATATTATTATAAGAACAATTAATCAATATAATGTCATAATAAACTAAAAATAGAAGCATAATATATATGTGGAAATTAATGAAGATAAATTGATTGAATATATTAAAATAACTGAATTCATAGTGATTGAATCCATAATGTCATAAATATTCCTCTTACCATCAAAGCCTTAGCTAAAACATCATTTATGCTATCAATATTTTATCCATGAAATCATTATTTTTATCAAGGATATATTCAATACATCATGCTGAATTGTGTAGTGATACACTAAATTCTGAATCATGTTTGTGTCATAAAACCTATTTATGTATCGAGGGGATATAAAATATCAAGTACCACACATCACTTTTTTATGTCCAATTCATTTATTATATGAGATCATAACTAAAAAATACATAATAAACATTCAAATAATAATCTTTTTGTCATTTATATGCTTTTATCCATGGTGATAAAAGGGATATATGATCATAACCCATAGGGAAATAAGTTGAATGGATAAACACCATATTCAACTATCTTTAGTAATCAATAAACATCCATATTATAATAAAAAATGTTTATATTGTTAATAGATCATTAATCCGTAAATGAAATAAATTTCTATAAAACCATCCCTCAAGATATAATTCTATTGAGTATTATTATTTGGTTAATGAGATAATTTCTCAAATAAATCTATGTATGGAATTTGGGTGAACTCCCTTTATTTCAATAAAAATAAAATAGTGTATTCAAAAATATAAGGCATTGAAAGAAAAGTTATGACATTCACGACTGTGGATGATTAGGAAATAAAAAGGTTGTAATGGATCATGTCATTTATAGTGAAGCAAATTATATAATATATCTGGAGAATGAATATGGATGATTTCCAAATGAAAAATCCCCATCAAAACAAAATAATCTCTATAGTATATTGATATAGAAAAAAACATTCTTATAAAATTATTCTTTGAATGTTATCACATAATAAGGGATCGAGAATCGAATTCATTGATACTGGAAGTTAATACCCCCAAATTATAAACATATATATATTAGTATATAAACCATAACACCTAAATCCCATGAGTATAAATCATTTTTAATATGAAAAGTTAAATGGAAGTGAAATATTAAAAGATCTATTGTAGAACATTTTTATCATTGATGTAGAATATAAACTTACATGTAACCATCAAAACTAAATTTTGAAAATTTGAAGTGAATGATTTTAAAAAAAATACCTTCAAAAAGAATATCAAATAATATATCCTTGAAAATGGAATATGATTTTCCATTGGAAATGTTGATCCAATGATAAAACATTTTATTATGAAAAGTACCTTTTTAAAACATTAAAATTACCTCTCTCAAAACTTTTACATTTTAAAAAATATAAATAAAACCTTATTTGTAATGAACGATCATATTTATAAATTGGATTATAAAATACCATATAATAAAGTATTATATTTCTATTACCCAATCATGGATAATAAAAGATCAAGGTAAAATATTATGACTCAAGAAAATGATATTTGAGTAATCAAAGTCCCTTATGGGAAACATACTCTTTGAAGCATGATGTATTTCGAAAGGATTTTGTATAGAAGTAAAGTAATAAATGAGATAATACCATATAAATAGATAAAAGGGTCTAGTTTACCCAAATTATATAAAATAATTTCAACAGAACCATCATAAATTAATTAATCAAAATTTTGTTATCAAAAACACATACGACTAGGGTAACACTTGTGTTAAAAGACATTTGACGAAATGAAATTTTTTTTTTGGGTGGTATATCCCATGAATAATAACTAATAAAATTATATAAAAATCATGGGATAGTAAATTAATATATTTACAAACAAATGAATCATGGTTTATGACATATAACATGTTTCAAAGTATTATAATTAAGAATAAGAAAACCCTTACAAGAAGTTTAATATTTGTGCTGAGATTAATTTTATTATGAGGACATAAAGAATAATTATAAAACAATATAAATGAAGGAATAAAAAAATTATTCATTCAATATAATAAATCAAAACTTAAACAATAATGTTCACTGAGAATGTTTGTAACTTAAAGGAATAAAAATTAGTCAGCACAAACTCTTACATTGTTAACATTTATTTAGCCTAGGAACCTAAATTCATAAATAATAACATTAATTTTATGAGATACATTCTTCAAGAAATTATTATTCTATAATTAATTTAATAAAAATTATTTACGATCATATATTATTTATTTATTATATTGTGTCTTTTTATATTTAATGTGACAAATAATTTTATGTCAGATTAGACTGATAATTTAAGCTATTTAATACGATATTTTCATAATAAGTTAAATACATAATGAATCCATTATAGAACCATAAAAAATTATTTTATTATTAAATTATAATAACTTTATTATTTAAATTCACATAGTCATCCATGATATATTTTTGTACTTTTGTTCAAGTAGGTTGTTAGACCTACCCAAACATGAACACATTATATATTGATGGGTGAGTTTGGTTGAGGAAGTGTATAATATCCTTATAATAGAATAATATTATTATTATTTCTATTTCTAAAGTTTATTTAATCATATTTTAACATGTTTTCAAAAAAATTAAGTACGATAAATGTTACTTCGTGGAGGCGGTAGTCCACACAATGCACAGTTAATGTTTTTTTAATTTTTAAGTTGATGGAAAATATTAAATAGAGGATTTTCCAATAATATAATAAAATTTAGTTATTATAATTATAGTCAAGTTATCATAATACTATGGTCAATATAGGTTTTTAATAGAAATATTAATAATAAAATTTAAGGATTATGTAATACTCATATTGGGACTTCATATATTCTATTAAAATCTACCCTATAAATGAAGGTATTACGATAACTAATTTATTCTTGGAGAACATAAGCATGATATAGGTTCTTATGAGGAGAAAAATGGCCAAGTTCCATTTATTAACTATAAGGAATTTTTATAGAATTAAGGGGTGGAAGTGCTACCTTATATAAGTGAGGAAAAGTGAACTTCTATGAACACCCACTATTTTTCAATAATATAATGACACTATTCAAGGGTAAAAGGATCAAAAAGTGAGAAATAACGTATTTATATGTGATATAAGTTCAATATATCAGCCACAACTAATTTTACTACATTTTTAAAATAATTTTCAATTTTTTTAACACCTTGTTTTTATCTTTTACCATTTCGATTTTCTTTTAGTAATTAGTTTTTGAAATTGTTGTTTATATTTTATTAAATATATAAAGAAAAAACAACATTGAAATTTTTGTGAGGTAAAAATAAATTTAATTTAAATTTAATCTAATCATATTTATAATTGATAGTAAATTAAATTTACCTATATCATTATATATATAGAAAAACCATTTTGTAGAAAATTGTTGATTTCATTATTAAGTGTTCTTCATATTTATTTTTTATTGATTAAAAATATAATGAGTTATAATTTTTTTAAATATAACAATAAAAATTATATTAAATTCAATTTTTTAAATGTATTAATTTATTATATTAGATAAAAATTATACAATATTAATATAATAAATCTTTGAAAAAGAATAGTTCTTCAATTATAATGGTCACTAACATTTATCCCGAAAATCATACTTTCATTACAAATATTTAAATTTTAATTACTAAATAATATGATAATTTTGATCTAAAATATAAAATCCATTTTGTTGAATTTTTTTCTTTAAGTAATAAAATCTAATTTATTTTAATATAAGAATGTAAAAAACTAGAATAAAATGTTATGTATATTTTCAAAATGAAATAGATTGATAATATGAAAACAAAATAGTAATGTTAAATTATTTATTATAATTATAATCATACACATTTTATAGATAAAAATTTCAAAAACATTTAATCCATTCTTGTATTATGGTAATTTTATAAAAGGGATGATATTAACAATATTGGTATTTTTTATTATTAACCTAAAAACAAATATTTTATAAAAATACTAGAAAATCATATTAAGATAATATATTTATTATTAATAAAAAAATAATTCAATATGGTAAAATTCAAATTTTATAATTTATTACATTAACTTTTCAATAAAAATCATTAATATATAATAAAAAACCTTTTAATATGAAAATAATTGGTAAAAATATTAACTTCACTTAATCTTATTTTCTATAACGTACTAATCAAATATGGTTTTAAAATATTAGTTATATCAATAATAGATTTTATCCGTAATGTATTTATTATCTTGAAATAATTTGCATAAAATCTAATTTTATAAGGGTTTCATTTTGAAGCATAGATTAGACATATTAGTTAAATAGATAAAGTAATTCAATTTTATCAATTCAATATTATTAACATTAGAAAATATTTTTATTTATACATATATTTTATAATTTTGTTACCACTATTTTTATCTACTAACTTAATAGCTACTTTATAATGGTTTTGTAATGTTTCTTTTTCTGGTTTGTTGTTGAATGTGAATAAGGCTTTTGAAGATTATACAAATTTAAATGATCAAAAATATCATGTCCTTATATTATACCACCCTAAATAAATTTCATCCTCAATATTTTAAATTATTACATAATGATGAAATTATGTGAGGGTATTATAAATATATTCATCATTCCGAAAATAACTTCTAATTCCATATCTACCTTACTGTGTTAAGATATATCAAGTTACTTATCGTTCCTAAAAAACATTAATCATTCATAAAATCTTATAATAAATTTTAAATATTTATCATATATTCACTATAAAATACCTTTCCCAAAACCATTTCAATATTCAAGATATTATACCATAGTGAGATTATATATTCTTATAAAAGTTAACACTACATTTAACCATCAAAATTATTAATCACTAGTTCATAAAGTCACAAACTAATTCACATATACCATACTCTAAAAAAATATATAAAATATCCAAAATATTTTAGATCAATTATTCATTAAGTCAATAATAAATTCCTAGGAAATCAATACTATCCACCTTACTTTTCTCAAAATCAATCAAACATTTTCCATCTCAAAATCTAGAATATATTAAATCAAAGATTTATCCATACCTAAATCATGTGTTCTCTAATAGTTACCCTAAAAAATAAAACCTTATAATAAAATCACTTCTCAAGGTTATTTATACCATTTAAAATATGTTTCCAGACTATTAAAATATAACTATTGAAGAAAAATACTTATATATCTCACTTAATCCTCATAACTTTTAGAATATACTATAATATAAATACTGAATAACATGTACTAATGATAATAGTTGAGAGTTTCAATATTTATTTTTTATTAAGATATCAACCTTACTACCATAGGTATGAGTAGGAAAACCTTATCTTTCCATCATAATAGGTATATACCCCGATTTTAAACCAATTAAGTATTTCCCCTTATTCTATTATATGATATAGTGGTTTCTAGATTCATACCATTCTCAACTTAATTTCCATGATCCTATTTCAACCAAATACTAAAACCAAAAAAAATTATGATAACATTCAAAATATTAATATGAAAACTTCAATATAAATATTTCTTATCATAAAACACCTTTTTTAACATATGATATTTCCATTCAACCTATGAAACTCATTTTTTATCAAATGTTATCAATTTTTCGGATTCTATAAGGTGGACTAACCTAATTATTTAAGATCATACTCAAATACTTCATAATAGTTCTTAAAGTGTATGTGATTAACCAAATAATAAACCATAGAAGTTTTAAACAAGGTGTGTAGTTAGGCATCTTTTTCATACACAATGTGATGACCATATTATTTCTCAAAACACCCTTTTTGGGGTTTTTCCCTTAGTTACAAATGTTTCATTGTGTAACACCCTTACTCGTGTAACCTGAAGCCATTGGTTATCTTATTACATGGCCTAAGATATAATAGATTACATCTAACATGATTAAAAAATTAAGTATTATTGGGAGACCAGATACACAAATGATTCATATATTACATTAAAAATATGAAATAGCACATAAAATTCTAATACTAAATTTACTATTTCATCTATTATATCCCTATAATATTTCTTAAATACCATATTAGTATCATGAGGAAATGAAAACATAATAAATGGAGAGCTATGATACTCAATAAATGAAAGTGTACAATATAATCTATCATAAAATAAACAAAGAATGAATAATACAAAAAATGATAATAAATAATAACATATTCTCTATAATTAATTCCATAAAAGTAAAATATATTCATGTAAGATACAAAAAGTTAAAAAATAACATGGATAACAATAAAGACATTCCTAATGATATAATTAGTAAGTTTGGAATAATAATCTTACAACCAAGGCTTTATTTCAAGTCACCATACATAAATTCATGTTGAATATTACAGATATCCCAGTAAAATTATCCCATGAGACATAATGATTCATATATTGTCTATAATGGGCCTCTTATGTACTTAATAAGTACAATGAACTCATCATATGTAATAAATTCCTAACAATTCAATACATAATCAATACGAACATTCATATTGAAAAATAGCATAATTTGTTTTAAAATTTTACCGAATCAATAAATAGAAATACATGGTAATTAACCATATTAAGAAATGATATGGATAGTTTCATTATATAATATCTTTATTTAAGTATAAAAATCTATAAATTATATTTACATATATGAAAAATTCCTTTTACAAATACTATATAAAGTCCCTTTGAGAATTGAAGAAATAGAATTTTCATTTGAAAATATATTAATAAATTATATAATATTGAAAAAAATAAATTATTTTAAAATAAATTTGAGAACATATATTGTAATTTTCAAATAAATAAATAGTTTTAATGTTCAGAAAACTCTTTCATTCAGTTAATGTTAAACCAAATATTCCTTTTATACTTTTGATAAAAATACAAAAAGTACCATGTTTGGAAAAAGAAATAAAAGATCCATTTTAAAAAAATTTAAAGAATGTAAAATATAGGTTAAAAATAACCTTATAAATAATTTAAACATATATAGTAACTTCCTTCAAACAATATTAAGAATATGCATAAGGAGGAGAAATATTATAGACCAAAAGATGAGAAATAGGGTCAGATTTTCTAATAATATTTCCATTCGAATTTTTTAATACCCCTAATTATAAAAATGATACTAATAATTGAAAAATTAATAAATTGACATAGGATAATAGAATATAATAATTTTATAATATAAATATCATATAATTCTTACAATCTAAACTTAAATATTAAAAATCCCAAAAAAGGATCAGATAGTGAAATAAACCATTATATATTTAAAAACTTTTCAATCAAACCCCCTTAAAAGAGAAAACATTAATGAAAACCTCAAATAAAATTAATAAAGAAAAATTAATAATATAATTTGTCAAAGTGGTATTATATTCACCATATAAAATAAATTAAGTGTATAATATAACACAATTTGTAATGAAATGACATTTGATGAAGGACCCTTACCTCATGTTTGATGTTTCCTATAAGTTGCCTTAACCTCTTATAAAATAAATACATATTTATAAAAGATATATATTATAGAAAAAATATTAATTATAATACCATATTTGGTTTAATTATAACATCTTATTAACCATTATTTGACAATTCTCATTGTTTCGGTTGATTATAGTTTTATTTTTCATGCTGGTTTCTTTTCGGCAGTTATAATCCTTCTACTTTGATCATTGTTCCATAATTTCAAGAATTATAATAATAAAATTTATAAAAAATAATATAAT
Organism: Viscum album; assembly: GCA_963277665.1. NCBI lineage: Eukaryota > Viridiplantae > Streptophyta > Magnoliopsida > Santalales > Viscaceae > Viscum > Viscum album. The sequence continues at coordinate 779,763,215 of OY728132.1, forward strand.
ATCATCATTATTCAATTTTTTTTAATCATTCATTTCATAAACATTTAAACATCAATCATGTTTACGATAAAACCAACTTAAACTGGAGCCTGTTATAAAGATCAAATGGGTAAAATAATGACATGGTATAATCATAATATAAAATTTAAATAATATTATTACTATATTATGTATCATATATATATTCATTATATATAATTTTAGGATATTATATAAAATAATGATAATGAAAAAATATATAGATCTCTTGAATATGGTATATCATAAGTATGTCAGAACAATATTTCCATTTTCTAATGAGAAAAATGAAAAGAAATTGGATATTTGTTATAATTATATAATGAATATTACAACATAAATATCATATATTTTTTTTAAATCAATCATTATTTCAATCAATGATATTTAGTGGTAGAAAATGAGTCACATCGCTACGTAGAGGTGGTATTCTACACATTCGCACGAGTGATACTTCCATTTCCCATTTGATAGAATTCTGGGGGAAATTGTTATCTTGTAATCACAATAAAATTTAAATACATTTATGATACTAGATATAAAATTTTATTATAGATAAAATATATTTACAATAATTATAAAAAGAAATATACTTTCAATTAGTCGAGTGAGAAGAATAAATCTTGATCGAAAATTAATGGAAGGAAGATATGAAAGGTTTTTTAGGTATTGGTTGATAAAAATGGATTAATTGGTGATCACAATAGAGGATAAGAGGTTCTCTTTTATAAGTGGGGGAAAACACAAATGTAGAAATAATTAATATATTTAAATATAATATATATTATAATTATGAAAATAAGAAGAAAAAAACAACCCAAATTTATAAATAAGATTCCATTGGGTCTAAACACACACAAAAAATCACATTTATATTAGTTTTTGAAATATTTTAAGCCTTATATCCTAGAAAAACCACCTTTAAACCCCAATTAACCTTAACTATTATTACTTAACCTTTCATCCAGATAACTTTATTATATTCTCAAAAATAAAATTTGGATTCTAAGAAAAATATTAAATTCTAATTATAATTTTTTAATCTGTTATATCATATTAAAAATCAACATATATGATAAATTAAATTTGATATATGTATGAAAAATGTGGGACATTTTTTTTAGGAAAATACATAACGTATGTGTAAAATTTATTTCACCTTGAAATAAAGTAAGAATTTTATTTCTATGATTTTTTTGGTTTCATACTAAAAAGGGGTGGTTATTATAATTTATTAACATTCCAAAACTAAATTAATACTTTTATCCATAAAATTATATTAAAATGCACAAAAAAATTAAATTTGGATAAAATTTAATTAATGTTCATAAAATTCAAGCAAGGTTCCAAAATTCAAAATAATGTTTTAAAATTAATTATTTAACAACTTAAATAAATATTTTTTAGAACTATGATCATACAATAAGATAAAGGTAGGTGTTATAGATAATTTTAAACATCACCCCATAGTTTTAACATTTCATTAAATGTTTAACCCATACTAAGATGAAAAATCATTACTGTGGTTACTATTCATTATCACTAAAAATAAAAAGAATCAATTTAACAAATTTGAACATCCAGATTAAAAATATTGATATGATTTTTTAATATTAAATTTATATAATTTTATTATATCAATTTCAATATAAAATTAAAAATGTAATGAATTTTATTTTAAAAAATTGAGTTTTAAGGATAAAAATGAACTTATACCAAAATCAAGTATATTGTTGATAAATATTTAATTAATTTGATTGATTATAATTAAAAAATTATTTTACTTTTATATCAAATTCAAAACATAATGGAAAATTTAAATTACCTTATATAATGAAAATAAATTACAATATTTCAATAATCAATATTTTTCACTTTTCACTTAATAACAAATCCTTTTAGAAAAAAATCCCAAAAATTCACCCTAAAATAATATTTACCTACTGGTTTTAAAAATTATATAAATATTTTAAATTAAAATTTATAAACAATTGTATATTTTAATTGTAATTTCTATATACAAAATGCAATAAAATCTATTTTTTAACAAACCATATTTTTGAATCATAAAGTAACATTACTTAAAATTGAGTATTGATTTATTATTAGTTAATAAATATGTTTTAATCATTTGAAAAGTTTATTTACATTTTTCTTAATTTTTATATTACTATTTCAACACCCCAATATTTTGTGGTATGTCAGTTTTATAGATAATCTTTTTGATAGCTTACATTGGATGTAACACTGAGCTTAAACGAAACCATGATATACTATTAATATTTTTATTTAAAATGAAATTATCTTCTAGACATTAAATTGGTGGTTTTGTATAATAATGAATACCTTGAAAAATATATTATCTAATTTATTGGGTACCAAATAATTAAAAATAAAAATAAAAAACAATTTAATAAAAAGTAAATTTTTTAATAAAAACTATTATTATTTGCTAATGGTGTTTTATCTTAATAAATTTAATTAGTTACTATAAGTGAATCATATTAATTAAATTTATATATAATTTATTCAATCTAATTTTTAATATAAATCAAAATTATTTTCAATATATGAAACAAAAGTTAATCAAATTTTACGCATTAAAAGGTTATATTTTTCTAAAGGGGGTTTAATCACCTTTTAATGGAACACTTGATTTAAATCTAGATTTTGACATATTTCTAAATTATATTTGACCAAATAAAAAAAAATTAAAAATTGAAAATAAAAATTTAATTTGGTTTTATTTTTGGTATTTTTTTGATAAATTTCACGTTTTAATGAATAGTGATATAATATTACAATTTAATTGAAAGAAGATTTTTAATAAAAATAATTTATAGTGTTAAATTATATTATTAATTAATATTCAAGTTTAATTAGATTAATTTTGGTTCATTTAATCTAATTTATTTCATTGGAATCAATTTCACATTGAATTTTTATATAATAACATTTCAATATTTTGAATATTTTCACATTAAAAACATATTTTCTCATTTTGACAATGGGATTACCTTTAAATTAATTACTGAAACTTTTGTGTATTGAATTTTTCAAAATAGACTACTTATTTTTAATTCATGAGTTTAAATTAGGTAAATAAGTTTATTTTATTTTTGGATATTATAAATATTATCCTTAGTATTTATTTTTGACACAGTTAAAGAAAAATAAAGTAATTAAGGGTAAAAATAATATTATAAACAGTAAAAAATTATCCTAACACTTGTCCAAATCTTATTGGATAAGTGTGTGTCAACCAAAAGTATCTTTTTATAATATTATAAAATTTTATGCTACTAGGGTGAGAGTATGAAAATTATTATATTTTATTTAAAAGAAAAGTTAATGATGTCATACACATATTTTAAAAAAATATTTCATTTTTAGTATACGGTTATACTAAAGATAAATTCAACTATAAATATTAATTTAAAATATATAATATTAATATTCATTATAATAGTTTATTTTTAATTTTTATGAAATAATTAATTACCTTAAATTCTTATATAATGATGATGTAGTAAATATTTAATTAATGGAAATTTCAAATAAATAATAAAAGATATTAAAATAAATATAATTTAATATAATTAATTTCATCAACAAATTTTATAGAAAACCTAGACATGTTAGGGATTTATTAAATTTTTTTAATATATCATGGTATTATAATATTTTAAAAAATTCATATATGAGTAGTATCAAAATATTCATTAATGTTATATTAAAATAAATAATATTTTATTAAATGATATAAAATTCATAAAAATATATAATTTGGTAAAAAAGTTGGTATAATTTTAAATATTATTAATCACTCATTGAAGGTTTGTTTTTTCTAATACATTAAATATATTAACTTTTAAAGATCAATAATACATAATGTCATGGTAAGGGTTAAAAGGAATAATTAATTGTTAAAACCAAAAGATAAGGGTAATTATATGACCTAAAAATGTATAAAATTACTTTTTTGAGATTATTTCATCTCATAATAATTTAATATTAAAAAAACTCACTTTGGAGGGATTTTTAATAGCAAAATTAATTCAAATTAATTTAATATTTGTGGAGTTTCCAAAAGTGACCCTCACCTCAATTATAAAAGGTCCCCTCCTCCCTCACTAACTCATATCACATTGAGCATTCTTGTTATAAACCAATCTTCACATTTATCTTCCTTATATCCTTATCCAACTTCTTGATATAATTTTTTTACAAAAAACAATCTTAGATCCCTTGAGAAAATATCGAAAAAAATTCCACTAAAGAAGAGGTAATAGTTTTTACCAACTCATTAAACATTATTTATTATTTTAATTCATCTTAATGTGTTTTTACCATTCTAAAATAATAAATCCAGTATCATATATATTATTATATTTTATTATGTTTATAGTGTAACCATATTCCACCTTTTATGCATCCTAAAATAAACTAAATCATCGTGTGTGCATTTGTATGACTTATTGTCTCCACACCGTGGTATAATTTTTTTTCAGCATAGCATTATTTTGGTTGGTATAATGATGCATAAAATGGATATAAATAAAAAATATGACATGATATTTATTCTTTATAATTAATGTATCATCCAATTATTTACCATTTCACTAATAAGGTAATGATATTATCGATCGTGCGTTTGTACGGCCTACCATCTCCACGGCGCGATGTTATTCATTTTCCCTATTGACCATTCATGAATAATAATAAATATTTATATAATGTGTAAATATAATATCTCTGGAATTAAAATCATTTTGGTGATGAAATAAATATATCTTATTCATAATAAACAAGACTCACATGACAAAACATAAATATGAAAATGAAGCAATTATCACTCGAAATAAGGGTAATAATTAAATATTATTAACAAAATAATATAAGAATATCATATATGACATAATAAATAAGGATATGGTCTTGTTATAAATTAATAAAGTGAATTAAACCAATATATTGGATATTAAATCACATTCAACTAACGAAAACTACATGGTTAGGGTTAATTTCACAATCTAATTATTATTTGGGATTGTTTCTACATAAATATCTATTGAAGAATATTTATCATCCGGGTCTATGTATCTTAGTAATATTTTATAAAATATTTTTAATATTATCCTACTGAATTTTAAATTATTTTTACCTAAATTATACTTTTTAAAAAATGGTTTTAAAGGAATATTTGTATCATTCTCCAAAATAGGTACATTACAACTTTTTTATCAAAAATATGGAAGGAATATTTTTTAACTTATATGCCCTCAAGTGATCATTACATTATTATTATTACATAATGTTTCTAATATTTATTTACATGCTTATAAGGTTATTTTCAAATAATTTTTTTCATTATATAAATTAATTTATTTTTAAATAAGTGATTTCAAAGTAAAAAAGGTTTATTTCTCTAAAGAAATTTTAATTATTTTATCATACTATTTTCATCTATGTAAACATCATTTGCTGGATTTTATAATTAATTGAGATTTAAATATTATGACACTAAATAATATATTTTATTGAATAGTTTAAGATCATTTTCACTATAGATGTTTTATTTTAATACAATTCATGGTTTATTGTAAAATTATTCACATTTTGTATGCCAATTTTTTCAATATGAATGTTATGTTGTTTATATTTCACCATTTTTATTTGAGGAATGAAATGGAATTTTTAAGTGATAGTTGGGTCTTATATATACCTTGGATGAATCATTAGGTATCATTCGACAAACTATCTTGGATATTGGTTGATGTCTTACCAATTTATATATGGTGTCTTGGACAAAGACTTGATGGTATGTTTATGATATCCAGTATTATGCATTCCCTCATTATTAGATTAGTTATTAATATTCTATGTGATTTTTCAATTATTAATATATTCATGTCATTATTTATATGGAATTATATTATTTTCAATTATTATTTTCATATTATGATTAGTATTATGTTTATATATCATGTGTTTTAGTTATACAAATTGCTTTAGTTTTTATTCTTGTTTATTTATAATAGATTCTATTGTATAATTACCCTTACTAAGCATTTTAGCTCACCCATTTTAAATGTTTTATTTTTTTTCTAAGATTCCAAGATTTATGTTATGACTGATATTCCGGGTTAATCTAGGAGACTAATGGTGTCCACTAAAGATTATCTATGTTTTATTTTATATTTTAAATTCAAACGTAAAGTTCATGTTTGTAGACTAGTTTCCAAAACTTATAAACTAGTCATTCCTTCAAGATAAAATTTCATGTATAATACTTAAATATAATGAAGTAACAACAAACTCTAGGATATTGGGGTCGGGTTCATTACAATTGATATCAGAGAAAGTTTAATAGAATATTTAGGAACTAGATTTAGGAAAACAAAGATTAGAGAGTGAAACCATGTGACAGAATTTGGAAATATATCCAAATAAACATAGATTATGGTTTATATTTTAGTTATACCTAAATTTTAAATTTAGGTTCTATAAATCACTAATTTTGAGATTATACATTTTTTTTCACAATGTTATTAACTAATATAGTTTATTACCTTATTCTAGAAATGGTGCCTAGTTGAAGGAGTGGAAACACTATAAATGCACATAATCCATGGAGGAATTTCCACTATTGAAATATAATAATACTGGATCAATATATATAACTAGAGTTGAACAACTTATAACTATATTATAAAAACTGACTCATTTTATGAAGAATATTGTTACCTGTATGGAATATCCTAACCCATTGTTCAGAGAATGAATGTTTACAACTTCATGAGACAACAACCTATATCATTCAATGGGACTAAAATTTAATTTATAGCTGAGTAATGGGTAAATTATTTAGAAAATATATTCACTGCATTAGGATATAGGATAGGTATAAGGTTTTCTGGGAAATTTATCATCTCTCTGGATATGTGGATAAATGGAGGTAATTGATTAAGAACACTAATGTTAATGAGGAAATAGAAAACATGGAATTAAAGAATTTTATGGAAATTTTCTTGAAAGAAAAATACTTCATGAATAGAGTGTGGATATGCAAATAAAATTATTTAATCTATGACAAAATCATGATAAGAATGTTGCTAATTAAGAATCGTTTTTAATAAGTTTAGCAAAGCTTGTTGCAAACTATATACATAACACAAAAACTGGTATTGATCATTTATTTTAGGGTAATATTCATTTCCCTTAAATTCATTGGTCTCCCAAACTTTCTCATCATACAAAGATATAGTCTCATGTGTTATTGTGATGTAGACATAATTATATAGGTCTTGTGACTTTAAGGGAAAAAATAGAATAAGATAATGATGGTGTAATATATAGAAAATGGGAAAATGGGAAAGAATAAATTTCCCACATTTTCTAATTGTGGGAAGAAACACCTAGGTATTTTCTAGATGGTAATGGGAATTTGTTACATGTGTGGATAGAAAGGTCACTAGGCTCATGATTGTAAGGGAATGAAGGAAACTATAAATGTGCGATGTTTTAACTATATGGATATAGGGCACTACACAAATGAATGTCCCAAGATTTAAGGAAATATTGAAATTAAAAACCAATGTGATCAAGGTCAATCTTATGTTGTTACTACAATTAATGTGGAATAATTAATATATTTTTGTTCTTGGATTCAATAATTTCTTTATGATATTCTAGTTAAAGGAATCATTATATGTATAAGGATTGAACTACAATACTTCATCTTTATAGATTTGAAGCATTCATATTATCATTAAGGTCTTAATGTGATAAAGTTATTCATATATTTGTTACATGAAAAAAAGATATTAATTATTTTGTTTGTGGAAAATCATATGTAAATTTGATTTAGGAAATTTAGTTACCTTCCTTATAAATTTTTGGACTGTGAATTTGGAATGATGTATTTTTTATGCGTTTTATGGTTGGAATGGATTAAGTTGAACATTGGATATTATTATTTGTTATTATTGTATGATTTATCATATTGGGTTACCTATGCTAACCATTTTGGTTTTATTAAACAATTAAAAGATGAAGTAATGACTCATGGATATTATGATTCATAAAATATATTCATATATGAAAGAATAGTTTCAAATATACATTTTCATGTGTAATAAATGAAGTGAAAATGGATTGAAGCAAAACCAAATGATGATATTAATCATATTACCTAGAAATAAATTTGGTTTTTTCTTAGCTAAATTGTAAAATAATTATTCAACACTAGGAAAAATATTAGGGAAAACATTATATATTAACATTATTTTTTAATAAATCAAAATTCTTTTAACTGGTCACAAATTTATAGTTTTTTTATTGATAACATTCTCAAGACCATGTTCTATAACACTACCAATTGTAACATTATAGTTATTTTTCTCATCCTTGTCTGTATTTTCTTATATGGAACCATAGTAAGTGTTATCTCAGATGACCTTCATACTTCCCTCTACTTATTTTAGGGGGATGTTTCATCAATCATATTTATGATGTGGGTTTCCCACAATGGAATTTTCAAGTATCAACCTTTTATTTTTGAATAGATATTTAAAATTATGAGGATGTAATTCAGTGAGATAAGGGTAAATGTAATACCCCAATATTTTATGGAATGACTTTTTTTATATAGTTAATACTTTATATAGATTACATTACACACAACACAGAGTTTGAACGAAACCATGATATATTATTAATATTATTATTTAAAAGAAAAACTCTAAGTTTTAAAATTATTGCTTATAGATAAGGTTGATTATATTATGAAATATATTATTGAATTAACTGGTTACCAAATAATTAAAAATAAATTTAGAAACAAATTTAAAATTAAGGACCCATTTTTATAAAAACTATTATTATGCACCAAAATTTTTTTATCATAATAAATTAAATTAACTACTATCAGCAAGTGATATTAATTATATTTATACATAATTTATTCAATATAATTTTTAACATTCATCCGATGTATTTTCTATACATGATAAAAATATAAATCCAATTTTATGCATTAAAAGGTTATATTTTTCTAAATTTAGTTTTATCACATTTTGAGGGATTATTTTTTTAAAATATATTTTCTGACACATTTATAAATTATATTTAAAAAAATAAAATTCTTAACTAAAATAGAGACATCAAAATTTACTTTGGTTCAATTTTTTTATTTTAATAATAAGTTTCATGTATTAATGAATACTAATAAAATACTTCATTTTAATTGAAAACAACATTTTTGTTTAATTAATTTATAGTATCAAATTAAATTTTTAATTGGTTTAAAGTTTAATTAGATTAATCATTTATCATTTAATCCAATATAGGTCATCAGAATCAATTTCCCCATTAATTTCAATATAAAAACATTTCAACCATTTGAACATTTTCACTTTAAAAACATATTTTCACATTCTAACAACGAGATTAATTTTAAATTAATTACTGCGATTTTGTATTTGGTATTTTTTAAAAATGGTTTATATATTTGGAATAAATAAATTCAAATTATTTAAATAGGTTTTTTTATTTTATGACATTGTGAATAGTAACTTTAGTAAAAAAATTACACGGTGTAAGGTAAATCGAGTAATTAAGTTTAAAAATAATATTATGAATGTTATAAAATTATCCTAAAAAAAGTATAAATTTAGTTAAAAAATTGGGTATCGACAAAAATAATTCTTCAAATGAGACTATAACCTTTTGAATCATCTTGCATGAGAGTATGGAATTAAATATTTATTATTTAAAGAAAAGATAAAGATTACATACTCGTATAGTTTATACCTATATAATTTTTAATATAGGGTTATAAAGAATATAAATTATACTATAAATTTTAATTTTACATATAGAAAATTTATATTCATCTTTATAATTTATTTATAATATTTAAAAAATAAATAATTACCTTAATTGCTTACACAATGATGATGTAGTAATTATTTAATTAATGTAAATATCAAATAACTGATATAAAAAATATTACAATAATGTTAATTTTATATAATTAATGTTATAAAAGAATTTAATAGAGTACCTAAACAAATTATGGATGTATTAAATATTTTTCTACGAAGATATTATGTTTTTATGATAATATAAAAAATTCAACTAATGAATAGTGTCAAACAGGTCATTAATGTTGTATTAAAATAAATAATATTTTATTAAATGATATAAAATTAATAAAAATTTATGATTTAGAGAAATAATTAATATAATATTTAAAATTTTATTAATTAATCATTTAAGGTTCTATTTCTATGTTATTGTAACTATATTTACTTTCATAGAGTAAAAATACATATTCTCATTCTAGGAGTTAAAGGTGTTGATTAAGGGTTAAAACCCAAAGATAAGGGTTAGTTTGTAACCTAAAATTTTCAGAAAAAAAATTTAGTTGATTGGATTTAGACCAACACCAAAATTATTTTCAAAATAACTCACTTTGGATCGATTTTTAATTGGAAGTTTGGTTATAATAATTTAATATTATGAGAGTTTCCAAAAGTGACCCTCACCTCAATTATGAAAGGGAACTTTATACCTCACTTCCTCACAACACATTGAGACTTATATGTTGACCAAAAAATTTCTATTTATCCTCCTTATATACTTATACAAGTTATATATATATTATTCTTATAGAAGGACCAGCCTTATATCCCTTGATAAGAGATTTAAAGGAAGTCTGTCAAAGAAGATGTAATAGTTTTTACCAACTTATTCAACTTCAATTCTTCTTATACATCCTATTAATGTGTTTTCAAATTATAAAGTAATATATTCCTTATATATATTATCAGATTTTATTACGATTATGGTACAACCATGTTCCACCTTTTATCTGTCCTATGAAAAACGAAAAAACCATGTCTGTGTACGTACAATTTATTGTCACCACACCGTGGTGTAATTTTTGTCATCACCACTTTATTTAGATAGGTATAATGATAGATATAATTTATATAAATAATATATATTACATGATATATATATTATTTTTAATTAATATACCATCTAATTGTCTACCCTTTCACCAATAGGGAATGATATCATCGCTCATGCATACGTACGGTTGACCGTCTCCACGACGTGATGTGAGTCATTTTACATGTTATCCATTAAATAATAATTATAAAAACTTATATATTAAATAAATTCAATATATATGAACATAATATAATTATCCATATGAAATAAATATATCATATTCATAATAAATACTACTCACACATCAAAACATGCATAAGAAAATTAAGCAGTTAACACCCAAAAAAGGGTAATAAAAAAATATTATTAATAAAAAAATATATGAAGATAAAATATTATATCATAAATATTAATATTGTTATTATATAAATTAATAAAATTACATAAACCATTTTACAGAAGGTGAAAGAAAATTTAGCTAAAGAAAATAAAAGGCAAAGGGCTAATTTCACAATCTCATTATCATTCGGGATTGTTTATATATAAGTATCTATCAGAGAATAATTATCATTAATTTCTATGATTATTAGTAAAACTTTCCTAAATATTTTTACTATTATCCTACAAATGTTTAAAGTCCTTTTACCCATGTTCTATTATTTATAAAATGTTTGTAAATGAATCTTTTTTTCATTTTCTAAACAAAGTACTTTACGAATGTTTTGATAAAAATACGAAAGGAATGTTTTTTTAACTTTTGTAGAATTAGTGGATTTTTACACTATCATGATGCCTTAATGTTTTAAATATTAATTTAAAATTTTAAAAGGTTATTTTCAAAGAAATGTTTTTCTTTTATAAATTCATGTATTTTTAAATAAATAATTTCAATGAAAAAAAGGTATTTTTATCAAGAAATTTTAATGATTTCATTTGTCTATTTTCATCTTTTTCAACATACATCATTTGATTTTATGATTAATTTAGATTAATATTTTATGATACCATTTGAAATATTTTATTGAATAGTTAACGATCAGTTTGATTATGGATGTGCTATTTTTATACCATTCATAGTCTAGGGTTTATGTATTCATATTTCATATGATAGTTTTAAAATACTAACGTTTATATTATTTATATTTGACCCTTTTCATTTGAGAAATGAATTGAACTTATTATGTGATGGGTTGGGACACTATATCTCATCAATTAATCATTGGTTCTCATTAAACAAACTAGTTTGGGTATTGGTTGATGTCTTTCATGTTTATATATAGTGTCTTGGTTGGACCCTTGACAGTATGTTTATGATGTCTGAAATTATGTAATATTACATTATGAGATTAGTTATTTATATTCCATGTGATTATTCAATTAGTACAACATTAATTTGACTATTTATATAAAATTATATAATTTTCATTTATTATTTCTATATTATGCTCATGAATATGTTTAAATGGATTTTTTTAGTTATATAAAATTCCATAATGGATATGATTTTTTACTTATAATAGCTTCCACTATACACTTATCATTACTGAGCATCTGATCTCACAACTTTCTTATATTTATTTTCCCCAAGATTCCAAGATGTATATTATAATTTATATTCAGGGTTAATCTAGTAGAATAATAGTGTTCACATAGAATTATCTATGTTTTGTTTAATATTTTAAATTGTAATGTAAGGTTCATGTATGTAGTTTGGTTTCCCAAACTGCTAAACTGTTCGGTCCTTTAGGATGCAATTCATTGTATAATATCTAGTGTAATAATGTAACCAATGATTATGGGCTACAAGGGTTGGGGTCATTTCACCTATTCATACCTCATATTTAACAGCTATTTTATAATTATAACATTTTAAAAAAAATATTTTTTTAATATATAGTTGTAATATTAAATATTGGTGTTGAATATTAACTAATCTATCAATATTATTATTATTTTAGACAAAATGTTTGGGGTGTTTCATCCTACCCCCACCCCCACCACCATTAAATAATTTTTTTATAATATTTTCTATCTTATTAATAAATGGATCAGTATTTAAAAATACCTTGGTTAAAAACCCACATAATATAAAGGAATAATAAAACATATGTTGAAAATGGTATGTGGGAAACATAACGGTTAACTAAAAGAACATAAAATCAGATTCCCATATAAGGATAAAATTATCAGTAATTGAAAATTTTGACATAAAATATAAATATAATTTTCAATGAGTATTGGTGAAGGTTAGAGAATAATATCATTAGAATGTTAATGCACACAAATCTATAATTCAGTGAGTTGAGAAATCAACCATTAATTCATAATATATAATTTTTAATAGGAAAAAATTCTCATTTTCAAGATCCTTTTTCTTATAGTTGTGATATTATTTTACTATCAATATTAAAAACTTTTTAAATATACATAGTTGATTAATTTTTAATTTATATGCCCAATTTCATCATTTGGGGGGGCTTTAATCAATTTCAACCCTTATCTAATATTTACTCTAATAAATTAATATTCAAGATGATTTTTTCATCCTTAAAGTAGTAAAATTAACATTCCATGAATTATACGATCCATTAATGGATACCAACTTACTCCTCCAATATCTAGAAATTTAATAGAACTAGAATGTTTAGAAAAAGTTTGGATATCATATAATAATATCCAAAAAACAATAATAACACCAAAAATTCAACATAAAACATTCAATAAATAACTAACAATAAAACTCTTCTAAATATTATTGAATGGGTTTGAAACCCAAAATAAAACCAAATGATTTTATAACATCTTATTCTGTGATCAATTTTTCATTTAGCTCCAAAAAATATTAATAAATCATAAATTCACATACAAAATTTATATACTCTAATCATATAATCTCTAAAAAATGAAAACCATTTCCATAAATATATCGAATCAATATAAATATGAAATCAAATCCTTTGTGCTTCCAAAATATAATTAACCCTTCATTTCTCAAAAAAATTCACATATTTAATATAATTATATAATATTCCCAAAATAGTGAATTTCTTCTTAAATAACACTAATCACGAATTTGTCAATGAAATTTCCAATCCTATGTCTATTTATTTCATAAAATATATGTCTTAAAATATAATAACCCTTTTATCCAAATTTGGAATAAAGGATCATATTAACCCTGAAGGTTATGAAAACCTATCAAAATTTGACCACAAAATATAAAATCATTATTCCCTAAATAAACTTTTTCACATATTAAACCAAAGGATTAAATATACCTAAAAAATCTATTAAGACTCAATAAATGTCTTTAGGGAACTTCAATAACATAAAAAATCAAGAGTAATAATTCATTTAAACTTATGATCATCCTTAACTTTATCAATAAAATACCATCATAACATTCAAAAATCCATTATGGGGACACATAAATAATACTAATTCTATCATAAAACTATTTCCATGAATTTTAATCTTATTCTTCAATACATAATTCATTATAAATGTCAATCATAGTTTCTTTATCTTAATTATTATAAAATATTTTTTAAAAACCCATTATTCATACAATCTTACTGATTACTGTCTTAATCTCTTCAAATTTTTCATTATAGTATTATTGCTTTATAACCCCCACTTACGACATATGAAATATATTCTTATTCCATTTATAATTTTTCCCATGTTTTTAATCCCATTATTTTAACATTTAAGAAGTTGAATATATTTCCCTATTTTTTCTTTATCATAATAACATTCATAAAAAATAGTTTTTCTAATATTCAGTGTGTCAATAAAATCACCTATGTTCTGGTTTTTAATTATAAATCGATAAATATTATTTTTCATAATCATGATATTTTTAACTTGAGATTCTATCATGATTTGTTTTTCATTCATACAATAATTGTAGTTCCCTTCACACCCATTGTTAACTTTGTTAATCCATGTTATTTCTATTGAACAAAAAAATCACAATGTTAGAAATAATAATTATAGAGAGAAATCATATAATCATGAAAATAATTCATGGGGTGAGTAAATCACAACATGTTACTTTCAATTTATGATACCTTAGTACTAACCTAGTCCATTCATGGTTATTAAATATTAAAATCCTTTAAGATGTTTGATAAATAGAATATGAATCAACCTATAATATCTTATGGGATTTTCTATCCAAGTGTGAAATATTTGACCCACTCATCATGCACTAGTGATGATTAAGTTAATACATAATCTACCAATTTCATTGTTATTAACCCTAGTTCCATTTCAACCATATCCACAACAACATTACATTATATATAAAGAAGTATATTTATAGTAAAACCAAACTATTTTCCTCACTATAAATTTAAGATGTTATATTATAAGTAAAATTATTCCAAGATCATTCATAGGGTTATGTACCCTACTCTATGTAATCTTAAATCTAATCCCCATGGTTTATAATAAATTTTTTCTAATACTTAATGTAACACACTGAATATAGTATCTTGGAACTAGTGGTTTTATTACTACATTAATACAAGATACAATAAATCACATCTGGTATTATGGAATGGTTTAGCAGTCTTGTAAGACACTATACATACATGATTCTAAAATTAAATTTAAAACATTAAATTCTTGTGTTAGAAATAATATTCCTTTTAATATATCCCTGAAATTAATCATACATACCGTATTGGAAACTTGCATAAACGAAAACATATTATAGGGTAATCTCATATGCTCAGTAAGAGAAAGCATACAATAGATTTTATTTTAAAATAAAAAAATGAATAATATATGAGAGAAACAAAATAAAATATTTCATATAACTAATGCCAATTAAGAGGAATATATAAATCGATATCATAATAATACAAATAATCACACGGATAACAATAACTTGTTTTATAACATTATAACTCATATATCAGACATCATAATCATACCACTAAGAATTCATGTCAAGACACCATACAGAGATAGGTATGGAATATGCCAAATACCCAAGATTATTTGTCTCATGTGACATATAATTACATCAAGGGGATATATAAGGCCCAAATCATTAGAAACTAAGTCTAATTCACTTATCATATGAAATAAATGCATAAAAATCATATTTATAATAAACCTAAACATTCATATTAATAACTAGCATATATAATTTTAATTATTTTCTGCGATCGATAAATTGAAAAACATTATCATAACCCACAAATATAAATAATGTGAATAGTATCATTATATCATATCCTAACTAAAGTATAAAAATCTTGAAATTTAGTTTCAATATATGGAAAATCGTTTTTATAAAGAAATTTTGAATTCACTTTGACAATAAAATAAATATACTTTTATTTTGAAAACATTTTAAATGTAAGAATTTATAGAATATTGAAAAAAAATATTTCATTGAAAATAATCATGTAAAATTTTAAATTAATCATCAAATAAAAGAATAATTTTGACATTGGGAATTGTTATTTATTTAGTAACATTAAAATAAAGATTCATTTCAAACATATGTTAAAAAGTAAATATATCATCATTCAAAAAATGACAAGTTTATTCTTATTAAATATTTTAAAATAATAAAAAAACTCTATCAAACATTTAAAATTAAATAATGGCTTTCATAAAATTGTTTTAAGAGTATGGATATTGAGGATAAATATTCCTGACCAAAAGAAGACAAATAAGGTTATATTTTCATATAAACCTTATTTTATCCTTTTTGAGTAACCATTAATGAAAAATGGAACTAAAATTTAATACGACATAAACATGGTAAATATAATATATTAGAGTTTATAAAGAAATATCTAATAACTCATGTAACGGAAACTTAACCATAAACAATTGAGAGTAGGCATGATATTGTGAAATAAACTCTTACTGATTTAATAACTTTTCAATGAAACCCCCTTAAAGAGAATACTTAAATGGAAACATAAAATAAACTGAATAAATATTAATTAATAAAATAATATATAATAGGGGTATCATATAAACCATATAAAATAAATTAGGTTTGTAATGTTATATAAGACTCAATAAAGTGAAATTGAGGCAAAAAACCCTAACATCAAATTTTACTCGCATCATAAGTTCCTCCAACCTCCCATATAATAAATTTAAATTTATTATTGAAAAATAACATAACTATATTAATACTTATAATATCATTTAAGTTTTAAATATAACATCTTATCACCTTTTTATAAACAATTCATTATAAAAATCATTATTCTGGGTGCAACCCTCTTTGTTCTTCAGGCATGTTTCGGTTCAACAGTTGTACTACTCAGACTTTGGTTAGGGATAAATAATAACTAAAATATTAGTCATATAATTTATTTCATATTGTTACATAATAGAATAATTATTTAACATTAAATAATCATTTATTTTATAAACATTTTTACATCACTCATTCGGGTTGTAAAACTAACCTTAACAAGAGAGTGTTATAAAGTCTGAATGAGTAAGAAAATTATAATATAAAATCTTAACATAATTTTTTCATTAACTTATTTATATATGAATTTAAATTTATATTCATTATATATTATTTTAGAAAAATATATTAAATTTTTATATTGAAAATGAAATATATGCTTACATAGACGGTAGTATTTACTATTCATGAATGATAATTCTATTTTATAATGCGAAAATGGAGGAAATTATATAATAATTTTTCATTAAAAAATAATTATTACATCATAAATATAATATATATTTTATAAATCTGTAATTATATTCATCTATGATTGGAGGATATGAAAAATGAATGACATCTCTATATAGACGTGGTAGTCCAAAAATACCCATGAGCGATACTTTTATTTCCCATTTGATGGGAAGGCGGTGGAAAATTGTTATACCACAATAATAACATATTATTATAATTATTATTTTTGATTAATTATTTTAGGATTGAAACAATATATTTTTAGTAATTATTAAAAGTGGGAAACATGGAAATATTTGGTTAAGATGATTACCTTATCTTTAAGAGGCCACTTTTGGATTATAGATTAATCCTCAATAAGATGGTCTTAGGGTAATACCGGGAGATCAAGAATAAAGGTAATGAATCTTCGAAGGTTTTTTTATAATTATTTTTTGAACTAAATGGATTCTATGATGTGCATAATGGGGGATAGGAGGTTCCCTTTTATAAGTGAGGGAAATGAAACACTAATAATTACTTAGAATATTTCAATATAATTTATATCGTAATCATGTCATGTGGAAACAATGACCAAAAATTCACAAAAATGATTTTATTGGTTAAAAATCACACATATATTCACATTTATACAAGTGTTTGAGATATATTAATCTATATCTTCTAGTTAAACCCCCTTTAAACCAATTTTAATATTTATAAAGAAGACGTTAATTTTCACCATGATATTTAATTATATGTTTATAAATAAAATAATAATTTTAACAAAATTTACACATTATGATTAAATATTTTGAAATAATTTTATGATATTAATAATCTATAGGTTATATAAATTTCATTTAATATAATAATGAAAAACGTGTAAAAAACTCTTGTTAGGAAAATACCTGATTTAAGCATAAAAATTATTTCAACTTGAAATAAAATAAGAAGTTTATTTCCTTGAATAATTTGGTTGAATAATATAAAATTAGAGTTTTTATAATTTTTTTAAATAAAAAAAATAAGTTTCACATTCTAATTATACCATTTAATTAAATGACCCAAAAGTAGTTAAAATTTTGGATAAAATATCATTTAACTTTATAAAAGTCAGGTATGGGTTCAAAAATCAAAAATAACGTTTTAAAATATAATATTTAACTCAATAAACATATATATGTTTGGAAAAAACTCATTCAATTTGAAAAATAAAAGTTTTAGATAGAATTGAAAGTCTAATGCCAAAGTTTTAACACTTTTTACATATTTTACCCTTACCTTGAAGAAAATCATTTTCCATGATTACTATTAATAGTTAATAAAGAAGAAAAATATTTAAAAACAATTAACCTCATTATTACAAATAAGGAATATATTTTTTATAATTATATTTGTATATGTGGTAGAAATCAATTTTAATATATACGGGTTAATCCCAATGAAAAATAACTTTTACAAAAGTCGTTTTTAAGACAAAAAATTAACTTATAACAAAATCAAGTATTGTGATAATTATTATGTAATTAATTGGACTAGTTATCATTAAAAAACACTTATGTTTCTTTATTATTAAATTCAAAATATAATGGTACATTTACATTACTTTATATAATGAAAATAAAAGATTGTTTTACAAAAATATTTATTATTTACTATTCATTAAAAAATAAATATCTTTAGGAAAATCACAAAACATTAACCATAAATTAATATTACTATGATGATATAATATTGATATTAATTTCTTATAAAAAATTTCTAAAAAATGGTAGAAACTTATTATATTTTCCTTATATATAAAGCAATAAAACACATTTTTGGAGAAAATATATTTTAAACGTATAAAAATACTTTACTAAAAAAATGTAATTATTTAATATGAATTAATAAACAAATATAAATTATATAAAACCATTATAAATATTTTTCTTAATTTTTTTTATTCAAATTCAAACCTCTAATTTTATAGTTAGGTTAAAATGGACATATTTAAATAATAATTTTTTTACAGTATATCACAGTTTATTAAATATAAGTATTTCATGTTAAGAAAGCTATCAAGGTTATTATTTTTTAAAAACATTATTCTGTTACATTATCCCCCCAACCCCAAATTAATTATTTTATCACATATTTATCTTGATTATCATGGGTTCAATATTTGAAAATAATTTTCTTGGAAACCTACATCATAAAAAGGAATAATAAAACTTCCTTTGAAAGGGGGAAGTGTGAAATTGCATGTTTACCTGAAATAACACATAATATGGTTCCTAGATAAGAATAAAATTGTTGATAGGTGAAAAAATTGACATTTAGGACAAAGATAATGTATAATAAACAATGTATAGTGATAGAGAACATGGTCATGAGAATATTAACGACCACAAATTCATAAGTAAAAGATGGGTGAAAACGACCATCAATTCTAAAGATATAATTTTAAACAAGAAAACATTTTCACTTAAAATATTATTTTTTGGGGGTTTATGGGTCATTTTAGTATCAATATAGAATACGTGATAAAATATAATTAATTTTTTTTCCTTATATTAGATAAGTATAATTTCATCTTTTTCTAGGGTTTCAATCATCTTCCAATTATATCTCATATATTAATCAAACAAATTAATATTCAGGTTGAATTTTTTCTACCTAAGGAACAAAAATTAACTTTTAGTGAATTATAAGATCCTTTAAAGGATACCAAGTTAATCTACTTATCTATAAACATTTAAAAAACCAAAATGGTTAGCACAAGTAAATATTATATCCAATACTAATAAACATCCATACATGAATCTCCAAACCCTTTAAAATAAAACCTAATGTTTCACTCATATCATTCCATAAATAACTAAACAAAAAACTCTACAAAATTAACCTGACCAAGTTTAAAACCCAAAAGAATCATAATTATTTGATGACATATTATTCTACGGTCAATTTGACATTTATCTCTAAATAACATTAATCAATCATAGAGTCACATACCAAAATGTATATTCTCAAGTTGTATAATATCACAAATACTATAATAATTTCCATAAATATCTTGAATCACCATAAATCCCCAATAAGATCATTTTTGCTCCCAAAATATACTTCACATTTTATTCTTTAAATAAACTATAATATTAGCCATATTCATAAAATGGTCCTGATGTAGTTAACTTCTTAAAAAATAACTTCAATAAATTAGTCACAAAATTTATTTTCCACCCCATGTATTTATATATGATAAAACATATGTTCCCAGCATGCAATAACCCATTTATCCCAATTTACAATCATATATTATATTAACCATAAAGCCTATTCGTACCTATCATTTTATGTCCATAAAATATAAAATAATTCTTCTATAAATACACATTTCATATGTTAAACAAGTATTACATATACCTAAAACATCTATTAAGAATTAATAATTTCCACCAAGGAAAATTTATCACATAAAATTTAAAGTGAATTGTAATTTATTTAAATATATTATCATCATAAAATGTATTAATAAACCATCATATCTCTTAAAAACCAATATGAACACACCACAATAATTAAAATTTCTTAGTAAACTTTTAACCATGAGTCTTTATCTTATCCCATATCACTTCATTCCTTATATATGTTCAGCATAATTTCCTTTTCATCACCATAATAGCATAGTACCTTAGGAAACCATTATTTATATGATTAGGTTATTTTCATTCATGAGATCTCTTTATTTCTCCTTGTTATTTTATAACTTCCCCCCCCCCTTCACATCATATAAAACATCCTTTTATTCCATGTACACATTTTCATAGGTGTTCCTTCCTACATTTTTTATATGCAGGAAGTAGGATATTTTTTTCACTATGTACTTTATCACATGAACATTCATAGAACTCCATTTTTCTCTTATTATGTGTGTTGGGAAACTCACAGAGTTTTATTTTTTTAATCATAAATCAATATTGTGATTTAGGAATAACCATGATATTTTTTACTAAAATTTATATCTTGAATATTTTCTCACTCATAAAACCACCATAGTGTCCTTTACACAAATTATTAATTTGGTTCCTATTTATAAAAACCATTGAGTTTAAATAAAATACAAAATGTGGGAAATAGTAATTAGAGTGGGTGATCATATAATCATGAAAATCATTCACATGATATTTAAATCATGCAACATTCCTTTAAATATATTACATGTTTGGTTTAACCTGGATATTTCATGGTCATTATAAATTCAAATCCATATAAATTTTTCACAAAGAGATTAAAATCAACCTAAATATATCTTTCATGGGGGTCTATCCAGGTTTTCAGTCTTTTTCCCACTCATCGTGCTCAGGTGATGATTGAGTTAATACTCAATCAATCTATTTTAGGGCTATTACCCCTAGGTGATTCTATTCTATTATAATATCCACTTTCACATATCTAGATATGTATTTATTTTATATAAAAACAATACCCCTTTATTTAGCATAAAATTTAGATTTTATCCTTTATATAGAATTATACCTAGAGTATTTCATAGTTTTATTTCCTATAATCTATATTATATAAAATCTAGTTCCTAGAGTATATACTAAACAAGATTTGATAAAAAATATAACAACCTTAATATAGTAGCCTATATCATGTTATAATATTAAAACATTAGAACAAGACATAACAGATAGCATATGATATGATCGAATAGTTTAGTATTCTTAGGAGACTGGATATGCACATAATTCTCACATTACATTGAAAATATGAAATAAAACATAAAATTATAGTGATAAGATTATTATTTACTCAATTATATCCCAAAAATAATTTATATAATTCTTTTTGGAATCCTATGGAAATAAAAACATAATAAAGGGTGTGATCATATGCGTATTAAGAGAAATCATGAAAAAAAATCTATTACAAAGTAAACAAATCATGAATAATATCATAGATATTGATAATAATAAAATATTCAATATAAAAAATACCATTATGTGGTAATATATCCATGAATGATAGAAAATTATAATTAATCACAATGATATTGTGCATATATTGGACATCATAATCTTAGAACCAATGCCTTGTTCTAATACCCTATAGCTAAACAGGTATAGAATACACCAAATACGTATTCTATTTTTGTCTCATGAGGAATAACAATTCATTTAAGGGCTATTTAAGGCCACTAAAATCTATTACTAATTCTATTTCATTCATCATTTTAATTTAATGAATAACATTCCAATACATATTCAACAAAAACATTCTTATTAAAAACTAGCATACATAATTTTAATAATTTTCCAAAATCAATAAAGAAAAAAACATAATAATTAAACACCAAGAGAAATAAGTTAGAAAGTATAATTAAATTATATCATAAATTAATCATAAATATCCTTAAAGGATATTTTCTTAGAATAAAAATCCTTTTCATAAAGATAGTCTAATGTCACTTTGAGAATAGACAAAATATAATTTTGTTTTTGAAAAAAATTTAAAAGTAAAAATTAAAAAAATAGTGAGAAAATTGAATTATTTTAAAATAAACATTAATATTTTAAATTAATCTTCAAATAAAAGATTCTAAATGATGGTGGTAAAAAAATTCATTCAATATATGTTAAAAAAGATTCATTTCGTACTTTGTTAACAATTCAAAAGTTACTGGTTTTTAAAATGAAATGGAAATTACTTTTAATCCTTTTTAAACAAAGTAAAATATAGTATAAAAATATATTTATCTAGAATTTAAAATTACAAAATAACTTCTATTAAAAACTTTAATGAATATAGACATGGTGGAGAAAGATTCCCGATCAAAATAAGATAACTAAAGTCATTTTTAAAAAAAATATTCTTTTATTATTTTTGAGTACCCAAAAAGGTAAAAATGCAACAAATACAAGAAAACCACATAAATAAGTAGATGAAAATAAAATATATAAGTTTTATAGTATAAATATTGTACAATTATTCCAATATAACTTAAAAATAAATAATCCTAAATAAGGGAAAGATTGTGAAATAAACCCAAATGGATTAACCAAATTTTCTATCAAAACCTATTAAAAGAGAAAACGTGGATTGTAACTTAAAATCACATTAATTAAGAGAAATTAATAATATAAAAATTAAAATTGATAGTACATACACCATATAAAATAAATTGGTTTTTTAATATAACATAAGTTTTAATGAAGTCAAGTTGATACAAAAAACACTTACCATACGTTTGACTTTCCTTGAATGCTCATTTAACATCTTTTATAACAAAATAAAACTTATTATAAATATATAAAAAATATATTAAAACTTATAATTCTATATATGTTTTACTTATACCATTTTAACTACTTTTCATTAACAATTATTTACTGAAAACACCATTTCAGATGATAAGTATATCAATTTTCATGAATGTTTTTGTTCAGAAGTTCTTGTCTTTACACATTGATCATGGTTCCATCATCTATAGAATTTTATTCTTGTCATGTATATAATATTATTACCTAATATCATCATTATTCAACATTCCTTAATCATTAATTTCATAAATATTATAACATCACTCATGCAGGTTGTAAAACAGACCAAAATAAGAGGTTGTTATAAAGACCAAATGAGTAAGAACATGCCATGTTATAATCATAATATGACATTTACATAATCATTTCCATATCAAAATTATTATATATATTTATTATATATAATTTTCAAAACATCCACAATATTAGGATATTTACAATTAAATATATCTCTCATGGGGATAGTAGTATGTATGTAAGCATCAACGATACATCCATTTTATAATAAAAAGGAAAATAAAATAGGTAATGTTTTATCATTATAACATTATAAATATGTTATAATTTTTTTAACTCATTATCATAACTGTACATGAGATACAGTGATGGGAAATTAATCACACCACTATGTGGAGGTGGTAGTTCACATGTATGTATGACTGATACTTTAATTTTTTATTCAATGGAAAGGAAGATGAAAGCATATTTCCCATAATCATAATAGAGTATCAGTATTTTTATGATACATTATTAATTATGTATACATGGATATAATATATTTAGATTATTTATAAGAATAAATCATTTTTGAAAGATTCGGTTATGAATATTATCTCTACTTCTTGAACCCTCATTTGGATTACACCTAAAGCCTTCCTAGGTGGTCTTAGGGTATGGAAAGAAGCTCAAAAATAAATGTAAGGGAGGTAGGAATGTTTTTATATGGATTTTTTGAGCTAAATGGATTAAGTGGTTTGAATAATAGGGGATAATAATTACATATTTATAAGTTGGGAAAATGATATAATTGGAATTACATAAAAAAAGTAAATATAATTATAAAATTGTAAAGTAGAAAAACCCAAAAAATTAATATATAAAATATGTTATATGGTATAAAAACACTCACCAAATAAGATTTATATATGTTTTGGACACATTTTTTCATTTATCTCTATGTTAAGCACCCCCTAGAAACAAATTTTATCTTTATTTGTGATACCTTAATATTTTACCATAATGACTTAATTATATGCACAAAATATAAGGGAAATTATAAAAAAATGGAAATTAAGATTATAAAATTTTTATTCTATTTTATCACGTTAAAAATATATATATGGAATAAATAAAATTTAATATAATTATGAAAAATGTGTGAAAAAAAATATTTTTAGAAAAATACCTGATTTAAGAATAAAAAACAATTCACCTTGAAAAAAAGTAATAAGTTTATTTAAATATTTTTTTTATAAATACTAAAACAATTTTTTTTATAGTTTTAGATCAATCCAAACCAATATTTCACCTTCTAACCAAACCATTAAATGTAAAGACCCAAAAATAGGGTTAAATTTGGATAAAATAAAATTTATGATTGTAAAAGTAAATCATGGGTTACAAATTTCAAAATAATGTTTTCAAATACATTATATAACTCTATAACATATATTTGGTTGAAAAAAAACTCATAAAATAATATAAATCCATGTTCTATATAAAATTTAATGCCTTAACCCATAGTTTTAAACTTGTTTTACCCTTACTCAGGTAAAAAATCTTTATTATGGTTACTATTCCTGGGAATAAAAATAATATTTAACTATTTACCAAATTTGAACATCTTAATACAGAATATAGAATTCTTTTCTCAATATTAAATTTCTATAAGTTTAAGAGGAATATTTTAATATAAACGCATAAAATGCAATGAAAAATATTCATATTAAATGAGTTTTTAATGTAAAAAATGAACTTATTCAAAAATAAAGTATAATTGTTATTCCTATGTAATTAATTTGATTTTTTATCATTAAAATAAAAAAAATTACTTTATAATTAAATTTAAAACATAATGGTAATTTTAAAAAAAAATTATTTAATAAAAAATGATACTTTTACAAAAATCAATATTTTTTACTATTCACTTTAAAACTAACCATTTTTGAAGCATCAAAAAAATTAACCCAAATATAATATGGTACTAATGATTTCAAAAATTATATTCATTTTCTCAAATAAAAATTTTAAAAAATAGTATAAAATAATTATAATTTCCACGCGTAAATTGCAATAAAAACCATTTTTGATGTATAAAATGAAAATTGAGTACTTATTTATTTTGAATTAATTAGTAAATTTTCATTAAATAAAACCATTATACATATGTTTTATAATATATTTATCCATATAAATACCACTAATTTAATATCTAAGTTATAATGATAAAATTTAAATAATAATATTTTTACAGTATATCGCAGTTTTCATAAAGCTCAGTGTTCCATGTTGATTAGGATATCAAGATTGTAATTGTTCTAAAATAAATTTTTTGGGTGTTACAGTCACCACCAAAAAATAAATTTCATCATTGAAATTTTTATATTGGTAATAAATTTTTCAATATTTTAGAATACCATTCTTGAAAACTAGAATCATACAAAGAGATAAAAACATCCATTAAAAGGGAGAACCGATAAACGTAAATATTACTAAAAATAACAAATAATCAGGTTCCCAAAATAGGTTAAAATTAGTGAGTAGTGGAAATATGGATATATAGAACAATGATAATATCCAAAGAGTAATGAATATTGATAGAGATCCTAATCATTAGAATGTTACTAGCCACAAAACCATGAGTTAGTGAGGGGTGAAAATTACCATCAATTATTTAGATATAATTATATAAAGGAAAATGTTTTCATTTTCAACATTTTTTTTTCTTATATTTGATGTATTAATTTACTGTAAATTTATATAACAAGATAAAATATACTTAATTGATTTTTTTCCATTTTATAAGCACAGTTTCATCTTTTCCTTATGCTTCAATCAATTTTCTCTTTTATCTCATATTTTACTCTAAGAAATGAATACTCAATATGAATTATATAAATCTATAAAGTACTGAAATTAACATTCGATGAATTATAAGATCCATTATTGGATAAAAATTTATTCCTCCTATCTCAACAAATCTAACGAAACTAAAATGGTTACAAAATGTTAAGATAATATCCTATATGAATAAAACTTCAAATGTCAATCACCAAAACATCAATAATAACACCAGAAATTCAATATTAACTATTTTATAAATAAATAACCTTAAAAATATTTAAAATATGTCTGACCTAGTTTGAAACACAAATTGAATAAGAATTATTTGTTTACATATTCTTCCAATATCAATTTAACATTTATCTCTAAACAACATTTATCACTCATAAATTCATATTCAACAATGTATATTTCCTAATTATATAATCTCAAAAATATTTTAATCCTTCCCATAAATATCCTCAATCATCATAAATCCAATATAAAATCATTTGTACTTCCAAAATATAGTTCACCCATAATTCATTAACAAACTTCCTTATTGGCCATAATAATTTAATGCTCCAAATACAGTGATGTTCTTAAAAAATAAATTTAATCAATTAGTTACAAAATCAAATTTCAATCTCATAATTATTTATACAATAAAACAAATTTCCAAAAATTTAGTAACCCTTTTATCCTAATTTCTCATCAAATATCATATTACCCTAGAGGTTATCAATACATTTCAATATATGTATAAAAAATAAATAATAATTATTACTCATATATACTTTTCACATGTTAAACATAAAGGTTACATATACATCAAACATATATTAAGATTCAATAAATGTATTCAAGTTACTTCTATCACATAAAACATCAAAACAATAATAATGCATCTAAAATTATGATCATCCTTAATTTTATCATGAAGGTAACCTCATAACTCTCGAAAACCTATACACTAAAACTTCAACCATTCAACTTCCTTCCTAAACCTTTAACTATACTTACTCATATTAGTCATTAAAACTTAATTCCCTATATATGTTAATCAATGATTTTTTTTCTTCACTATAATAGTATATTTCCTTGAAAACTCATTATTCATTTGATCTTATTAAATCCCTTCTCAAGATATATTATTTTTTCATTATATTTTTTTTACTTTATTATTAATTTATCCACATATAAAACATATTAATTCTCCTTTTAGATAATTTACTAGTTGTTTCTTCATGAACTTTTTACAGATATAAATTTCAATTTGTTTTCCTTTATCCCCTTTATCATATGACCTTTCAAATAAATCAATTTTATCTTATGTCGTGTGTTAGGAAACATACCTAAGTTCAAGTTTTTATGAATAAATAAAGATAGATTATTATATATTACAACTTTTTTTCTAATTTATAATATATCCTGATTAGTTACTCCTTCTAATAACCATTGTAGTGTCCTTCAGTGCATTTGTTATCTTGGTTCCTCCTTGTTCTAGCCATTTAATAAAACCAAAATGAATAATGTGAGAAATAATAGATGGGGTGATAAATCATATAACCATGAAAATAATTCATTTAATGCCTAAGTAATCACACATTTCATTCAATTTATGACACATTAGGTTTATCCTAGGTCATTAATGATAAATATATATTCAAATACTTTATAGTGGTTTATAAAG
Source organism: Viscum album (assembly GCA_963277665.1). NCBI lineage: Eukaryota > Viridiplantae > Streptophyta > Magnoliopsida > Santalales > Viscaceae > Viscum > Viscum album. The sequence goes on from OY728132.1 coordinate 779,791,911, forward strand.
AGAATGTTAGTTAACCTAAAAATATCCATTTAGACTTTCTAATTAGTTGTGCAGTATTAGGCCCACTCAGCGTAACCCAGTGAAAATATAGTCAATACCAAATCCACCTCTTTCAGAGTTATTACACCTAGGTGAATCAATTTTGTAGTCAAATCCACTTAACATTATCAATATGGGAATTTATTTTCTATGAAAACTTTAGGATCAAATATATAAAAAGAATATGCTCAAATACAAGAGGGGATGAATTGTATACTTTAAAAATTCCTTTGGAACCTTTAAAGTTAAGTTTAACAAGGATAAAAAACATTCACAATACCTCATAAAGAAACCTCTTCTATTTTCATAAAAGAAGGATTCTACCTTAAAGCATACATAATCATTAATATAATCAGAGTAATATAATTACAAAGTATAAGAAGGTTATACTTCCTAACTTTAAAAAAGATAACATACAAAAGTGGAATTAAAACAACTTGTAATAGTAAACAAGTAACAATAATATTCTTTTAACCCAAAGTGAAGGGTATCCAACAACCATGGATAAAGGTCCCTTGATTTACACTTTCAAGAAAGTATGTCTTACCCAAAACCAGGTAAGTCATCAATCTGAAGATCAGTATATGTCTTTTTATCCCCATAAGGCCTCTTTTAGAAGTAAATTTGAACCTTTGTCATCTAATCCCAGAATCCCATGATCATCATGATCGGAGTCTGCACATAGCAAGTCTGAACAAGTTGTTCATGCCCAAACAAGTTGTTCATGAAATCTGCATGAAGCAATGAGAGTTGGAAGAGCCTCTCTCTCTAGAAATTACTTCACAACTTTATTATTTCGAAGTCAGTTGTCAAAGTTGTAGTCCTTTTTTCATTCAAATGGGCTTTTATTTATAGGAAAAACATCTCAAAGGTCATCTCCTCTCCAACGGTCATATTTTTCCTTAAAATTAGGAGGGACCTGGACATGTGGAAAACATACAATGGTTAGTTTATAACAGAATGTATGACATCATTTCAAGTAACCAAAATGATGTGAAGTTAAAGATAAACGTTAAGTATAAGAAAACATAGAATATGATATCATTGGAATGATACATTTGGAAACTCTAACATTATTAGGAAGACATAATCTTAAGAAAAACATTATCAAGAAAATGGAATTATAAGGTAAAGTAAATAAGATTGTAAAATAGGTATCTCTTTTGTTCTGGAATTAGAATTACAAAATCGGAGTCACTTATACACCAGATTCGGTATCATGAATATCAGCATCATATATACACAGAAATCAGTATCGAAGATCGGAATCGTATATACACCGGAATCGGTATTAAAGATAGGCATCATATATACACTGGAATCGGTATTAAAGATCAGCATCATATATACACTGGAATCAGAATCATAAAAATTGAATCACATATACACTGGATTCGGAATCATAAAAACTAAATCATATATACACCGTATTTGGTATCATAAAAACTGAATCACGTATACAATGGATTCAGAATCATAAAAACTAAATCATATATACACCATATTCGGTATCATAAAAATTGAATCATATATCGTAATGATAGATTTGTAATTATAACAGAATGGAAAGTTTGAATGATAGATCTGTAAGTATAATAGAATTTTAAAATGTAATGGTATATCATTAAGCATAAAGGAATGAAAACTCGGAATCTTAAGAAAAATACAAAACATAAAAAAAAATTCAGAACTTAAGAAAAAGTGATTGTGATTTTTAAAACATAAAACCATAAGGAATAGAGAAGTCATAAGATATCCTTATTGACTCAAAAATATCCCCCTTCTTGGAAAGCACAAACAACTTTGCTAAGAAAGCATATATTGACTTAGATAAACAAGTATGAAAAACTAATATACCATTTAGAAAAAGATTTTGTATGATTATGACTAACTCCCCTTTAGGTTATGTTTCCCAAGGATTGTATTCTTGATCTTTGAAGTCGGGTTTTCTTAAGGAAATATATCCCCCTTAGATAATAATTTTGTCTTAAAATAAAACTCCCCCTTACTTGGGCAATATCCTTTCTTTCCATACTCCCCCTTACTTAAATCTCTATCTTAGAGATTAAATTATTCCTTTAAATAAATTCTCCCCCTTTGTGATTTTCCAAAAGTGGAAAAGGAATAGATAATTATAAGATGTACCTGTAAGGTTAAGAAAGCATACATTCCAAAACAAAAGGAACATATGAAAGAAACTTCTTAAGAAAATTTTTAAAAATAAGGTTTAAATTACAACAAAACATTGGAATGTAAAAAATAATCCATTCTTATTTTGCTCAAACAACATCTTCTTTATCAAGGATTTTAGTTTATTCACTTCCTTATGATCTTCTTCAAAATTTTCAACAGGATCTCCGGATCTTGATTCTTCTTTTCTAAAGACAAGATCCTTTCTTCTTGAGTAGCTACCTTTCTCTCTAATTTGGCTCTGAATTCCATACCATTGCTAATAGATCAATCAACAGAATTGAGTTGACTAGTTTTCTCAGAGATTGATGTCTTGACCTTATTGAACTTAGATTCACAAGTATTAAAATATCCTTTTGTTGAATCCATGAATTCATCGAACTGTCTTAGATCATCATTGATAGTTTTGGTACAGTTAAATACTTTCTTGCAAGTAACCTTTTGAGCTTTTTAATCAATAAAAAGATTACTAAAGTCTGCTTCTTGCTTGACAACCGTGTTCATAAGCATATTGGTCAATTCCGTCTTTTGATTCAGGGTCTCTTGCATCATTTGAATCTAGAAATATATTTTTTTCAAGAACTAAAATGGTGCTGACCAACTTTCTTAATGATTTATTGACAAAATCATTTTTGACAGATGAATTGGACTTAGATCCTGAAACATCTTTTCCTTTATCAACTCCTCTTGGAGTTAAGGAGGCTGGTCTATCTATTCTCTTAGAGGACTTTTGAGGCATTTCTTTATCAGATGAAGCATCCAAAACATTATTGCCTTTAATAGCATCACGAACTGGAGATTGTTCATTTAGAACTTGAAAAACATTTAGATCTCCTTGTTCATCTTCTTCTTTTTCAAACTCATGATGTTGAGATACTCCTTATCCCTCTTATTCTTGAAATTATTCCTTTTCTTCACCTTTTTGTTTAACCTATTCTTTCCCTACTTCTTCTTCTAGTTTGAATTCAACTTCTTCTTCATTTTCAACATCAACCTCTTCATCAACTTCTATTTATTTCCTATGTTCTTCTTCAACTTGTTCTGAGACTTGTTCTACTAAAACAGATTTGGAAACTAAACTCGAAGGATTTCTAACATAATCTTCTACTTCCCTTAAAACATCATCATTATCATCATCTTGTATTATCTGATCTTCCATTTCTTGAAATGGTTTTGATAATACTTGGAATTTCATAGCATTCTGTATTTCTGAAGTGGCCACCGGTTTCTTATGAAAAACTTGAGATTCTAGTACTTCCTGAGATTTATTTTCTATAGCTTTTAGAAGAGACTAACAAACTTTCTCTTACAATGATTTCTTATTTAACTTCTTCTCCTTCTTTTCTTTCTCATGATTTTCAGCTTGCTTTCTTTTTAGATCCCTACCCTCTGTAGGATTTAGACCCAAAGAAGTATCTATTTCCTTTCTAGTAGCTTCCATTTCTCTCCACTTTGCAACTGTTGCATCTAAATAATCTTTTGGTTTCTTTACAGGAGGAGGTGCTGAAATCAGAACAGCGGGAATGGGTACTGGAAAGCTCGGTTCATCATGTTTCCTTTTCTTTGGAACCGATTTTGAAGATTATGAAACATCACCCTTGTTATGGACAACCATTTCTTCAAAGATTTTTGATTCTGGAATAAAATATACTTTCATCCTTCTTAGAGTATCATCATTGAGCAACAAGATCTTGAAAGGCTTCGAGACTAATCGTCATGGAACGTTGAGTTATTGAAGACACATAACAATTATCTTAGAAATAGTTTCTGAATACATAAGGATCTGAGATCTGATGGTTTTGCCTTTTATTGCATGGATGGTGGGAAATATGTACTTCACCAGGTTGATCTTACATAGGTTGAAAAGAAAATCTAACAGAAAGATATCACATATCTTTAGATAATCCTTATCTTCCTTTCTTGGAATAAGAAATACATTCATCAAGAGAGCCACCATCTTGTGGTTTGTTGAAAGATTTATAATATTTTAATTCTTAACATACTTAAGACCAAGAAAATCCAAAGCTTTGACCTTCTCAAAAGAACCTTCCTTCTCAGGGATTTTCTGAGAGAAAAGAATAGTCTCCCCTTCATACGGTATCTTAAGAACATTTATTGCCTTCTTTTAGGGGACTGTATATGATTTATCATAGCATTTGAACTTAAATAGATCCTTAACATTCTTTTGAAAGAACGTAACAAATTCATAGAATTGAATAAAGAGGTCAGGATAAACCAGATCCTGAGATTTCTCTTTAGCGATACAGACACTTTCTCATCTATTAGATCTTATCACCTTAGAAATAAGGGAGTCATATTTTTCAAAGAACATAGGGAACAATAAGATTTCCCGAAAGATTGACCAGTACTTAATATCTTTTCTAATTGGCATCTGATCTACTGAGGATTCCGTAGTCATTCAGGGTGATAGAGAACTTCAGAACGAAAGCTCGGATGGCAACAGTACTTCTGCACTTAGATTAGTAAGGATGGTGTGATACTTGAAAACGAGGCACCCCCTATATAGACATAGCTATGACTTTTCAACTTCAATAAGATAATCAAACAGCTGATAAAAACCCGATCTGATCTAATAGTCGAGAATGGATATAGAAAATATGAATTACGATATTTTGAAGTAATGTAAACCAGAATTTAAGAAATTTTGAAATACCAATAAGTAAAACTATAATAAAGAAAATAAAGAGTAATAAATATTACCTTTTGGAATACTCTGATAGATTTATCGGTATTATAATAATTTTTCTTGGAAGTTTTAAATTCTGATCTTTTCAAATATAATCCTTTCAAATCCTATTTTTTCAAATTTGAACTTTTCAAATCCGAACTTTTCAAATCCGATCTTTTCAAATCTGATCTTTTAAAATCCCAAATTTTTAAATCCCAAATTTTCAAATCCGAAATTTTCATATCTGAAATTTTCAAATCCAAATTTTTCAAATCCAAACTTTTCAAATCCAAAATTTTCAAATATGAAATTTTGAAATCTAAAATTTCCAAATGAAACAAAAAGATATTAAAGAAAGAAAAATAAACAAACATATGTACTCCTCCTGAAATAAGAAGTAGTTTAATGTTAGGAAATAATTTAAAAAATAATTAGATATGAATGACTACCTTATAGAAATCATTCCAAGCTTCTGTTTAATGTATTCAAATCTATCAAAAGGTAGAGTTTTTGTAAAAGTATCAGCAAGTTTCTCTTGTGTTCCAATGAATTAAAGAATAATATCTCCTTCAAGTGTGTGATCCCTAAGAAAGTGATGTCTAATATCTATGTGCTTTTCACGAGAGTGATGTGAAGGGTTTTTACTTAGGAAAATGGAACTTGTGTTATCACGCATAATTTGAGTATTAGTAGAACTCATACCATAGTCTGTGAGTGTGTGTTGTATTTACAAAACTTGAGCACAACAACTTCCAGCTGCTACATATTTCGCTTCAGCAGTTCAAAGAGCTATAGAATGTTGTTTCATGCACGACCAAGAAACTAAGGAATATCCTCAGAAATGACAAGTTCCCGATGTACTTTTTCTATTAATATTACAAACACCAAAGTCAACATCTGAAAAACATTTAAGTTCAAAATCATTTCCAGAGGAATAAAAAGTCCCAAATCTAATGTTCCCTTAAAATATCAGAAAATTATTTTTAAATATTTTAAATGGGATTCTTTAAGATTTGCTTGAAATATTTTACATAAGCATACTGAGACCATTAATTCAAGTCGACTAGCTATTAAGTTAAGTAAGCTTCCTATCATATCTCTATAAGATGTTTGATCTACAGGTTACCCTGATACATCAATATCAAGAGTATTAGAGGTTCCAATAGGATTAATTATACTCTTAGTGTTGTCATACCCAAACTACTTTAAAAGATATTTGATATAATTATGTTTATATATGTAAGTTCCCTGTAGTTTTTGTGAAATTTGAAAACCCAGAAAAAATGTTAACTCACCCATCATACTCGTCTCAAACTCAAATTTCACAAGATTCACAAAGGAATCAGTTAAGGATTGCTGAGTTGATTCGAAGATTATGTCATCCAAATAAATTTAAACAATCAAAACATTTTTATTATTTTTTTTAATAAAAAGGGCTGGATCATCAGTTACCTTAAAATAGTTATTTTGAAGAAGAAAAATCTTAAAATTCTATCATACCAAGCTCTAAGGATAGTTTAAGTCCATATAAAGCTTTGGTATGTTTATAAATATGATTAGGATATTTTGTATCTTCAAAGACAGGGGGTTGATCTACATAGACTTCCTCTTGTACATAACCGTTATGAAAAGCACACTTAACATCTATTTGATAGAGTCTAAAATTAAAGAATTCTGCAAAGGCTAGAAGAATACGAATAGATTCAAGTCTTGCTACAAGAGCATAATTTTCTTCATAGTCTATTCCTTTTTGTTGGTTATATACTTTTCCAACTAATCTTGATTTATTTCTAACAATAGCTCCTTTTTCATTGCATTTCTTTCTAAAAACCCATTTTACTCCAATAAAATAAGTTTCCTTAGGTTTTTCAACCAAGGTCTAAACTTTATTTCTTACAAATTAATTGAGTTCATCTTGCATAGCCTTTATCCAATCTTCATCACCCAAGGCTTCTTCAAGAGTATTTGGTTCAAATTGAGAAATAAATTCAACATGTTCAACTTCATTCCTTAAATAACTTCTAGTTATTACCAGTTGATTAACATTTCCAATGATATTATCACTGGGATGATTCATAAGTAACAACTGACTTGGATTTTAAAAAACATATTCATCAACATAAGGTAACAAATCTTCTGAAGTAAATGTTTCAGGAACATTTTCTTGAACAATATCCTTGTCTGAAAGATATTCTATCAAAGGTTGGTGATTAGATTTAGAAAGTATATCAGAAAAAGATTCAGTTTTTTTGGAAATGAAAGGATCATTTTCATCAAAATTAATATGTACTGTTTCTTCCATAGTGCTAGTGTTTTTATTAAAAACTCTATATACCTTAGAGTTATTAAAGTAACCTAAGAAAATTCCTTCATCATATTTGGGTGAAAATTAATTTAAGTTATCCTTGGTATTCAAAATAAATAATTTTCAACCAAAAACATTGGAGTAAGAAACTTTTGGTTTTCATCCATTCCATAACTCATAAGGTGTTTTATTAAGAAACGGTCTTATTAAAACTCAATTTATAATATAACAAGTAGTACTTACAGCTTCATCCTAAAAAGGTTTAGCTATAGAATATTCACTCAACATGGTTCTTGTCATCTCTTGAAGAATGTGAATTCTTATTTCGACAACACCATTTTGTTGAGGAGTTCTTGGAGCTGAGAAGTTGTGTGTAATAACTTTTTACTACAAAAAGTTTCAAAATCAGAATTTTCAAATTCTCCACCATGATCACTATAAATAGTTATCAATGATAGGTTTTTTTCATTTTTAACTTAAGCGCTAAATATTTTGAAATAAGAAAAATATTCATATTTCTTTGTGAGAAAATAAACCCAAATAAATCTAGTGTATTAATCAACTAGGAAAAACACATAGTATTTGCCTCCAATACTTCCATTTTGTGTTGAAATAAATAAATCCATGTGTAATAATTGTAAGTCATTATAATTTGTCACTTAACTTATAGATTTAAATCGAAATTTATGTTGCTCTCCATATTTACAAGGATCACAGACTTTTGAAGAATCAAACTTAAGTTCCGGTAGATCCTGAACAAGTTCTTTCTTAGAAATATTACTAAGATTCCTTAAGTTACAGGGTCCTTGTATCCTATTCCAAAGCCATGATTGATCTTCAAATGCATTAAGGCAAGAAATATCTTGACTTCTAAGGTCTTCTAGGTTTATGGTGTACACATTCTCATACTGAAGGACAAATAAAATAAACTCATCCTTGGAATTGTGTACTCAACATTTATCATTTCTAAAATTCACAAGGTAACCTTCATCAAATAATTGACTTATGCTTATGAGGTTGTGCCTAAGGCCTTTTACAAAAAGAACATTTCAAATAACAGTTTTACCTAGAAGAATAATGTTACCTATACTGACAATTTCTCCTTGAGAGTTACCACCAAAAGTTACCTTTCCACCTTTTATTTTTAAAATATTCTTGAAATAGTATTTGTTACCAGTCATATGTTGGGAACATCCACTATCCATGTACCATAGATTGTTGGTACTTCCTTTTTTTCATGAAAAATAGAGAGTTAGGCTTTTTGAATCCAAACTTTCTTGGATCCAGAATTGTTAGAGAATAAAAATTTGGGTATCCACATTTGTTTAGAAAAATAAGCTTTTTGAAACCCAAGAGATTAAGCATTATTAAAAGAAAAAATTTTCTTCCAATTCTCACCACTTTGGAATTTAGTACAAAAAGGGGCTTTGGATGGAACAAAATAATTATTTTTTAAAAACAGGTTTTTCATTAGAAAAACCTAAACCCTGATTATTACCATGAGGTCAGATCTGAGAATACATCTTATCAAAAATTTTGTTTACTAGAAGTAAAATTTACAAGAAGTTTCTTCAATGAAAATATTTCAGATGTTAGTCTCAGGACTAAATTCTTATCCTCAAGAATAATAGATTTACGGTTAATTTTATCCTCCAAAACATTTTTTTCTTAAAAAAAATTTAATATCCTTAGAAAGTTTATCCTTCTCAGAATTAACTTCATCAAGTTTCTTAGAAAGATTTTTTAAAACATCATTTTTCTCATCAAGATATTTTCAATGATCTAAAATTTCTTTTGTTAAAATAGATTCTCTATAATTTTATTTATCATGTTTCTTAGAAACTTTACAATTTTTCTTTTCTAATAACTTAGAAAATCCAAAAACTTTCTTATAGGAAGGAAAATCATTATCATTATCTGACGAAGAAGATTCTTCATCTGAAGAAATATCTCTATCTAGAAAATTTTCACTTAAAGACATATTGGTTAAGTATTCAGCAGTTCGTACCTTATCCATAAGACAATGATTTTGAAATTGAGCTCTGGATATTAGACCAATATTATTTTTCCTAAAAGATTCATAATATGAAGAATCATCAGAAAAATATTCACCACTGGTACTCCAAGTGTAATTGGATTTCAAGACTTTCTTATGATTTGATCTGTAGAACTTATTCTTGTTTCTTTCATAATTTTTGTCTTTCTTGTCTCTTTTCTTAAGAAAGGGAAAATCTGGTCTAATATGACCAGTTATTCTACATTCAGAGCATGTCACCTCTCCATCTTTATTATCTTTTCCATCTTTCTTCTTGTATCTATATTTAATGTTCTTCTTCCCAACAATCTTGTTCATCCTCTGAGCAAGATTAGATAACTCATTTTCTGAAGTTTCACATTCACTAGATTAAAATTGAACAACAACCATCTTATATTAAGATCTTGTAATTATCTCAGGAGTCTTGGATTTCATATGATTTGATGTAGTTGTAAAATCAACACCTCCATTTTCATTCTTCTTATTAATATTATCAGTGTCACTCTTCATTCTGGTTTTATGTTGAAGAAGAGTTCTAAACAGTTCTTCAAGAGAAATATGAGTAACTTTACTATTCTCATCTATAGTAGTCCTCTTGGATTCCTATTCGTTAGGAATGATGTCAATAATCTTGTCTATAATAGTTTCATCATCTAAACCTTTCTCACCCATTGATTGTAAGCAATTGATAGTAGTCATAAATCTTTGTTGTACCTTACATACAGATTCTACATAATGAAAGTAGAAACCATAATACTGAGATCTGATCATATATCTTATAGTTTCAATAACTTTAGAAGTTCCAATGTGAGTTACTTCAAGATTCTTTCAAATACTATTTGCAACTTCACAAGATGAAATCTGGCTATATATATTTCTAGTCATGGAACATAGAAATGTATTACATACCTTAAAGTTCAGCTAATATTCCAACTTTTTTGAATTATTAAAGTTTCTAAGTTCCTTATCAAGAATCTTATAATATCCAGTTAACATAATGTAGTTGTCTACACCTGTGTTAATCACAAAGGTATTCATTCAATATCTCCAGTACTCATAATCATTTCCATTGAATATCGGTGGTCTAGAAGCATTGAGAATATATAAAGATCCAACATGAATTCTTTCCATTATACAAATATATTTCTTTCCACAAGACTTATTAGTAGTAAAAGTTTAAAAAAAATATGAAGAACTTAAGAAAAAGAAAACTTGAACTAGAAAACTTATATGTGGATATCAGTGTTTTTGTGACCTCCTCTGATATAAATTTTTAGATTGATTCAAGGTATGAGGTATCCAAACTCTGATAGCAATTATAGGATCGAATATATAAAAATGATATTCTAAAATACATTAGGGGTGAATTGAATACTTTAAAATTCCTTTAGAACCTTTAAAGTTAAGTTTAACAAGGTTAAACAAACATTCAAAAGACCTATTAAAGAAAACTTTTCTATTTTCTTAAAAGAAATATTCTACCTTAAATAATATAGAATCTGTAATATAATCAGATTAATGGAATTACAATATATAATAAGGTTATACTTCCTAACTTTGACAAATTTAACATACAACAGTGGAATTAAAACAACTTGTAATAGCAAATAAGTAACAATAAGATTCTTTTAACCCAAAGAAAAGGGTATCCAACAACCTTGGATAAAGGTCCCTTGATTTGTACTTTCAAGAAAGTTTGTCTTACCCAATCCTAGGTAATCCGTCAATCTGAAGATCAGTATCTGTCTTGATATCCCCACAAGTCCTCGATTTAGAAGGAAATCAGAACCTCTGTCTTCCTATCCCAGAAGCCCATGATCAGCATGATCGAAGTCTGCACAAATCAAGTCTGAACATGTTGTTCATGCCCGAATAAGTTGTTCATGACATCCACACGAAGCACTGATATTTTTAAGATCCTCTCTCTCTCTACAAATCACTTCACAACTTTATTCTTTCGAAGTCAGTTGTCAAAGTTGAAGTCCTTTGCTTCTTCAAATGGTCTTGTATTTATAGGAAAAACATCCCAATGGTCGGCTCCTCTCCAATGGTCATATTTTTTCTTAAATTTCAGAGGGACCCGGACACGTGGAAAACATACAATTGTTAGTTTATAACAGATTGTACAACATCGTTTCAAGTAACAGAAACGATGTTAAGTTTAAGATAAATGTTAAGTATAAGAAAACTTAGAATATGATATCATTGGAATGATATATTTAGCAACTCTAACATTATTAGGAAAACGTATTCTTAAGAAAAACATTATCAAGAAAATGGAATCATAAGGTAAAGTAAATCAGATTGTAAAATAGGTATCTCATTTGTTCCAGAATCGGAATCACAAAATTAGAGTCACTTATACACCAGATTCGGTATCATGAAGATTAGAATCATTTATACACCAGAATCGGTATTGAAGATCGGCATCATATATATACCGGAATTCATATCGAAGATCAGAATCATATATACACCAGAATCGGTACTGAAGATCAATATCATATATACAACGGAATCGGAATCATAAAACCAGAATCACATATACACCGGATTCAGAATACTAAAAACTGAATCATATATACACTGGATTCGATATCATAAAACATGAATCACATATACACCAAATTTGGAATCATAAAAACTAAATCATATATACCCCAGATTCGGTATCATAAAAACTGAATCATATATCGTAATGACAGAACTATAAGTATAACAGATTGTAAAATAGGAATGAAAGATCTGTAAGTATAACATAATTACAAAACATAATGGTATATCTGTAAGCATAACAGAATGACAATTCCATATCTTAAGAAAAATACCGAACTTTAAAAAAATCAGAACGTAAGAAAAAGTGTTTGGGATTTTCAAAACATAAAACCATAATTAATGGAGAAGTCATAAAATGTCCTTATTGACTCAGCAAAAACAACTCCCTTTTTTTACTATAAATTTAGGATGGTTTCATATAAATATAATTATCCCAAGAGTCTTTCATAGGGTTGTTTCATATAATATATTTTATCTATAATCTAGTTCCCAATTTTTATACTAAACTAGATTTGATACAAATTTAACACCATGACACCAGAATCCCATATCTAGTGGTTATTTAACTATATTAGAATAAGATAAAACATATTCATCTAAAAATATCAAAAAGTTTATTAGACTTGGAAGACTAAATACATATGTGAATATTAAATTACATAGAAAAAATGAAATAATAAATAAAATTATACTGTTAACATTATAATTTATTCTACTATATCCCTAAAATAATTTATAGATCCCTTCTTGTTGTCTTGTGGGAAAATATAATAAAGGGTGAGCTCATATGCTCTATAAGGGAAATAATTCCATAAAAACTATCATAAAATTAGAAATCATGAATAAAATGTCATAGATAAACAGTAATAAAATATTCTATATAATTATTCGTATAAATTGGGAATATATCGACAGATAGCATAACAAAATACAAAATCATATGGATAACAATAACTAGTTTTGTAATGATAAAATGCATATGTCTGATATCATAATCTTATCATCAAGGCTTCATGCCAAGAAAATATATATAAACTAGTATATTATGCCCCAAATTACTGAGCTATTTTATCTCATGATACCAACCAATGCAATGAGAGAATATATAGGGCCCTACCTATTAGTTATTATGTTTAGAAAATTCATAATAATAAATAAATGAATAAAAATTCATTATATAATCAATATAATCATTCATACTCAAAACTAGCACATGGAATGTTAACAATTTTACACAATCAATTAATAGAACAACATGATCACATGACATCTATAAAAATAATATGGATATTATCATTAAAGTATATCCTCAGTGTATCATAACAATCCTAAAATTATGTTCACATTGATGAAACATCCATTTTAAAAAAATCATTACAATGTAACTTTTAGAACAGAAGAAATATCCTTTTCTTTTGAAAACATTTTAAAATTAAAAATTTATAGAATATTTAGAAAATTACTTACATTGAAAATAATTATATAAACCTATATATATATCATAAATTTAATTAATAATTATGAATTTAATAAAATTCCTTCATTTGGTAAATGTTCAAACAAATATTCCTTCCATACTATTGTTAAAAATTAAAACGTTCCTCATTCAAATAAATTCAAGTACATTACTTTTAAAATTTTTAAAATAAATTAAAATATTGAATAAGAAATATTTAACAATAATTTAAATTAAGATAAGAAAATCAATCAAAAATTTCACAAATATGATATAGAGTATAATGATTCTGGACCAAATGAAGAGAAATGAGTTTAGGTTTTCTTATAACATTATTTGGGAATTTTTTAGTACCCAGAAAGAAAAAATTGAAATGATAAATGAAACACGAAGAAATTAAAATATGGGAAGAAAATAAATTAGTTATGATACATAAATATTATAATAATTCTTCCAATGTAAACATAAATATAAACAATCAAGAATGAGAATGATATTGTGAAATAAACCATTATAGTTTTAATAACTTTTCAATCAAAACCCCTTAAAAGTGAAAAAATGATTAGAAACTTAAAATACCATGAATAAATATTAATTAGTAATATAATATTTCAAAGGGTTGTTATATACACCAACTAAAATAAATCAGATCTATAATATGACATAAGTATCAATGATGCAAAAATGAGATAAAAAACCTTTATTCATTTTCAACTTTCTTCATAAGTTCCATTAAAATACTATATAATAAATATAAATTTATTATAAATATATACCAAAATCAAATTAACACGTCTATATATGTTTTCTTCAAAACATCATATCATCCATTCGGTATTAAATTTTTATTAAAATAATTGTTTCTTGTGATAATCATTTCATTTTTCATGCATGTTTAGGTTCAATAGTTTTGGTCCTTGTACATTGATCATGAATAAATAATTTAAAAAATTATAATCATTTAATTTTTATAATATTATTAAATAGTTTCAACAGTATTCAATATCAAATAGTCGTTTATATCATAAACATTATTATGTTACTCGTGTAGGTGGTAAAACCAACCTAAACAAGGGGAGTTAAAAAGACTAAATGAGTGAGATCATGTTAATATATAAACATAATATAACATGTAAATAATATTATTAATATAATAGGTATGATATATATTAATTATATATAATTTTCGGACCATCTATAAAAGGTGGATATTGAAATAAAATTTATTTCTCATTAATATGGTAGTATGTACATACGCATGAACAATGCTTACTTTTTTGATGAGAAAACAAAAAAGAAATTATATAATATTTTATCATTAAAGATTAATTATTGCATTATAAATATTATATATATTTATTAAATCAATCATTATATTAAAACATCAGATTTGTTGATGGAGAATGATTCACAACACTACATGGATGTGGTAGTCCACTTATACACATAAGTGATACATTCATTTTTCCTATTTTATGGAAAATAGGTATAAAATAGTTTTACCATAATCATAATAATATATCAATAAATTTAATATGATATATTATTTATGTTGGTATTGATATAATATATTTATAGTGATTAAAATAATAAATAATCATTAAAAGAGATGGTTAAGATGATTACATCTTCTTTAAGACACCTCATTTGCCTTAAACATTAATTCTTATTATGATCATATTAGTGTAATACCATGAGATCAAAAAAGAAGTTATGTAATCTAGGAAGGTATTTGGGTAGTACATGATTGGAACAAATGACATAATAAGTGTGAAGAAGAGAGGATAAGGGGTCCCTTTTAAAAGTGAGGGAAGGGAACAAATTAAATTACTTAAAATATTTAAATATAATATATTTAATAATCATTTAATGTGGCACCAAATTACCACACAGTCATAAATAAAAAACTTTGGGGTCTATAAACACTAAATTAATCACATTTAAATATGTTTTAGACACATTTTCAACCTTATATAATAGTTAACCCCCCTTTAAACACAATTTAACCATAATCGTGATAAAAACTATTTTTACCATGATAACTTAATTATATGATCAAAAATAAAAGGGTCCTTATAAAAAAAATTAAATGATGATAATAACTTTTGAATCAATTTTATTATAATCAAAATTTATAGGTGTGATAAATTATATTTAATATAAGTACAAAAACCAGTGAGAAAACTATTTGGTGGAAGATACCTTATTTAAGCATAAAATAAATTTCACCTTAATATAAAGTAATAATTTTATTTATGATAAATTTTAAGTTGAAAAAAAAATGTTTTAATACTTTTTTAACATTATAAAACTAAATTAAACCTTCAAACCATACTATTAAATGAAATGACCCAAAAATTGTTTTTAATTTGGAAAAAATATAATTTATGTTCATATAACATAATATTTTAAAACACATTATTGATCTTATTAATCATATATTTAGCCAAAAAACACTCATATACGAGTATAAAATCATGTTTTAGAGATAATTTCAAAAAATACAACATAGTTTTAACCTTGTTTTACCTGTTTTACCCTTATCGAGAAGACAAATCATTACCATGTTTATTAGTCATAATAACTCAAATAAGATGAAAATATTTCCCAAATATAAACCACATGATTAAAAATATGTAAAAAAAATGAAGATTAAATTATTAAAATTTTTTAAAATAAAATTTAAAGTAAACATGTAAAATCCAATGAGAAATGTTTTTAGATAAATATGTTTTTAATCTCAAAAATGAACTTATGAAAAAATAAAGTATAGTTTTTATTTCAGTTTTATTAGTTATGTTATTTATAATTATATGAGTCTTATGTTAATTTAGTATAAAATTAATATCCCAATGGTTCTTTTAAATTAATTTATTTAATGAAAATAAATGGAATCTTTATGAAAATCATCATTTTTCACAATTTAGATAAAAATAATTCTCTATTGAAAAATAAAAAAAATTAATCCTAATATAATATTTATGTACAAGATTAAAAATTATATTAATTTAATCTAATAAAATTTCTAAAAATGATAGAAATTAATTATAATTTATGTGCACAAAAGAAAATAAAAACTATTTTTGAAGAAAACATATTTTGGAAGTGTAAAATCACTTCACTAAAAATTGAGTACTTGTTTATTATACATTATATGAAACCATTATAATAATGTTTCCTTTTATTTATTCCGATTCATGACATTAAATTAATTCCAAGGTTAAAATGGTCACATTAAAATGATAATATTTTATAATATATAACAGTTCTCTTAATGCTCAATAGTGCATGTTAAGAAAGCTATCCACCATATTATTCTTTTACAATAAATTTATACAATGTTACACTGATTGTGAATCCACTTGAAGTATCTAGATAGGGACGTAAATTCTCACAAAATCACACAGTATATACTTCACCAAAACTTCAAGATGTTAACCCATACATATAATTCTATGTCTGGCTTATCAATAGGGCTTTCACTAAAGATATCTTTTCCCAATTCCTAAATTATTCAATATCAACTCCACTTACTTAAAATTTTATATATACCCTTTAAATTTGATCAAACATAACATACCAACCCTTAAATTATCCACAACTAACATACCAATCTCAAATTTTATCTAATCTCTAATCTGATGTGAATAATAGTTCCTTAGAAATATACTCTCAAATACAATACCTAAAACACATACTTTACATATTTTCTTCAATACCAACCATAGATTAATGAACATAACTTTTCCATAATTACATGACATAGTAATAATATTTCATTATATACAATCCAAAAACTTTTAGGTTTTGAGATTTATAGAATAATGAAATATCATAAGATAATAAGGCTCATGCCTTTCTCAACTAATGAATATTTTTTCCACTATATAAGAAACTACTTAATCAATAATAAACCTTCAACATATCTAAAAAATCCTCCAAAAATGATATTCCACAAGTCATATCTTTTGTAATATTTTTTTCTCAAACCTAGGAATATTGAAACAAAATAATGGGTGAGCTCAAATTCTCAAAAATTAAAAACATAAAGCTAAGGTAATCATGAAATAAATATTATATAAGGATTAGGTAATCATAATAATTCTATAATAAACTAAAAAATATTGCATAATTTATCAATATATAGAAATAAAAATAATTAGTTCACATGGATACAATAAATAAATCCATGGTGAATGAATGAGTAGTTCCAGACTGCTTGATCTTACCATCAGGCCTCATCCGGGACATCAATATTATTTTAAGACTTTATCCAAGACATAATTCTTATAATCAAGGTCATTTCAAATACATATTTCTGAATTAAACATTCATACACCAAATACTGAAAAAAAAAAATCCCATGATTTATACTAATGCAATGAGGTGATATATAATGTCTTGCCCCTCATGTCACTTGTTTATGTGTAATTAATTCATCATATGAGATATTGAGTAAATAAAACATACTAAAATTTTATAATAATAATCAATATTAGAATAAATATATTTGGAATGAAAATAAGTTTCATCATGCTAATAAAATGGATAACATGATCATAACTTGAATAAAAAAGATTTTGGATGATAAAATAAAACTTATTCAATTTGTTTAAGTAATCAAAAAAATCAATATCAAAATAGAAAATATATTGATTTTCAGTAGTGTCTGAATAAATAAATGAAACATCTTTCAATTTAATCATTCATCATTATAAAACCATAAGGAGTATCTCTATATGGTTAATTTAATAATTTTACAAATAAATCAATGTAAGGAATCTTGGTAAAAAAGCCTTCAATCAAAGAAATTTAAAACTAGGTATTCACAAAGTAATGTTATTAAAATAAAGTTTATTCATATTCTTAGTAGATGGTTATAAAATATATACACATAGATAAATCATATCATTCAAAAAGATGAATGTTAAGTTATCCATCTAGAGAAATAATATGGGTGGTTGAGAAAAAACATATACCTGGTATAATAAATGAAAATCAAAATTATTATGGAATTTATAAGAAAACATAATTTCCACATAATAATTCAAAAGTTATCACAACAGAAGAGTTCAAGAATCAAATTTTTTAAAACTATGAGTTCTATACCCAAAATTATAATTTTATATATTCATTAGTATATAAATCATGAAATATAAATATCATGATTGTAAATCTTTTCAGAAATTAATAGGATGATATAGGTCAAACATAAAAGGTATTTTAGAAAAAAAATTAACATGGACCAAAAATATAAACATACATACCACCTTTAAAAGTAACTTTTGAAATGGAGAAGTGAATGATTTTAAAAACAAACACCTTTAAAAATAATCTCTTATAATGGACCCATGAAAAAGACATAATGTTTTATTTAGTAAATGTGGAACCAAATATAAAACATTCAATTATGAAAATTACCTTTTAAATAATATTAAATTACCATTGATGAAAACCCCAAATTTTAAAGAGGGTTATAAAACTTTCTTCAGATTAAAACATTATATTTAAAAAGGTAACTATAAAATACCATATAATAAAATATTAGGGTGGGAGGACCCAAGAATTAAAAATTAATGTTAAATATGAAAAATTAGTACTCAAGTAAAAGAGAGTTGAGTTATCAGTATCTCTTATGGGAAATATACTCTATAAAGCATGAAATATTTCAAAAGGGTTTTATGTAGTAAAAATGTAGATAATGAGATGATACCACATAATATAACGAAAGTTAAGAATGTAACCTAATTATATAAAATAATATAAACATATTCATCATAACGCAATGAAAGAAAACTCGGTTAACAAAAACACTAACGCCATGGGTAACACTTGAGTCAAAAGAAATTTTATAAATACAAATTAAATTTTCTTATTATATACAATAAATTTAAAATAAATATGGTGTAAAAATTTAATGAGATATTAAATCTATATAACTCTATTAAAATAAAACATGGTGTATGACATATAACATGTCTCAAAGAATCAAAATTCCGACCTAGAAAACCTTTACAAGAGGCATAATCTTTGAGGTAAGAGTCATTTGATATTGGGGTCATAATCAATAATCTTAAAACCAAATAAAATGAGGAAATAAAAATAAAAATATTCACCAGATTTAACAAAATAAAATTGAAATAAGATAGTTTAATAAATAATTTTGTAACTCAATTTATGAAAATTGAGTTAGAAAAAAAAATTACCTTATTTTAGATTCGTTCATCACATGCACCTAACATCCATAATAATAAAATTATGATTATTAATACCTTAATAGGAAAATTATTATTATATATTTAATTTATTTTATACAATTTACAATAATTTGTTATTTATTTATGATATAGTTTTACATTATGTTTGAGTGAAATCTCAATTTGGGTCGGCTTATTTCGATAATTTTAGCTATCGAATATGATAATTTAAAAATTATTTAAATAAATAATATAACCTTAATATACCACAAAAAAAATGATTTAATTATTAAATAAAAATAAATAAAATATTTATGTTCCCATTGCCATCCATGATATATTTTTAATGTATTTTTCAAGTAGGTGGTTAAAACAACCATAACATTAACACGCTATATATTGATTGGTGTGGATGGATAAGAAAGTGTATTACATCATTATAATAGAAAAAAACTTGTATTAGATATTTGTTTTTAATTTTTTGAGTCTTATTTTATATGGTTTTTATAATTAAGTAAAATCAATATAAAAAATGAAAAATGTTACTTCCTAGAGGCGGTTATCCACACAATGGATGGTCAAAGCTCCTTTGATTTTCTTAATATATGGAAATAAATAAATAAAGTTGTTTATTAAAAAAATAAAATTTAATAATTATTATTATACATAGGTTATCATATAAATTTTTTAAGGATAGGTTTAAAATAAAAATATTAACAATATGGTATTCTGAATTAAGAAATACTTATGTCGGGACTTTAAACTTTCTCTTGAATGTTTCCTTAGAATTGAAGGGATGATGCTTACTAATTAAAGCTACAAGATTGTGAATTTGAGATAGGTTTGTATTAGGATAAAATTTTAATAATTTTAGGAAGTAATTTTATGGAATATTTGTGTCTATTATGGGGTGGTAGCTTCCCCCTTTATAAGTGAATTAAAGATTACTTTTGTGAACACCTGTTACTTTTCAATAATAAAACGACAATGATCAAGGGAGAAACGCTAAAAAAGTGATAAATTTTAATGACCTAAAATATTAGTGATTATTTAACTATATTATATATTGTTTTGAGTATCTTATTTCACATTAAATAAACGACTAAACAAAAAACCTTGAAATTTTTGTTTGATTAGAATATTCAAGACGACTCTCATAGTTATTAAAATTATTGGAATAGATAGCTTCAACTAGTTTTTGAATTACTATATTTATAATACATTTATAATTTTAGTTTTAAAAAATTAAAATAATTTTTTTATTTACTATATCAATATCATATTACAGTGAATTTTTGAGTCTTTTCTAAAATAATTTATTTTTAGGTGAATAATAAAAATATGGATTTTGCTCAAAAATTAGTTTTTTTATACTAGAATACCTTGAAATATTTGGAAACCCCTTTTAATAGAAAAAATATATTTTATAAATTTTAATCAATTATTTTAAAATAATATCATAAAATATAAATTCCACAATTAACATTTTAGAATTTTTATATAATGATTTAACAAAAAAATTATATGTATCTTTTAGTAAAATGTTCAAATTGTGGAATTATTTTTTGAAAATATTTTAATTTCAATTAAATATTATTGAAATTATAATAAATATTTTAATTTAAATATAATTAATTACATTGATAATTTTATCCTAAACATAAACATTTTTCTAAAAATTATACTTCTTATAAAAACAGGTTTTTAAGCGTTACATGCACTAGTGTTAATGTTAATTTTCCTTAAACCTGGAAATTTTATTTTATAAATTTGAATTAATATTTACAATAATTAGGTTAAAATTATATAATAAAGCTCATTTTATTTATTTTCTTTAAAAATAAATTACTTTGGTAAAAATTTGTTACTATGGTAAAAACCAAAAAATGTAAAAGTGAAAAATATAAGAGTAAATAACTTAAAAACCTGTCTAAAAAATGTTTTAAAAAGTTTTATTGATGCAATATAGACCATAAAATTTATTCAACTCCATTATTTTCTAATTTTTCCTCACATTCCTTGTGAAACATGTTCTCTCTTTTATTAAATAGTTATATATACCAAATATGCCCTTCTCTCCAATTATAAAAGGAACCACCAACCATCCACCTACCCACACTTCAAAATGTACATAGTCTCAACCAAAAATATGACCTAGTATCTCCTAAAACATCTACCACCATCCTAAAATATTTTATATATCTAAAATACTTGGCTAATGTTGCTTAAGGTTGTGAAAAAAAAGAGAAAATCCCAAGAGAAAGGTCATATTTTCCAAAGCACCTTCTTAATAAATTTCTACTTCTACCAACCCAAAAATATTATATAAATAAGAGTATTATAACACTATTATTATCATTATTCCAATATATGGTTATACTAATGGAACTTACATTTTATATACTTTACCAAAAGGTTTTGAAAAATGAAGTTATCTTTATGTGTACATGTGGACTACTGCCTCCATGTGATGATGATTATATTTCATTTTCCATGCCAACAAATATGGGTTAAATAAAAAATGTATCCAATGTATCAAAAATATTATTTAATAAACCATTAAAATTATTTAATTATTATATTATACAATTTATAATTGATGAAATAATAAATTATTAAAGTAAATTTTACTTCTAAAAAGGACATATTAAAGTCACATTTCTAATTTGATTTCATTCATGTAAAATTTGTTTAACTATATAATTGTGTTCAATTGGAATAATAAAGGAGATAATAATCTAAAATTATGGAAATTATGAAACTATTTTACAACACTTTGACCTTGTTCAACATACCATGAATGTTTTCTAGAAATTGACCAAAAAACATCAAGTAATCGACATTAGTATAAATGATATAATAAATTACTGTAAATAATGATAAATATAAATTACAAAAATAAATATATATGGAAAAGTTTCCTTATGAATTTTTTTAATAAACTTAATTTAAATATTTTTAAAAAAAATTATAAAGGAAGAGCACTTTCATACATGAGGTAAGGGGTTTTCCATAGCTCTTTTGTGACATTCAGGTTACACAATCTTTTTATTTTTTCCTTGTTATGAAATATTATTCTCATGTACTCATTCTATTTTTGCATATGTATACCTTAAATATATACCTAGTTAAATATAATTTTAATTTCTATGGTTTTTCAAGTTTCTATTTCCCTTCAAAATTCACACTTTTATATAAACCTGAATTAAGAGAACTTTCCTATTTCTTCTCTCACATCAACCATTACCCCTTCAAATGTTTTTCAAACACGATTAAAATATGGAAATAAAATTATTTTATTTATAACCCACTTGGTGAAATTATGGTATTAAGTAAAATAATATAGTATTTATCTCAATAAAATATCCATTACGTGTTTCATAAAATCTACACCCAAGTTATTCATTTTTTAGACTTCTTTCTCTAGATCTTTCTCATGAATTTCAAAAATGGACCTTTCTGGTCATGGACAATTATAATTTTTTAAATTTATAATTTTGTAAAAAATGAATTATTTTTTGTCTTGGTAATTCTTATAATTAATCCTTTGGTTATTCAATGAATCATAAATTTAAAACCCGCTTTCTTCTAATGGATTTGATCACACTTAATATTTGTATATAGTTTATTTTTCTCATCTGGAATAAATATGTATGATTTTAAATTATGTGATGGGTGGGGTATGAATTATATATTTCATGTATCGAATTTTTTAATAGGTATAGACAATTATTATACTATTCAAACCTCTTTTATTATGATAATAATGTACTCATAAGTCTAAAGAGTATTTCTAGAGTGTTTAGGGCTCATTCAAATCCTCAATCTCTAGATTTTCGATGGATAGATTTTTTCACAAAGTTTGCATATTCTTAGGGATAACACTTTGACATAACTATGTATGAAAATCAGTTCATAGTAGGGGTCCACACAGTTTTTGCAAACATTGTGTCCCAGTTTGAACACACCTGTGGGTGTTTCGGGCTTTTTGAAAGATCTATTTCGCATGGGCTGCGCATGGTTAGTCAAATTGTGTGCATATCCCAAGTGATTGGGTTCCTTCGATAGTGTTGGGTTCACATTTAGTACAAGGTTTTTCAAACCGTGGGTTCAAGCAATGATATACCCGAATAAAAGTTTAAATTACTATTTTCCCCTCAAAATGTTTTAAACCCTTAATTCTACATCCTTTATCATTTATCTCACATTTATATGAAGAAATTCCTTAGGCCAAGCTAGCCTTGTTAATATATCTTATTTATGTTCTCTTTTTTCCTTCATCTTAGAATTCATTTCATCAGTAATGGTAACCTATTTAATCCTCTTACTTCAATTATTAGTCTTTATTCCCATATTTTTTTCTATTTTTATAAAATATAATATGAACTATTTCTATGGATTCTGTCAAGTTCTATGATTTCTATCATTCTAGATCAAATCAAGGGACAAAACTGGATGTGGAGACTGCTAAGAACCTAAGGTAGGAGTTCTAGAATTTTCCCTAAATTCTCATTTCATTTTTTTCATGTTTTTTCATGATACACATCGGACATTCCAACCTCACCTCCCTTTCATTTAAATTAATTATGTTAAAATTTAATCTTATGTATAATGGGACCCAAAATAAAAATGAATCTATGTCATGAGGTATTTACCTCGATATGATCCACCCCTTTGGGTGTTCCCCTCTTTAAATTTTTAAGGGCCTTATACTTTGAAAATGAGATTAAAACTTACCAACAAGTCTATATGAATTACCTTGTAATAAATTAAATGGGATGATAATTTTTTGTGATAAATTATTTTCCATGTATTTAGGAACCTATTCTTTGTTCTATAGATGAATTCCTTGAATGAAATGTTTTGCCCAACTTGTTAACAATTTTTAGAGGGGATGGAATGGGTTAGTTCTAAACATGACATTCCCTTCACTTAAGTCAAGAGAGATATTACGTTATAGACTTAAGGATTCCTTGGATGGGCTCATTGTTCTTCATAATTAAAAATGGTAATGATTACCTTTACACCAGGAGTGATACTTGGATAATTTTTATGGATTTACTTAGATTATCTCATCAGGAGAATTAATTACTTACGCATGCATGATATTGGTTCCCTAGGGGAGATTCCTTGGACAGGCTTAGTGGGTGATATGGTTACATAACCCATGGGCGATACTTAGTCCACTATTTTTGAAACATGGTATGGGCTTAGAGGGTCATGATTTACACCACTTTGAGAGTGATACTTGATATTCTTTTATGGATTAACTTGGAATAACTCTTACGGTGTTGGGTATTTAGAGTTTTCTTGGTGTAATACTTGGGTTCCTTTATAAGGTTTTCCTCGAACGGGCCCAGTATACCAATTTATTAAATTATTGAGATTCTTTATATGAAATCTGGATTTTTCCAACCTAGTAAATTAAAGGACACATATTCCAATTTAACATAAGCATGGGAAAGTTCCAACACTGATACTTTATTTATGGTGACCCATTTATAAACCACATCATAAAGGTACAAGTTTACATTGGTTCGAAGACATCTAGCTTAGGTCGAAGCTGGTAGTGGTGGTTGGGTATCCATTAGGAACCTATACTAATTACTATTATTTATGTATTGATTTTATTTTATGATTATTAGAATACTGGTCATTTTATATGCACATATTGGATTAATCTAGACATCATTGTTGGTGTGATACTAAATATATCTCACACCCTTCTTAGGCCACCATTGGAAACTATGAAGACACTATGATTACTGGTGTAGATAAAGGGAATATTCCAGATTCCTATGATTTATTTTGATTACTAGGATGGATTACATGTGTAGAAAACTGATCTTATGTTTGTGATTCTAGTAGTGGAGGCTTTTGGTCTTTTTGTATTTTGGTTTAGCTTTTGTTATATCCATGTTTCCCCTATATCTCATGCATATCATTTTTTATAGCTACATGACATGATCATCATTATTTTTTATCTACTCATGATTGATATTATTTATATTTATTTATATTTGATGATTTATTATCATTATTCCACTGCTTCTTGTTAATTATTTCTTTCTTTTTTTCCTATTTAATAATTTAATGATATTATACATTTTGACTCTTGAGGTAATAGTCTCCCAACATACACACCCTAGGCCTCTACTACTAGTTAAAAACCATTGGAATATGGGGTTTTTCTTGAGGCTATGTGTCCAGCCTTCTCAAGGAATCGTTTAGTGGCTTTAAGTGTGGGAAACTACAAAAAGTGGTATGAGACCCTCTTTTTCCTTTTATCTTACTATTTGGGAATTTAGACAGGATATTAGGATGTATCAAAATTTCGAAATTAAAATATGACTAGGAATTGAAAACCCATGTATAGGAGAACCAAAATTATCTTGGATGGTTCTTTTGTTATTGGTTTGTTTATGTTATTGTTCTTTTTATTTTACTGTTGGGTGAAGTTCATGTTTTGTGAAATTATTAATAATAGATATTATTATTTTGGATTCACTTTTATCTTTTCCTGGTATGGTAAGTAGGTATCATATTTTTCATCATTATAGTTACTTTAGGAATTATATTCCATGCATTTTTTTAATTCCATATAAACTCTCTGTATGTATGTCCTTCGGCTTATAGTTATTGAATTCATTATTATATTATGAAATGTGATAATGTTTCTTGTCGGGATAAAATTCCCAAATTAGTTAGTGTTTCTTCATTAATATAAATGACTTTTTTCTGTATAAATTGATTATGAATCCCTAATTAACCAGTTATACCACATTTAATCCATGAACCATTGGTTCTATGGACTGAAACATTAGTTTATTTCATTACATTAATTCCAATTATAATTTATGAAGAATGTACTTCTAAAAATTGGGAATGGTGATTCATCTAATCAAATAATTTTTCATTACCTATTACTATAATTCACATGCCTTAAAACAATACTTAATCATGAGTTAAATTAAGAATTAATAATGAGGATCTTTTTAGGTTTAGAGTTTTAGAGAATTCATCCATAACTATTACACTAATTCTAAGATATTACAAAGTAAACACTTCAACATAGTATCTGTTTTTCCATAAAATGAAAATTCTTAAAAGAAAACAAGAATTCTTCTCTTGATATAAATTTTCTTGAATTTTCCCTTTCTCTTACCGTTCCTTATACCCTATGAATAACATTTCAAAAACATGGGATGGGCATAAAAAGCTCAGTAATTGTTATGAAATAAAGAAATAAAACATTAATCTATCAATACATACAAAAAAATATATTTAACATACCACATGAAATCATAATTTTTATGAATAACACATAGAAATAATAAATCATAAAGGTAACTGGTGGCATGTATATCATACTTACACTGTAACTTTCAAAACTACATAGGGAGTTATGTTTCGAATACCCATAAAAGTATATTCCCTAAATCTATTATGAGAAACATTAAAGTTTACCTCCATCAAATTACACAAGGAATTTGAGAGATATCTCAGGATCACCTGCCCAAGGTTTATCACATAACCACCCATATATGTAAATAATTCCTAAGAAGCATAAAATAATCATAATACATAACACAAGAATAAAAGAAAAGATAATATTTCCAAATTGAAATCAAAATATATCAATTAAATATATTAAAAAAATCAATCCATTCTCAAAACCATTTTCAGTACCAAAATATGTAAAAATAGTATACGGTATTTATTTTCCTTTTAAAAACATTATGTCTTGTTGAGGAAGCCAAATATCAAATAATACTCATGTCGGCGGAAAGGTCTTTGTCACCATGTACATTAAAAAAACATTTTATTTATCATTTCTTAAAACAATTTTAGAAAAAAAAATCATTTTAAATGAAATTAAAACTAAAATGTGTTTATACACCATATAAAGGAAATTTGTGGTGAAATCAAAGTATGCCTCAATAAATGGAGATTGAGACGAAGTCTCGTACCTCACGTCCAACTTGTTTTGTATGTTTACTGTTCTTCCTAGATAATAAACTTAAGTTAATTTCTTCTTGATTAATAACTTTTTCAATTTTATTTTTCCTTTTATATCACCTATTACCTTTCTATAACAATTAGTTGATTATTTGAGTTCATATCGGACATTTTTTGATGTTCAGAACTTCAGTAAAAAATGAACTAGTTATAATTACAAATTGTGCATGAGATCAAAATTCCATTATATACATAATTATATTCATGATTTATATATAATATCTATCATATATATCCATTATATATGTATTTATAATAATCCATATCATCTTTATATATGAAAATAAAATTCACCTTTCATGGAGATTGTAAGTCGTACGTACGCATAAACGCTACTTTCATTTCTTTTTTTTCATTTCTAATGGAATGAAAATAAAATGATACATAGGTATATTATAAATAAATTATAAGATATATGTTATATATGTTAAAAAAGTTCATTAATTACATCCTTTATATGTTACATGTATAGCATGAAAGAGTCATATCACTTTGAGGGGGCGGTAGTCCGCACTTCCTCAAATTAAATTATCATATTCACAAGTCATGGAAAGCATAAAAGTATGATGTAAATACAAAATAAATAAGAATATCAAAAATATAAATATAATATATATCATATATAAATAAATTTATATCATAATGGATACAATGAGAGGTGGTAGGAGATAATTCAAAAATCATCATTTTGTGAGGCAGTAGTTTGTCATCCACATAAATAGTGTGTTCTAAATCCATTCGATGGAGGTGTATGTAAGTGTAGTTTGAATAATTATACTAAAAAAAATCCTAGTCTAATGAGGATATTGGTTTTGTTATGTAATCAAAGAAAAATAATAGAATAGGGAGTGAAGAAGTAGAATAATGGAAAGGAATTTTAGAAAATACTCTACCTCTTAAAGGATGTAACTCTCTTTAATTTGAGCCAAAATAATTTCTTGAATTTTATTGTGACCAATTTAATGCTTCTAATAGGACTATAGGAATTTTGGGAGATTATTTTGGAAGAGTTTGGATGCACCAAGGGGACTTTAGAGGCTTGTATAGGGGTTAGAGGTGGTGTCCATTTATAAGAGGGAGGCGGGGCTCTTTAGGAAAGTTTGAAAGTATTATTTTATTATAAAATAATTTTCAGCTTCAAAAGATCCAAAATCCATTAAATTATAAGGTAATATCCATAAAATTTAAAATAAAATCATTCAATAAAAATTGGATAAGATTTGGATATTTTTTTAATACCTGTCTTTTTTATTTAACCCTTCTTTACTCTTACCATTTTATCAAGCATTTGACAATTTGAGAATCAAAATAGTTACCAAAACATGAAAGAAATCCAAATAAAGAGTCACTAATAAAATTTTAGACTTATGATAAAAAAATTCAGAATAATAAATTTTTTTATTTTTATAATATTTAATAAAATATTTTATATTTTAAAATATGAATTATGTCAATTTTGACACCATTCATATGATGACTTTTTAAAAAATCCAAAACAACTTTATGGATTCAAAATAACTAAATTAATAAAAAGATAAAATATAACTATCATCCATAAAATTCATGGAAGACGTCAAAATAACCAAATTACATTTATTTTAACATTTATAATATCATTTAGTTGAATCCTTTATTAATGAAGCAATCACTGCATTATCATTGTGTCATAATTAAAATTAATTATTTAATTTCTAAAAATTATAAATAGAATACCATGATGTAGTAAGTAATTTTATCTTTATAACTACAATTTATAGTCGAATATATCACTTACATAACCCCATATAAAAATTGGTTTATTAAAAGATACATGATTAGGTTAAATTTTCCTTAACTTTAATTTAAAAGTAATTAAATGAAATTTTCAAACATAAGTTAATCCATGTGATCTTAATATATACTTAAGGATTACCATGGTCAAAAATATTTCATCCAATAGGGTTTGGACATGTGTTAGGGTAATTAAATATTATTATAACATTATTTTTTTACCCTTATTTACTAGATTTACCCTTTACCCAAGGTAAATAAAATATTTACAGAAGTTACTACTCATAATGAATAAAAACAAAATTTACCTATATACACAATTTGGACCTCCTGATTCCAAATATGGAATCTATTTTCTCAAATTCAAAACACCTAATTGGCATAAATTAATTTAGCATTAATTCCCATTGTCAAAACTAAAAAAAACATGTTTTTAAGAAGTAAAAACTACCAAAATATTGACATGTGTTTATGTCTAATTTAAAAGTGAAATTACTTAAAATGACCAAAATTGGATTAAATAGTAAAAATATAATCCAATTAAAATTTAAAACAAATTAAAATAACAATCTAACTATATAAATTAATTAGATGAAAATGTGGTTTTGAATTTAAATGTGGTATTTTTCAATATTCATTAAAAATGAACTTTATCTGAAAAATACAAAAATTTCATCCAAAGTAAATTTTATATTCCAACTCTAAAGAAGAATTTTATTTTCTCAAATATAAAATACAAAATTTAAAAAAACTATATTTAAACATGGTTCTCCATCAAAAGGCGGTAAAACTTTCATTTAAAAATATTAGAGTATTTATGATTAAAATTGGATTCATTCTCATTTTAAGCCTCTAAATTTTATTAGGTAAATGTAAAAACATTTATCAAAAATTTTTAATCATAATATAGTTATTTTCATTCATTATCGCCAATAAAACGACTAGTCCTTAACTACCATTTAATATACTAATATTATTATATTATTTTTTGGTATAATTGAATGTTGTGTGAAATATAAGATTTTAGAGAAATCCATGTTTGATTGTTGAGTAAGCTATCCAATATAGAATCCCCTTTATAGTAAAATTAATATTTAATTCATAAATATTAATAAATATGAAAATTTCATATTCTTTATTTACTTGGATTGTTACATCCTTCACCTCTTTTTGGAATTGTGTCCCTGCTTCTATTCACTTATCGAATAAGTGGGAGTATTCATCCCTCATAGAATTTTCATATTCCCACATTTCCTCTTCAGCCATATGGTTTTCCAAAAAACCTTTACATAATTAATTACCTTATTCCGCAACACTTTCTCTCTTCGGTCAAGAATCGGGACTGGTTGTTCCTCATAAGAAATATTGTCTTCCAACTGAACTACTTCTGGACTCAAAACATGAGATAAATATTGCATATACTTTCTCAATATTGAAACATGAAAAAAATTGTGTACCAAGGATAAACTAGTAGGTAAATCCACTCTGTAAGAAATTGATCCAAGATTCTCTGGGATTTCAAAGGGTCCAATGAGCGTTAGACTCAACTTTCCCTTCTTACCAAAATAGATCACACTTTTCTATGGAGAAACTTTGAGAAAGACGTGATCAAAAACCTTGAAAGAAATATCCTTATTCCAGTTATCTGTATAACTATTCTACCTGCTCTGATCTGTTCTCATGTGCTTCTGAATTAGAAAAACTTTTTTTCCATCTGTTCTACCAATTATGGTCCCATAAACTTCCTTTCACCTATTTCATCCCAAAAATCTGGACTTCAAAATCACTTTCAATATAATGCCTCAAACGGTGCCATCTATATACTGGAATGAAAACTGTTATTATAATAAAACTCAAACAAAGAAATATGTTGGTCTCAACTTCCCTCGTATTCCATTGAACAAGCACGTAGCATGTCTTCTAAAGTCTAAATTGCTCATTCTGACTGCCCATCTGATTATGGATGAAAATCTATACTGAAATTTAGTTCAGTATCCAATGACTTCTGAAGGCCTTTCCAAAAGTTAGAAGTGAACCTCAAATCACGATCAAATATAATAGAGTGGGGAACTCTATGTTACCTGACTATATATTTAATATACAATCGAGAAAGTTGATCTAGAGATAGAGTATCTAGAATAGTAAGAAAATGAGTAGATTTAGTCATTTGATCAACAATAACCAAGATCACATTGTTACC
Source organism: Viscum album (assembly GCA_963277665.1). Classification (NCBI taxonomy): domain Eukaryota; kingdom Viridiplantae; phylum Streptophyta; class Magnoliopsida; order Santalales; family Viscaceae; genus Viscum; species Viscum album. The sequence goes on from OY728132.1 coordinate 779,823,367, forward strand.
TCAAGAATTCTTTGTTAATACCATGAAAAAATCCATGGACAGATTTTCCTATTTCTACTCTAGAACTGGAAAAGGATTAATCATCCCTTTCGGAACCTTCTGCTCTTCTTTATCCATTTGAAAAATCAAACATCTCAGGGTAAATTCAGCAATATCTATTTTCATTCCATCCCACCAGTAATACTTCCGAATATCACTGTCCATCTTAGTACTGCTAGGATGAAATGAAAACAGAGAACAATAATCTTCACATAATAACTCTTTCTTCAACTGTATATCACAAGGCACACATAATCTCTTTATAAACCACAAAACACAGTGTCTATCAATGTTAAACTTGGGTAACTTACCCTTCTGAACCAATTCTACCTTTTTCTACAACTCAATTTCATCTTTATGCGCTTTCTTTATTCTTTCTTCTAGGGACAATTGTACTGAAATATTAAACAAAACAGAGGAATTTGCTGCACCAACAACTTCTAATCCAATGTTATCGAATAATTAATCAAAGTATATTTTTCCAAATGTAACATGGTTAATGTAGCATTACTATTTTTTCTCAAAGCATCATCCACTTTATTTTCCATTTCTCGATGTTCATAGATAGTGAAATCATAATCTTTGATTAATTCTAACCATCTCCTCTATCTCATGTTCAATTATTTCTGAGTGAATATATACTTCAAACTTTTTTTATGATCATATATTTCACACTTTACTCCGTACAAATGATTCCACTACGTTTTTTAAGAAAAAACAATAGCATCTAATTCTAAATCATGTGTAGGGTAATTTACCTAATGAGGTTTCAACTGATGTGAATCATATGCAATTACCTGATCATTATGTATTAGGACACTGTCAAGTCCTTTCAAAGAAGCATCACTATAGATAAAAAATTCACCATTTCTAGAAAGTAGTTCCAAAACTAGATTATTCACCAATATTATTTTTAATTACTTAAACATTCATCACATTCTTTTGTCCAAATAGACTTAACACCTTTTCGAGTTAACATAGTTAATGGGCCACATAACTGTTCAAAAGTTTCAACAAACCTCTTATAATAAAATACTATACCAAGAAAATAGTGAATCTCAGTTATATTTGTGGCTCTTGTCCATTCTTTAACAACTATTTTTTTAGAAGGATCAACAATTATGCCATATTTAGAAAAAATGTGACCAAGGAATGAAAATTGTTGTAACCAATACTCACACTTTCTGAATTTTCCATAAAGTTTATTTTATTTTAATGTTTTAAAGGTAACCTTCAAATGAATTTAATGCTCCAATTTACTTTTATAATAAACCAAAATATCATCAATAAACACAAATATAAACTTATCAAAGAACGTGCAGAAAATTAAATTCATAAGATTTATGAATAATGCACGTACATTGGTTAACCCAAAAGGCTTAAAAAAATTAATAATGGCCATATCTAGTACGAAAAAGATTCCTCAAAATATCTACTTCCTTTACTTTCAACTGATGGTACCCCGATCTCAAATAAATCTTCAAAAAATATTGAGCTCCCTGGAGTTGATCAAAAAAATCATCGATATGAGGCCAAGGATACTTGTTCTTAATAGTGATATCATTCAAGACTCTATAATCAATGTAAAGTCTCATTGAACCATATTTCGTTTTAATAAACAAGACCATAGCACCTTGTGGTGATGTTCTAGGTCAAATGAAACCTTTATCTAATAACTCCTACAATTTCTTCTTTAACTCTAAAAGTTTAATTTGAGTAATTTGATAAGGGGTTTTTGAAATTGGATTAGCATCAGGAACTAAGTCAACTATAAATTAAACTTTCTGATCAGGTATTATACCAAAAAACTCATCACAAAAAACATAAATATGCTCCTTTACTATTGGCACATCAATAATCTGAACAGCATCATTGTTTTCAACAATATGTTCAAGTTAACATTCATTTCCATATTTTACAAGTTTCTCAACTTCCTAATATGTTATCAAAAGTTAGAGTTAATTCTTTTACATAAACTGAAATTATTTTTGAAAAGAAACCTATTTAGCTCTGTAGTAAATCTCTGTATGATAAATAGAAATCCATTCCATAGACAAAATATCATCAAACTTTACTAAAGGTAAAAAAATAAGGTTTTCTAGTAGATTATTTTTACACACTAGGATAGGAGGTTCTTATAATTTCTTTTTTCTCAAAAATTCTCCCAATGATTTTACCATAAGTTTCGGAATCATATCTTGAGATGGAATTCCCAACTTACCAAAAAATTTCTGAAAATTGAAATAATGTGAAAACCCTAAATCAAATAGCACATTGGAATAATCTAAATAAAAAAATAGTGTACATGATACTACTTCATTCAATGGACCAATATCTCCTAAATTAGTTGAAAAGTATTTCACCATCCCTTTATTCTTGTATTCTAGATGCTTTTATCTCAGTTGAGTAATTCATTAGACACTCATTTTCATAATGACCCATTTCATTTCACTTAAAATATTATATAGATTGTATGTCATATTTTTTCTTATCATTGACATGATATTTTTTGGTGCCAGTACAAGCCTTATATCCCATTTTACCACATCGTAAGCACTTACCATAATTCAAAAGGCATTCCCCATCAATATTTTTAACACAATTTTCACAAAATGTAAACTTAATTTTATTACATTCATAATTTTTTGAAGAGTTCTTCCCTTTTGTCTAACACCTTGACCTCTTATTCTGTTGTTTTTCAAAGAACGCATGATCATTAAAAAACTCCATTTCCACCATCTTTGTATATAAAATAAGCTTATCATAACTTTTGAACTCATGAGAAGATAAATCCCTTCTATAATTTTGATTTAATCCTAAGTAAAAATGATTGATTTTACAATTAAGATCCCATAAGAAATTTAGAGCATTCCTTGTTAGTCGAGTGAATTTTGCTTTGTAAGTAGTCACCGAGTCATCCTCTTTACTCAATTCTAGGAATTTTTTTTCATCCTTAGTCGAACCGCCTAAGGAAAATATTTCTCAAGAAACATACCTTAGAATGCATCCCAATCAAAAGCATAAATCTCTTCACTATCCCTGATATTTTTAACCATTGACCACCACTGATTGGATTCTCCTTCAAAAATTAAACACCAAGACTAACATTTTGATGTTCAGAACACCCCATGACATAAAAAATATTTTCTAGTTCTTTAATACAAGCTTCATAAAACACAAGGTCAGATGATCCTTTGAATGACAATGGATGTTAACTCATGAAATGATCCACTACCGACATGTTCTTTTATGGTTTATATGGTTGATATCATGCATGGATACCACCACCATTTATAACCTGAGTCAACTTTTCCATCACTGAAACAAATTGTTCAGTTTTGATTCCAACCATCTCAGGTTGCTGATTAAGATAGTTTTTTTCCTCTTGATTTAGTCCTATCATAACTACCCTATTTCCTCTACGGAAAACCGTTGTGAACAAAGAAATATCTTAGGTGAAGAATCATGGTAATATTCAAAAGCTATATTATTTCAATCATACTATAAATTAATTTATTGATATTAATTTAACAATATTCTAACTCTTAAAGTTATCTAAACCTCCCTCTGATACCAACTATAAGTCCTAATCCTTAAAATATTTCTTAATCTTGAGTTAAATAAATATTTAACATTTAGGATCTTTCCAGGTTTAGAGTTTTATAGAATTGGGACATTACTATTTTATTAAATATCAAATATTACAAATTAGAAACTTCTATTCATTATTTATTTTTTCATAAAATAAAATCTCTTAAAAAACAAGAATTATTTTCTTCATCTAAATATTCTTTAATTATTCCTTTCTCTTATCCTTCCTTATACCATGTGAAAAACATTTCAAAAACATGGGATGTGTATAAAAAATCAAAGTAATGGTTATAAAATAAAGAAAGAAAACATTAGTCCATCAATACATACAAAACATAAGCTCTTTAACATACCTCGTGATATCTTAAGATTTATGAATAACACATAGAAATCATAAATCATAAAGGTAACTTGTGGAATCCATATCATAATTACATTGTAGCTTTCACAGCTAAATAGGGAGTTATATTTGGAATACCCATCACAGCATATTCCCTAAATCTATGGGGAGTAACATTAAAGTTTACCTCTGTCACGTTACCCAATGCATTAGAGAGATATCATGGGCACACCCGCCCTAGGTTTATCGTGGATCCACTCGTATACAAAAACAATTCCCAATAACCATAACATAATCATAACACATAACACAAGGATAATGAAAAGATAATATTTTGACATTTAAATCACAATATATCTGTTCAATATATTTAAATAATCAATCCATTTTCAAAACCATTTTCAATAAAAAAAATACGTAAAATGACTATATGGTATTTATTTTCCTTTTAAAATAATTATGTCTCGTTAAAGAAACCAAATATCAAATAATGATCACAGGGGTGAAAAGGTCATTGTCACTGTGTATGTTAAAAAGAAAAATTCCATTTGTGATTTGGTAAAATCTTTCATGGAAAAAATATTAATTTTGAATGAAATTAGAATTCAAAGGGGTTTATACACCATATAAAGTAAATTCATGTATAAATCAATGTATTCTTCAATGAATGGAGATTGAGATGAAGTCCCTTACATCAAGTCCTAATTGTCTTGTATGTTCTTTGTTCTTCCTGGATAATAAATTTATGTTCATTTATACCTTCTTATGTACCATATTCAAGTTTATTATTCCTTTTATATAACTTATTACCTATAAATAACAATTAGTTAATTATTTGAGTTTATATTGTACATTTTGTCGATGTATGTAACTTGAGTCAAAAATAAGCAAGTTATAATTACAAATTGTCCATGTGGTCAAAAGTCCATTATCATAAGAATGATAGTCATGATTTATATATCATATATATCGTATATATAAATTATATATTTATTTATAATAGTCCATATAATTTGGATATATTAATATGAAATGCACTGTTCATGGAGATGGTAAGCCATACGTACGCATGAAGGCTACATTCGTTTCTTTTTTTTCATTTTTAAATTAATGAAAACCAAATGATACATAGGTATATTATAACTAAGTTATAATATCTATGTTATATATGTTATATAATTTCGTTAATGAAATCCTTTATATGTTCCATGTATATCATGAATGAGTCATATCACTTTGAGGGGGCGGTAGTCCTCACTCCCTCAAATAAAATTATCGTATTTACACGTTATGGAAATCATAAAGGTATGATGTAAATGAAAAATAAATAAGAATATAAACAATATGAATATAATATATACCATATATAAATATAGTTCAATCATAATGTCCACCATGAGAGGTGGTAGGATATAATTGAACAATCATTGTTTCCTGAGGCAATAGTATGTTGTCCACATAAACAGTATGTTATAAATCCATTAGATGGAGGTGTGTGTAAGTGTAGTTTGAATAATTCTCATCAAAACATCCAATTATTTTGATTATACTTGTGTTTTTATGTAATAAAAGGAAAATAATATAATTGTGAGTGAAGAAGAAGAATAATGGAAAGGAAATTTAGAGAAGATGCTACCGCTTGAAACATGTAACTCTCTTTTATTTGAAAGAAAAAGCTTTAATTAATTTTCTTCATCCCAAGGTAAGGATTATAGGATAAAGATAGGGATGTTGGAAGCTTATTTGGGCTGATTTTGGACGTTCTAATGGGGCCCAAGAGGTGTGAGTAAGGGTTAGAGGTGGTGGCCTTAGGAGGGGCTCTTTAGGAAAGTTTGAAAGTATTATTTTATTATAAAATTATGTTCAATTTCAAAAGGTCAAAAACTCATTAAATTCGAATATAAGATAAATATAAGTCTAAATAAAATCGTCCAATAAAAATTTTACAGGTTTTGGATACTTTTTAAATCCTTATTTTTTTTATTTAACCCTTGTTTACTCTTACCCTTTTATCAATCATTTAAAACTTTGAGAATAAAAATAGTTACCAAAACATGAAAAATATCCAAATAAAGAGTAATTAATAAATTTTTAGACTTATTATAACCATTTTATTTAATATTATATTTTTTTAGATTTTATAATATTTAATAAAATATTTTATAATTTAAAATATGAATTATGTCAATTATGACACTATTCATATCATGGCTTTTTTTAAAATTCAAAAAATCTTGATTGACTCGAAAAAAATTCATTAATACAAATATAACATATAACTATAATCCATAAAATTCTTTAAAGGCATAAAAATAAACAAATTACATTTATTTTAACATTTATAATATCATTTATTTGAATCCTTTATTAATGAAAAAATAATTGCATCATCATTGTGTCATAATTAAATTTATTTATTTAATGTCTAAAAATTATAAATAAAAAATATGATTAAGGAAATAATTTTATATTTCTAATTAATATTTATAGTAGAATATATCACTTATATAAACCCATATAAGAACTGTTTTAGTAAAAGATACATGTTTAGATTGTATTTTACATAACTTTAAATTAAAAGTAATTAAATGTAATTTTCAAACACAAGTGGATCCATGGGGTATTAAAATCAACATAAGGATTCCCATGGTCATAAATATTTCATCCAATAATGTTAGGATACATGTTAGGGTAATTTACTATTATTATAATATTGTTTTTTACCCTTATTGATCTAATTTTCCCTTTAACCACGGTGAATAAAATATTTACTCAAGTTACTATTCATAATGTCTAACACTAAAAGATACCTATTTACCCAATTTAGACCTCTTGTTTCTCAACATGAGATCCATTTTTTCAAATTCAAATACAAAATTGGCATAAACCAATTTATAATTAATTTCGGTTGTGAAAACCAAAATATCGTGTTTTTAAGAAGTACGAACTACCAAAAGATTTACATGTGTTTATGTCCAATTTAAGAGTAAACTTACTTTCACTGAAGAAAATTGGATTAAATGGTAAAAATATAATCCAATTACACTTTAAAATAAGTTAAAATAACAATTTATCTATATAAATAAATTAGGTGAAAGGCGGTTTTCAATTAAAATGTGGTATTTTTTACTATTCGTTAAAAAAGTAACTTTATCAGAACTATACCAAAATTTCATCCAATGTAAATTTTGAAATTATTATTGTAAATAATAATTTTATTTTGTCAAATAAAACATATAAAATTGATAAAAACTATATTTAAAAAGGGTTCACTATCAAAAGGTGGTAAAACTATATTTTAAAAATAGTAGAGTATTTGTGTTTAAAATTAGATTCATTATCATTTTAAGCCTCTAAATTGTATTTGATAAATGTGAAAACATTTTACAAATATATTTAATCATAATTTAGTTATCCTTTCTCATTCTCGTCAATAAAAAGACGAGACCTTAACTACCATTTAATGTAATAATATTATTGTATTATTATTCGGTATAACTTAACGTTGTGTGCAATGTAAGATTTTGGAGGAATCTATTGTTTTTTGTTGAGTACACTATCATATATAGAATCCTATTTATAGTAAAATTAATATTTAATTCCAAAATATTAATAAATATTAAAATTTCATATTCTTCATTTCCATAGGATGTTACAGTTACATCTTGATATGAGGCGTAAAGGTCTGGTATTAGTTACTTGACAAGCCAATTGAAATTTATAAAGAGTATGGTCTTTTATAAATTGGAAGTGGTGACGAATATAAAAATATTATGATATATTTGTAAATACAAAGGAGTATGAAATAAAATAAATTTAAACTTTAAAATTAATAGTCATTAGTAACTAGGGATTCTAATTGCAATGTAAAGGGTGTTTACCTCTATACCTTGAATTTGACACTCTATATACTAGGAACTCTATTGTATATTAGACTCGGACCATGACCTAACATTATTAGTTGTAACTATTCAATGTCTCCAATTGACCATTTTTATCTTTCTTATAACCTAGACTTTGATTTATGAGCAAGAATAGAGGTTTGACACTTTTATAGGAAGGTTTTATACCAATCCTTCCCAATTTTGTTTCATCCTATTTGATGTTAAATCTTATATGAGGTTCGTATTTGGAAATTTTATAGATATTCGTCTACAAATTCCTTGATTCATATTCTAGGATGGTGGAAAAGACCATGATCTAAAATTGGTGGTCCTTGATCCACCAGTATTACCTCTAGTACTGCCACCTAAGGCACCTTCTATTAATCTTCCACTGAGTGCCAATGCACATTTCTGAGAAAATTTGTTTTTCTTCATGAAGTATATACCAGGAGATTGAAGACCTTCCCATACTATGTAAGAATTGACATGATAATTTATGCAGTAATTTCTCTCAGCCTTATCGAGGTATGGTTGTGCTCTGGGGGTTGACTCATTATTAGAGTCCATGTTAATGATATTTGAGAATAAAGAGATGCCTCTAGAGTAGAGGTTCAATCTCTCCAACTATATTCTTTTTTACCCCCACCAAATATTGGAGGATTGTCATCTCTTAGGCTAATCATCATTATAATATGGTCTTGTAAGACATATAGACAGCCATCGGTGACTAATTTTTTCTCATACCTTGAGAGAAGACTACGCCAGATATTTTTTACACTTCATCAGAATGTTATTTTTATGATGGAATTTTGAAAATGTTTTACTAATCTTCATTATTTCAAAACAACACTGATCGATGAGGACTTAAAGACTGTGAGATAATTTGAGTATGGACTTATGTACTCCATCTGATCAATGGTTAATATCTTTTGGTTGACCATTGTTTCATAGATATTAAACCATGATCTGATCATTGATTAGAGCCTGAGTGATATTGGAAGTGTGATTTAGGGTAGTTTAGCTTCCAGATACTGAGGCGGTATGTCTAGAGGATGGAAAAGTCACTACTAGTCTACTCGTATTGGCAGCACAGGTCAAATGAAATGGACTGAAATCTATGTTGTATTCCACCACTATGGTATGACTAGCCATAAGAAGCCATAGTGTTTGATAGACCTCTCTAAATGTTGAGATTTTAATATGATGGGTTACCTTTAGTGGTTCTTCAAATATTTCCCTCCTATAACTAGTGAGAAAGAATTTGTACCAATACTGAATTTGGGTATAGGATCTATAACTCCACATTAGATTGGGAGCTACTCTAATACTGTCTGGTTAGGAAAAAAAGGTATTATTGGCTGAGGTTTCCAGACATCAGAGGCTCACCGCCAGTAGAGCATACCTACCCAAGGTAGTCAGGAGACATCTTAGGGATATGGATATTTCCATGTCTATACAGTGTAACATATACATGACGAGAAACGTATGGGTCCTTCTAGAGTAAAAATTACTATTCTAGTATCCTCTACTTTAATTCCATCCTTACCGGATATAGTTTTTCACATTCTTTTATATGTGCTTCAATTGTTGAAATTCAGGGCCTATAGATAAATTATTTATATGGAATTATGACTCTTGACATATTATTAGGGTTTTGATTATAGAGTATGTGACAGTGTAAGGATTTTACACCAGAAATAGGTGGGTACTATTTATTGTGGAACTTCTTTATCCTGAAGATGATAGGCTTCGATGTCATTATCAGTATGGACTGATTGGTTCAATGCCATGGTCATGTTTATTTTTATCACTGAAGGGTATCTTTTACATCACTCAAGGGAAGTTCTTATATTCATAAGGGATAATGGGATGTCCAAGTGATTCATTCTAGACCCAATAATCATGGGTTTGGAGAAGTGATAGTCAAGATGGATAGTCTCTATATGAGTGATTAGGGAATGCATTGTATCAAATTCCTTCCTATTATAGATCATTTTAGGGACATCTTCCCAAATGAATTATCTGATTTCCTCTTATAAGATAGGTATATTTCACCAATGACCTAGTGTCAATAGCTGCACCAGTGTCCATTCCTCTTTATAATATGAAACCTATAGATCTTTATGAACTCAAGAAGTAGTTTGAAGATATTTAGGGAAATGGTATTATGTCACCCAATACTTCTCCATGGGTTACACAAGTCCTTTTCACAAAGAAGGTGTATGGTACCCTCATGTTGTGCATGGAATACCATTGATTGGACCATCTTATAGATCAGTATACACTACCTCATATAGATGACCTCTCCAACCAACTTTGGAGATTGATGGTTTGTCTAAGATAATTTGTTGGTTGAACTACCATTAGTTGTGTGTGTGTGTGTGTGACCATCAGAAATACTTTTCATAGAAGTTCTGGGTAGATATGACTGGTACAAGTATTTGGTCATGACTTCCAATCCCACTAACACACCAAACATTTTCATTAAGGAAATGAATCAGGTTATCCACCCATACCAATATTAATTTCTGGTGGTATTTTGGAATACATTGTGGTGTATTCTCATAGCCAAAACAACCATGCCAAACTTATTGATATCATTCTGAATACACTAATAGAGAACAAGGTATATGGTAAGATCAATAAATTCCACTTTGGGATCGATAAGGATCACTTATTTTGTCATATCATTTCAGAAGTAGGCGAATATACTGACCGAGAGAAGGTAAGCATTGTGGTTTCATATGAGATGCTACAGAATTTATTTGACATAAATAGTTTCTTGAGGATAGTAGTTAATTATAGTTGATTCATTCAAGACTTCTTATATTTATAATCTCTTCTTATGGTATTGAATAAAAAGTTTGTGAAGTTATTATGGCATGAGTCTTGTGAGATTGACTTTCTTGAGTTGAGAGGGAGACTGAATTTAGTGTTGAACCTAATTTTTCCAGTGTCAGACGTAATCTATACAGTTTATTTTGATTCTTCATGAATTAGTCTACGATTAGTTTTGATGTAGGGTGATTGAGTTGTGGTGTTCGTGTCACGCTAGTTGATAATTTCGGAGCAGAATAGCCTTACGCACAACCTCATGCTAGAATACTTATTTCATGCTTTATGCTATAGAGGAATTATCTATTGTGGATAGTTTTTTATTTACATGGATCATAAAATCCTAAAATATATTTCCATGGAGCGTGACCTGAATCTCAGGTAGAACATGTGGGTAGAATACATACATTCATTAAAATTTTATCTTTTTTATGCATCTAGGAAGTGTTTATTTGTGAGTGATTCCCTATAATAGAAAAATCAGACCCAAACTATCCAGTAGTCCAGACGTGAGTGGTAGATGATGTATTTTTTTTTGGATATGAACTAGGAGGTTCAGGGGTCTCATGGGAAACCACTTTTGGTAGCTCTAGCAGCGACATCCTTCCTTATGGAATAGGTTATGATGATACAACTTTCATATCCTGAAGGCCTTTTCCTTAGGGATAGTGCCTCAAGTGAGAACCCACTGCCTGGTTGGTTTATTGAGGATAGTGAGATCTTGTACTTTCGTGGGAATTTTTGTGGGTCTACAAATATATATGAAGATTTTTGATGGGAATTTCATGTCTAGGTTTGGGATTTTCACTCACGATTTAACAAGATATACCAAGATATACTCCATCAGAATTGGTGTCTTTGTATGAAGAGGTAGATAGTGGTTTCATCATGAGGTATTCCACCTATGAGTAGGTGAAGGTAGATCACCAATGACCAGATGTACTTCTATAGCCACTATTTATTCCCAAGTGGAAATAGAATGACATCACTATGATTTTCTTGAAAGGCTTTCCAAGATCCCCTTAAGGTAGTTATGTGGTATGCATGGCCATCTATAGGTTGACCAAGGATTTAAACTTCCAACCTATCTGAGAGAATTTATAAATTTATGTTATTCAGAGGCTTAATATTCAAGAGATAGTGTTCTTTCAAGATGTTTCCTATCAAATAAAGATTCTCAGTTTATATCATGGATCTCTTAGGGATTATATAAATCACAAGGTTCACATATGTTGTTGAGTATAGTATATCACCCTCAGACTAGAGGATAGTCATACCATACAATACAAGTTTTATAGGAATTGATCTAGGCATGTGTTCTTGATTTTGGATGTTCATGTAAAAAAATATACCTCTCATTGAGTTTTCCTACAATAATAGATTTCATACAGTGATTTAGATGGCTCTTTTTGAGGCCCTTTATAGTTGGTCATTCAATTCACCCATGTGATGATTAGATGTAGGTGAGGTAGCACTACTGGCTTCTCATCTCATTTTTGTAGAATTCAAAGAAAGTACAATTGATTCGGAAACATACAGATCTAGTACAAACCAAGAATAAATCTTGTACCGATCTTCGCCATCAACATCTGCAGTTTGTGGTGGGACATTGTGTATTTTTGTGACTTTCACCTAGATTATGTTATAGACAGATTCAAAGATATGGAAATATATCTCATCATTATGATAGGCCTTTATAGATAATAGGGATATTTGGTTAAGTAGTATATCAGTTGCAATTACCTTAGAGGTATCATGCCAAGAATGACATCTTCGGCCTATTTCATCTTCTCTATTATTATTCTAACTCATCTCAATTGTCTAATACTGAAGATATTAATCTATAATAGTATGATTCCTTTTAGAAGAATCTGATTTTTATCATTGATTAAAGAATGAAGGCTCATTGATGCAGGTCAGTTGCACTAGTCATGGTGTTATGGAAGCACGACTATGTATCAGATGAGACCTGAGAGTGAGAGGTTGATGTACAATCTCAATAACTATAAATTTTCACATATGATTATTTACCACCCTCGAAAGGAAAACTTTGGGATTATATGTTTTAACTATAATAGATTGTAATGTATCAATATTTAGAAGAGGTGAAAACACTTGTGATATTATTCAAATCTCTTTTTTTATTCTAATAATGTACTCAAAATGTTTAAAGAGTTTACAGGGAGAGTCTGGGGCTCATTTGGAGCCTAGGGCCCTAAAATTTGGAGGAAAAATTGAGTCTCATGGTTAGTGATAAACATACGACTGAATAGTATGACGCACTCAATGCATAATAGGGGGAATCATAGGTTTCTCTAATTTTGGAACCCATGTCGAATGGCCATTCGCGTTCTGTAGTATTTATGAAAAATCTATTTCAAATGGGTTGCACATGGGTAGTCAAACCTTTCACCTATCCCATGAGAGGGGGTCCATGGGATGTTTGGGGCGTAGGGTTGGAACTTGGGTTTCTTAACTGTGTGAACAAACCATGAGAACCCTTAATAAAGGTTTAAATGATCATTTATACCCTGAAATGTTTTTTAACCATAATTTTACTTCCCCTCTCATTCCTATCACACAATAGCCTCCTATCATCAGATGAATCTCCTCATCAATCCATGCTAAGATTTTTTATATCTCCTTTGTCTGATCTCTTTTTACTTCACCATCGGGTGCATTAGATATGTAGTGGTAATCTAACTAGTCCTATTCCTTATATTCTTAGTTTCCCTTCCCATAATCAACTCTATTTTGGGTCGAGCTTATATACCCTAACTTCAGTTATTCCTTCTATTCTTCAAATTTTTCTCATTCTATCTTGATTCAACGGTAAAAACTATATAAAGAGAGTGCTAAAAACCTATGTTATGTGATCTAGTCATTTCCCTAAATTATCATTGTATTTTTTTATACAATATTGTGTAATGTGACAAAAATTACATTTTTTCCTCACTTTGTTTTAAATTCATTATGATAAATGCTAATCTTATGTGTAACAGGAACCTAGCTACCCTTGAATCAACATCATAAAGAATTTACCAAAACATGAGCCACCCCTTTGGTCATTCCCCTCTTTAAATAATTAATAGCTTTATTCGTTGGAAATGATATTATTAATTATTAATTAGGGTGTATGAATTGCCTTGATATAATTTAAATAGAGTGATAATTTCTTGTCATAAATGATTGTCCATCTATTTAGGTAGTTATTCCTTATTACATTGTTTAATTGATTTAATTAAATGTATTTTCCAAATTTTTGATAATTATTGGGGGTATACTATGAGTTAGTTCTAACCATGACATTTACTTTAGTTAAGATGATAGAAATATAGGGGGTCATAAATTAAGGACACCTTGGGTAAGCTCTTCGTTCTTCATAATTAAAAATAGTCGTGATTACCTATACACCAGTAGTGATACTTGGATCCTTTTTATGAATTCCTTGGATGGGATCACTTGGAAAATTTATTACTTACCCCTAAGAAATATTGGTTCTCAGGGGGAGATAACTTGGATGTGCATAGTCGGTGATATGGCAACACCACTTGCATGCAATACTCGTTCCCCTATGTGAGATGCCTGGTACGGGATCAGAGGGTCTTTCTTTACACCACACCAAGAGTGACCCTATGGGTTTCTTTATGGTTCTCCTTGGACAAACTCTTATGGTGCAGGTTATTTTTAGTTTTCTGGGAGTGATACTTGGGTTCCTTTATACGATTCTACTTGGATGGACCCAGGATTCCTCTTTATTAAATTCTATTCCTTACATGGAATCATAGTTTTTTCATCCTATTAAATTGAATGACACATCCTCTAATACAAATAACATGATTTTTATTGGTCCAACATTTATACTTTATTTATGATTTCACATTTATACAACGCATAATACTTGTATAGGTTCACATTTGTTCAGAGACATCTAGCTTAGGCCGAAGAAAGAAGTTTTCATCGGGTATCCATGAAGAACATGGACCGATATGTATTATTAATTTATTTCTTCTCTTTCATTATTATTGGTACACTAGACATTCTATATGTTTCGAATGGATTGTTCTATAAACATCTAGTGGTGGACTATAAAGTATACATCACACCCGTCATTGGCCACCATTGTTAACTGAGTAGAAATCATGATTCTAGGTGTAGATAAAGGGGAGAATCTAGCTTTTTATGTTTGATTCTAAGTACTAGGATGGACTACAAGAGGATAGGACCAAGCACATTCTCATGATTCTATTAGTGGTAGCGTTTGGAATTTTTTGTATTTTGGAATAGCATGTGGTATAGGCATGTTTCCACTATATCCCATGAACCTCATTTCAGTGTAGCTACATGACGCAAGCACCATCATTTTATATCAATTTATTATTCATCTTATTCTTACTTATTTCTATTAGATGGATTATTATTCTTATTCCACTACTGCTTATTTATTACTGCATCGACTGTTTCTCCATTTTATTATTTACAACTATGATTCACATTGAATCATGAGGGATAGTCTTTCCACAAACACACATTAGGATCTCTCTACTAGTTAGTAGCATTTTGTGTATAGGGAGGAAGACTTGAGGTCATGTGACCAACCATCTCAGGGAACCACTTAATATTTTTTGGGGTGGGATTCTATTATATATACCTCAAATGCAATGGGTAAATATTTATACCATATGATATATTATTTATAGTATTTGGGAGTGAACATAATCAACCATAATACTTTTCCCACTTTATAATGATGGTCTTAGGAGTGATATTTGACTTATATTTGTGATATCTTTTTTTCAGTCATTTCCACATGTTTATTATCATATGAAACAATTTACTTATTCCATGTATCCCTAATTTTGTTAATCCTATTTATTATATCATGTCTGTCCTCTTGAAACTTGTTTTATTCTTTATTTCTATATTTATTCCCTTACAAGGATTTATATATCACCCTTTTTCTTAGGTATTTTTTCAAGGATATCCCATGAAATTTTATAAGATCTTTGAGATTTAGAATCAAAATTTGGGGTTTTAAATAAAGGTAATTTTTTTATTTTTAAGATGATGTATTTATGTATCTAATATTCCAAATAAGTTATACCTCTTGGTACTCAGTGTGTATTTTGAGTAAATTTAAATGAATAATTATAAAATATAGTGTTTTTATGTCTTAGGTCGCTTGCATTAAAGGAATGTATAATTATTTTTAGAGAATAAGCTGATCGAACCATAGTCAAAATCCTAAGGAGAAGTATAAGAGATAATCCAAAGTGTCGAATAAAATCATAAAGTTTTGGTAAAGTATAGGTTGTATGGTTTTCATTAAAATTACATCCCTATTAGGATACTAATAAGCACATTCAATCTCTAACATAGTATTTCCTAGATGTAAAAATTATAAAGATGAAATGATGGGTATTAAGTAAGACAAGACCCAGTGCACTAAAAAGAGGCTTAACTGCACACCTAGATAGACACTCTGGGGGGATATGATTAAGTTATTTAAATATATATTTACAAATAATTATGAAGTATTTGATTATATTTTTTTTTTAACATAATTAGGTTAGAGAACCTAATAAAAAATGACCAATAATAACATATATTGAAAAAATATATATTCAAAAATTATATTCTACACATAATTTATAACATACTGTTATTATTTTCTAGTATTCCTTAACCCATCGTGTTTATCATTCTTTTTACGGTGTTCTTCTTGGGTTTTTTTGGTGAAATTTTTGAAATTTTGAATGTTTATGAGCTCTGAATGGTTGGCGCACAGTTTTCCCGAATGGTGTACCCTCTCAATGAAACTATGCAAACCCAAGCAATGAGGTTTTATAGATCTAGTGTACTGATTGAGAAAAAAAGTTCCCACTGAGTAGAAACTATGAACCTTATCAAAAATGAGTTCATGGTTAGGGTCTATATATTTTCTAATCGTATGGTTCATCCCATCTAATCACGCGTACAGGATTTAATTAATCCAAAAAATAATTTTAAAACCCATAAACCCTCGGTTTAAGTGAATGATTGGCTTGTATGACCCTATTGTGTTTTATTTATTCTTGGAGTCTCCCAATAGGTGAATTTTTCCCCTCTACACTCCTATATAAGAGAATCAAAGATAAGTGAATGATGTTCGATCTCTTCCCGGTAAGTTTAATCTTCCCATTATCATTCCCCCAATCTCTCTTCTATCCTCCATAGGGTTTAATAGATCAAGGTGTTATTAGAGGATCTAAGCCCCATTGTTTTAGATATTGAACTAGTTTTCATTCTCATATGTTCATTTTTTATGTTCTTAGTTGGAGTTTCATGATTAAGGACTTATGTTTCGAGATCCTGTGATCTGGGGGTAGGTGGTTCTACTTATGATGTCCATTTTGTTTTACCCTAAATTTCATCGTTTAAATTCAATTTATTTATTTAAATTTAAATTATTTTTCAACTAGTTTATTGAAATCCCAATTCCAGTGTATTAGGGATTTTTTTTGATTGGGTAAGAAATTGGGGGGAAAATCTGAATTCCAATGAATAAGAGTTTGTTTGTGAAAATGATAGAAAATTATGGGATTTAAATTATTTAATTTAAATTGTTACATTTATTTGATGAAGTTGATTTAAAATTTTCATTTTATAAAAGATGGATTGAAATGGTTTTGGTGGAACCCCATGGGTTTTATCATAGAAAAGACATATTTTGACTAAAACCTTCTTTTGGTTTTTAAATGTAAATTAGAATATTTAAAATGGAAATATGGGTTTAATTGTATTTTAAATAATTTTATAATAAATTACCCATCATTGAATGGTATCATATTGCATGAAAGCCTAGGTGGTTTGTGATTTATTTAGGACATCACTCTTATAGAATCCCAGACCTGAATTCCATTTAACTGTTCCCTGAGCCCGGTTGGCCACATGACCTCAAGTGTATCTCTGCCAACACCAATGGTTTATAACTAGAAGCGAGGTACAATGGTGTGTTTGTGGGGAGACTATTCCCTCATAGATCTATTATGAACAGCAGTGAAAAATATATATTAAATAGCAGAATCGTGATAATAAATAGACAGTAGTGGTATTAAGGGAATAAAAAACAATATAAATAAAAAATTAATGGAATATGAAAATAAATAATAGATATAATTATAATCCTGGAATGTCTTAATTTTATACAAAAATTTAAGTACATGAGATGCAGGGTTTCATGAATATACATCATTCTATACAAAACTACAAAAAAATTTAAAAATATTCTACACAACATCATGAGCATAGGATTGGTCTACTTCCCCAAAATCTCCATCTCAAATAGCAAAGAAAAGAAAGATCGAAAGTAGCACACTACCCTTTATCCATACCTACAAGAGTAAAGTCTAATCATATACCAATGGCACTTGAGGAGGTTTTGAGATAAAAATATCAGTAGACAAGCACCTACAGTGTCTAGACCTCTCCATTTCATACTATAAATAATAGAGGGTGTTCTAGACATAAAAATTCAGATCAATTAATTAATATATAATTAAATCTTGTTCAAGGTTCCTAAATATAAAACCATCCCATTCCACCCATTTCAACCTATTTCAGATGTCTTATTAAAGTTCTTGTGCAATCATAACATGTATACAAGAGATAATAGTAAACAAGGAAGCCCAAGAAAGGCATACCATTAAGCTTGTGCTTTATCTTGGGGTATAATTTATGTTTCATCATCCATGATTACTATTAATCAAGGTATAATTGCAATAAGTTCATAAGAGAGATCATAGTAACATTGAAGGATAAATCTCATATAACAAATAATCACACAATCTATCAAATCCAATGTTGAATCCAATCTCATCCAATTTGACCTAAAAATAATCCCACAGTTCACTATGATACATCCAATATAATTGAATATCATCGAGTCCATCCTAGGTGACCAATACGACGTCCCTAATATCACTCAAGGCATGGTAAACTCAGATTCCATCCAGGTATCTCCCATGGGGGACCGAGTATCACAAATGGCATAGCGTAGCAATCTTTCTGGTGACTCCATCCATGGTTTATCCCCTAGTGAACCAGTATCACTCAGGACTATACAAAACTTCCCTGGAAGACATTTCCTGTAAATCCAAAGATTCTCCCTCATCGTGTCGATTCATAACCAAAAGATCACAGCAAGTCCATCCATATATCCTTAATACAGAACCCATGTTCTCTTTGAGGCCATATCAAGTTAACCAAGTGGCCAAGGCACATTAAAAGTAAACCCAATATTTACAAGCACATTCCAACAAGGTATCATCTTAAAATCATATTCTTACCATTTTAATCAAGCTAAAATATTCAACACAACATCAATGGAAAAATTCATATGGCATAGAATAAAGAATTTAAAATAGATAAAGGAATGATCAAAAGTAATGTGATGCAAGGAATAGAATTTAAACAATGACTTGTCATCACTCACTTTTCATTATCACGGTCTAATAATATTACCAAGGACTCACATGTAATTCAATCCACTAAACAAGGCATGATAATTTTCATAATTAATATTTCATCAATGAAATTATAATCTCACAAGCTAACAAGCTTTCCGAACAATTCAATTAAAGTATTTAAACATGGAATAAGGAATTAGAATAGTGCACATGAGATAATCATAATAATTTGATTACAATAACACTAGGAAATGAATATTTCATTAATCATAAACATTAACACACTTGTATAAGCATTTAATACAAGGATAAAGGATTTCAATGTAAGGAATGGTATTCATGTAACTTAAAAGAGATATTTAGAATATAAGGCATATGGAATTTAAACATGGGTCAAACATTTAGAACTAAACATAATATTTCCAATAGGGATTTAATTCATGGTTCTTTTCTCATTCTAAAATAATTTTTCAATTTAAGGCATTAAACCAATGTGAACCCGCACTTAAAGCACAAGGAAATTTAGTATATTCAAGATGGCACACCAAAAGGGGTGGCCAAAGTCAAAGTGAACACCCTTTTGTGGGTATATCTACAATATAAGGTAGATATAAAACAAAAAACATTCAAATTAATTTAATATGTGATAACAAGATTTTCTAAAAGGGCTTGTCATACAGGAGGAAAACATAATACCAAAAAGAAATGAAATTGATTGGAAAAGAAGTATAAACCTGATTCAATACCCCATTTTGAGCTATTTATCCCTTTTTGATGTCTTTTTGTGTATTTAAAATGGTTTGGTAATGATTTGGAATGGTTGGAAGGGGTTTATAAAGGTTTGGAGGCTTTTTAAAGGATGCATTATTTGAGAAAGAATTGGTAAAATCGTGAAATTTCTCCAAGAAACCATGGAAGTCAGGATATTGGGCCTTTGCACAGCTGGTGTACCATTTTTCTAACCGTATGAGAAAACTGTGATAGTTACCTCTTGAGGTAGTAGTAGGTTCACATTTGGTGTATGGTTTGTCTAACAGTGCATGTTAACCTTGTGCAGTAATAGAAATGGGGTTTTTAAAAATGGGATCACATGGGATTTACCATAAATCACCCATTTTTCCTCCCATACAAACCAAACTCGGGATTCTTTCTTTTAGTGGGTTATAGGGGATCTCCCAAGAATTTTGGAAGTAATTTTAATGGTTTTAAAGGTTCTTTAAAGGCTATTATTCTCTCATAAGTCTCCACTCTTTGTGTTTTCTATGTTTCTCTTAGATCTAGTTCTCCCTCTATCTCAATTTTCTAGATCTACACCCATCACGTAAATATATAGGGTTATTTTTTCCTAAAATTATGAGGGTGTGGATTTTTTATGTTATAAAAAATTATCTAAGGTGATTTTTTGGAGTTTTAACCAGGATTTTTAGTGTGGTGGTGCATTGGTTGATTTGGAAAAAACCCAATGGTAGGTGGCCTCTTTATCGACTCTATTTTTCTATAACTAGAAGGATTAATTTCAAATTAATTTGTTTTTCTTCAAATTTAATGTGATTGTGACACGTGAAGCTTGATGGAAACCCATTTTATGACGATTTTTGGATTTGGGGGGAAATGGGTTATTGTTGTGGAATGTTTTTTATTGTTGGATTTTAAAATGGTCATTTTAAAATCTGTGGTATGGTGATTTATGGAAAATGGTTTTTGAAAATTGGGTTTCAATGTAAATGATGTAATATTGAAGTATTCTTATGAATGAATGATTTATTAATAGTGTTTTTAATTAAAGGGTAATTTTTTGAATTGGTTTGGCATATTATGTAGAAATGTTTTTTGGAATAATTAGTTAATTTGATTTTGGAAATTGTGTGGTGATATGGTTTTAGAAAATATTTATTTTTATGATTGTTGGATTATGTGTAATAAGCATGGGTTAGATGGGATAAATAGTGGGTGTGAATAACCACTATCAAGGATTTAAATGTGGGTGTGAAGTACCACTAAAAAAAAGGGGACAGGGTGGGATGTGAAGATTTGTCTTCAATGGTAACACTGAGCTCGGTTGTGTGTGTGGAACTTGGGCACATGGTTGGGATATGTATGCAGAAATTCTAGTTAGAATGGGTTTGATATTGTTAAAGGGGATTTGGGTTAATGACATGTTGTTTACATTGGTTTGTTACTTTACTTGGGATTATTTTTATTTGGGTGACTTTCCTTAATTAAAGATGTGTTTGGAATGGTGTTAATTATTGAACTATTTTAATAGATTTATATAATTATTTTATATAAACTATTTTAACTTTTTTTATCCTAGTGGCATGTGTAGGGATGTCATTTGGGGGAAAATATTGGGTATTTTTACTCACCCCCTACTTTGTCACTTTGGTGCTTTTAGACATGTCGTATTTTGAGACATGGGAAAAGGTCGGGCATCTCATTCTTATTTTAGCACCTTGTGATTCTATGGTGTTCTTGTGGTGCTTGGGGCTTGGACCTTAGTGTGTAGTTGCAGAGTTGTATCATAGCTTCTATTCTGTTTGTTGTTTATTATTCATATTGGTACTCTAATTATGGATTATGGTAGTTTAGTTGTTTTGGTCCATTGATATTGATGAATTGTAAAACATTTTTCACATTCATCATGTACTTATTATGGTATTGGCATGTTTAATTGAGTGTTTTCATTTCAAGGGGAAATCATCCCCCATCATTCATGAATCCCTTAAAATTTATTTTTATCTTTTGATACATAGGGGATATCACCTAAGGTCGGGTAGCACCTCTACATCAACACAATCCAATGAGTAGGGGAGGGACATTACTCCCTATGTCATAGTCATAGTACTTCACATATTCAGTAAAAATCTTTGATTCAATCAAAAACATAATAAATATTAATATTTAACAAAACCCTTAAACAGTGAAAAAGTATGTTGCACCAAAATTGCACAACTGATGATGGAGAAACCAAAATATTAAGGTGTGTGGATGATATAGCTTACTGAGATGATTCTATAGCTTCTGATGGCGAAGGAATTTCTGTTCAATATTAACATGTTGAAGCTAGGATTGGGATTGGTCAAGAGTGAAGCTGATTGAATCCACCTCCTTTTCGAGCTCCTACAAATGGGCTTCATACGAGGCAAGTCTACTAGATAAGGCTATCGCTTCCTTCGTCTGAGTAAATTGGATTTTTTAAAGCCCTATATTTATACTAATAATTTGTTCACTATTCAACGGCTATATTAGCAACGGTCAAAGTTATTAATGGTATTTTAAAAATACAAAATCATAAAAACAAATAGGTGCATATGTTATATAATCATTTTATATAATAATACATTTAATTATATCAAGAGTAAATTCCATTTATAAAAGTTTGGAAGATTACAATCATCCCCCCTTAAGAAATTCCACCCTCAAAATATCCATTTCCCATGATAAAATAGATGTTGGAAACTCTGCTTCATCACTTCCTCCAATTCTCATGTCACTTATTCAATCTTGTGGTTTCTCCACAACACCTTGACGAGGGGCATTGTCTTATTTCGTAGAAATTTTTCTCTATGATCTAAGATATTCACTGGTTTCTCCTCGTAAGAAAGATCATCCTCTAACTATACTAACTCTGAAGAGAGTACATGTGAAGGGTATGTTCTATACTTCCTTAAGAGGGATACATGGAAGACATCATTTACTTTATCCATGGTGGGTGGAAGTGCTAGTCGATAGGACAAAGCACCGACATGATCAAGAATCCAAAAGGGTCTGATGTACCTAGGACTTAACTTCTGTTTCTTTCCAAACATCATGACCCTCTTCCATGGAGATATGCATAGGAATACAACATCTTCATCTTTGAACTCAAGGTCTCATCGATGGTTATATGCATAGCTCTTCTATGGACTTTAGGCTTCCTTGATATGCTACTAAATGGTTTTCACCTTATCCACCATTTCATCGACAATTTCAGGTCCTAGAAACTTATTCTCACCAACTTCATCCCAACAGGTTGGTGTTATAAACCTTATCCCATAAAGGGCTTCATATGGTTTCATTCAGATGCTCGAGTGGAAATCGTTATTTTAGGAGAATTCAACCGGTGGAAGATGTTGGTCCCATACTCCTTTGAAGTCCATAGAACATGATCTTAACATATCTTCTAGTTTCTTAATAGTTTTCTAAGATTTTACATTAGTTTGGGGATAATAGATCGTGTTGAAGTTCAATTCATTGCTGAGAGGATGTTGGAGACTTTTCCAGAACATTGAGGTGAATCTAGGATCACAATCGGATATAATAGATAGTGGTACTCCATGCAGCCTCACCACATCTTTGATGTAAATCCATGCAATTTGATCCAATGAGAATTACTCTCGAATCGCGATAAAGCGAGCTTTCTTCATAAGACGATCCACAATTACGCATATAGCATTGTTTCCTCTAGATTTCCTTGGAAGTCCAGTAACAAAGTACATGGTAATGTTTTCCCTCTTCCATGTTGGTATGGGTAGTGGTTACATCATCCCCTTAGACATTTTCCTCTCAGTCTTCACTTGCTGACATACCAGGCACATTGATGTATATTCTGCAATCTCCCTTTTCATATTGACCCACCAAAGGTTTTATCGAAGATCTCGATACATCTTTGTGATCCCTGGGTGAATAGAGAAGGTTGAGCTACACACATCATCCAGAATCTCCTTCTTTATCTTTGGATCGGATGTTACACATAATCATGACCCAAATCTCATAATTTCATCCTTTTTAAACACGAACTCTAAGTATTTCCCATTTATGATACCTTCCACCATTCTCATAATTTCCACATCCTTTCTTTGATAATCCTTTATCTTCTCCATGAAGGACAGTTGAGAAATCATTTGAGAATAGATTGATGATGTTCCTACATGAATTATTCTCATGTCTATCCTATGAAAATCTAAGAAGATTGGATCCTTTTCAATTATCATCATTGATAAAGATGTAGGATCCTTTCTACTTAGAGCATCTGCTAGCTTTTTTGCCTTACCGGGATGGTAGTGGATTGAGAATTTATCATACTTGATGATTTCTATCCATCTTCTTTGGCTCATATTAATCTCTTTTGTGTGAATATATAATTGAGGATCTTATGGTCTGTATATATCTCACACTTCTCCCCATAGAGATAATGCATCCAGATTTTCAATGAAAATATCACAGGTGCTAACTCCAGATCATGTGTGGGATAGTTTTTCTCATGGATTTTTAGCTGCCTTATGGCATAGGCTATCACTTTATCATTTTGCATCAACACACAACTCAGGACCTTCTTCTAAGCATATCTAAATACCACAAAAATTTCTCCACTCGTGGGTAATGTGAGCACGTGTGCAGTGATAAGCCTCCTTTTCAACTCCGTGAAACTCTCTTCGCATTCATCACTCCAAAAAACATTACTCCCTTTCAAGTAATCTTGAAAAGAGGGTTGGAAAATTGTATGAAGTTTCCCACAAATCAATGATAATATCCAGGTAACCCCAAGAAGCTACAGATATCTGTTACCGATTTTGGCCTCACTTATCTCTTAATTACAGTTGTCTTGGAGGGATCCACAGATTTCCCATTATTTTGATGATATGGCACAATAATGAGACATACTTCAACCATAACTCACACTTACTATACTTTGCATAGAGCTTCTCCTTTTGCAAGGTCTCTAGTATAGTTCTTAGATTCTTCTCATGATCCTTCTTGGTTATGGAGTATATTATAATATTATCTATAAAGACTACCGCAGATTTTTCAAGTTAATCTCTAAAGACTCTATTCATCAAGTCCATCAACATTGATGGATCATTAGTGAGTCCTAAAGGAATTAATATGAATTCATAGTACCTGTATCTTGTACGAAATGCATTCTTGGGGATATATTCCTTCTTCACCCTTACTTGATAATATCCTGACCACAAATCAACCTTGGAAAGTATAGTTCTCTACGTAGCTGATCGAACAAGTCATCAATTCGTGGAAGAGGATACTTGTTCTTGATTGTGATTTTGTTGATCTCACGATAATCAATGCAATGGTGCATTGACCCATCCTTATTCTTTATGAAGAAAACTAGTATACCCCATGGTGAAGCACTTGGGCATATAAACCCTTTATTCAGATTCTCCTGTAGTTTTTTCTTCAACTCCTCAAGCTCCACAACATCCATTTTATAAGGAGTTTTGGATATTAGAAATTCCCCAGGTATAAGATCAATTGAGAATTCAACATCTCTTCTAGGAGTAAGACTAGGCAATTCCTTGGGTAATACTTCAGCAAATTCCCTCACAGTAGGCATGTCTTCAATGATGGTTACTTCCTTAGACTCAATCATCTGAGTAAGATACACATGCTCATAGGGCAATAATATCCATGCTTGAGATGATGGTGCTGAATAAGATTCATCTTCCTCCTTTTACTTGTATAGAATCAGGGGTCGATTCTCCATATGGAGAGTGATTTCTCTCTCATGGAAATTTATGTTGGCTTTATATAAGGAAAGAAAATCCATTCCAAGAATTTCATCAAATTTCACCAGAGGGAGTATTATGAGGTTCTCCACGAAGTTCAATCCACTAATTATGATAGGGGAAGAGTTATATTCATAAGATAATGATTTCCCCATTTTTCGTACTCACCGACATCATCACTTCCATGATTTGTGGTGGCGTTGGGAATGTTCTACCAAACATTTGGTATATAAAATAATGCATGGAACCAGAATAAAAAAATATGTTCATTATTCTTGAAAGAATAACTAGCATACCTGTCACCACTTCATTTTCGGGGTTCACATCAGTGGTAGTGATGGTAAAATATCACCCTTGCTGCCTTGGAGGTTATTGCTTGCCTCCAAAACCCATGGAAAATGGAACAGATTTTCAAGGTGCCCTGGTTGATTGCAGTTGAAGTAATGAACAATGCATTGAGAGTCAAATGGATCGTTCCTCTCCTTTGTCACAGTCACAGGTTTTTCTAGTCATTAGTTAACATATAGGTGACCTTTTCTTCCACACTTAAAGCATTTACTCATCCCCTTCAGGCAATTTCTAGGGTTCTTTTTTCCACACCTTTGGCAAGTGGGGTGCTGGATTTTCTTAGCAACTTTGGATTTATAAATCGAACTACTAGAAATGAAGTCCACCTTATGCTTCTTATCCCAATGATACCCCTGATATTCTTCAATATCTATTTCGACCTTGAGGGTACATTGTAAAATTTCCTCATAGTTTTTGAAGTCACATATCGCCAGTGCTTTTCACAAGCTAGGTTTCAGCCCACCAATGAAGCGGTCAACCTTGCATTCGGGGGTAATGAAAAATCCTGAGTCATATCATGCAAGCCTTGTGAAGTTTTCGTCATACCCTCGGATGGATTCATCATTTTTTTCTTGAGGGAAAGGAATTCCATTTCCATCTTAAGTCAGAGGGTGTGAGGAAAATATTTATCGAAAAACATTTTCTGAAAATCCTTTCATTCCAACACCTCAATCTCCTACCCAAGATTTGTATTTTTATCAATTCCCACCATTGATCAGATTCACCCTATATATGATAAGCATCTAGAAGAACCTTCTCTTGTTTAGAACATTAAAGGATGGAGAAGATTTTTTCATTGGATTTGATCCATTTTTCGGTGATTGAGGGGTCGGATGATCCATTAAAAGTAGGAGGCATTTGTCTCATGATGCTCTCGATAGGGAATTGTTCTTTATTAGGGGGGTTGAATGTTCTTCTTAACCCATGTTTCTATTCAAATCATGAGTTAACTGAGAGAGTTCCATGAAATATTTTGTGATTCCTACCCCCATTAGATTGGGAATCTCATTAGGATAGTCGTCACATTGGTCTTCGCATCGGTTTTTAGCCTGATTTCTCCTATTACCACCCATTGGCTGGAATAAAAGGAATGTTAGGGGTAACACATAAAGGAAGATCCAAGGAAACAAATATGACCTATAAATAACTTTTATTTACTTAACTTATAATTCTATAGGCTTCAATCTATGTAATCCATGATCTACTTTCTAACATTTATTCTTAGGGGAATGCTTTTTAATTCCCGTAATAATGGTTTATACTAATCTTGTGAATTTACCAAATAATATCTCTTAGGAGTTTCGTAACCAAGAGCTGAACAATGCCCTTTGTTGTGTACCAGTATACCCCGAATCAAGCCCAAAACTCCTTGTTAGAATTTTCACTCTTAGGTACATCTGTGCAAGATCCACCTCTACCTGCTCATATCCAGACAGGGATGTATTTTCTTCATAAACCAATTACTCAATAGTCACAAAAACATAGGGATGTTTTTATTATACTTAGTATTATCCCTAATTATTTCACTAGTGTTTTCTAATCCTAATTCCAAGAATAACTAAACTTGTCCTATGATACCAACTATGACAACCCTACTTTTTATTACACACTTAAAATAAATTATTACATAAAGACTTTACTTGATACAACATAGAAGATCGATAGGTCTAGTGTCTTTGGGTCTTAGGAACATTACATAACAACATAAAACATAAAATGAAACATCTTATTGAAAACTTCCTTTACATGACCACTACATTCCCTCATACTTATCATTGCATGGGATAACCTGAGGATATGCATAAGAAAAGGGTGAGCTAAGAATGTCTATAAAGGAGTAAAAAAGGGAATAACATAAAGAATACAATACATGTTAGGAAATAGACATATCAATGGATCATAAAGAAACATGAAAATAAAGTCATGATATAGCATGATTATCATAACATGGAAATGTGGCAATAACACTTAACATGGAATTAACAAGAGCCAAGGCCTATTGCACATGAAGCATGAGTTACCCTCATTGCACCTAAATTAGCATGAGTAAATCATCATTGCAATGGAATTAGAATGATAAAATCCTCATTGAATTTGAATTAGTATGATTAAATCCTCATTGCACTTGATGTATCATGATACTAATCTTTACGCAATGCATTAGAGCGCTATCAGGGCACACCCTTCTTAAACCTTTCATTTCATGCATAAGTTTGCTGCATGGATCATAAAACATATAATCATTCTATATCAACATTTTTTCCACGATAAAGTAATGTGTAATAAATAAATTAAACTCTTTAAACAATAATTAAATGTTAATAAATGTGAATACCCTTGATAGATAAATGGGAATGGTATTCACTACACAATGACTTTGACTTTGAAAATCATGGTGCAATTTCGGCAGCATAACGGCGTGACAAAATAATTAATACAAATAGATGATGAGAGGGAATTGTGTGTCTCATAATATTTACATAAAATGGACTTTAAGGGAGTCATATATATACATGTACCAACATGATTAATGGAATTTTATATTCATAATACAAAAGAATTGGTTGAATGTAAATGAGGAGAGAGAAATTCCTTACGGAATTTTGGCATGGTAACGGGTGTACATGGGAGGCATTAATGAAAGAGATAGGGGTCTCTCGTCATTCAAACATAAAGATGAAATTATGGGGGATATGAAAAATCATACCCCCGACATTTACAATTGAAAATAAAAGGGAATAACAATATTAAGAAACTTGGATAAAATGAGAAAGGAAGGAATCCCAAAGGATTCAGAGAGGCTTGAGAGAGGATTCTTGACAGCTTGGGGTGCCTTGGAAGGATTCTAGAGAGGCGAGGGTAGAGTTTGTATGAACTAAAAAGTATTTTAGTGAAGAGGAAGTGGGTGATTTGGTGGGTTTATATAGGAAAAGGATAGGGAATTCTTTATTATTTAGGTTTGGGTCACCACACATTAAACTAATCCAAAACACAAACCATACCACGGTTTTTTCCCAAGGTTTTCTCCAAATTGGATTGGAAAAAAATATTTTATAAGGCCAATGGCCAGACTTCTTAAAATAATAGGGTTGCTTATGTGGAGGTGTGTTACACCCTAAAGGAAAACAATTTAAAAATCTAAAATGTTTTATATGTCTTGGAGGGTCCATTAATGCTTTCTAAAATAAATCAAACAAAAATAAAATCACATTATTTTAATGGTAAAACATATATTGGTAGAACATAATGTTTACAATATTTTATTACATCACTATTAGGTCATTACGATGTCATAAAACACATTATATAATTAAACGGTATGTAATTTTTACCCAAAAATTCAATTGTCTCGTGAAATTATGAAAAATTCGCCATTGGATAACTTTGACTTCCATATTCCAAAAATAATATTCATCTTATTTTAATATTTTTATAAATATTTAAATTTTTACTTTTAATATAAAATTTTACATTTATTGAAAAATCCTGGGTTTTTACAAAAACAGCTTTCAAACCTTAATAAAAATTACAATTGCATTCTTAAAATTATATGATCATTTAAATTTAATAAAAACTAATTTAATATTATTATTATTATTTTATTAAAATGTTATTTAATTGAAAAAACCATTAATTCATCAAATTATATTTCTTAGTTTAATATTAGTTAAAAATACTATTTGTTCTTTAAAAACTATTTACAATGTAACAATAATAAAATGAATGTATATTCTTTATTATATACAAAAACAATGCACACAATTATAGTGTTAAGGTATTGTTTCATAACCTCTTATAACACCTTCATAAGGCCAAGGGGTAAGGTGTGCGATGGTGACAGACTCTTGGGGTGGCTCAGATAACATCGCTCGGGTGGTAATCTCTATCAACTACCACTTCTCTCGTAGGAAGTTCCATTCAAGCTTAACATGTTGAAGCTCAGCTTGGGCTTGGTCAAGAGTGAAGCCCGATGACACCACCTATTTTATGATCTTCTACAAATGGGATTCGTATGGGGAAAGTCTACTGGATGAGGCCATCGCTTCCTTTGTCTGAGTAAATTGGATTTGATAAAGCCTTATATTTATATTAATCATGTGATCATTGTTCAACGACAATATAAGTAGTGGTCACAATTCATAACAGTATTTTAAAAATCAAAAACCATAAAACCAAATAGGTTCATATGTTATATAAACATTTTACATAATAATACATTTAATTAGATCAATAGGAATTTCCATTAATAAAAGGTTGTGTCATTACAGTGCACGGTTTGACTAACAAGGCACAAAACATGCATTTTCCCACTTTAAAAAAACTACAACATTGTGCATGGTCATATGCCATGGGTCATAAGGCCTCAGAAAAACCATGCAACTCAGCCATTTTCCCCCCTTTTCAGTTCTTCTGGATTCAAATGATCTTTTAATTCCCCTTGAGACATCCTTTAACCTCCTAGGCTTAAAACTAATGGCCAATTCAAGGATTTAAACCAAAAATTTAATGGTATGTACCTTTGGATAAACCCAAAACTTGAAAACCTCCCCTCATTGAAATAAATGATCCCATAGTATCCCTTTAGAGGGTGTTATAACATCTTCTGGGAAAATCTCTGACCATTGAGCATGTACATCAGCTTCCCACTGATAGGACTCTTCTAGAACACATCTGTGCTACCATAGAACCTGGACCAACAGAATTGGCCTACCTAAAATAAACTTTATTCTATGATCAATGATAAAAATAGGATTCTTCTCAAAGGGCTCATAAACCTCCAGTTCGATATCATAGGGATCATATGAATGAGATGAGTCTAGAAGATACTGTTGAAGCTGAGATATGTGGAATACATCCTGTATGGAATTGTACCTATGAGGTAAGATCAACTGATATACAACCGTACTAACTCTATCCACTACCTCAAATGGATTGACATACTGAGGTGATAACTTTTCCTTCCTATTGATTCATTTATGACCCATCCTAGGCGATACATGAAGAAAGACCCAATATACCACCTCGAACTCCAAAGTTCTACGATGATGATCGGTATTAAAATTATACATGGACTGAGCTATTTCCATATGATTCTAAATCAGTTAAACTTTCCATAAAGACTCTTTAATGAGATAAGTACCCTGTAGAGCTTCCTCTATAGCCTCATGCCTTCATAAAGGTGAACAGAAAGGTCTACCATAGAGAGCCTCATACAAATCCATCTGAATATTTCTTGAAATATGTTATTATAGGAAAAGTCATCTAAAGTAATATGATTCTCCTAAGAACCTCTAGAATTAAAGATAAATTCTTATAGAATATCCTTTAACACCTGAATTGTCTACTTGGACGTCCCATCAATGTGATGGTGATATGTAGTAGTCAATAAAACCTATGAACTGAGTTCCTTCTACCACCCTTTCCAGAACTGTGATGTGACCCTAGATTCTCAGTTCGAAATGATAGAATGGGGTACACCATGTAGTTGCACTATCTCTCAGATGTATAGCCATCCTAACTCTTCAATATATAAGGAATACAAGATATTTAAGAATTTTGTGACTATGGTAAACCTATCGAGGACCGCCCATATTACATCACTACCTCGAGGGGATCTTGGAAAACCTATCATGAAATCCATAGTGAAGTCATTCCATTTCCACTTAGGAATAGATTCATGTTTTAGAATACCAGTAGGTTTCTGGTGTTCAACCTTCAACTGCTGATAGGTGAAGCACTGAGTGATTAATCCTTCTATATGCCTCTTCAAACGTAGACACATGTACTGACAATGCATGTCTTGTTATATCTTGGTAAGAACATGATTAAATTACCAAATAAAGGCATGAGATTCCGTCATCATCTCATCCTATATATATAACAGAACCCATACATGTCCACGGTAGATAAGGGGATCATTTCCATCAACAAACCAACTAGAAGGTCAGTTCTCTACTGTGATGCTCTCCCTCCAAATGAGTCCCTCTATGTTAGAAATATTTTGTATTTGGACTAACTCAAGAAGAGATTATGTCACTCCCTTAGCTATTAAAACTTGTTTCACTGCTATTTTTTATCCTCTTAATATAACTCAGAAAACATATCGATTATCATCCACTCACTCATGTCCACCTTGATGGATTATGTTTGTATTTTCTATCTCAAAGATTCAAACATGGAAATTTCCCTTACCAAGTGTGTAAGAAAGCACAAAGTCGAAGGATTTTTGGTATTCCAACAAAATATGATGCCTTAGATTCAAATTTCACTTTGTGACATATATTTTAATATTTTATTATCTCTGTATCCATTGAATCTCTCTTCCAATAGATTGTTCCTCTAATTGCGCAAAGAATGCACTATGGAAACTAGCTTGATGTCATTCATAGGATATTTTCTCTCATGAGGCCTCAATTGGAGAGATCCATATAACCCAAATTGATCACCATGCATCAGAACTGCACCCATTTCGATTCATGAAGAATCACAATAGACTTAATAACTTCTTCCTAGGGTGGGGATAATAATAATTGTAGATGATGTGTGTCTCCCTTTGAACTCCTTAAAAAGACTTATCCCAATATTTAGACCACATTAACTACACACCCTTCATATTCAAGGCCATCAGAGGTACTTCTAAGTGTGATATGTCCTAAATGAACCACCTATAATAACCATCAAGCCCCATGATGTTTTTATATCAAACATATTCTTAGGATTCTCCCATGAAACCGTGATGGTCACCTTCTCTAGGACAACTGATACTCCTGCCTAAGATATGATATAACTTAATAAGTGAACCTCCCTAATCCAAAATTGTAATTTAATGATCTTTTCATATTGTTGGTTTTATATCAGTGTACTTAGCACAGAATCAATTTAGGTTTCATGTTCAGGTATAGTGCGTGAATATACCGAGATGTCGTCTATGAAGACTACCATAAAGGAATCAAAATACTAGTGGAAAACCTTATTCATTAAATCTATGAATACTATTAGTACATTAGTTAGAACAAAAGACATAACCAAATACTCATAAAATTTGTACCTACTAAGGAATTCTATATGTTGTATTTCCAATGGTCTACCAAAACCAAATGATATCTTAGCCTCAAATTGATCTTATAAAAAATAATTTCCCCTTTAAGATAGTCGAAGAGGTCATCTATACGAGGTAAGGGATAATAGTTCTTCACTATGAGCTTGTTCAACCATAAATAATCCATTTAAAATTAGAGGGTACCATCCACCTTCTTGGTGAAAAGGACAGTTGATTCCCATGGTGATGTGATGGTTCTGATAAAACTTTTAGCCTCAATATCTTCATTCATCATTTTGAGTTCCTAAATCTATGTAGTTTTCATCTGATAAGATGTAATGAAAATTTGTTTCAGAACTGAAAATATCTCCATAGATAACTCAAAATCTATCATAGAATGCAAGATAGAGAAATATTTAGGGAAGAAGTTCTTGAAACAATCCATCACAGGAGGAAATTTTTCTAATTGAATTCATTATTCGCTAATAAATAGACTCACTAACTAATCTGTCACTCTTCCAAGCCTATAATGTTTGGATCTTGATCAATCTACCTAGATATCACATTCACCCTTGTGTATATACATGCTTACCTCAGGTGATTTGAAAGACCCCCATCGATGATATTATTCCACATGGGCATGATAAAGCATGAGCTCGTCCATACTAAGAATGTCGTTGAAGACGATCATATCAAGAATGAATAAATTCTAGAAGAAATGGTACCCACCTATCTTAAGAGGAACTCCTAACACGGGTGTATTTCCACTGTTCATACCCCAAATATAGTTTTGAGATATATAATACCACAAAATTACTAGATATCCAAACTAAGACTCTCAACACATGCAACAAATATGAAAGATTGTCCTTCACCTGTGTCAAAAATAAGGAACTAAACAAGAGGATATCAGAATAGTACCTCTAAATATAGATGTCCCGGGAAATTTCTCCTCTAGAACTGGATACACTACATACATATGTCCTGAACCTTAGCCAAAATATGCTTCCTGACTTTCCTGAGTAGATCCACTCTATCAACGCTGATGTTCTGAAGCCACACTACCTCATCCAAAACCATTATCACCTCATCATGATCAGCTAGTAGAAAAATAAATCCCTTATATACTGGGAGTTATGGATCCTTTACCTGGTAGAGGTGATGGTACAGATCTCCTAGCACTGGATACTAGAAGAAAATAATGACAGAATTGTTAAATATGACCCATCCGTCCACATGCTCAGCATTCCATCGGGTTCCTCATGCACTAGTTATTTTTATAATCTATCCCTTCACACTAGTGAATCACTATATATATTTTAGTATGTGTCACATGGATGGAACCATCCCCACATTCACCCACAAAATAAATCTTTCTACAGCAAGAAGAACCATCACCCAAACATGGAACAGATATTCCCCATCTCACATTTCTAGAATATATGAGATTCCACACTATAATTAAGGCCTAGTTCACTATCTATGTGATATTAGACAACTAAAATACATTAAATTGTGATCGAATAGCATGACCAAGCCAGTCCTCAAAATGAATTTTAGTTTTCAATTCATCACCAGTTAGGAATGGAGAAAAACACTGAATCTCAGTGAAATGAATAGAATACAGAAGCATTGACATATAGCCTTGTTTAAGATGCATGAACCACCTAACAAGATCCACTCTTAGAGTCTTCAAAAATAAATGATCATAGAAATCCATATGAAATTATTTCCAAACCATAGCTTGGTAACACTATGACTCGGAAAAAATGTCCAACCAACGATTTGAGTAATCATGGAACATATAGGTAGTGAGCTCAAAACTCTTCTCCGGAGGCATATCAAGACGATTGAAGATTAATATCATAACTTCAATCCATGAATATATAGTAAGAGTACCTCCGTCCCCCCCAATAAAGTGGTAGGATGTTGCTATTGAAAGTCCCATGTATGTTATTCCATAGTCGGGGAAAGCCTAAGAGAACCCTAAATAGACTGTATGAACCTGATAAAACTATACCTAAACTAATAATCAATAAATAGTTTTAGATCAGTAGGTAGTGACTAAGGAGGGACTATTGGAAATACTATGGGTGGATCAAGTCCCACCACATCTTGAGTGTGATCATCATGACTCTCTGACATTCATCACAAGGACATCACAATGTCATTACTCTACAATTTTCAAGTACTTACCTCAGATAGAAATTATAACATATAGGGAAGGCAATAAATAAAGTGATAAGAAAGGGTAGATGAATAGCCTCCCTGAAACATGATACAACAGGTAAGGAAATATATAAATAGGATAAGTTCATGGCCTACCTCTGAGGATAACACAAGAGAAAACCTCTCTAAGATCTTGGTATATATAAAAAGGTAAGACCTCAGAAGTATCACTAAGACAGGACCTATATCCCATGGCCAAGGTATAGACCATTTATTTTTAATAGTTGGGTTTCATTTAATTTATCCATGAATTTAATCCCCTTTTAATATATTTAATTATTTGGATCGTCATTCCAATTTATAAGGGTCCACAAACCTAATAAATTGAATTTGGGTGTCCACATAACACAATCCATATCATTCTCCTACAATTAAAGTTGGAAAAATTCAATATTTATAAGGAAACAGGCACTACAAAGCTTAACAGGACATGGCATAGTAGTAATCACTTAAAAATAGGTAGATTCATGCTGAATATAGATATGGAATTACATAATGAAAGAAATTTTAATTTCTTATAGTTCGTAGTATGATGCATTTAATGAAATTCCCTCATATCATTGAGCTGAAGTAATAGAAAAACATCATTGCAGTAATCACCAATACTGCTAGCATCACAACACAAGTGTTTCACCCAATGGTGAAGCCATATCAACCATCAATGGAATAATCAGTAACACAAATATCAACCTAGGTACTTTGGGATTCCCATGGACATGGGTTTTTTATTTCCAAGAAGAGCCTCAATTCCCAATTCTATTATCATAATCTTCTATCTAACTCAAATATTAAGAAAAATGAAAATTGACATATGATGCCACTTTGTATCATCATAGAACCAGATGCCACTTAACCATGCCCCAAGCTCGGTTAGCCACATGACCTCAAGTACATCTCCCCAAAATCTAGAGGCTATTGACTAAAAGTGAGGTCCTAGGGTGTGTCCTTCAAAATAATATTTCCTCCTATATCTAGTATGCATAGTGGTAAACAATATATATTAAATAGCAGAAGCATAAGAATAAACAAAAAGCTTCATAATTAATGCAATAAAAAATAAATATAACTAAAAAACTGGTGGAAGATGAAATCAATAATATATTTAAATATAATCATGGAATTTCGGGAGTTTATACAAAAAATGGAAGTTTAGGGGAAATATTGGTATAGGTATAACTTCATTCTATACAAAACTACAAAAGGTCCAAAAGTTGTTACACATCATCTCGATCACAGGCTCCATCCTCTACCCCCAAAGCATCATCCCAAACAGAAAAACAATAAAGTATCTGAAGCATCACACTTACCATTATCCATACTTATGATAATAATGTCTACTCAGGTACCAACGACACCCAAGTAGGGTATGAGATAAAAAGCCCCAGTAGTTCAGCACCCAATGTGTCTACAAAATTCTATTTCATGCGGAAAATAAGATATGATGTACAGGATATAAAAAATGAAGAGAAATTAATAAACACATAATTTCTTCATAGTTTGTGTTCCTAAATAGACATTCATCCAAAACCACCTGCTTCGGCCGATGTCAAAAGTATGAATAAATTACCTTTGCAAGCATAACATGTATACAATATCTAATAGAAAACAAGGCATCCTAAGATAGGTATACCCCAAGCTTGTGTTTTATCTTGGGGTTAAATTTTCATGTCATTGTCTAAGTGTACTTGTAAGAAATTTATAAGTACAATAACTACATAAGAATTCTCATAAAAATAATGAATGAATAATCTCTTATAACAAAAAATAACACAATCCATCAAATTAAAGGTGCAGTCCAAGCTCATCCAATGCGATATATAAACAATCCCGAGGTTTTTTATGGTATATCCAATAAAATCTAATACCATTGAGTCTATACTAGGTGACCCATATGACATCCCTAGTATCACTGGAGGCATGGATAAACTCAGATTTTATCCTGGTTATCTCACATAGGGAATCAAGTATCACCCATGGCATTGTGTACCCAACTTTCTAGTGGTTCCATCCATAGTTTCCCCCTAGGGAATCGGTATCACTTATGAGCATAATAAACCACCCAGTAATCCCTTCTCTGGTAATCCAGAGTATCACCTCTAGTGGGTGAAGTCATAACCAAATGAGCATAGAGAGTCCATCAAAGGATCCTTAATATAGAACTCATGTTCTCTCCTAGATCGTATTAAGTGAACCAAGTTTCAAAGTCATGTCACAAGGAAAACATTTATTTATAATCTCATGCCAACTTGGAATCATCTTAATATCACATTCTTACCATTTTAATCAAGCTATAAAATTCAATTCACTATCAATGGAAAAATTCATAAGGAAATGCACAATTCATTTAAAATAGAGCAAGGCATGAGCAATAGTATTTTTCCACAAGTCATAGCATCTATACAATTACATGTAATCATTCAAATTTCAATATCACAAGATAATAATATTACCAAGGCATCACATGTAATTCAAGACAATAAAAAAAGCATTAAAATTTATATAATTCACATGTCATCAATGACATTATAATCTTACAAGCTAATAAGATTCCCAAAAAAATGAAATTCATGTCTTTAAACAAGTCATAAGGCATTAGCATAGTTAACATGGGATAATCATAAGAATTTGAGGGTAGTACCACTAAAAAAGGCACATTTCATTAAGCATTAGCATTAACCCACTTTCATAATCATTTAAAATAATGCTTAAGGGTTTCTATATAAGGTAAGTTATTCATGTAACATGAAATGATAAATTTAGAATGTAAGTCATATGGAATTTACACATGGTACAAAAATTTACAACTAAACATAATCATTTTCAATAAGGTTTTAATTCATATTTCATTTCTCATTCTAAATACATTTGTCAATTTAAGTCATTAAACCAATGTGAAACCCCACTTAAAGTGGAGGGAAACTTAGTCCATCTAGTATGGAACACCCAAAAGGGTGGCCCAATTCAAAGAAAAAACCTTTGGGTGGTTTTCTCTACAAGATAAGGTCATAAATGACACAAAAAACATTCTAATAAATTTATATGTGGCAAAAAAAATCTTTACAAAAATGGTCTGGTAAGAGGCATGATGGCGTGATATCAGAAAGCGAAAAAATTAATTGGAAAAAGAGTAGACACTCTAACTCGTAATATCAGTACCCTACATATCTAGTAAAAATCCATTAATCAACCTAAAATTGAAGAAATTGAATGATTTAACAAAACCCCCAAAATAGTGGAAAAGTTCGTTGCACCAAAATCGCACAATGGATAATGGTAAAACTAAAGAATATAGGTCTATGGATGGTAGATACAAGTCCATAGCTTCCAACAGTAAATGAAATAAATGGGATTTGAGGGAGAAATATCAAAACCCCATAAGATATAGGAGGAGAACAGTTTACTCCATGTAGGAGAAGAAAATCAGATAGAGGGAGAGTGAAGAAGGAACTGTAGTTAAAACATTGATTAAGGAAGATTTTTTCATTTCACCCCCCTTACCCCCCCCCCCCCTTCACAATGCACAGATTGGCCACACGGTTTAGCCAAACTATGTGCCAATAGTGCACATGGTTTTTTGTCACTGGGCATACCACATGGGAAAGGCATACAGTTTGACAAACCATGTGCAAACTATGCATTTTCCCTCTTATGACCCAGAGTTTTCATAATTGAAATTCCTCTTGATCTAATTAAATGTATTATTATGTGAAATGTTTATATAAAATATTCACTTATTTAGTCTTATGATTTTGTTTTTTTAAAATACCATTATGAATTGTGACAGTTTCTAATATAGTAGTTAAACAGTGATCAGATGATTAATATAAATATAAGGCTTTAACAAATCCAATTTACATAGAAAAAGGAAGAGATGGCCTCTTCCATTAGACTTTCCCCATATGAATCCCATTTTTTGGAGGTCATAAAAGAGGTGACATAATTTGGCTTCACTCATGACCAAGACCAATCTGAGATTCATCATGTTAAGCTCAAACGGAACCACCTACGGGAGAAGTGTAAGTTGATAGAGATTACCACCCGAGCGATGTTTTCCAAGCCACCCCAAGAGTATGCCACCATCCCACACCTTACCCTTCGGTCTTATGTTGATGTTATATGGGGTTATGTAATAAGACATTAGCACTATCATTATATGAATTATTTTTGTATATTATAAAGAATATACATTAATTTTTTTATTATGACTTTGTAAATAGTTTTTAAAGCACAAATAGTATTTTTAGTTAATATTCAAATATGGAATATATTTTGATAAATTAATGGATTTTTGAAATAAATAATATTTTAAAAAAATATTATTATTAGTAAATTAATTTTTATTAATTATAAATGATCTTATAATTTTTGTGAATACAATTGTAGTTTTTATTACGGTTTGAAAGTTGTTTTTGTCAAAACCCATGAATTTTTGAAAAATGTCCGTTTTTATTTTAAAAGTAAAAATTCACATATTTAGAAAATTATTTGGATAAAAATAATATTATTTTTGGAATCAGGATGTGTAAATTATTCAACGTTGAATTTTCATTATTTTCTAAGATAGTCAAATTTTTGGGTAAAAATTAAATACCGTTTAAATATATAATGTGTTTTATAACATCATCATGACCCAATAGTAATGTAATAAAATACTATAAACTTTATTTTTATCTAATATATGTTTTCCCATTAAAATAATGTGATTTCATGTTTGTTTTATTTTTTTACAAAGCCTTATTGGATCCTCCAAGACTTATAAAACTTTTTAGCTTTTTAAATTGATTTCCTTGAGAGTGTGACTAACCTCCCCATAAGAAACCCTATTATTTTAAGAAGTTATGCCATTGGCCATATAAAATATTGTTTTCCAATCCCCTTTGGAAAAAACCATGGGCAAAAACAATGGTTTGGTTTGTCATTTTGATTAGTTTAATTTGTGGGGTCCCAAACCTAAATAATAAATAATTCCCACTTATTTTCTATATAAACTCACCCAAGATCCCACTTCCTCTTCACTAAAATCCTTTTGAGTTCATCCAACCTCTGTCCTAATCTCTCTAGAATCCTCCCAAGGTGCACCAACTTCCCAAGAATCCTCTCTCAAGATTCTCCCAATCCTTTCGTATCACACTTCCAAGTAAAGGATTCTTTCCTTTCTCATTTAATCCAAGTTTCTTAATATTTTTATGCCCTTTTATTTTCAATTTTAAAT
This sequence comes from Viscum album, assembly GCA_963277665.1. Classification (NCBI taxonomy): domain Eukaryota; kingdom Viridiplantae; phylum Streptophyta; class Magnoliopsida; order Santalales; family Viscaceae; genus Viscum; species Viscum album. The sequence continues at coordinate 779,863,834 of OY728132.1, forward strand.
GTTAGAGTATGGTTTCTCACCTCCCCCATAATTTCTATTTATATTTTAATTGATGATATACCTCATTCCCTCTCATTAATGCCTCATATGTACACCTGTTACCATGCCGAAATTCCGTAAAGAATTTCTCACTTCTCATTCACATTCAAGTAATTATTTTGTATTATGAATATAAATTCCATTACATTTATAGGAAAATGTATCTATATGACCCCCTTAATGTAAATTTCATGTACATATTATGATACACCCCTTTCTCTCTCATCAACATTTTTTATGAATTCTTATGTCACATCGTTATGTTGTCGAAGTTGCACCGTGATTTTTCTCAGGCTAAAGTCATTGTGTAGTAAATACCATGCCCATTTCTCTATCAAGGGTATTCACCTTTATGCACATTTACTTATTGATGAAATATTTTCATGTATTAATTCCACATTCTTTTACTATGGAATAAATTATGATGTTTAATGAATCTATGTTTAATGATCTTTTGTTACACTTATGCATGAAATGAAATGTTTAAGAAGGGTGAGCCCTGATAATGCTCTATTGCATTGGGTAAATATTAGTATCAAGATACGTCAAGTGAATGAGTATTTACTCATTATAATTAATGTTCAATTATGATTTGCTCATTAAAATTCAATTGTAATGAGGTTTTACTCATGCTCCATGTGCAATGAGCCTTGGCTCATGCTATTTCAATGTTAAGTGTTGTTTCCACATTTCCATGTTATGATAATCATGCTATATTATGCCATTATGTTCATAAAATTTTGGCTCCATTGATAAGCCTATTTCCTAACATGTATTTTATTCTTCATGATATTCCTTTTTCACTCCCTTATTGGGATTTATAGCTTATCCTTTTCACATGTATGTCATCAGGTTATCTCATGAAATTCTAAGTAATAGGGAATGTCGTGGTTAGGTAAAACATGTTTTCAATAAATATGTTGTGTGTTATATTTTTTAAGTTGTTATGTAATATTCCTATGACCCAAATACACTAGACCTCTCGACCTTCCATGTTGTATCAAGTGAAGAGTTTATGTAATAAATAATGATTAAGTGTGTAATAAAAAAGTTGCGTTATTAAAGTTGGTATCAAAGGATAGGTTTAGTTATTTTTGGGATTAGGATTAGAAAAACCTAGTGAAAGGCTTAGGTATAAGACTAAGTATAATAATAACTTCCCTAAATTTTGGTAAGTATTGAGTAAGTGATTTATCCAGAAAATACATCCTTGTATGGATATGATCAGGTAGAGGTAGCTCTGGCACAGATGTTCCTAAGAGTAAAAACACCTACAAGGAGTTTTGGGCTTGACTTTGGGTATCTTGGTAGAGGAAAAAGGGCCTTACTGCACTCTTGGTTATGACACTCTGAGTGGATATGCTTTGGTAGATTCACAAGCTTAGTATAAACCATTTTTAAGAGGAAAAATTCCCCAATAAATAAATGTACAGAAGTAGATCATGGATAACATAGATTAAAGCCTATAGATTCATAAGTTAAGGAAATAAAAGTAATTTATAAGTCATTCATTTTTTTATTTGGATTAAACTTTATGTATTACCCCTAACTTTCCTTTTATTCCAGCCAATGGCTGATAATAGGTGGGCTCGGGCTTACAAACGATGCAAAGACCATTATGAGGACTGTTATAATGAGATGCCCAATCTGATGGGAGCAGGAATCCAAAAATTTGTCACGATACTCTCTCAGTTAACTCAAGATTTGAATAATTATATGGTTCAAGGGGAAAATTAACCCCCCCCCCCTATGAAAGTACAAGTCTCTATCGAGTGCTTCATGAGACAAAGCACACCTACTTTTAATGGATCATCTGATCCCTCAATCGCAGAACAATGGATCAACTCCATTGAAAATATATTCTTCATCCTTCAATGTTCTGAACAAGATAAGGTTATTTTGGATGCTTGTCATATAGAGGGTGAAGCCAGTCAATGGTGAACATTGATAAAAAATATGAAACCTGAGGAGGAGATCGAGGTGTTGGAATGGAAGTATTTCCCAAAAATGTTTTTGGATAAATATTTTCCTCACACCCTCCAGCTTAAGATGGAAAGGAACTTCTTTTCCCTCATGAAAAAAAGCTGATGAATACATCAGAGCGTATGTGGAAAAATATAAAAGGCTTGTACGATACACCTCTATCTTTGTTGTTACCCTTGAATGCAAGGTTGATCGCTTCTTTGGTGACCTAAAACCTAGCCTATGAAAATCCTTTGTGATCCATGACTTCGACAGCTATGAGGAAATTTTCTGATGTGCCCTCAAGGCCGAAATGGATATCAGAGAATCTCAAGGGTATCATGGGGATAATAATCATAAGTTGGACTTAAATTATAGAAATCCGATGGATAAATCTAACAGTTCTAAGAAAATCTAGCACCCCACTTTCCAAAGGTGTGGAAAGAAGCACCCTAGAAATTTCATGAAAGGGGTGACGAAATGATTTAGGTGTGGAATAGAAGGGAACCTAGCCATTAATTCCCAACAATAAAAACCCACAACTGTAACAGATGAGATTAACCCTCTGTTCAAACCTCAATTCATTGTTTATTGCTTCAACTACAAAGAACCAGGGTATCATTCAAACCAGTTCCCTAAGCCAAGGGTTTTCTGATGAAACCAACAACCTCCAAGGCAACAAGGGTGATCTTTTTCCATCACTACCACTGAAGTGAACCCCATCATCAAGTGGTGAAAGGTACGCTATTTATTCATTCAAGAATACCGAATGTACTTTTTGATTCTAGTTCTAGACATTCTTTTTTATCCTGAAAGATTAGTTGAATAATCCCAACACCACCAAAAATCATGGAAGTGAAGATGTTGGTGATTATGAAAAATGTGGAAATCATTGAATCCCATGAATATAACTCCTCCCCTACCATAATTTTCAGATTGAACTTCCCATTGAACCTCTTCATACTCCCTCTGGTGAAATTTTATTCAATTATCAACATGGATTGGCTTTCCTCATATAGAGCCAACAAAAATTTACGTGAGAGGTAAATCACTCTCCATATTAAGAATCAACCCCCAATTATATATAAGTGCAAGGAGGAAGATGAATCTTCTTTAGAACCATCATCTCAAGCGTGGATATTATTATCATATGTGCACACGTATCTGGATCAGATGATTGAGTCTAAGGAACCAAACATCCTTAAAAGCATGCCTATTGTGAGGGAATTCACTAAATGGTCTTTCGAGGAATTACATGGTCTTCCTCCTAGAAGAGATTTTGAATTCTCAATTGACCTTATACCCAGGGCATTGAAAATATCCAAGACTCTGTATATAATGGTTGTTGTGTATCTTGAGGAACTAAAGAAACAACAATAAAAGAATCTAGATAAAGTTTTTATACACCCAAGTGCTTCACCATGGGGTGCACCAGTCCTATTTGTCAAGAAAAAGGATGGGTCAATGCGCCTTTGCATCGATTATCATGATCTTAGGAAAATCACAATAAAGAAAAAATATCCTCTACCACAAATTTATGACTTGTTTGATTGGATTTGTGGAGAAAAATACTTCTCCAAGTTAGATTTGAGGTCAGGATATTATCAAGTAAGTGTGAAAAAAGGAAGATATCACCAAGACTACTTTTAGTACATGATAGGGGCACTATTAATTCATATTAATCCATTTTGGACTCACTAATTCCCCTACATTATTCATGATCTTGATGAATATATTCTTTATAGATTACGTCTACAAATTTGTGGTAGTCATTATAGATGATATTCTAATATACTCTAAAACCAAGGAGGATCATGATGAGCATCTAAGAACTATACTACAGAGCTTGCAAAAGGAGAAGCTCTATGAAAAGTAAAGCATGTGTGAGTTCTGGTGGAAGGAGGTCTCATTCTTTGGTCATATCATCACTAGAAATGGGATATATCTAGATCCCTCCAAGACAATTTTAATTGAGGGATGGTCAAGGACAACATCGGTAACGGATATCTATAGCTTCTTGGAGTAAGCTGGATATTATTACTAATTTGTAATAAATTTCTATCGATTGTCCAACCCTCTTACCAAGATAACTCAGAAGGGAGTAAAGTTTTCGTAGAGTGATTAATGTGAAGGGAGCTTCAAGGACTTAAAAAGAGGCTTATCACTGCACCCGTGCTCACATTACCCAATAGTGGATAATTTATTTTGGAATTTAGTGATGCTTTGAAGAAGGTCATGGGTTGTGTGTTGATGCATAATGAGAAAGTGATAGCCTACACCTCAAGGCTGCTGAAAATCCATTAAGAAAAATATCCACGCATTATTTGGATATGGCAGTTGTGATCTTTGCATTGAAAATATGGAAGAATTATCTCTATGGGGATAAGTGTGAGATATATATTGATCACAAGAGCCTAAAATATATATTCACACAAAAAGAGCTTAATATTCACCAATGAAGATGGATAGAACTCATCAAGGATTATGACTGCTCAATCCACTACTATCCTGGTAAGGAAAACAAGGTGGAAGATGCTCAATGTATAAAGGATCCTACATATTTTTCAATGATGATAATTGAAAATGATCCAATATTCTTATATTTGTAGAGGATGGACATAGGAATCATTAAGGGAGGAACATCATCAATCCTTTCTCAAATTATTTCTCAATTGTCCCTCATGGAGAAAATAAAGAATGCTCAAAGAAATGATGTGGAAATTATAAAAAGGGTAGAAGATATAAAAAATGGTAAATCCTCAGAGTTCGTTGTTTACAAGGATGGAATTGTGAAATTTGGGTCATGATTATGTGTACCATCTGACCTAGAGATAAATAAGGAGCTTCTAAATGATTCACATAGCTCAAACTTATATTTTCACCCGAGAAGCACAAAGATGTATCGAGATCTCCGAGAAAAATTTTGGTGGGACAATATGAAAAATAATATTGATGAATATACATCAAACATCTTGGTATGTCATCAATTGAAGGGTGAGAGGCAAAAGTATAAGGGTATGATGCAACCACTTACCATATCAACATGGAAGTGGGGAAACATTACCATGGAATTTTTCACTGGAATTCCAAGGACATCCAAAGGAAAAAATGTTATATGGTTCATTGTAGATTGTCCTACGAAGACTCGATTCGATTGAACTTCCAATTGGATCAAATTGAATGGATTTACCTCAAAGAAGTGGTAAGGCTACATGGAGTACCACTATCTATTGAATCTGATCATGATCTGAGATTCACCTCGATGTTCTAGAAATTTCTCCAACATTCTCTAAGCACTGAATTGAACTTCAGTATGACTAATCATCTTCAAATTGATTACAATTCTGATCGAACTATTCTAAAATTGGAATATATGTTAAGATCATGTTATACGTACTTCAAACGAGGATGGGACCAACATCATCCACTTTTTGAATTATATTACAATAACAGTTTCCACTCAAGCATTAAAATGGCACCATATAAATACCTTTATGGGAAAAGGTGTATAACTCATGCATGTTGGGATGATGTTAGTGAGCCTAAGCTACTAGGACATGAAATAGTCGAATAAATGGTGGATAAGGTGAAAACCATTCAGTAACATATCAAGGTAGCCCACAAAGTCGACAGAAGAGTTATGTAGATAACTATCCAAGAGACCTTGAGTTAAAATTTGGAGATATGGTATTTATACACATATCCCCATGGAAGAAGGTCCTGAGGTTTGGAAAGAAAGGGAATTTAAGTCCTAGGTACATAGGCCCATTCGAGATTCTTGATCGTGTTAGGGTTATGGCCTATCTACTAGAACTTCCATCCACCATGGACAAAGAACATGATGTATTTCATGTATCCCTATTAAAGAAATACATACCAGACACTTCACATGTACTCTCTTCAGAGGAAGTAATGTTAGAGGATGATCTTTCTTACGAGGAGAAACCAGTAAAGATCTTAGATCATAGAGAAAAAGTTCTACGAAATAAGACAATTCCCCTCGTCGTGGTGTTTTGGAAAAACCAAAATTTTGAAGAAGCAACGTGGGAATCATAGGATGTGATGAATCATAGTTACCCATATCTGTTTTAGTGTGGGAAAAGGAAATTTCAAGGGTAAAATTTCTTAAATGGAAGACTATAACGACTCAAACTTTTGATAATGGAAATTACTCAAGATCTAACTAAATTAATTATTATGTGAAGTGGTTATATAACATATGCACTTATTTGGTCTTATGATTTTTTATTTTTAAAATACCATTAAGAATTGTGATTTTTGATAATATAGTAATTGAATCGTGATCACATGGTTAGTATAAATATAGGACTTTAACAAATCCAATTTACTCAGATAAAGGAAGTGATGGCCTCATCTAGTAGACTTACCCCATACAAAGCCCATTTTTTCAGAGCTTAGAAAGGATGTGTCATCATTAGTCTTCGCTATTGACCAAGACCAAGTCGAGTTTCAACATGTTAAGCTCAAACAGAACCACCTACAGGATAAGTGGAATTTGATAGAGATTACAACCCAAGCGATGTTATCCGAGCCACCCCAAGAGTCTGTCACCATCGCACACCTTTCCCTTCGGTATTATGTGGGTGTTATAAGGGGTTATGTAATAAGACATTATCACTATGATTATTTACATTTTTTATATAATAAATAATATACATTCATATTATTATTGTTACTTTGTAAATAGTTTTTAAAGCACAAATAGTATTTTTAGTAAATATTCAACTAAGGAATATATTTTGATAAATTAATGGATTTTTGAATTAAATAATATTTTAATAAATTATTATTAGTAGTAAATTACTTTATTTATGTATAAAGGATAATATAATTTTTATGAATACAATTGTAATTTTTATTAAGGTTTGAAAGATGTTTTTGACAAACACATGAATTTTAAATAAATGTCAGTTTTTATTTTAAAATTAAAAATTCACATATTTAGAAAATTATATGGATAAAATTAATATTATTTTTGTAATTAGGAAGTTGAAATTATCAACAGTGAATATTTCATAATTTTTTTGAGACAGTCGAATTTTTAGGAAAAATTAAATACAGTTGAAATATATAATGTGTTTTATAACATCATAATGACCCAATAGTATTATAATAAAACACTATAAACATTATGTATGGAAAATATATGTTTTACCATTAAATTAATGTGATTTTAGGTTCGTTTTATTTATTTTACAAAGCCTTAGTAGACACTCCAAGACTTATAAAACATTTGAGCTTTTTAAATTGATTTCATTAAGAGTGTGACTCACCTCCACAAAAGCAACCCTATTATTTTAAAAAGTTAGCCCATTGGCCTTATAAAATATTTTTTTCAACTACCTTTTGGAGAAAAAACATGGGCATAACCATGGGATAGTTTGTGGTTTTTATTAGTTTAATGTGTGGTGTCCCAAACCTAAATAATAAAGAATTTCTTCACCTTTCCTATATAAACCCACACAAGATCCCACTTCCTCTTCACTCAAAGCCTTTGGAGTTAATACAACCTCTGAAATTAACTCTCTAGAATCCTACCTATGTTCCTAAATCTCCCAATAATCCTCTCTCAAGCCTCTTCCTAGCCATTGTTATCACACTTCCAAGTAAGGGATTCCTTCCTTTCTCATTTTATCCAAGTTTCTTAATATTGTTATTCCCTTGTATTTTCAATTTAAAATGTTGGGGTATGGTTTCAAAACTCCAAAATAATTCCCTATTTATGTTTGAAATGATGATAGACATATTTATCTCTCATTAATTCCTCCCATGTACACCCATTACCATGCCAAAATTCTGTAAGTAATTTCTCTCTTCTCATTCACATTCAAGAAATGGTTTTGTATTATGAATCTAAATTCCATTAAATATTTTGGGACATATATCTATATGAACCCCTTAAACTCCATTTTATATACATATGATGAGACACCCCTTTCTATCTCATCAACCATTTTTATGAATTCTTATGTCATGCTGTTATGCTGCCAAAATTTCCCAGTGATTTTTCTCAGGCCAAAGTCATTATGTAGGGAATACCATGCCCATTTCTTTTTCAAGGGTATTCACCATTATGCACATTTACATAGTTATGTAAGAGTATCATATAGTAATTAGACATTACTTTACCATGGAATAAATTATGATCTTTAATGAATCTATGTTATATGATCTTGTGGCACACTTATGCATGAAATAAAATGTTTAAGAAGGGTGTGCCCTGATAGCGCTCCAATGCATTGGGTTAATATTAGTATCATGATATGTCAAGTAAAATGAGGATTTAATAATTCTAATTAATTATCAATGAGTATTTAATCATACTAATTCAAGTACAATGTGGGTTTACTCGTGCTCCATGTGCAATGACCCTTGGCTCATGCTAGTTTCAGGTTAAGTGTTGTTGCCACCTTTTCATGTTATGATAATCATGCTATATCACGACTATATGTTCATATTCTTTTGTTGTCCATTGATATGACTATTTCCTAAAATTTATTTTATTTTTCATGTTATTCTTTGTTTACTCCCTTAATATGCTTTATAGCTCACCCTTTTCACTTGTATTTCCTTAGGTTATCCCATGAAATTCTAAGTACGGGGGAATGCCATGGTTATGTAAAGGAAATTTTCAATAAAGATGTTGTGTGTTTTATTTTTTAATTTGTTATATAATGTTCCTAATCCCCAAATACACTAGACCTCTTGATCATTTATGTTGTATCAAGTTAAGATTTTATGTAATAAATCTTGTTTAAGTGTGTAATAAAAATCAAGCTTATAATATTCCCACTATCCAAAACCTACAACATGGTTTACAGTCATGCACCTTTGGTTTTATGGTTTCAGAAAAACCATGTGTCCCATCCTATTTTCTCCATTTTTGGTGCTCTAAGATTCAAACGAGCCCTGAAGGCCCCTGGGGCCTCCTTTGTCCTCCAAGGTTTCAAATTATGGGCCAATTCATGGATTTCAACCAAAAATTTAATGGTTTGTACCTTTGGATAAATCCATGGGGAAAGAAATGTATAAATGATCTACAACACTAAAAATACATATGTAGTAGGTTATATCTTTGATGGTATAGTGATATGTCCTCTTTTACCAGTGTATGAAAGATGTGTGCACACCCAATGTCATGATAACTATTTGAGTGTGATAGAGTACCAGAACGTGGAACTATCATACCATTTAAAATATGAACATTTTTCTCATTTTTATATATTTTAAATATATTCCATTGTTTTTTTGTAATCTTTTTTACACAATAATTCTGAATTTAAATAAATTGTAGTGTATAAAATGTTTATTAAGACATTTTTTATAGTATTTCCTTCATTTGAAATGTAAATCTTGATTTTTCTTAAATATTATTTTGACATTACATGCTTGTTTATTTAAATTTGAAATATTTATTTGGTTAATTATATTTGGAATCTTATTCTAGAATCTTTGGTGAGACCCTATTGGGATTTTAGCTCACACCCTACATGTTCCTTTGGATGTTTATAGACTGTCTTCTTCCATATTCAAGAAAGGGTAAAACGCTACTTGGAGGTGGATCTAGTTGTTGATACTTTGTCATATAAAGTTATTCCCACTAAGACATGTTTTGTTAAAATGTTTTCTGGTACTCTTTTTCTCGTGATGGGATATTTATATTTGTTTGAATTTTAGTGTAGTTATCCCTATAGAGTTTTACTTATATGCACACTGACTTGTTTTTATTTATTTCATTATTTTTGTGGAAAATTCATTCCCACCTTAATATTTTATGGTTTCAATTTCTATTCATAAACCCTTCAGAATTGAAAATACCATTCAGGATATCTCTGTTTGGGCTTGGTTTTTAGGTTACCAAGGTATTTGGGATGGTTCTTAACAATGTGGTATCAGAGGTGCATGTTTAAATCCTTCATTGATGTCAGTATGCAGCTGATTAATCTTTTCTTAAAATAATGGGTAGAGTATATTGAGTTTCTAGAAAACTCTCACCACAATGAGACTTATTTCATAGGGGGGTGGTATGGGAAAGATGTATTAAGGATTATTTTTAGTATTTTCCTTGATTTTACTTTGGATAGGTTGAAATCCAAAAAAAAATCGATATTTGAGGATTAATTTTCCATACTTATTTGTTTGAGTGTTAATATGATGTTTTCAATGTTTACCATTGATGTTGTGTGATATCATGCCTCTGAGAAGATTTTAGAATTAGATCTAAGAGGAAGCTTCTGATGAACCATAGTGAGTAAATCAACTTTTGGTCCCAATTCGAGTTTTGGTGATTATGCATACTTTACATGCTTTGGGATAGGCACCGCCACCAGTTCCCATTTAGGATCCATCTATGGAACCTCATAGGGATGTATTACATAATAATTCTATGGTGTTTATTCACTAGAATCCTCCAATGTTCAAAGGCTCAAATGATCCTGGAGAGACCGAGGAATGGAGGGTTTGGATTGATCATTTGTTTAAGTTCTTGGAGACACCCAGTGAAATAAAGTTGTAGTCTGTCACCTTTATACTGGAGGGACCATGTAGGATATGGTGGGATACTATGGTGATGGTGAATAATTATGATGGATTAGAGTGGAAATACTTCGTGTATATTTCTACTAACTAGTTATATCTAGATTTGATGGTGTTATCAAGGATATTAAGCTTTTCAAACTTAAGAAGGCTAACAAGACTATGACCGAGTATGAAAACTATTTTGTTGACCGAGTGCATTTTTCAACTAATATAGTATCTAATGAAAATAAGAAGACTCAACAACATGATATTGGATGTCAATATGATATTCATTCGCAGTTTTTTTTTTAAAAATATTCCTTCTTATACTAATTTGTTTCATAGAGTGTTGATGGTTGAAATGGACCTAGATGGTAAGTTAGGGTAGAAGGGAGTTTAATTTTATCCCATTGGCATTGTGAATTTCTCTAATGGAAAGAAAAATTGTGATGATTATTATAGTTTTTCTTGATATCATGGTATTTATAAACCACCTGCAGTGCCTAGTAGAGGCCCTTTTATTTTATACCAGTGTGGAAAGCCAAGGCACTAAAAGGGGTTTTGTATTGAGGCACCCAAGATATGGGGATCCTATAGATCTTCAAGTCACTTTCAGAAGTTCTTCGTTGTCATTTTCACTCTGCATAGTGGTATGAAATCATAAGTTCCTACTAAAACTATAAATAAATCATATGCTTCACAAACAAAGGGGATCCAGCCATAGGCATCAGGAACAAAGTTTCTTCACGTAGTGGAAAAGTCTTCATAGGAAGTAGATACGAGTCCAATGACTGTGAGAGGTATCATAACCATAGCTTCATCATTGTTGATAGTTTTATTTGATACTGTAGCAACACATTCATTAATTTAAATAGGTATTTTCAAACATCTAAATATTTCTATGGATATTTTACCTTATGTGATGGATAATACTACGGCCCTCATAATGAAGATAGAGTACGGTCTTCATAGTCCTGCTTGTGATTTCTCATTATCATATATCAAGATTTATTGGAGATTTTTGGTTCTCGATATGAAACCTCATTAAATCTTATTATGATGGATTGTCTCATTGCCAGCAAATACTGAATTTATTGTTATCTTTGACTGGTCTCCATCACTACACTTGATGGGGCGTGTCGTGTCTTCCAAGGATAATGTTACCCATAGTCAAGTAGAGTCATTCCTTCTTATCTAGAGTTGTGGAAAGTAATATCAATTTTTTCAATTGATCTAGAGTGAGAATATTTGAGTATTGATCTACCTCTAGTTTTCATCGAGTTTCTTAATGTTTTTTCTGGCTTCTCTAGTTTTTCACTGGTAATGGAGGTAGAGTTTTCTATCAATTTAGTTCATGGTACTCAACTGTTTTCTCTTCCTTTTTACTACATGGAACTGAATGAAATGAAATATTTTATGTCTCAGTTGGATAATATTTTATATAATGGATTTATATTCCCAATTATGTCATCTTTGGAGGATAAGGTTCTCTTTTCTAAGAAATCTCATGGTTCGATTTTCCATTATGATTGTTACCAAATATTCAATCAACTTACGGTAATGAAAAGGTATTTGTGGCCAAAAATTGATGATTTTCTTAACTATTTGAAAGGGTTTAAGTGGTTCCTGAAGATCCATATTCAATCTGATTATCATCTGTTAAGAATAAAAGAATCTAACATTTTAAAAACTATCTTTCAGAGCCGGTACATCCATTATGAGTAACTTGTCAGGCCATTTGGTTTAACCAATGCTTCTGTGTTCTCTATGTATTTAATGAACAAGATCTTTCATCAGTATCTTGATACTTTTTTGGTGAACTTTTTGAATGGAATCCTTATTTACTATAAGTCTTGGGTGGATAATGTTCATCATCTGAGGGAATTTTTTGAATGTCTAATAAATCACCAAATTTCTTCCAAGATTTAGAAATGTGATTTCTAAATTAATGAAGTGAAATTGTTGGGGAATGTGGTGTTAGAACATATTATTTCAGTTTATCCTGAAAACGTGATAGATGTTATGACATGGGGACAATCGCAAAATGTTTTCACGATTTTGGGCTTCTTAGGTTTAGCTGGGTATTATCACTAATTCATTAAGGAATTCTTAAAGATGGATTCTTCGATGAATAATATAACTCAAACGGGGGTAAATATTGCTTGGGATGAAAAATGTTAGAGTTATTTTGTTAAGATAAAACATATTTTGACTACTACACTATTTTTGACTCTTATAGAGGTTGTTTAGGGCTATTTGGTCTTCTATAATGCATCAAGTTTAGTTTTTATTATGTTCTCATATAGGGTGATCATGTTGCTTCGTATGGGTCTCTTCACCTTTGGCCATATGAGAAGAATTACCCGACCCATAACCTTGAAATCATAGCTATGATGTATGCGATTAAGTCTGGTTGGAACTACCATTTTTGAGATATTTTTATCATGCATTCCAACCACAGAATCTTGAGTTATATCATCCCTAAAAATATTTGAATCTCTACCATAATAATTGGGTGGAATACTTCAATATTTAAACATCAACATCACCTATACCCCTGGGAAAGGCAATATCATCACAGATGCTTTGAGAAGGAAATTTCTAACCTGGTCTATGAAAGAATCTTTATAAGAGTGTAACAAGATGGATATTTTTTCACAATTGCATATTGGATTCCAGGAATCAAGGGATGAGGTTTCCTTGGGTAATTTTCAGCTATCCTCCATTCTTCTCAAGTTAATTACTTGGGAATATCATCTTGATTATGAGTTCTATAGAGTTAGATACTCTCTTTATGGTGTGGAGACTATACCTGATAGGTCATTATTTACTAATGGAATTCTATACTATCATGATCACTTAGTTGTTCCATCATAGGTAAAGAAAGATGTGAGGGGGATTTCATTAATTCCCAGGGGGCAAAGCACCGAGGAACCAAAAAGATTCTCTATGACATGCAGTGGCAATTATGGTGTCTAAATATGGGATGATGAATTGATGGGTTTTTTTCTAATTGTCATACATGTCAACAGGTCAAGTTCGAGCACCAGAAACCTTCATGTTTGCTTCAGCCAGTTCTAGTTCCAACATGGAAGTGGAATGAGATCTCTGTTGACATTGTGGTTGGGTTTCCATGTACCCCAAGAAATAATAATTTAATATGGGAAATGATCTACAAGATAACTAAATCGGATCACTTTATACACATTCGTGATACATCCAATGTTGAATAGTTGGGTAATATCTATGTGAAAGAGATTTTTAGTTTGCACAGAGTTCTATCTTTTATAATCTCTGATAAGGATCCTTGGTTAACTTTTATCTTTTGAATAGGACTTCATGAGGCACTGGGATTTTAGGTCCATTTATCATGGCATACTATCCACAATCTTCTGGATAGATAGAAAGAGATGTACAGATTCTGAAGATATACTCTATGACTACGTTCATGAATTTGGTAGATCTTGGGATGACAATATGGTGATTGATGAATTTTCATATGACAATAATTACTTGTATTATATTATAATGAATCCTTTTTATTCCTTGTATATAAGGTTTTGTAAATATGAATTGTGTTGGTTAGAGATTAGTGAAAGTTTCTTAGTTAGACTGAACATGGTTAAATAGACAACAATAATTATTTAGTTTATTAATCATAAAATATTAAAAGCATAGGGATGGTATAAATATTATTTTGATCATCATTTAAGACCCTTAGAATTTTCACTTGGTGATCAGGTGTTCTTGAATGTTTCACCTCAGTTGGTTCATCAGAGGTGTGGGAGGCAAGTGAATATTACTCTTAGTTTTAGGGGACCTTTTGAGGTTATTGAGAAAGTGAGAAAAGTGGCTTACCATTTTGAACATCCATAGTAGCTAACGTCAAGACATATTGTATTTCATGTATCTTATATATGAAAGTATCTTTCTGATCCATATCATGTTTTGAGATAGAGTGACCGTAATTTTGAACCTTATTTATCCACGATTGAGCATCCAGTAATGATTGTTGATTTTGAAACTAATGTATACCATTGAATGATTCTACCTTTGGTTTGAGTTCTATGGAATCACGTTTATGATTATCAAGATACATGGGAGAGGGATGAACTTATGAGAGAGCAGTGGACACATATTTTTGACATGGAAGCTTCCTATCAGGATTTTCATGGATAGAAAGTTTCTACGTTGGGGTGGTTATAACATCCTATTAATACTACAATATATACCATAACCCTCCTTTTTCAAGATTTTTTTGGGGTTCATAAGGGGTTTTTTATGTGAAACTTTGGAAATTTTCAAAGTTTCTAGGTTATACATCATTGGCGCATGGTTTTCTAAAACCCTGATCCCTCCAAGTGGAACATGTGAAAAACAAAATAGTGGGGTTTTCATGTATAGTTAATTGTATGAAAAACTGTTCTCTTACCTAGTAGAAACCATGCACCTTAGAAAAAAAGGCACACTGATTGGGTGTACAGTCAATCTAATCGTGTAGCCTTGCCCAAATAACCATGCATATAGAATTTAATTAATCTAAAAGTTAATTTTAAAACCATGCAACCCTCAATGTAAGTTCCCAACATGCCTTTATGCCTCTATTACATTTTCTTCTTTCTTAGTGGATCCCAATAGAATATTTTTTCCCCTCTACACCCCTCTAGAAGAGAACTGATTCTAGGAGAATAAAGTTTTATCTCTTCCTGATAAGTTCCATCTTCCTATTCTCTTTCTCCCACTCTCTCATCCTTATAACCTAGGGTATAACAGATTTCCATGTTATTTAAGGTGATAATACCCATTTTTGAATGTTGAATCTAGATTTGATTTTTGGAGCTTCTTTTCCGATGTTCTTTAAAACAGCTTCCTGATTTCACCTTTGTGTTTTGAGATCCCGTGATCCCGAGGTAGGTGTAATTCATCATATAATGATTATGATATAGAAGAGAGAACATAACTTGAGTTGATTCTAAAAGAAAACATGTAATATTCTCTTATGAAAAATACATAACTTAAAAGAGAAAGAGAAAATTTAAAATAAATAGGTTAATGAGATAAATTTTGAGAATGGTGAGCCTATAAAAAAGGATGTGGAAATACATAATTATATTAGACCTTAAAAATGTGATTGATCCATAAAAGAAACTAAAAGGTTATGAAGAAACATAAAATGGATAGGATAAATTACACTTATTAAGGAATATAAGTAGAATATGATGAAAATGGCTGGATTTTAGAAGATAGTAAATGATATTAGGGAAACATTGTCTGAAAAAGAGGAATATTGATCTGAGACATAATCAATGTTTTTTATAGTACAAATAGAGTTAAGAAATATTAGATAATACTTCACAAAATCAGTTGAGTTAAAAGGTGAGTCTTATAAAGATGGTGCACGCAACATCACACCACTCCTCATTTTCTTGATAATAAGAAAAGTTATACCAGCCTTAGGTGACATCCCTAGGAAAAGAAAGGCTAGAAATAAATACCAAGGGATTATAGGACATTGGGGGTGATTTTCCCTCAAGAACACACAACCTGTCAAGAGATAAACAACGTCTAAGATATACTAAATTATGCATGATAATAAACCAAATAACTCAATAAAATTCCAATATAGAAAAACATCATAGTATAGAAGAAAAAAAGTGAAAGTCTAAGAATCCATGTAGAAAGACATCAGTACCAAGCTGGCACTATCCTAGGCCAAAATTTAGACACCCCCAAGCTCCAAATTTAGTAAAAAAACCATGAATTCAAGGAACAACAGTAAAGAAGTATGAAATATTACCCTTGCCTATATCTCAATAGACAAAATCTATAATTCACAAAATTTCCCAAGAAATGGTGAGTATAACACTTAGTAGTATTTCCCCCAAAGATCTCCCATCACTTCCATTAGGATAAGAACAAGTTATAAAACTTAATAAAGTAGAAGAGAGGAAGATAAGAAAATCCTTCCAAGCTATAAATATATTTCATATAATACCATTTATTTTCCATTATCATTACCATCACAATTCAAACCCATTCACACACATAATGAATTCAACCATGGGCCTAACTATACTTGTGATTGGTGATCTATCCTATCACAAAGACCTCACTAGGTGACTAACATTACGGTGGAACTTTTGACTATGATCCATCCCAAATTATCATTATTTAATGGTGGTACTTCTGAGAATTTCCCATCCCAAATTATTATTATTTTAAGGTTTACTTTATAATATTACCCACCCCACGTAAACATGAACATGCACCACACCATTATTCCAAAATCTCTATGAAAACATTTATTTAAAAAAAATATCATCTTTCAAAACATGCCCTTTTGAAATCACATCATTAGGGGTTTTCCAATAAATTGAACAAAATATTTCTAACACAATATAACTGTAATTCCCTTACCCTAGTTACCCAAATTAGGGGCATTATTACATAACATTGGCATGATACAAGGAATCATGTCCCGAAATACCGATCAGTTTAGTAGCCTTGGAAGTACTAGATACATTCATAAGTTTTACCTTATATCATGAAATAAAAACATCAACAACATTTTTTTCCCTTTTGAACACACTTATACCCTTATCCTATCCCTGCAAGTCAACTATAAAATACTTCTTCACATCCTGGGAAAAATAAAACATAGAAATGGGTGAGCTTAGATTCTTAGTAAGGATAACAATATAGCAGAAACTTTCATAAATAAGCATAAAAATTTAAGGAAATGTATAAGACTAAAACAAAATCCTTTTAAACTTAAACTTCAGAATAATGTGGAAAATATAAAATCAAATAATTCCATTTACTTATTGACATGGATATTCTACTAGTTAAATAATCACATGCAATATCAATAGCCACTTTCATAATGATGGAATGCATAATTCCAGACTTCATAACCACATAGTCAAGGCCTTGTTCCAAGACTAAAAATAATATTTTTTCAAGGCCTTGTACCAATATACTATTTTGTCTCATGAGACCTACCGATGCATTAAGGAGTTATAGAGGGATCCACCCGTCACTTACTAAGTCCAATTCCTTTTCTATATGAAAATTTTTAAACATAACATAAACATTCATATTAAAACTAGCATTATAAATGTCAATACTTTATCCATAAACCATGAAGGGTGTAAAAATAACACATCCACGGTCAAACATATCACATAAAAATCAATAGAATATGGAATATTTGTATCAAAATAAATCAACTTCAAACAAGTTTAAAATCCATCAAAGGATGTTGACATAGATGAAATCAAAACTTTTTTAGAGAAATATCTCTTTCTATTTTGAAATCATTTATAAGTCATGTAATTATAAAAGAAAAAATTTATTTTGAAAATATTCTTATAATATTGTAAGGGAATATGCAAAGGTTTTATAATGGCAGAAAATAGTTTCACCCACCGTATAAGTTAAAAAATATATTCTTTCCCTAATTTTGTCGAAATGGTCGTAAAGGACCTTGTTTGGAAAATGATAGAAAGATTACTATATAAAACTTTTATAAAAATTAAAAAAAGGGTATAAATGACATTAAACTATAGTATAGGAAATAGTAAAAAAAAATTGAAATATATTTTTAAGAAACACGGATGTGGATGATAAAGAGGTCTCAATAGATACTTACGTAAAAACAACCTCGGATAATAAAGAGACTGTGAAATTAACCTTTAACTTGTAATTTTCCTTAGTCTATGGTATCTTAACTTCATGTATAATAGTTAAAACATTTTTATTAAATTATACAAGAATCATATACATAAATATGATATAATATATGAACTTATAATATTTATTTGTTAATACTATTTTAATACTATCATCGTTTCGGGTGTTCACGGATTCTTTTTCCTTTATATGCTTGGTTATGTAAGTCGTGTTCATTATGGATAGGATGTATTTTATTCACACACATAATGATATTATGTTCATAAACATTATTTTTAATCAGAAAATGAAAATTATTTTTGAATGATTACGATGGAGAATTAATCTCATCGCGTTCGTGGAGACGATAATCCGTACGTATGCACGAGCAACAATATCATTATATTGATGGTGAAATTGTATGTAATTAGATGGTATATCATATATAAAAAATAATAAACATGTTATTTTTATTATTTACATCAGTTATATTCATTATTATATCCATCCAAAATAATTAAGTGTTTTAATAACAAACTACACCACGACGTGGAGACAGTAAGTCGTACATACACACGTATGGTGACTTTGTCATTTATAGGATGGATAGAATAACGAATATGGTTGTACCATATTTATAATAACATAAAATTATATTGAATATACTGTAGTAATTATTTTATAATGGAAAAAACAAAGAAAGAGGAAGTGGAAGAAGAAAAGAACTTGAAAGATGTGATGAAATATTTACCTCTTCTTCGGGATCTTCCTTTTGATTTGAACAAAAGGGATCCTTAGGTTGGAATTATGACCAAATTATGGACTATAGGATTAAGGTAGAAAATTTGGAAGATATTTGGGAAGGGGTTTTTTGAGAAAAATTGCTTTGGAGGTGTTAAATTAATATAAGGGGAAGTACCTTTTTATAACAGAGGTGAGGGTCACTTTACGAAAATATTGAAATATTATTTTATAATAAAATCATTTTCGGTTTTTAATGGATCCAAAATGATTTATTTAAAGTTTAAGGTGATTATGGGTCGAAAAACTCTCAACCAATAGGTTTTAGACAGGTTTAGGTCACCATATAAACCTTATCATCTAGATTTAACTCTTAGTTAAATAATTTGTCATTTACCATGTCTCTTTGTATTTTTTATATTATATGATTAATAAACATACTATAATAAGCCAAGAGAACCCCAAGTGGTTAATTATTATTATATATAACCTTATCTATGTAATTTTTCTGAACCATATATTTTTAGGAATATTATATCAATTAATAATATAGTATTTGTTTCAAAAACTTAATTATGTCAAGCCTGAAACTATTTAGTATTTGGTTTTTGTGAAAATCAAAACAGCATGATTACTTTGAAAAAAAAAATATTTAATCAACCCTAACATGTCATATTAATCTATAAAATCAGTTTAATTTATCAAAAGTCTCAAATTGCATTTATTTGGGTATTTATAATATTAATTATTTTAATATTTCATTAATAAGTTAATTACAGCATCATCATTGTGTCATAAATAAATTAAATTATTTAATGTCTAAAAATTATAAACAAAATAAAATTGTGTAGGAAATATTTTTATATTTCTAATTAATATTTATAGTCTAATTTATATTGTGTGTATCCCTATATTAAAAATGGTTTAGTTATTAAACATTGAATTTAACTCTTTTAACTCTTCTTTAAATAAAATAATAATAAATGTATTAATCTAATCCAAGTGGACCAAATTGGATCATATTTTATTCCTAAGGTTCTTTTTGGTCTAATTATACTTATCAAAAAGAATTAGGACATGGGTTAGGGTAATTATGATAACCTTTTTACCAATAATTACCCTTTTTACTTTTAACCATGGTAAATAAAAGTAAAAAGTTACTATTCCCCAAAAATTATTTTCATCTTATTGTACCACATTTTACTTACTGATATCAACTGTGTCTCCAAAATTTTTAAAATTCAACTCACAGAAGTGGTAAAATTATGTTTTATACAAATTTTCAAATGCTCTGAGGAGGTGGGTAAAAGATGGTAAAAAGTTCAATAAAATTTTTATATATATAAACTTACTATAAAATGACTCCAATTAAATAAATTGAACTTATATAGGTATTATGTATCTATTTTGACCTAAAATAAATTTAAATAAAATAAATAATTATTTAAATAGAAAGTTGGTTTTAAACAATAACATAGTGTTTTTCACTATTCATCAAAAATTGAATGTTTTTAGAAAAATACCAAAAATTCACACTAAGATAATTTCAATGTTACAAATAAAAAAATGAATTCCATTTTGAAAAATAAAATTTATAAAATTTCAAAAGGTGGTTATTGCTATTCATAATGGCTAGTTTTATTGGTTGCGGTGTGTTAGAATCTCGAATTTGCGTACAATGCAAGCTATTGCATTATTCAATGGGAAATGTATCGTGGAAGCATGGGGTGTTACATTATCCCCTCCTTAAAATAATTTCATCCTAATAATTTTCTAGAATATTAATACATAAAAAGATTCGGGTGGTTCTTCATCATAAGTTCCTCGGGTTCCCAAGTTGTCTCTTCCATCTTATGATTTCTCCACAGAACTTTCACTAGACGAGTCATCCAGTTTCTCAACACTTGTTCTCTTGTATCAAGAATTATGATAGGCTCTTCACAATAAGACATATCGGGTTCCAGTTTTAATTGTTCATAGGTGAGTACATGCATTGGGTCAGGCATGTGTTTTCTCAATAGTGATACGTGGAACACATCATGAACTTTGAAAAGGCTTGGAGGTATTTCCAAATGATAAGATACAACTCTAATTTGTTCTATAATTTCGAAAAGTTTGATGTACCTAGGACTCAATTTACCCATATTACCAAAACGTATAACACCCTTCCTTGGAGATTCCTTCAAGAAAACATGGTCTCCTACTTGAAATTCCAAATCCTTCGGTTATCGGCATAGATCTTTTTCCTACTTTGGGCTACTCGGATGTGGGTTTGAATGACCTTCACCTTTTCCATTATTTCCACAACAAGTTTTGGGCATTCGAGTTTTCTTTCACCAATATCATCCCAATAAGTTAGTGTGAAACATCTCTTTCTGTATAACACTTCATATGGTGACATCTGAATACTTGAATTGAAGCTATTGTTATAGGAAAATTCTAACATAGGTAAATATTTATCCCATATACCTTGAAAGTCAAGTGAGCAAGATCTCAACATGTCTTCTAAGGTTTGAATAGTCCGTTCTGATTGACCATCGGTTTGAGGGTGGTAGGCAATGCTTAAACGAAGTTCAGTATCTAGGTCCTTCTAAATACTTTTCCAGAATCTTGATGTCAAATGGTAATCATGATCAGAAACAATCGATAGAGGTATTCCATGAAGTCTTGCCACTTCATTAATAAATAGTCTTTCTAGACGTTCAAGTGGTAAATCTTCTCTTATAGAAAGAAAATGTACTGACTTGGTAAGACTATCACCAATTACCCATATTGAATTATTCCTTATAGGAGTCTTTGGTAGCCCCATGAAAAATTCCTTTGTAATATTATCCCATTTCCACTCAGTTATGGGAAGAGGTTGCATAAATCCTCCAGGTCTTTGCCTTCCAGCTTTCACTTGTTGAAAAACCATACATCTTGACACAAAATCATCAATCTCTCTCTTCATGTTATCCCACCAAAAATGTTCCTTCAAATCTCTATACATCTTAGTGCTCCCAGGGTGTATAGAGAAATTGGAGTATTGAGAATCATCCAACAATTACCTTTTTAGATTAGGTATATTGGGAACACAAAGTCTCTTCCCAAATTTCAAAATTCCATCTTCATATATGAAGTCACTCAATCTCCCATCATTCACAGCTTTAATCTTATTTTTAAATTCCTTATCATCATTCTGAGATTTCTTTATCCTTTTTAGTGAAGATGGTTTGGAAAACATTTGAAACATTATTTATGTTTCACATTCCATTATTATTCTCATATTCATATTTACTAGATCCATGAAAATAGGATCCCTTTAAACTCTCATATTGTTCAAAACTCCAAGATCCTTTCTCCTCAAAGCATCTACCACCTTATTTTCCTTTCTCGGGTAGTAGTGTATAGTGTAATCATAATCCTTGAGTAGTTCTTTCCATCACCTTTTCCTCATGTAGAGTTATTTTTGTGATAAAATATACATCAAACTCTTGTTATCAGTATAAATCTCACATTTTTCACCATATAGATAGTGTCTCCATATTTTCAGAGAAAAGATTACAGTTGCTAACTCAAGATCATGAGTGGGATAGTTTTTCTCATGAATTTTTAGTTTTCATGGTGCATAGGAAATAACTCTATCATTCTGCATAAGGACACAACCAAGTCCTTTCTTTTAAGCATCACTATAAATATCAAACTCATCGTTCCCTGATGGTAGAGTCAAGATATGTGCATTGACTAATCTTATCTTCAGTTCTTTAATAAATTCTTCACACTATTTTGTCCAAAAATATTTAACCCCTTTACGTGTGAGCTTGGTTAATGGGTTTGTCGATTGAGAAAAATTCTGGAAAAAATGCCGATAATAACCTATTAAACCAGTAAAACCGCGTACCATAGTTATACTCATTCGTGATGGAAATTCTTGGATTTCATTGGTCTTTGAAGGATCAATAGAGATTCCATCCTTAGAGTAAATATGTCCAAGAAAAGAAATCTCTTGAAGCCAAAATTCACACTTACTAAACTTCCCATATAATTCATTTCTTCTAGGAGCCTTTAGAAAAATGCGCAAGTGATTTTCATGATCTTTATAGCTTTTGGAGTATACCAAGATATCATCAATAAATACCACTATAAAGTCATCAAGATATTGCTCAAAAACTTTGTTCATTAGATCCATGAAAATTTAGGGTGTATTATTCAATCAAAAATGCATTACTATAAACTCGTAATGTCCATACTTGGTTCAAAATGTTGTTTTCAGAATGTATTCTTTCTTCACATACAACGGATGATATCCATATATAAGGTCAATATTTGAAAAATATTGAGCTCTATGAAGTTGGTCGAATAAATCATCAATGCAAGGTAGGGGATACTTGTTCTTTATTATTATAGCATTGATCTCTCTGTAGTCAATGCACAACCACATAGATCCATCTTTCTTCTTAACAAAAAGGACCGAGGCTGCCCATGGAGAAACACTAGGGCGAATAAATAGCTTGTTACTCAATTCCTCTAGTTGTTTATTTAGTTCCACTAATTATATAGTGGACATTCTATAAGGGGTCTTCAATATGGTCCTTGAACCAGGAATTAAATCAATGGAAAACTAAATTTCTCGTTCCAGAGGATGTCTAGGTAAATCCTTTGGAAACACGTCAACATATTCTTGAACAATAGGTACATCCTCTATTCTAACATTATTTTCCTCACCAATAGTTATTTCATTCTCTTCCTCCCCAATAATTGAATTTAGTAGAGCTACTATTGGTGGATCTAGATAAGAATCAGGTGGTGACGTTTCTACTCTAAAGATAAGGTACTCCTTATCATCATCAAAAATTGTCACCTCCTTCTTCTTACAATAATTTTTTTGCATCATGGTCGGAAATCCAATCCATTAAGAGGATTATATCAAATTAAATCATGGGTATGATGGTAAGATCATCAGATAAATAATATTTATATACCCTAATGGGAACTAATTCACAAAACTTTGTTGGATGATACTTCCCTTAGGTGTTTTGACTGATAACTCCCTTGTTAATTTAATTTGAAAATATCTAATTTTCTTAGAAAACTGAGAAGATATAAAACAATTCAATGATCCAGAATCAAATAAAGCATTGGATAAATGTGAGGAAACCATTAAATTACCTACCACCATGTCTTTTGGAGCTTCAACCTCAGTAGTAGTGATCGTATAAGTTTGTCCTTGATACCTTGGCCTTTTCTGAGGTAAGTTTCCCTGACGCTTAGGAAATTCATTTGCATAATGTCACATCTCCCTACAATTTTATCATTGAACATTGGTAACTTCTTTATTCCCCTTACAATCACGAGCTTGGTGGACTTTTTCACTACACTTGTAACAGACTCTCATTCCCTTCAGGAAAGTACGGGGGTGTTTCTTCCCACAATTTCCGCATGATTGGTATTCAAATTTTCTATTCTTCCCCTTATTTCCATTTCAAAAGTGTTCAGCATATCTCTTTTTCTCTTTCTTTTCTTTAAATTCGTAAGACTTAGAGAATTCCTTTTCTGTCTTGATAGCGCATGAGACAATATATTTGTACGATGAGAAGGATTGTGAGACTAATTCTTGATAGAGAAATGGTTTTAACCCATCAAATAATCTATCAATATTACTTCTTGGGTTATGTATATAATCTGCTTAATGCCTTTCTAACCATATAAAGTTAGCCTCATACTTTGCGACATTCTCATACTCTTTTTCCCTCAGACTCATAAATTGTCTTTCCATGTCCCCTCGATATTCATGAGGAAAGTATTTTTCTAAGAAAATATCTTTAAAATCCCTCTATTCCATGTTCGATACTTCTTCATCTTCCTTTTTTTTTGGATTAATGACCACCATTAATCTGCATCTCTAGAAAGGCGATAAACTGTCATAACAACATTTTTCGTTTCATTACTCCCCAAAGCATGAAATATTTTCTCTAAGGAATGTATCCATTTCTCAACTACTAATTGATTTGTACTCCCATTTAGTGTTAGTGGTTATTTCCTCATTAATCGGTCTAAAATTGATCCTCCACATTGTGGATCAGGGTGCTCCATACGGGTAAGGTTATTGTTCATAACCATAGTGAGTTGTCCCAGTATGGTGATAAGTTGATCAGCACTAGTTGCTTCACTAGCTCCACTAAAAATATCTTGAGTAGGAGGGAAATACCTATATGGATTACGTTCATTGATACGGTTTCCATTCCTTTAACTAGGAACCATTTCTAAACAATATAATACACTAGATTGGTTTATGAATCGCAATACATAATTCCAAACTTTAAAAAACTTAACATAAATTGAACAGTTTATGGATATAATCCATAATAATAAAAATGTTTTCGTTGAGGAATTATATACTCATAAACCATTCATAATGGTTTGTAAAAAAATGAGAATTATCCAAAGCATATCCCCAGGGAGTGTTGTAACCAAGAGTGCAGCAAGGCCCGTTGTGATGCACTAGTTCCCATTCGAGTCTAGCTCAAAGTCATTTTTTTCAGTTTTACCCCTAGGTACATCTATTCCAGAGCCACCTCTACCTGCTCATATCCATACAGGGATGTATTGATTGGAAAACTCACAAAATGTCTACAGTACAAAAATTCTTGGAAGTTCTTCTATTCTAATCCTCAAAGTCTATCTTAGGGTAATGTTCTCTAATCATAGTTTTTTTAATCTATCTTCCAAGGATTGTATTAACTTCCTCTGATACCAACTGTAACACCCCAACCCCAGTTACCCAGAGTCAGTTCATTACCACGTAAAATTTTAATGATACAAGGAATCATGTCCTAAAATACCATTCAGTTTAGTATCCTTGAAAGTACTATATGCATTCATAAGTTTTACATTACATCATGAAATAAAAACATCAACAAAATTTTGTCCCCTTTTTAATGCACTTATATCCTTATCCAATCCCTGCAAGTCAACCATAAAATAATTCTTCAAATCCTGGGAAAAATGAAACCTATAAAGGGGTGAGAACAGATGCTCGGTAAGGATAACAATAGAGTGGAAACTTTCATAAAAAAGCATAAACATTTAAGGAAATGTATAAGACTAAATAAATCCTTTTAAACCTAAACATCATAATAATATGGAAAATATAAAATCAAATAATTCCATTTACTTATTCACATGGATATTTTACTCATTGAATAATCACATCTAATATCAATATCCTCTTTCATAATTATGGAATGCATAATTCTAGACTTCATAACCACATAGTCAAGGCCTTATTATAAGTCTACAAATAAGATTTTGTCAAGGACTTGACCCAAGACACTAGTTTGCCTCATGAGACCTACTGATGCATCGAGGAGCTATAGCGGGCTCCACCCTTAACTTACAAATTTCAACGTGTTCCTCATATGAAAGGGTTTGAACATGACATAAACATTCGTATTAAAACTAGCATACGAAATGTCAGTACTTTATCCATAAACGATGAATAGTGTAAAAATAACACATCCACGATCAAGAATATCACAAAACCTTCAATACAATATGGAAGATTTGTATCATAATAAATAAACTTCAAACAAGTTTAAAATCAATTAAAGGATGTTGACGTAGATGAAATCAAAACTTTTTAAGAGAAATATCTCTTTCTATTTTGAAATCATTTAGAATTCATGTAATAATAAAAGAAAACATTTATTTTGAAAATATTCTTATAATCTTGTAAGGGAATATTCAAATGTGTTATAATGGTTGAATATAGTCGCAGCCGCCGTAAAACTTAAAAAACATTCTTTCCTTAATTTTGTCCAAAAGATCGTAAAGGACCTTGTTTGGAAAATGGTGGAAAGATTCCTTTGTAAACATTTTATAAAAAATAAAACAAAGGCATAAATGAATTTAACCTATAGTATAGGAAAAAGTAAAAAAATTTCATATATATTGTTAAGAAACACATATGTGGATGATAAAGAGGTCCCAGTAGATAGTTACGTAAAAACAACCTTGGATAATAAAGAGATTGTGAAATTAATCCTTACCTTGTACTTTTACTTAGTAGATGGTATGTTAACCTCATGTATAATGGTTAAAACATTGTTATTAAATTATACATGAATAATATACATAAATATTATATCGTATATGATATTATAATATTTCTTTGTTAATAATATTTTAGTAGTATCATCGTTTAGAGTGTTAACCGGTTTGTTTTCCTTTATATGCTTGGTTACGTAAGCCATGTTTGTTATTGATATGATGTATTTGATTCATATACAGAATTATATTATGTTCATAAACATTATTTTTAATCATAAAATGAAAATTATTCTTGAATGATTACGATGGGGATTGAATCGCATCGCGTTCGTGGAGGCGGTAATTCGTCCATCCGCATGAGCGACAATATCATTATATTAATGGTCAAATAGTATGTATTTGGATGTTATATCATATATAAAGAATCATTAACAAGTTATATTTATTATTTACTTCAATTATATTCATTATTATATCCATTCAAATTAATTAAGTGTTTAAATAACAAACTACACCCTGACATGGAGAAGGTAAGTCGTACGTACGCATGTACGGGGACTCTGTCATTTATAGGATGGATGGAATAACGAATATGGTTATACCATATTTATATTAAAATCACATTATATATAATATAATAGAGTTATTATTTTATAATGGAAAAAGCAAATAAAGAGGAAGTGGAAGAAGAAAAGAACTTGAAAAGGTGATGAAATATTTACCTCTTCTTCAGGTTATTCCTTTTGATTTGATCAAAAGGGCTCCTTAGGTTGGCTTTATGACCAAAGGAAGGACTCTAGGATGAAGGTAGAAAATTTGGGAGGATATTTTTTTAGGGTTTGTTTAATCCAAATGGCTTTTTAGGTGTGGAATTAATATAAGGGGAAGTACCCTTTTATAAGAGAGGTGAGGGTCACTTTAGGAAAAGCTTGAAATATTATTTTATAATAAAATACTTTTAGTTTCTAATGGCTCCAAAATAATTTATTTATAGTATAATGTGAGTGTGGGTTTAAAACCTCTCAACAAATAGGTTTTATATAGGTTTAGTTCACCATATTAACCTTATCTTTTAGATTTAACTCTTAGTTAAATAGTTTGTCATTTACGAGGTCTCTTTGTATTTTTATATTATATGGTTAATAAACTTACTATAACAAGCCAAAAGAACCCCAAGTGGTTCATTATTAATATATATAGCATTATCTAAGTCATTTGGCCGAAACTTATATTTTTAATAATATTATATCAATTAATAATATTGTATTTGTTTTAAAAACTTAATTATGTCATGTTTGACACTATTTAGTATTTGGTTTTTGTGAAAATCATAACAGCATGATTAATTCAAAAAAAAATATTTAATCAACTCTAAAATGTAATATTAACATATAAAATTAGTTTAAATTAACAAAAGTCTCAAATTAAAATTATTTGGATATTTATAATATCAATTATTTTAATCTTTCGTTAATAATGTAATTACTGCGTCATCATTGTGTCATAAATAAATTAAATTATTTAATGTCTAAAAATTATATATTAAATACCATTATATATGAAATGGTTTTATATTTATAATTAATATTTATTGTCTAATTTATATTGTGTGTAACCCCATATTAAAAATGGTTTAGTAATTAAACCTTGAATTTAACTCTTTTAACTCATCTTTAAATAAAATAATAATAAATCTCTTAATCTAATCCATGTCGACAAAGAAGGATCATACTTTATTCCTAAGGTTTTTTTTGGTCTAATTATACATATCTAATATAATTACAACATGTTTTAGGGTAATTATGATATCATTTTTATCCTTAATTAACCTATTTACTTTTAACCGTGGTAAATAAAAGTAAAAAAGTTAATAAGATTATTTTCATCTTATTGAACCAAATTTTACTTACAGATATCAACCATGTCTCTCATATTTTTTAAATTCAACTCACAAAAGTAGTAAAATTATGTTTTATGAAAATTTGCAAATGCTCGTAGGAGGTGGGTAAAAGACGGTAAAAAGTTCAATAAAATTTTTATATATCTAAACTTATTATAAAATGACTCCAATGAATTACATTGAACTTATATAGGTATTATGTATCTATTTTAACCTAAAATAAATATAAATAAAATAAATAATTATTTAAATAAAAAGTTGTTTTAAAACAAAAACTCAGTGATTTTCACTATTCATCAAAAATTTAATGTTTTTAGAAAAATAAAAATAATTCACCCTAAGATAATTTTGATAATATGAATTCTAAAATGAAGTCTGTTTTGAAAAATAAAATTTATAAATTTTCAAAAAATGGGTATTACTATTCATAAAAGCTAGTTTGGTTGGTCTCGGTGTGTTAGAATCTCGAAGTTGCGTATAATGCAAGTTATTGAATTATTCAAAGGGAAACGTACCATGGAAGCTTGGGGTGTTACAATAAAAATGATTTAAAAAATATTATGCCAAAAAATATAGAATGGTATAGTGGGATAGAATTTATCTACCTCAATATGATTAGCACAAATGATCCAAGATGATTATATGGGTTAAAAATTTTCCTTCCATTTCATTACCAAAATCCAAGAGGATATCATCGACAAAAATATAAACCCATAGATCTGGGCATAGAGACCCCGATCTATGGTTCCAATTAATCAAACACAAGGATATCTACCATGATAAGGAATAATGGAACTCTAACCTTTGATTCTACAAATAGTCCCTCAAAGACTCGATGCCACCAGACTTTGGATGTCAAAAATCACAATAATTCACCTATAGAAACCTCAGGAGTCAAAAGGGATAATAATAGTGCTTTTATAATTAAATATGTGTTGTTCATATCTAGATTTTTTGGTTCCATCATTTAAACAATGTGTAAACTACATTCACATCGTGTATTTATCATGAGACCACTTATGTTGAAATTCATGTCGACTCGGTTTTTATTTTCCAAAGAAATGATCACATTACATGGATCAGTTAAATTATATGAATATATTACACAAAGTGAATGTTTTTGATGAAATATAATTTATTCACGACATCTTTCCCCAACACTTTGACATCGTGTAAAAGTTTCTCGCTGTGAATTATTCAAGTGGAATTTTCATGCAGCCAAAATCATTCTTAACACTTCCTGTTAATTTAAACAAGACTCCAAGAATGAAATAAAACACATCCAATGATGGAATACCTCAAACTGGGGGTGTTAAATTCTCCCCATCATTGGTCATTCCATCCTTAGAATGTTGGAATAAATCAGGACATTACTCCCACATAAACCTTTCACATTCCCAAGTTTCATCTTAAACATGAACATGCTCCCATCGCATCACACTAAGGAAAAATATCACCCTTGAAAGGTATTTTACTAACTTTAAAAAATCATTTATAGTTCTTGGATAAAATTATCATCTATCTCAAGAGTAACATGATCCTACCAATCACTTGTTGAAGATATATGGGATACTTCTCTAGTTGAGAAACATGGAAGATGTTATGAACAATACTGAATCTTGGTGGTAATTCAAAATAATAAATTATAATACCAATCTGTTTTATAACATAAAATAGTCCCACATATCATTTAACTAACTTTACTTATTTCCCCAAGCACTAATGACTAATTATCAGAGACACTTTCAATAAAGAATAGTCACTTACATCAAAAAATAAAGGTCGATGAAGATTATCTACATATAAATTTGGTATGATTTGTTCCATTTCCATACATTTCTAAATCATCTAGATTTTTTATATAGTCTCATGACCAAGAATCATTATAATCAAATATGTATCTCCTATTTCCACCCAATATAAAGGAGATCAATAAGGAAGGCTATAAAAATCCTCAAATGGTGGCATGTGTATTGTTTCCCGATAACTGTTTTTATAAGATAATTAAACCAAAGTTATATGATCCTCCCATGAACAACTAAAGTACATAACACTTGATCTAAGAATATATTCCAATGTTTTAATAGTGAATTATGACTATCCATCCATTTGTAGATGATATGTTGTCCTCAAAGTCATTTGACTTCTTAAAACTTATTGTAAAAATTTCCAAAATCGAGAAGTGAAGTGGGGGTCTCTATCAGATACCATCAAATCTAGAAATCTAAGTACCATGACCACTTCATAGATATATAGTCTTCCCAATTACTCTACCATGTTGGATCTATGATAGGAATAAAGTTTGCTAACGAAGTAATTTGATCCACTAATACCCAGATAGAATCATGTTTCCATAACTTTTTTGGTAGTCCTGTAACAAAATCCATCATAATATGCTCCCACCTTCATACAAGTATAGGCATAGAATGAAACATACCATCTATACTTTGATTATATTCCTTTTCCTATTGTAAATTTAAGAATTTCATCACATACTATGTGATCACACATTTCATTCTAACCCACCAAAAATGTGCTTTCATTTCATCGTATATTTTTTGAATAGCTATATGAATATTCTATTTAGAATGGGGATACACTGAAATAATTTCTTAATTGTAGGAATGAGAAAATATTATCTATTTATGAAAATGTAACATGGATTTCCCATCCATTAACCAATTATCCAAAGTCTTCCCACCATTTAGTTTCAACCTAAAGGTGATTCGGTCAAAATCAGATGTTTGAGCATATTTTAAAAAAAAATCCAAGTTTGTAACAAGATGTACTATAAAGAAAACTATGCATTAAACCTATACGGAACAATCTAAAATATTATTAAAAATCAAGCTCATAAACTTTCATTGGTCGTGAGCTTCTTGGAACACTTCACTATACAATTTTTGACTCAGTACATCTGCCACAAGATTGACTTTACTAAGTCTATATATCAAGTTGAAATCGAACATATTGAGGTACTCCTTCCATATTCGTTGCCTCAACAGCAAGTATCACTGATAGAAGATTTATTTCAAACTCTTATGGTCAATGAAAACTATGAAATTTTCCCCAAAGAGGTAATGCCTCCAGGTTTTTAAGGCATGGAAAACTACAGGTAATTTCAAGTCATTAATAGGATAATTCTTCTCAGGCACTCACAGTTTTCTCTAACTATAAGCCACAACATTATCTCTCTACATGATAACACATCCAAGACTGGATCTAGACACATTATAACACACCACATAGTCATCACCTGGTTATGTAAATATTAGGATGGGTGTCAAGGTGAGATGAGTCTTAAGTTCCAAAAATCATTTTTGACATTAATCATTCCATGTTAATGGAACGCGTTTCCTTGTTAAGATAGCCATGGGAGAATAAAACAAATAAAAATCCTAAAAAATAATTTATAGTAACCTATTAATACCAAGAAACTTCACAACTAAAAAACATTCTTTGGTGTCTTCCATATGTGTACTACTTTAATCTTTTCTTGGTCAACAAATGTTTTTACTTTAGAAATGACATACTTGAGAAAATGAACTTCTTGTATCCCAAATTTGAATTGAGAAAAATTAGTATATAAACAATTTTATCGCAATGAACCCAAGTTCTCTTCATGGTAATTATTTATTTCAGAATAAAAAATAATATCATCAAAAACATGATAAAAAATAATCAAGGTACCTATATAAGATACAGTTAATTAAATCCTTGAATATTATCACTCCCTTCATTAGACCAAAAAGCATAAAGAAATATTCATAATTTCCATTATGTCTTTTAATTTATTTCTTTGTAATATATTCTCTTATAACTCTAATGTGATGATATCATGAGCATAGATCAATTTTAGTGAATCATTTGGCTCTGTTCAATTGGTCAAACAGGTCATTAATATGAGGAATAGGATAGTGATTTTTCATTGCAACTTGATTAAATTTATGATAATCAACACATGACTGGAGAGTACCATATGTATTCTTTGTAGACAAATCCATTGTATCCCAAGGTAATGAACTAGTTAGGATAAAGCCTTTACACTCCAACTCTTCAAGCTAATGCTTTAACTCTCGTAACTCTGTTGGAGACATTATGTAATATGGTGAAGAAATAGGAATTATTCTTGGGAATAGTTTTATAGTAAATTAAATCTCCTAATTAGGTGGTAACCTAAATAAATCATTTGGAAAAACATATGTGCATCGATTCACTATAATAGAAAGAGCCCCATTCTTTATTTCATTAGTATCTTCCAAGGTTATTACCACTAACTTCCCTGAGATTTCTCCATATATTGTCACTAGAGGTCCCTCAATACCTAAATTTATATCCCAATATCATTTAAATGAATTTAGAGGTCCATATAGATATGTAAACTTCATGTTTCGAGCATAGAACTTTATATTGGCTTTAAACCCTACCAGACAGTCCATACAAAAGATAAAAACAAATACGTCTATCTCCAAGACTATAAACTCCTAGAGAAACTACACTACATCAATGGTAATGGAAAATTCTAGGAATGTAAATCCTCTTCACTCCCACTTTCTAAGGGGTTTCCTAATATTCATTACATGAGGCATCATTTCCATGTAAAATCCAAATTTTTTAACCATAGAAGAAGAGAGGAAATGATGAGATGTGCCAGTATCAAACAAGACATTCATAAGAATGGAGTTTAGAAGAATAGTACTTTGCACTGCACAGGGACATGTATTCTCACTCGCAATAGCCTACTCTACTCCATAAAGTTGTCGCTCAAATGTAATAGGATAGATATTTCTTCTTTATTGAGGTGTAAACTTCACTACCAATGTATTTTGGGAAATATATATTTTTACCTGTGTTTGTAGATATGAAATAGTATTATGTGACCATTCCATCTGATCATATGAATGTTGAGGATTTTTCAAGCATGTTACATCCACTGATCATAGATTTTTATGACTATACTTCTTGATATGACATTTCATTACATAGTGGTTTAAATTCCTTGGTGGTGTAGTACAATCATTTCTCATGTTTATTAATAAACCACACTAGAAATAACCTGGTTTTAAATTGAATACTGGTTAAAAATTAACATATTATTTAGTCTAAGTCTAGGGTGTTCTACCTCCATGATAATAAACATACCTTCTTCTCTTATTTCAAATACTAGAGTTGAAACATGTACCCATGGTAAAAAATAGACTACCTGCCACAGAATTCCTAACAAGATCTAATTCAACCACTTTTTTCCTATTAAAAAAATCTATATAATTCATAAAATAGAGACATTTTATCTTGGATTGAATCTCAGTTTGTAATCCTAACTCAAATATGTACACCTTTAAGGACACACTAGTAGCTACCTCCAGGGCAAAATGAACCAAGTTTATAAATTTTTCTCTATACTCTATCACAGACATGTTTCTTTTCTTGAGATGAATAAATCTATGGTTCCTGTTATTTTGAAGGTGTGGGGACATAATTTTTTATTTAAAAATTCCTAAAAAAACCTCCCACATAATTCCTTTATTATATTTATCTTGGTAGTTAAATCCCACCTTTGGCATGAAAGATCTTCTAACATATAATTTTAAAAATTAATCTTTATCTCTACCAATGTACTATGAAAATCAAAAATTATATCTATTAATTTTAGACACACATTTTATTTTTCAAGCTCATAATCCCCTGAAAATATCATTGGATTATTCTTCTGAAACTATGTTGAATGATCCACTTACTTTGGTTCATCATTTCTATTTCCTCTATCTATACCATGAAATTCTATCATAATACTCTTAATAAATTAATGGTTCACCTATAGTTTAGGTTTAACCAAAATTTTAGTAGCTTCATCCTAATATTTTCTATAACATCTTCTTGGTTCCATTTCTATTTGTATACAATAAAAAATTTAAAATATCTCTATCTATGAAGAAAATGCTTGAATAAATATCCAAAACATCATAAACAAGTATCACTACCCTTAGAAAAAACAAGTGAAACCATCATTTCAAAGATAATCCATTTTATTCATTTTTAAAAGAAAAAACATTTGAACAGTAGATAAATAATGAATCTTAGTGGGAATTCTTACCATAATGTATGGTATGAAACACTCATTGGATAAACCAACTGTGATGAGATAAAAACACTCCTAGAAGTTTGTTATAACACTTTTGTACCCAAATAACCCTTATAACTTAATTTTCAAAATAAAAAGGTTAGATACATCTTTTTAAACAATACATTTCATATTCTAATAGTTCTATCTCATTGCTACCAATCCAACTCAAAGGCTGGAAAAAGTAATTCCAAATGTAACCCAAGGACCAAAAAAACTAATTCCATTTTGAACACCCATTCCCTCTTCATTGGATTAAGAATAAGTGAAGTGCTACTAGCCTTAGATAGAACCCCCATGAAACCAAATATGGGAAATAAATTCCAAGGTCATTAGAGGTAATTGGGGAATGATTTTACTTGAAGAAAACACAACCTATAAAGAGATAAACAACATCCAATATATAATAAATGATGAAAGATAATAAAATATATAACTCAATACAATACTAATACAGAACAACATCATAGTACAATAGAAATAGGGATAATATTGAAAGGTTAATACTACATATATAAAGGCATTGACGCCAAGGTGGAACCATCCCCAAACAAGATAATAAAACTCCTAAGATCCAACTTTAGTAATAAAACCATGAATTTAAGGTCCACCACTAGATAAGTAAGAAATATGAACCTTACCTATATCTTTGTAGACAACATCTGCAAACAGGCAAAATTTCCCAAGAAGGGGGTGAGTATACCACTCAGTATGATTTCCCCAAATACTACCCATCACATGCCACTAGGACAAGAACATCATAGCACATTTAATAAATCATGATAGAATAAAATAAGAAAATTATTCCAAGCTATAAACATATATAATAGAATAATACATCAATATAAATTATTTGAAACCATTTCTTTTACATTGGAATAACCATAACTTAAAAAGGTATTTTTAGTAATAATATAGAGTTCTTTTTGAGGAAGGACTGTTTTAGGATA
This sequence comes from Viscum album, assembly GCA_963277665.1. NCBI lineage: Eukaryota > Viridiplantae > Streptophyta > Magnoliopsida > Santalales > Viscaceae > Viscum > Viscum album. The sequence goes on from OY728132.1 coordinate 779,899,784, forward strand.
CTTTGTAAAGTTAGTATGGGTGAGGGAAGTTGTGAGGTTATAGGATTAATTCCATGAGAGTTTCTTGGGTGAGATTCCTAGTTAGGGGTATATATCCTGGATTTAGAGTTTTGGTTTCATTCCTAAAATAATCTAATAATTCGGATGACTCATTATTTTATAACTTTGTATTTGTTAGTTAATTTACATTTAGAATATTGATTGTGTAGAGCCTCGGGATGATTAAACACTGTGAGAGGGTGTTAAATCAATGGTCTCTTTTTAAAAATTATTTCACTATTTAATTCATCCTCTATAATATATTATATTTCATGATCCACTCAATAAAATCTCTTAGACTCACATAATGTGTGGTGATAATGAAAGATAGATTATCACATAGTATTATAAGGTTTTTCCATTAATCTAACCCCATTCTATGTTGGTTATTCCCCCAAACAGGGATTCTACATTATAACCTTCTTTGGGATTATAAAGTAATATGAAGAAACTTTTTATACAACCTAATAATATATCCTCTAATTTACCCTAGTTTTATTCCTCATCCACCATCCCTTATTCCACTTTTAGTTATATACCCCAATTATCCTTCTCCTCCTACTACTCAATTAGTTATACACCCCAACCTTTTAAGCCTCTTCAACAATTGGCTAGACACTCCAATCACAAGCTTCTCATATTTTTGGTGTTGATCCAGTATCATAAATACCACTTTATTCTTCAAATTTATATTCCAATATAAACTTGTAGGATTAATATTGATCATGTAAAACTTAAAGATAATCAAAATATGATTTGAATAGAACTTCTGGTATTGAAATTTATTCCAAATCTGGTTTGATCTAGATTCTCATCAGTCTTCTAATACTTAGGTAAATCTCCTTTAAGGACTCCTGGTTTTATCTCACCTTCTCTCCAAGATACTTTGGTGTATCTTTTTTTCTTGAAATTTTCTATGTATGAAATTTATTATTCCCACAAAATGATCATCATCAAATCTATAAATGAAGAAATAACAAAAGTATGGGTATTAATTTCTCTATAAAATAAAGTGAAGAGTGTCGAATTACATAGATTTTGTAACCTTGAAAAGGATACATGATCTCATGAACTTCATAAGTTCATGAAAATGGTTCATGTGCATCACATGATGTTCTTATAATCTCATAGATCCCCATTGAAAAGCCTTCATGTTCCTAAGAAGGTGACCTCACAAGCATTGATGATTATTTGAAGGCTACCAAATGATCTCTCATAATCATGTGACTTATCAACCGATAGATACCTGAATGTCATCTAAAACTCCTTATAAAATAAAGGCAGAGAAATGTGGAATCCTCATGTGAAGGGGAGTTACAATGATCTCCATGCATCATGCTTGTGTGATTCACAAGAACCTACAGATCCCCTAATAACATGTCAAACTTATCACACAAGAGCATGTTGGTGTGTCACTTTTTTATGTGAAGGACCTATGACACATTCATTAAATCATGTGATGCCCCTGTGGCTCTGCAAACAATTAGAGGGATATCTCGTGAAAATGCTCTCGCAGCATCATGAGATCCAGCATCGATCATACAGCTCCAAAGATCGGAAAATCGGTTTTTTATGGAAATACTCATTTTTATCACGAGACACTTCATTGATCATAAGGTTCATCATGGAAAAGAAGAGATTTTTTTTGTTATAACATTTTCACAAAAACACGAGAACCCTTATCCTTGTAAAATTAGGAAGGAAATGAAATAAAAAATTCTAGAAGATTATCTTTAAGGTTAGATACATTGATCTTCATGTAAAATGAGTGATACACACTAGGTTATCATCATTTTATCTCACAGTTAATCTCATTTAAAAGACACATTATTCTCATAAGATTCCCTTTATAACTAGTCTTATCCTCATGAATAGACGTTGAAAATACATATTTTTCTTACAAGGTATCTTTGAAAAGTCACTCTAATCTAGTGAACGGCCTTTGGAAAGTTACCTTATTTCTATAAAAAACCTTATAAATGTCATTTTAGATCATGTGAAATCCTTTCTACAGGTTTATTGATCTCACTAAGACTCTTAGAGCTATCTTCTTGAAATTATGAAGTCTATTCGACATTTCAACATGGTTATGATAAATCCATTTGATCGGTCAGGTCCCATTAAACATGGAAATGGAGAAACTATATCATGGTCACTATCATCAAGAACCGCCAAGAATAACCCATGGTTGGATCATGTGAAGTGCATGACACATATATCCATCCATTGAATATAGATCATATTTATAAGATACATGTTCTGCAAGCCATAGTATAACTAGGGTAGGGAGGTCTATAAATCCCTCCCCATCAGCACAAAAAAGACACACATATGATGGATACTTCTATACAAAGCACAAGAGAATACTTCTCAGAGTAGAAATTCACATGATCATAAGTTTCTTACACTAGGTAAAATATAGGGAACAACCTAAGGGATAACATGGAATAAATATGTTCTTTTCATGATCACTCTATAGATCATGATAAGTACTTTTGACTTATTATCCAGATTATGAGAGGGAGTTCATTCATATTGACTAGGTCATGTTAAACCAAAATAGGCTAATTCTTTACAAACCTTGAGGCACATATGCAATAAGTATTGGAAAATAATTTAAAATGATGGAAGGTTTATTCTAAGAAAGATACACTAAGATTCATTCACTTCATATGACCTATCCAGATCTTATGGTTCCCTTCATACATGTCATCCAAGTATTATGATTACCTCCAGACATGTCATCAAATTCTCTAAGTGACCTCCATACATGTCATCCATGTCTGGTGATGACCTTTAGACATGTCATACAAGTCTTATGGTGACCTCCAGACCTATCATCCATTTCTTACGGCATCTTCTAGAAATTTCACCCAAGTCATTTGACACCTTCTATAAATTCTATTTAGACCATGCTATATCTCTTGGAAATTCCAGTAAAGTCATGTGGTGACATTAGGTCATATCACCCATGTCTTTTGGTGCGCTTAAAACATGTCATCCAAATCTCATGGAAATCTTCAGACATGTCGCTCAAGTTATGTAACACCCTTAAAACATGTCATCCTTGATCATGAAACACTTTATAGACATGCCATACAGATCATGAGAAGTCCTCAAAACAAGTCAACTAGATCATTTGATTGTATTTGTACATGTATTTTAGGAAATAAGGACATGTCTACAAATATTCAGACATGTTAGAAAGACACCCTAGACACCTCGGGCAGACAGTCAAAACATGTCAGGCACACATCCTATCACATGATAACCTTTTCCAGTGGAAATACTTAGGAATACCCCTAGATTGATCTATAAGAACTATGACTCTTTCTATAACTATGATATGTAGGATTATTTCTTAAGGATCAAAAAAAATGGGCATCCAAAGTTGTGTAAGTCCCTTTATACCTCATACATTCTAATCCTTGGGACCCAATCTCTCTCATTGGTTACCATTATTCTGCATCTATCATCGGATTAAGGAGCCAGTTGAAATATGAAGACTCTGATTCATTATATATCTAGGATAATTAGGATGCCTTTCTAAGGCTTGATCTTCACATCAAACACCCCATCAGAGCTTCCTTAGTTAAAAAATCCCAACTCCATATGCGATGAGACTAATCACTTGTTATCCCTTATTTCTCACATCGATCATAACTCACATGGGACTAGGGTATTTCAATGATCATATCATTTAAATCATGAGTTTCCCTAGATCATGAAAATATATTTATGTAATCCCCATTTAGAGGCATAATATTACTGCCCCCATATGATGGAATCCACTTTTGGGTAAGTCCCAATGGCACAACAAAATTTGATGACTCTAAATATAATTATAAATAAGATAAGTAGGAATCCTTATTAAGGTTTGATCTCAATACTTAGTTCCCAAGTTCCTTCATATGTTTCCTTTCTCTATGATGTTAATAAATAATGAGAAGTGTATGGAGAAACTAAAATATATACATATTTACTTTTTAATAGAACCCCCTTACAGAAAAAAGGATTCAACACCTGATCATTTTGTTAGGGTAATCAGCTCCATATCAGAACTAGGAATGGATTCACTAAAATATATTAAATCCATAATAAAGTACTGGAGTAAGTAATAATTCCCCAAAAAATTGTTAGACGATCCCCACCTACCATCCTCTCGACCAATGTGAGTTCTTAAACATCAATGGGTCTGAAACCCTGAATGATCGCCTACCTTTGGAAAGTTGTTCTATACTCAGTTATGGATATGGGAACTGTTGGGAGTTTCCATTATAGAAAAAAATAGTGAACCTGTCATGAATTATTTTATAGGAATGAAACCCCCCATAATCAACCATTGGGTGAAACTCCATGTTGTTTTCATCAGAAATAGTAATAAAATTTCTAAATAATTTCTTTATCACCTGCATATTCCATTTATAATCCCAATAATAATATCATGAATATTATCCTCATAGTTATCATAGTAATTATTCCATCAATGTGGAAACACCATGATCACTTCTATTAGGTAATTTCTTCTCTTTTTATTTTTTCAATAAGTCCCAAATTATTTCAACATTAATTCTAGATATTTATTCATGTTTAATAACCAATAATTGTTCCTCATCAAATGTTGTGTAAATCATGATATTTTTTTCATTGATGGATTAGTTTAATTTAATAAACACATTTTATCTATAACTACTCATTATTAAAATGGGTATTATTTCATGTTTAGTACCACATTAAAATTATGCATAAAATTATCAGTATATCAACATATTCATGCATATTCAAATTCATGGTATGCATGAAAGTATCATTTATGAAATCTCACATGTCACAACATTCATGTTTATGTTCTTGGATGATTTGGGTTTATATATTCTTCATGTGTAATTATCAATGCACACAATGTACATGGATCTTTATATTTTCTATTTACAATTGTAGTAATACCTTCTCATTAAAAACATGATTCATGCCTCTATTTATATAAAATATCATGTATATATTAACTCATTACTTTCTAGGGATTCTATTTTTTCTTCTATGAACCAGTTCACTATATGATTTCATTCATCAGTTATACTTCACAAAAGCTTAACCTTTTATGAATCATGAATTCATTCACTCATCGAGTTTCATCAAAATGGCATGTAAATGTCATGTCCTTCATATATTTGTATTCTTCATTTGATTTGCATGCATGCAATGTGAATATTCATACATGTATCTCATATCTGCCTTCTTGAGATTATCATTATTTTCAAGTATCATGATCGTCTCAGTAATCAAGATATATAAATTTATGAATAATAGATAAAAATGAGCATAGTCTAGTATTTCAAGTTACCACAACTCACACAGTATTGTGGTCTCATCTTCTTCATTTCACGGTTGATCATCCTTGATTCACATAAGATATGTGCCCTTCATTTATCATGGAAGGTACATGGGAGTTTAATTCTCATGGAAGATCTATGCTCTTCCTCTTAGAAGTAGTATCTCAACACTCATCAAATATTCCATGTGGTTCACATGGAAGCATGACTTACACTCATAGGGATTCTTTTCTTTTACCACATGGAAGTTACATGCAATAATATCATATGCATGCAAGATCTATGAATTTATATCATATAAGATATTTATTCACATGGAAGGTCCATGATTCACAAATTTATCTTGATAATTCATAGAATATCCATGAACTCATTACTCAAAGAAGCACTTCATATGAATGACATATTTATACCTCATGGAAGGAACTCACATAAGCTTCTTCTGTTAATACTAGTGGTCGATCCTTGAATTAAAAATATTGATGATTTTTCAACTATGTAATGTGCATTACCCTCAAACACTGATGGTAGAATTCTATGACATGGTACCTTCTTATTTGGCACATCATTATATCCATTTTTAATAAGGTTTGAATAGTTATCACATATTCATTTTCCCCACTTTGATTCCTAATTTGAATCATCACATGTAAATAATAAATATATCACTCCTTATCTACCATATGTGACTAACCGGGCCCACTCCAGTCTTTCTCTATCTCCATATCCTTATTACCCTTCATGGTAGAACCTCTGCTACTCATGTCTATTCCTAGTGCATTCTCACCTTCCTACCTTTTTAAATCATATTTTCCTCAATTATAATCACCATCCACCTTGGGATAACCATGATGGGTTGGATAACATGTGGTGATATTTTCTCCCATATGTAAAATTTGGCTAGCCCCATGGATTACAGGGGACAGCCATGATTTTCTTCAAACTCTTAAAAAAGATTAAAGTAAATTATACATATAACCTAGTTCCATATCCTATTCTCAAATTACATCATTAAAAAAATTCACAGACTCTGGTTCATTCACATACTTCATGGGATGGTTTCTTCATGATGTAAACATTGTTCCATCTCCAAACACTCATTATCACATGTCATTAAAAATATAATAATAGTACGCCAATCATTAGATATATTATCACTTAGTCTAGGATTTCTTTAAATATATTCTTCAAGATAGTATCCTCACAATCCATTTACATTAATCATGGAGGAAAATCACACATCTTATCGACTTACGTGGATTATTAGTCAAGCATGAAATCTAATTCATTCTCCAAAATACATAATGATCCTTGAATAATTATCATCACCACAATAAACACATATAGAAACACTAACAATAAAAATAATGCTCATTTAAGAAATACAATCTCCCCCCTTGAATTTTTTATCAATAACACAATTTATCAATGTAAATGTGAGTACATGGATGGATCCTTTCTTCTCCAACTTAATGAAAAAAATAAAAAGTTTAATGTAAATTTCTTATAATATCTTCTTCTAACTTTCAAGGAACTCTTGATTCCTTTACCCTTTTTCTTAGAGAAATATCACACCACATGCTTATCTTACAAAATAACCTTTATTTGGTCTTTTATAAGTCTACATAGTCTACCTTAGTGTATAAAATAGGGGAGTTACAACCAAGGTTGTCTATGTTTTCCATACACTAAGATATATGTGATATTATTCTCCTAAATATATCATTTTTCAAATATGAGTTATATAAAACAGATTTATCAAGAAACATTTAATAATAAACACTTCAGTAAACACATCAGAATATTCAAACGTAAGATATTTTACTCCCCCCATTTCCCACAATTTCAATCAATCAACACTACTCCTTAATAAACATGGCTGATACACCAAAAAATAAGGGTTTTAAGTGATATTGAGTACCTCATTATTCTTGTTTAAAAATATATCTAAAATTTATAGATTCATTAAAAATTTATTTAAATGAAAAATACATCTCAATGTTCTCCCCCTTAATGGAACCACTCTTCTCCTTCTATTTCATATAATGCAGAAGAAACTATGAAGGATAATCTATTTATGTTGTCTAGTGGTGATATCCTAAAACATATCCTTAAATTAGCTACATGTTAGAATAAATAAAAAGTGGATAATAGAATAATGAGGGGTCTGTTATTTATTCAAAAGAAACATTTGGGGTGAGAGTTTCTTCTCATCCTTTCTTTATTCTTCTTTTAAAGATCTTTTTGGGATGTGCTTTCTTATTTGATAAAAACCTTTATAAATTGTTCACGTATTTTCTTACCATGAATTGTATACTCTTAATTTTTCAATTCATCATATCTGGATGACTTCTCATTTAATCTCACTTTCTTTCCTTTAAAATCACCATTCACTTGGGATTTCTTGATTTGTTTAGTCCTCACCAATTGATCTAGAAAAACCAAACATTATTTCTTTAATTGACCTATTTTTTTGTGCTTCTCATATTTTTTCTTTACTTATTTCATCTTTCCTAGATTTTCTCAGGTTGTATTTTAATTTCCTTCCCTTTTATGACATAAGTTCCTTTTCCTGTTAGCCCAGTCATGAAAACCTCATATTTATGGGATTCTTTACTACGTCTTCCATACACATCAATAGTTTTCAACAATATATTATGTATGGACAAATTTGGAGTACTTATGTTCATAACTTTATTTATTATACTTTTAATCCTCATTTTTTTAGAAGAACTCCCACTTTGCTTATTCATTTTTCTAGTAAAAGACCAATTATACAAAAAATTAAAAAATTTGTGTACTTATTTTCAACAGCACTAGAAAAGACCTTGTATTTTTGAATTTATAGGTTGATTCCAAATCAAACTATTTATATGTTGTTGATGTATTAGTATAAATGAATCCATATTTTATCTAGGGGTTATGAAATCTTTGTCTTGTTATCCCCTCTATTTTATGGGTATGAATGCCTCTCATTTTTCTTAGTCTAAACCTCCATATATTTTATATTTGTATCAACATTATTTGAAATAAAAAGTTTTTTTTCAAGTTGGTAATTTTTAGATTTACCTTGATACCTTGGACATATCTTCCCACCAGCTTGAGAGGACTTTTATTTTACTTATATTAAATTACTAAATACTTACCTAGCTTTTTTAAGCTGATATTTAACTAGAAGACAAATTTATTGTTTCTCAGTTAGTTTATCCCTTGGAGCCATTTTCTTTTTGATATCTTGAACTTTCATCTCAAGGTTGGGAACCTTCATTCTATATTACTTCCCACATTCTCACTGATGTCAAAGATATTGATTTCATCACTATATTAATTTTTTGACAATGATAAATTTATTTTAGCCTTTATTATCATCATATTCTTTATTGGTAAATCTATGGAAAGATATTTATTTCTATTATAATTATAATGTTTTGGTAATTTTTTCCCTTCTCCTTTCTCTTTACAATTTTTGAACTTACTTTAAATAAGGGTAATTATATCATTGAAATCACTATCAAATACAATATTCAAAACTTATTGGATATTTATAGGGAAACTTCCACTCTAATACCACCTATAGAGCCCAAGGCCGATTAATCAATGAGAGGGGGTGAATCAATGGTCTACTCTTTTGAATTCAATCTCTTGAACCTATTAGAGTTCTTGGTCCACTCAATATAATCTCTCCTACTCACCTCATGTGTAGTGATAATCAAATATAGAGTAGCACATAGTATTTAAAAGGTTCATCATAAAAGCCTACTCCTTTCCTTGTTGGTTGTTATCCCTAATAATAATTCTCCAATATAACCTTATTCGTGATTACAATGGCATAGGTAGAAACTAGTTGTACACCCTTGTACTTAATCCTATAGTTAACACTAGTTATACACCCTATACACCATATCTTATGCCAAAGTTGGTGAGATGTCCCAACTATCCTTCTCCTCATCTTCCTCGCCTAGTTAAAAACCCCAACCCTTTATACCTCTTTAATAATAGGTTATACACATCATTCATAAGCTCCTCTTCTTAATGGTGTTGATCTAGAATAAAGAATATAACTTTATTCTTTAGATTGATATTTATAAAACTGCCTATAGGATCAAGATTTCTTCTGTACAACTTAAATTTCATCAACCGCTTATTATGATAGTATCATTGGTCTTAAAATATCTTTTATATTTATTGATATTTGGATTCTATTCAGTCTTTGAATACTAAGGTAATCCTTCTTCAAGGAATTTTGGATTTTTATTATATTATCTCATTAATAATTTCATGTATCAGGTTCTCTCATAATTATAAATGTATTCAATACATAGAAAATTTATAAAAATTACTTTCATATTCCATTTCTATTCACAATAATAATATCACGAGCACTATCCCCATAACTATCATTGTAATTATTCTATCAATGTGGAAACACCATGATCACTTCTAATAGGTATTTTATTCTCTTATAATTTGGTCGATGTAACACCCCAATATTTTATGATATATTTAATTTTTAAATAAATTTAATAGCATGAGTTTCACACAACACTGAGTTCAAACGGACTACGATCTATTAAATAAGTTAATGTTATAACTTAGCCATTAAAATAGAGGGAAGGAATAGTATTAACCACATTATGAATCAAATATTTTTAACATTCATCCAAAATATTTTATAGGAATAAGATAAGAATGGATTCAATTTTATGCGTTAAAAATAAATGTTTTTCTAAAGGTGGTTTTACCTCCATTTGATGGCTCACTTGTTTTAAATCAATGTTTTTGAAACTTTTATAAATTTTATTTGAAAAATAAACTTCTTATTTCAAATAATAATATTAAAATTTAATTATTTTGAATTTTTTATATTTTTTGATGAGTTTTATTTTTTCATGAATAGTGATAAAATATTACATTTTAATTTAAAAAAACTTTTCATCTAAATAATTAATAGTGTTAAATTATATTTTTAATTAGTTTTAAATTATAATTAGACAAATTTTTTATCATTTAATAAAATTTATTTTATTTAAATCAATTTTACATTGAATTTGGATATAAAAATATTTCAATATTTTAAAGGTTTTCACTTTAAAAAACTCATTTTCTTATTCTGTCAGTGGGATTAATTTTAAATTAATTTTCTCCAAATACTTATTTTGAATTTTGATAAATGGGTTCCATATTTGGAATCATAATTTCAAAATTTAATAAATATGTCCATATTAGTTTTATAAAAAATGAATAGTAACTTTATTAATTTTTATTACCACAATTGAGGGTAAATTAGGTAGTAAAGAGTTAGAAATAATATTAAAAAATTATAAAATTACTATAACACTTATCCTAATTTTATTTTATGAGTTATTATAAACCAAAATCATCCTTGGGATGATTTTAGGGCCTCTTGAATCCACTAAGATGACTTTAATCCTTTTATAGTATTTTATTTAAAAAAAAGTCAAATATGACATACTCATGTTTTCATTAAGTATTACATTTTTTAAATGTGGTTAATCAGAAGATATATTCAACTATAAATAGTAATTTGAAAAATAATATTTTTATATTTATAATGATAGTTTATTTTTAATTTTTAAGAAATAAATAATTACTTTAAAGGGTTACACAATGATGATGTAGTAATTATTTAATTAATGGAAATATCAAATAAATTATTTTTAAAAATATTAAAATTAATATAATTCAAGATAATTAATTTCATACACAAATTTTATCAATTAATTTGAAAATTTATTGATATATTAGATTTTTTTTAAGGTATATTATTTTATTGATTTTTGTAAAAGTCAAAGTAGTGAATAGTATCAAATTTTTCATTAATGTTATAATAAAATAAATAATATTTTATTAAATGATATAAAATTCATAAAAATATAAATTTATTCCAAATAATTTTGATAAAGTTAAAATTTTCATCCATGAATCATTTAAGATTCTTTTGGCATTTTATAAGTATCTATATTAACCTTCAAAGAGTAAAACCACATGTTTTCAAAGTAAGAGTTAAAGGGTTTAAGTAAGGGTTAAACCCACAATATTTGGTTATGAATGAGACCTAAACTTGTCTAAAAATTATTTTTTGAGATAATTTAGACCCATTACCATATAATATTTCAAATAAATTACTTTTTATTCATATTTAATTTAAAATTAATTTATATTAATTTAATATTTTGAGAGTTTCCAAAAGTTCCCTTTGTCTCAATTATAAAAGGGCACCTCCTCCTTCGCTTATTCACACAAAATTTAGCCTTCTATATAGACCAAAACCTACCCATTTATCCTCTAAAAATAATTATCCATGTTATGGAGGTATTTTTATTTCAAAAATACCTACTCTATATCCCGTACGAATATATAAAAAATAATTCCATCGAAGAAGAGGTAATTGTTTTACTAACTCATTCAAGTTAATTTCTTCTTTTACTTAATCTTAATGTGTTTTTCTATACTAAAGTAATAAATATAGTATCATATATATTCTAAGATCTTATTATTATTATGGGAAAACCATATTTCACCTTTTATCAATCCTATGAAAAATTGAAGCATTGCACGTGCATACGTACGAATTACCATCTCCAGGTCGTGATGTAATTTTTTTCATACCCAATTTATTTCGATGGGTATAAAGATGGATATAATTAATAAAAATAAAAAATAAGATATGATATTTATTATTTATAAATAATATACAATACAGTTTCTTACCCTTTCACCATTAAGAGAATGATATTTTTGCTCGTGTGTAAGTACGACCTACCGTCTCCACGACCCGATGTGATTAGTTTTCTATCATAACCATTCAAGAATTTTTATAAAAATGTATATAATGAGTAAATATAATATCTGTTAACTTAATATAATCCTTTAGAAAAATTAAATATATTCTATCCATAATAAATAGGTCTTACATGACAAAACAAGCATTGAAAAATAAAGCAGTTAACACCCGAAATAAGGATAATGATGAAATATTCATAACAAAATGATATAACAAGATCATATATGATATCATAAATATGTATATGGTAATTTTATAAATTAATAACATGATTTAAAACATTATACATGATTTAAAATCACATTAAACTAAATAAAAGTACAATATGAGGGTTATTTCACAATCTCATTATTATCCGGGATTTTTTATGTTTAAGTATAAAATTGGAAAAAAAATTATTCTATATCTATATTTAATAAAAATGTTTTCAAAATAGATTCTACTATTATTCTACAATTTTTTAAAATATTTTTACCCATGTTTTACTTTTTATAAAATAGTTTTAAATAAATCTTTTGTCATTTTCCAAATGAGGTACTTTATGAATTTTTTGAAAAAAATATAGAAGAAATTTTTTCTTAACTTATATGAAATGAGTGGATTTTTCCACCATCATGAATCCTTAATGTATTGAAGTTTCCGTTACAAGTTTATAATAATATTTTCAATAAAAATGTTTTCTTTTAAAAAAATTTGTTCTTTTAGATAAATGATTTCAATATAAAAAAGGGTTATTTCTCTCAAGAAATTTTTAATGATTTTGTTAGAGTATTTTATTATATTTCATCTCCTTAGTTAGATTTTATTCTTGATTGAGGTTGACCTCTTATGATACCATGTACCATATTTTATTGAATGTTTTATGATTATTTTGATTGTGGATGTACTATTATGATACCATTTATAGTTTATGGTTAATTTATTCATGTTATTTATGATATAGTGTTTAGTTTGTTTATGTTTCACCCTTTTCATATGAGAAATGAATTGAAATTATCATGTGATGGTCAGGGATCACTCTCACGTCCGGTTTTTCATGTCTTGGTTTTCATCCAGGGCGTTGGAAATCTTGATCTGTTTGGGTTTTTGGTGAGGTGAATGTTGAGTTTTTAACATCCATCTATTTCTAATAATCTTACCATTGTTTCCCCATAGAATTTTTGGGAGTTTTTGGAGAAAAGGACGGTTACTTCAAGATTTGAGCCAACTTTTAGCTCATTTCCAGATTTAAAAACAAAATTTTTTCTCTTATAAATACTTAGTTTTCAACATTTTACACTCATTCTACTTCCCATGTGGACTAACCTGACATATTAAAACCCCTATATCCATTTTTACCCCTTATAAATTTGTAATCATGGTGGATTTTGGTTATTTATTCAGGTATTGAGCCACTACATAAGCCCTTTTCAAGTTTTTTTAAAAAACTATTTTGTTTATTTTATATATTATTCATTTTTTTATATTTTTCAGTGATTAAACCTCCCAAAAAGAGACCTAACTATTGGATATCTACCATTGGTTCCTCCCCTTTAGTTATCCTTCATTTTGGGCCTCTTTTTGGGTGATTTCTCACCAATGTTTAGTGGTTCTTCTTAATTTTGTCATTAAATATTTCTCCTTTGTCCTCCATCTTCATTCTTATTTAATTTTTTATTGTATTTATAATCTCACCTATTAATCTCTACCTAGGTGTTTTTTTACCATAATTTTTTATGGGTGTTTTTTTAGGGCTCTTTTTCATAGATCTTGGGTTTTGGAACCCGCGACGGGTGTTTTCGGGTGTGCATCTCCATTTCACCATGGTTTTGAGGTAGGTTATCCCAAGAAAATGACTTTATTATTTAATTTATATATTTAAATTGATTTTATTACATTATATAAATGTTTATTATTGTTTTTAAACATTTTTATGCTTTATTTGGTGTGAAAAATGGTTATTTATGCCTTGTTTTCTTTGAAATGCAGTTATTTCGTTATAAAAGTACACACCTCTTCTTAAAATAAATGTTCCATTGGTTTTTTCATATGTATTTTAATATTAATGACCTTTTTTGACCATTGTAATAAATTTTCAGAATTAACATTTGGGTTTTACCCCTTTGGGTGTTAAATAGAAGTTGTTTGGCTAAATGTTGCATGTCTAGTCTTCAGAAAAGTGACAGGTTGAACTTTGTGTGCTAAATACGATATAAAATAACTTATTTAAATTTATTAAAGTATGGTAAGCATTAAATGTGATGATTTGGTGTCCTTTTATTCATGTAGAACGTGTTTTTGGTTTTATAAAGAGATGGGTTTTGGTTTTTGACACATTTTGGCGTGAGTTGCCGATAAGTGGCCCGTTCATCATTCTTAAGAAAATGGTTGAACATAAATGTGTAACATAAATGTTTTAAAGGTTTTATGTAAATTTTTTATTACTTATAATGGTGTGTGTACAAATATTTGTGAGAAGTTAAATTTTTACCTTTGTTATACGTTGGTTTGGAAAAACGCTTAAAGGCATGTTTTGCATTTCTCTAAAAAATGGGTTTTCATGTGTATTCCATGTTATACCATTTAGGGAATTTTAAGATTCATGAAATTGATTTATTAAATGGTTTTGTGGATAAAAAATATGGTTTAGTATAATATATTTGGGAATTTACCCTAAAAATTACATTTTCAAAAGGAATTCATGTGTAAAGCTTTTCTTAAACTTCTTGAAATTGTTTTGTGAAACTTTTAGATGTTTTATTGATTAAAACAAAGGGTGAAAACATGTTTGGATACTATTTGGAATGTGTGTGACCAGAACTAGTGTTTTTATGTGTAAATGTAATTTGATATCATGTGGAACTTGTTTGGGGACAAAGTTGGAAACCCAAGTATCTAGGTGGGTGGACGTGTATTAGTATACTAGTGATCCAGAGTGGTTTCATCCCTATTTCACAAACGAATTTTGATGATGAAAACACTAAATAAACTATTATGATGATGTTTTGAACCACTAGGTTATGATTATGTTCCCTACTAGTGGATCATGTATGTGAACAGATATTTTTTATGGTTACTGTTCACCGATATATGAGGTACCTGGGGCTCACAACAAACTACTTCCTAAGGGTGTTCCCGTGACTTGTCCTCATTGGTTATTTTGTACTCACTATTGTAATATGGTGTGTTTAGTTCATAAATTCAGAAGTGTGTGTGTTTTATTGAAAATTTTACATTCTTTAAAGTATCCCCCTTGAAATTTTTTTTTATTTTGAAGTTGTATCTCTTTGAAATTGGTTACTGACATTTACTAGTTATGAAAACTTGAAACCATTTTATTTTATAATGATTATAACATGGAAAAATGTTTGGAAAACATAATTTTTTATATTTTATTTCAAACTTGGAATTGATATTTATTTTATTTTAAATAAAGTGCATTGGGAATAAAATATGGGGACAACCTACTGAGTTTTAATAATCATGCCTATAGTCTTGTTCTTCTTTTATCCCTTGTGTAGGTTTCAGATTGAGTTTGATCACCCCGGGAAATGTCAAATAGATGTATTGGAGAGTAATCAGCGAGGTTACAGGGAGTTAGTTAGTTTTCAGGTTTGCTCGGTCAAGTTTTCTGGTTCAGTTATACTTTCATTTTCATGTACAGTTAATGTTTAGATCAACTATTAAATAAATGTTTATTGGGCTTTCCATTTATTTCTGCCGCTTAGTTTTATTTATTTTTAGGATAAAACATTCCCTTTTCACTCTAACTAATGCCCTAGGTTCTTTTCGAAATCCTAGGAGGATCGGTAATGCCTCTCAGGACTTGTTGCGGAGCGGCTCGGGTGACCAGTTCAGGGTCGACCCAGACTGGTTTGTGACAATCACTATATCCTCATGATGAATTGGTAGGTTTAATTATACAAAATAATTTGGCTATTGTCCAAGGCCTTAACTTTTTCTATATATTTTCTTAGATGAAGAATTAATGGTATGTTTATGATGTCTGGCATTATGTGTTCCCTCATTATGAGATTAGTATTGATATTCCATGTGATTATTCAATTATTATAATAATCATGTGATTATTTATATGGAATTATTTTATTTCTATTTATTATTTCCATATTATTATTAATATTTCTTTTAAATGGATTGTGTTTCAGTTATACACCTTAAATTAATGTTTATGATCATTTATTCATAATATATTATGTTGTACATTTACACTTTCTGAGCATATGAGATCACCCCCTTTCTTATCTTTTATTTTTTTCTAGGATTCCAAGATGTATATTTTGATTTATATATAGGGTAAAGCTATGATAATAGGGGTGTTTCAAATGGAGTTACTATGTTTTATTTTATTTCAAGTCATGTTGAAAGATTTATGTATGTAACTAGTTTTCCAAAACTATTTACCTATTTAGTCCTTTGATATGAAATTGATTATACCTAGTACTAATGTAATAAAGTAACCACCGACTTTGGGTTACTAGGGTTGGGGTATTTATAATTGATAATAGAGGAAGTTTATTATAAAATTTGGAAATTATATTTATATAAATATAGATTTGGGAAACATATCCCTATAATAGGTTTTGAGAATATTCTAAAAGTAACCAAGCTTCTGGTTTTGAGATTAGTTATACATAAATTTTCAATTTAGGTTATTTTTTTAAAAGTATAAAATTATGCATTATGATTCAAAAACTAATCTAATATATTCCATTGTTTAGAAATATAACCTAGTGGAGGTAATGAAAACTATATCAGCACATGTAATCCTTGTTGGGATTTCCCTCCTATATAAGATAATGATGTTAGAGATAGATATTCAATCTGTACAAAAAAACTTATAACCATACTGGGATAACTGAATGAGGTTATGAAAAATAACCTTAATCGTATATATCATCCTTATCCACAATGTGGAGGAATAATGTTAGACCGCTTCATGAGACAACAACCTCCATCATTCAATGGGACTATAAATACATTTTTAGCTGAGTAATTTATAAATTCCTTAGAGAAGATATTTATTACTTTGGGATGTAATGAATGTGAGAAGGTTTTCATGGTAGTCTATCATCTCTCAAGAGATTCAGATTAATAGTGGTCACTAATTCAAAACACAAAGGAGGATGGAGAAATAGTAAACATGGAATGGATAGATTTTAAGGAAATTTTATTTGAAAAAAATTTCCCTTGTGAATAGCGAGTGGATATAGAGATAAAATTATTAAATATAATGAAAAATTATTATGATAATGTTGTTAAATATAAAAGCTAACTTTTCAAGGTTACAAAGGCATTTTAAATATTATGTACTTAATCCAATAAGAAAGATTAATCGATTCTTTGATAGGTTAAAACCATTCCTCTAAAGGGAATTGGTCTCCCAAAATTTCTCATTATACAAAGATATAGTCTCGTGTTCTATAAATACGGAGAATGAATTCTATAAGTCTAATGAATTTAAGGGAAAGAAAGAGAAGAAGAGATATGTTGAACACCATGGAAAAGGAAATATGTAAAATTGAGAGAAGGGACAAATTGACTTTCCATTATATAATAAATGTGGAAAGAAACATCATGGAACATGCCTATTAGGGAAGGGATATTGTTACAAGTGTGGAGAAAAAGGTCAGTAATCATGTGGTTTCAAGGGAAAGAAAGAGGTCAGTAATGTACAGTTTTTTAACTATAAAGATATGGGACACTATACAAATTATTATCATAAGTGCCAAGGAAAATTTTCCTTGAAAATTCCAAGGTATCAATGAAATGATTATGTGATCACAATAGTTGTGGTTGAAGTTCTTAATGATGTGGTGGTAGGTACTTTGATTATCTCCTCAAATTTAGCTAATGCTTTATTTTATTCTAGAATGTCACATTCACTTCTATGTTTCCAATTTTCTAAGAAAATTATACATTTTCCTCTTGATCTAATAAAGGAGTTTCCAGTCCAAATCCTAATGGAAAGTCTTATTGAAACAAATATTTGGCCATCAGTCCCATTTATGACTCATAAACATCATTTAATTGCTAATCCTTTCATCATACCTATGTTTTACTTTGATATAATCATTGAAATAGACTGTATTTCAAAATATGATGTGAAAATTTATTGTAAGAATAAGTAAATTACAATTTGTGAGGAAGATATAAAATTCAATATCTTTAAAGTGAAAAATTTATCATCTGGTTCATATCTAGATCCACCACCAGTAGCTCTACTGAATGAAATTATTTAGGAGGAATAGAAAATGACATCTAGGTTTGAATAAGGTAGTATTCAAATCAAGGATGTACCTATCTTAAATGAATATATTTATTTATTTCATGAGGAATTACTTGTACATCCCATAAAGAGTGAGGTGTAGTTTTCTATTGATTTAATCCCTAATGAGAGTCCAATATCAAAGAATCCTTAAAGAATAGACATAGTGGAATTAGTGGAGCTGAAGAAACAATTAAAGTATTTTGGTTAAATGTATTTATTTTCCCTAGTTTCTCTCCATCGGGAGCCCCTAATATTTTTGTTAAGAAAAAAGATTAATTTGTGAGGTTGTGTATTGATTATACTAAAATCAATGATACTACAATAAATAACAAGTATCCAATGCCTCGTACTAATGATTTATTTCAACAACTTCATAGAGATAAATTTTTTCAAAGATTGAACTTTATTCTGGATATCATCAATTGTGAGTAAATAAGGAAGACATTCTGAAGACATCTTTTTAGAAGAGGTATAAACATTATGAGTTTACAGTAATTCCATTTGGATTTATTAATGCACCCTTAGTTTTTTTGGATTTAATGAACAAAGTATTAAAAGAATATCTTTATGATTTTTTGTGGTATTCATTAATGATATTTTGGTGTATTCTAACATCTATGAATTCCAAGATAATCACATGGACATCATTCTTGGGACTATCATAAGGAAATAGTTATGTGGTAAATTTAGGAAGTATGGATTTCAGCTTCCAGAAATTTATTTTCTTGTCTATATTATCTATAAGGATGGAATCTATGTTTATCCTGTAAAGATAAAATAAAACCAATAATATCCTACACCAATGAAAATAATAGAGGTACATGGTTTCTTTTGTTTAGTAGGTTACAATCGGTGTTTCATACAATATTTAACTTGATTGTTTAACCCATTAATAAATACCACACGTAAAGGTGTTAAGTTCATATGGACAATAGAATGTGAAGAATTTTTTGAAGAATTTAAGGGAATATTTTTCAATTATCTAATCATGAATTTACCATTGGGAAATAGTGGATTTGTGATGTATAGAAGTGCATCAAGGAAAGTACATGGTTGTGTCCTTGTACAGAATGATAGAGTTATTTCATATGTATCAAGGTAGTCAAAAAATCATGAACAAAATTATCCAAATCATGATCTTGAGTTAGAATATGTAATATTTTCTTTAATATATGGAGACATTATCTCTATGGTGAAATATGTGGTATATATATATATATCACAAGAGTTTTAAATATATCTTCCCATTTAAATAACTCAATATGAGGCAAAGGCGATGGATCTATCTACTCAAGGATTGTGATTTCTCAATAGACTACCTCTCTTTGAAGGAAAATAAGGTAGTAGTTAAATTGAGATGGAAGGATCGTGGAGTTATAAAAAAATGAGGATTGATATAGATCATGTGTTCATGGATCTATTAAAGATAGATATGAAAATTATTAAGTAAGGGGAAACATCACTCCCCTGTCAATTTTTTTCCAAACCATCCTTATTGGAATAGATAAAAATTTCATAGTCTAATGATGAGAATTTAAAAAATAAAATTAAAGTTGTGAAGGATGGAAAATTGACATAATTCTTATATGAAGATGGTATTTTTGAAATTTGGAAAAAAGATTTTTTTTCCTCTATACCCAAGATAAAAAGGGAATTGTTCGATGGTGCTTATAGCTAAAATATCTATATACACCATGAAAGAACCAAGATGTATAAATATTTGAAGGAATAATTTTGGTGGGACAATATAAAGTATGAAATTACTGATTATGTGACAAAATGTTTGGTTTTTCAACAAGTAAAGGCTTAAAGAAAATATCAAAAGGGTTCATGCAACCTATGCCTATACCTATATGGAAATGGGATGAAATTACAATGGACTTTGTCACTATATTACTAAATACCCCATAAAAATTATGTGATATGGGTTATTGTTGATCGTCTCACGAAATCTGTATATTTCCTTGCTATAAGGGAAGATTTTTCATTGGAGAATCTTCCATGACTCTATGTTAATAAATATGTAAGGCTCCATATTTAACATATTTCAATTGCGTCTAATCATGATCCATGATTTACATCAAAATTATAGAAAATTATTTATATGTCCCTTGACACATAACTTCGTTTGAGCACCACTAATCACCATCAGACTGATGGAATATCAAAAATGACTATCAATAATTTAGAAGGCATGTTTATTTCCTGATCACTTGACTTTCAAGGTATGTGGGATCATTATTTTCCTTTGGAATAATTTTCCTATAACAATAGCTCCCGTACAAGTATTTAAATGACATTTTATGAAGCATTATATGGAAAGAGATTTTATACATAAACTTATTGGGATGAAGTTGGTGAAAGCAATCTTGTAGGACCATAACTTGTGGAGAAAACAACGGAAAAGTTAAATACAATTCAAACCCATATCAAATACGCTCAAAGTAGTTAAAAGAGCTATGCCAATAACTAAAGGAAGGATTTGTAATTTCAAGTGGAATATCATGTTTTCTTAAATGTATATCCATGGAAGGGTGTTATAAGATTTGATAATAAATGGAAACTAAGACCTAGGTACATCAGAACTTTTTAAATTCTAGAACGAATTGGAACTATTACTTATCATTTGGAAATTCCACCTAGAATATAAAGTACACGATGTGTTTCATATCTCTTTAATAAGGAAGTACATGCCAGACCCAACACATTTTATCACTTTTGAAGAAATAGAATTAGAAACTGGTTTATCTTAATATAAATATTTTACCAAGATTATTGACATTAGAGAGAAAGTGTTAAGGAATCGAATGAATCGGCCAGTAAAGGTACTGTGGAAAAATCATAAAATAGAATAGGAAACGTGGGAACCTGAGGAAATTATAATGAAGAACTACCCAAATATTTTTCTGATATAATATTATTGAAATTTTGAGGATGAAATTTTCTGAATGAGGGAATAATGTAGCATCCCAAGATTTTACGATATGTATTCTTTTTAAAAAAATTAATAGCTTCCATTGTACATAACACAGAGTTCAAATAGAATGTGATCTATTAAATAAGTGAATATTATAACCTATATGTTAAAATGATGAGAATGAATATTATTAACCAAATTTTGAATAAAATGTTCCAAACATTCATCAAAAAAATTTATACGCATAAGAAAATAATGAATTTAATTTTATGCATTAAATGGATATATTTTTTAAAGGTATTTTTACCGCCTTTTGATGGGGTACTTGTTTTAAATTTGGTTTTTGAAACATTTATAAATTTTATTTGACAAAATAAACTTCTTATTTGAAATTTTAATATCAAAATTTACTTTGTTTTAATTTTTTTTTTATTTTTATGATAAGTTTCATGTTTTAATGAATAGTGATAAAATATTTATTTTAAATAAAAAAATTATTCTAAATATTTTTTAGTATTAAATTATATTTTTTATTGGTTTCAAAGTATAATTAGATAAATTTTTTATCATTTAATACAATTTAGGTCATTGAAATTAATTTCACAATGAAATTGGATATAAATACATTTCAACCTTTGGAACATTTTCACTTTAAAAACTCATTTTCTCATTTTGCCAACATGATTAATTTTAAATTAATTTTAGCCAAATATGTGTTTTGAATTTTGAAAAATGCATTCTATATTTATAATTATAAGTTCAAAATTTATTAAATAGGACCTTTTTTATCTTTGGATACAATGAATAGAAACTTTAGTAATTTTTATTAACACGGTTAAGGGTAAATCAATTAATTAAGAGTTAAAAATAATATTATATATATTATAAAATTACCCCAACACTTGTTCTATTTATATTTTATGATTTATTGTCTCCAAAAATCATCCTTGGGCCAATTTTAGTTTCTCTTAGAGTCACTTGAATGGATTTAATCCTTTTATAGTATTTTATTTTAAGAAAAGTCAAATATGTCATTCTCATGTTTTTAATAAGTATTATATTTTTTATATGTGGTTATTCAGAGTATATCTTAGAATGTAAATATTCACTTGAAATATAAAAATTTTATCTTCATCGTTATAATTTATTTCTAATTTTTACAAAATAAATAATTACCTTAAATGCTTACATAATGATGATGGAGTAATTATTTAATTAATGGAAATATCAAATAAATAATATTAAAAATATTAAAATAAATAAAATTTATAAAATTAATGTTATCCATGAATTTTTTTGAAAAAATTTACATTTTAGTGATACGTTATAAGTGTTCTTGTAATATATCTTGTTTTTTTCATTTTTTTAAAAGTCAAAATAAGGAATAGTATTAAATTTCTCATTAATGTTATATTAAAATAAATAATATTTTATTAAATGAAATAAAATTCATAAAAATATAAATTCATCTAAATAATTGGGATAAAGTTAAAAATTTCATCCATGACTCATTTAAGGTTTTTTCTTATTTTATAGTAAATATATTAACCTTCAAGGTGAAAAAATACATGTTATCACTATAAGAGTTAAATGGTTTAAATAAGGGTTAAAACCAAAAGATAAGGGTAATAATGAGACCTAAACATGTCTAAAAATTATTGGTTGAGATGATTTAGACCCATCCTTATCTCATATTCTAAATAACTCACTTTGGATTCATTTTTAATTGATTTTTACTTTATATTATTCTAATATTTTGGTAGTTTCCAAAAGTGTCCCTCACTTCAATTATAAAAGGGAACCTACTCCTTCACTTATTCACACCACTTTGAGATTTCTAACTAGATAAAACCCTACCCATTTCTCCTCCCAACATCCTTTTCCATGTTTTCTAGGTTATATTATTTCAAAAATACCAACTCTATATTCTTTAAGAACATATCTAAAGGAAGCCCATCAAAAAAGAGGTAATTTTTTTACCAACTCATTCAAGTTAATTTATTCTTATACTTCTTATTCATGTGTTGTTTCTATAATAAATTAATAAATCCAATATCATATACATTCTGAGATATTATTATGATTATGGTACAACCATATTCCACCTTTTATCTATCCTATGAAAAATGAAATCACCGCTCATGTGTGCATACAACTTATTGTCTCCAGGTCGTGGTGTAATTTGTTTTTCATCGCCATTTTATATGAATGGGTATAATTATGGATATAATGGATATAGATATCATATATGACATGATATTGATTACTTATAAATAATATACCATCAAATTTTTTACTCATTCACCATTAAGGCAATAATATTGTCGCTCATGCAGACATATGGCCAACTGTATTCACGATGCGATGTGATTCATTTTCCATGATAAAAATGAAATAATATTTATAAAAATGTATATAATTAGTATATATAATATCTATTAACTTAATTCCATCCTTTATATGAAATAAATATATCTTATTCATAATAAATAGGACTTACAAGGCAAAACATGCCTGGGAAAATGAAGCATTTAAAACACAAAACAAGGGTATTAAGGAGATATTAGTAACAAAATAATATAAGAAGATCATATAGGATATAATAAATATAGATGTAGTTCTGGTATAAATTAATAACATTCTTTAAACCATTATAAATGAGTTTAAATCACATTTAACTAATGTAAGGTATAAGGTAAGGGTTATTTTATAATCTCGTTATTATTTGGGAATGTTTAAGTTTAAGTCTCCACTGGGGAACATTTTTCTTCCATGTCCATGTTTGCTAAAAAAATAAAAAATGTTTTTACTAAAATCCTAAAAATGTTTAAAATATGTTTACCCATGATCAAAATTTTATAAAATGGTTTGAAAGGAATATTTTATCTTTTTCCAAATGAGTTACTTTATGACTTTTTTGACAAAAATATGGAAGGAATATTTTTTTAACTTATATAAAATGGGTGGATTTTTTCTACTATAAAGAAACCTTAATTTATTGAATATTCCTCTATAATTTTACAAGAATATTTTCAATGAAAATTTTTTCTTTTAAAATTTTGTAGGATTTTAAATAAATGATTTCAAAGTAAAAAGGGTTATTCCTATCAATAAATTTTTAATGACTTCATTAGTGTATTTTCATCTATGTCAATATACTTAGTTATATATTATGGTTAATTGAGGTTTATATATTATGTTAACATCTACCATATTTTATTTAAGGTTTTATGATCAGTTTGACTTTGGATGTGATATTTTTATAACATTCATGGTTTATGGTTAAAGTATTCATGTTTCATATGCTAGAGTGTTTATATTGTTTATGTTTCAACATTTTCATATGATAAATTCATTGGAATTAGTAAGTTATGGGAGGGCCCCTCTATATCCCCTTGATAAATTAGTATTTCTCATGAGACAAATAAGTTTTTGTATGTGTTGAGGCCTTAACCTTTTATATATGGTGTTTTTCTGGAGCCTTGATGGTATGTTTATGATGTCTGCCATTAATTATTCCATAATTATGAGATTAGTTATTGATATTCCATGTGATTATTATATTAGTAGAATATCCATGTGATTATTTATATGGAATTATTTGATTTTAATTTATTATTTCCATATTATAGTCAATATTAGGTTTAAATGTCTTGTCTTTTAGTTATACACCTTGCCTTAATTTCTATGATTATTTATTCATAATAGATCTTGTTGTACACTTACCCTTACTGAGCATCTGATCACACCCCATTTCTTATTTTTTATTTTTTCCAAGATACCAAGATTTATATTATGATTGATATGCAGGGTAAATCTAGGAGAATGGGGCTGTTTCCAATATATTTACTATGTTTTATTTTATTTCAAGTTGTGTTGTAATATTTATGTATGTAATAAGTTTTCTAAACTATTAAACTATTTGGTCCTTTAAGATATGATCACTTGTACCAATAACCAATGTAATAAAGTAACTATCGAATCTGGTCTACTGAGTTCGGGGTTTGTATAGTCAAGGAGTCCTAAATTATTTCCTCATTAATTCAAAATATTGATTAATGTTTAATATACTAGAATTATTCCACATTAAATACAACTTGAAACACCATTCATTCATCATGATGTCTAATAATTTAAGTCTCATCTTAATTAGATTTTTACATTTTATCTATAATTATTTATTATTATCCTAGGTATTATTTCATGTTTAATACCCCCTAATAATTCCTTATAAAAAATTTATCTTATACACAAATGAATATATATTCAAATTCATGGTATACTTGAAAGTAGCATACATGAAATATCACATGTAATGAATTTCATGTTTAAGTTCCCTAATGATTTTTTTTTATCCATTATTCATGTGGAATCATCAAACCAATTATTATACTTTACTCATCCAATTTTCTCTTCATCGTCATATTAATACCTACTCATGCATAGTTTGATTCATTCCTCTGTTTATAGAATTTCTGATGCATATATAACCTCATTAATTCATGTGTCATATTTATTTTCTTCCAAAAACAAGTTTATTTCATAAATTCATTCATCATTTATTTTTCACGAGAACTAAACCTCATACAAAAAATAAATACATGCATGAATCATATTTCCTCGAAATGAAATTTTAATATTGTGGCCTTCATATATTTTTCTTCCTCATTCAATCTACATACATTCAATGTGAATCTAGAAGCATATATATTATATCTACCTTCCCAAGATTCTTACATTCTCATTCTTTATGAGTATCATGATCATATCATTGATCATGATATACAAATCCATGAAGAATATTAAAAACATAGAATCATCTGATATTTTTAGTGACCAAAAATCACACTATGGTGTGATCTTATCTTCTTTATCACAAGGTAGATCATCCTTGATGAATATAATATTTCTTCCCTTTATTACTCATGGAAGTTCTGTGCATGATCCATTATCATCAAATATTTGTGTTCTTACTCATGGAAATTGTAGCTCAACGCTTATATAATATTTTTTTAGGTTCATATGGAAGCATGAATTGCACTCATTAAACATTCATGTTTCTCCCTCATAGAATATTTGTGCAACCATCTCCTACATATATAAAATTCATGCATGTTTCTCATGTAAGATATATATTTTACTAGAAGGTTTTTATTTCAATGACGCATCTTGATACTTTATGTAAAATTCATGAACCTATTACTCGCTGAATAACTCCATACACATATAAGATATGTTCTTCCTAGAATGACCTCATTAAAGATTCTTCTAATTATACTCATGGTTGATCCTTAGATTGAACATATGGTCTATTTATAAACCATGACATCCAATAAACCCTCAAAGGTAAAAGGTAGAAGATAAAGATGTTGTGACTTCTCATTTGGTGTATTTTTATGTTTTTTTAATAACAGAAGAAAAATGAGCACCTAGGAATTTGTCCCACATCGATTCCTCATGTGACTTTCTACTTATTAATTAGAAATATACAAATTTTGATCAACCAAATGTTAGTAACTAGGTATGATCCAAGCTTTCTATATCTACACCATCATTCTTCCCCACACGGTGGTTCCTTTAATACTTCCATGTTCACTTAGTGAATGACCACCAACATACCTATATACAGGTTCTTTTCCTCTACTGCACTTACTTTCCACATTGGGCTAGCCATACTGGATTTGCTCCCACATAGTGATATTTGTTCCAACATGAGCGCTTCTACTATCCCTTTAGCTTTCTAGGGGTTGTCCAGGATCTTTACTAAACTCTTAATAAAAGAGTTGAGTAAATGTTTCATATAATGCAATGTCATATCCTCTTCTTAAATTTCATCATGAAAAAATAAAATATTTTTTCATGGACTTCAGTTCATTCACACACATCATCGGATGGTTTCTTCATGAGTTAATTGTAGTTCCATCTCCAAACACTTATTATCACATGTCATTAAGTAAGGAATATTATTACTATAATATTTATATATAATGATACTTAGTCTTGGACTTATATAAATAATTTCTTCATGCTAGTGGTCATATAATCCATTTTCATTAATCCTGGAAGCACCTCACACATATTATATACTTACATGGATTATTTATCAAGAATTAAATCTAACTCCATCTCATTAATCCATAAAAATCCTCTAAGAATCATTACCACCACACTAAACACATACTAAACTATTAACAATAAATTAAAAACTAATTTAGGAACAACAAATTAGAATATTGGTAAATATTTATATTTTGTTACATGAAGTTAAATAAAATAGATAATAAGTTTCTTCAATTTGTGACATGTTTTTATTAAATAAATTATGATTATAGATAAGGGTGTGACTTAATAATTAATAATGTAATTGATTATGGGTCCATGGTTGGGTATATATAAATTTTAATGGGAAAATTAAAGTTAATTGATAAATCATGTTTGAAAGATGGAGTGAGTTCATGATTAAGGAAAGAACATCCTTATTATTGATAACATTGAAATATTGATATTCATTGAATTCTTGGCCACTTTATAGATTGAATTCTACTTATTCATGGTTGTGATGATTGTTAGTATAGAATTATTATTTTTTTACTTTCTATAATACAACATGGTTTTGGAATTATGTTTCTCATGGTATGATAATTATATTTTTTATAGATTTACATTGTATGTGATATAATTCATGGAATATATGACTTGGTCTTATTGAAAATGGGTATTGAGGACTTATGGTTGTATTTTAGTGATGATGGTTATGGTGATGGGGTCGGGTTATGATTTCGTGAAGCTTTGATGGGGTGTAGGTTAATGATGTGGTTGTAATGGATATGTGGGGAGTAGGGTTTTATTGTGGTTATGATTTTGGTTCTTAATCCCTGACTTTTTAATCAATTGGTAAGGGTAACTCCTAATGGATAAATACCAATTTAAGATGGAATCACCATTGTTGATAGGTAAGAGAGGATGGGATTATAATTTTTTAGCCCCATTTATTTAATTATATAATGTTATTATTTCACCTAATATTGATAGATATATTATGTTGGTAATATGATGGATATAGTGGGGGTTTTAAATGAAGGAATTGTGGAAATTTAGAGACATATAATATCTCTTTTGTGATTATGTCGGTATGGGTTATTGAGGTTTACATCTCATGAGGTAATGTATTTTTGATGTGTTGGTTTCACGTATCTCTTTTGGAAATAATGGATTTATTCATATTTGGATATGTTTGATTATTCATAACATTATTTCTATCTTTTTTATACTTGGTGTTTTCACAGATATCTATCCAGGAACTTTGATTACATGTGGATTTTGTTTAGCTTTGAAATATGGTCCTACTGAGCACTCTTAAGATCTCACCCATATATAGTTTCTCTTGAATTATTTTTTCAATATAGTTGAATGTAGAATGGGAACACTATTGTTTGGAAAACTTTGGTGGATCATGGTTGATAAGGTGGATCTTGGGAGATCGCTGCTTTATTTCTGGAAGTTTTTTTTACTTTTATCCATGTAGTAACATTTGGGAATTTGGTATTCCTAATTCTTATGTTTATGGTCTATAGATTTTATTGGTGATCCTTATTTCTCATTTGTGATATTTAAATAGGGTAATTCCTCCTATATTTTTTGGATACCCTCGATGTTAGTCACCATCCCATGGCCTATTCAAGGTGTGATTCAAGGGTTATAAACTCCTTCACTACTGGCCCAAGATGAGTACTAGAGGAGGGGGGTTGTGACATATTTTTTATAAATTATAATTAATTACTCAATTCAATCTCATGACCAAGTATAAATCATAGTCAATGTAAAATAAAATAAAATCAATTATCATACATAGCATGTAACTCCTTAAATGCATGTATGATAATTTATATGAGAAATTTAACAATTTAAACTAAATCATAAATATAGTCATAATATTAAAAAAAATTATATATGAAAAAAATAACTAATAAACTAAAAAAATGAACATTTCATAAATATATACATGAGAAATACATTTTTGAATAATTCATAAACCAAGATATTAGAAACGTTTTATAGTTTTTACAAACACTATGTGCATTCCATAATTAAATTAATATAAAAACAATGTATTTATTTTCAATATGAAATCCTTCATATTATCCACTTTATGGAATTTATTTAAATATATGATGCTAAATGGAATATAAAAACTTTATATTACAAATATATTATTTACATAATCAAAATATAATATATTTAATTTCAATTGAACTTTGATCATATCAATTTTAAAAACTTATTTGGATATGATCTAAATAATTCTATCAACTAAGGCCTTTTAATTTGAATATTTCAAATTAGTAATTATGAACGATGCATAATTCAATATAAACTTCTTTATATTTTTCCTCAATTTATAATTTATAAATATTTTATAAATTACCATTATAATTCTAAAATAAATTATTTACATCCAAATTAAAATTCATGACATATAAATTCAAATGATATTTTAATATTATTATTTAAAAAAATGGATATTTATTTGTTAAATATTTCATAAACATTTAATAATTAATTATAAATATTTTCTGATAAATTTAATTATAAAACATTATAAAATTAATACAAATCCCAAAATACATTTTTCAATAATTTATAAAAAAAATTATTAATTATATAATTCAATTAATAAATAAAAATTTAAAAACATTAAAATTTTATTCATATCAT
This sequence comes from Viscum album, assembly GCA_963277665.1. Classification (NCBI taxonomy): domain Eukaryota; kingdom Viridiplantae; phylum Streptophyta; class Magnoliopsida; order Santalales; family Viscaceae; genus Viscum; species Viscum album. Next base: position 779,929,861 of record OY728132.1, read on the forward strand.
ATTTTATTATATTTTGAAGTCATAATATGTGTTCTATTTGTGTACTTGTATCATTTTTTTATGATTGGTGACTTGCAACTTTAAATAAATAATATAGGCTCTTGCATATCATTATCCACGACGTCAATATCTATTGTAATCCACAACTTAGACCTTAGACACTTGGGAATCATCTATTAATATATATGCTACATCATATTAGAAATTTGATTATTTATTTTCAACTACAGGAACGCTTCACCTCAGTGGCATCATATGTTACATTTCCATATATCGTACATTACGATATGTTAAAAATAGTAAGATTATATTGAATCATCTATTAAAATATCACATGTCATATATTGAGATCCATGTCATATATTATGATATACCATATCATATAAAAATCCATAAAAGAAAACGCAGCATTGTTTCATATTATAATAAATATGATATTTATTTTTCTTAAGAAAAACTATATCATATTCAATGATTGAAATGCGATATATATATATATATATATTCTTCATTTTAAACTTGATTTCAAGAATAAAATCACATTCCATTTCTATAATACCCCTAGTAAATTCATGAGCATTATATTAAATTTTATTTATGCTTATTATGATAATAAGAAACCAAATTATCAACATATCTATGTTGTGAATGAAAAACCATGTTTAATATAAAATGAATAACATGTATATACCTTACACCAATGATGGTTATAGCTTTTGTATCCAGTCACACTGTTTGATAAATATCTCTAAGAATTATATAAAGTACTCTTTTATACATGGCATATCTATTGGATAACCCAAATCACTCAATGCTTGTTTGGGTTTCTTCTCAACTCTCAAGGTATTCCAATACCTGTTGAAGCAAAGGAATAAGAGAAAGAGGGATTTTAGGTAGAGATAATCGGTTAAAATCCCAAACCATTTGGAACACCATTCCCATGGATCAAACTTACTTATATAGGCCTTGGGGATGCTCCTAGATCATTTAATGAATTTACTCATATGTTTCATGATTTAAAAGTGAATTTCATGTTGATTACAACATCGATATCCTTTGTTATGTTTTTGTAAGTTTCTTAATGTTTATCAGATTGAGTTTTTTGAATGGAGAAGATCGAATAGAGATCATTGGAAAGACAGGATGGATGTTTCTTATTGTGATGTTTCAGATCATTTTGGAAGAATGTTTTTTATTGGACAGAACATCTATAAGATTGTGTGCATCAAACCTAGTTGAGCATACGCACAATCATCATACTAAGGAATTATGTGGTGAGGCTTGGATCATCAGACGAAACTATCATATTTGATGTTCACTAGGAATGGAAACTCATTAAATGTGTGGTTTCTTTATGATCAGTGTTTTCCAAATTCAATGAAAGATAAAACAGTGTATCAATGATTAATGGATAAAAAAGGAATGTTAACCAAGAAACTTTAAAGTCAGCGCAACTAGTTGACTAAATAGAGACCTCTATAAAGAGGTGTAGTTGCCTATATCTAAAGTTGCAACTGAGTGTATAAATAATGGGTATTTCTGAATTAATTTCCTATGACCTAATATATTATTAGAAGTTAATGATAGTTTTTACTCATTTGTATCGCCCATGATAAAATATGTTTACTATTTTCTCCCTTAGATGTAGGACCCTATCTAAACCATGTAAATATTGTTTTTTCATTTATTTTTCTAATTGTATGTGAATTTTGATCATAGAGTTATTTTTTCTTATTAGGTTAATTCTCATCATATTTCCAATGGAAATTACTTGAAGGATTATTTTATCAGACAAACTCTACATCAGATAATATTAGGAAGCTTTTTGTTTCATATGATGAAGTGTTCAAAGGGACATCTTTATCTGGTGAAAGTTTTCTTTCCTGGTCCTCCCATTATATTGAATAGAGAGATATTTCATTACTTCTATAGGTAGTTTTTCACCTCCTTCCCAAAAAATTTTTATTAAATGTTTGATCGATTGGTTCAACTTCACTCACATATTTTAGCTGAATCTTCTCTTAATAGCTAGAAAGTTGTTTTATTTTAGTTGTTTTACTATTATTGGAATAATTACTTTAAAGGAATAAAATTTTCAAATAAATAAGTTTTATTAAATGGAATTTTATTTTTTTAGAATTAATTTGGAATATCTTTTGATACCAAAATATCTTGATGCTATTTTTTCAGTAAATGTCATGAAATAATGGAAAAGCGGAATGGGAGCGGTTTGATAGGAAGTATTTAGCCTTGGTTTTGAAGTCACCTACACAAAGATGTTTTGTTCAACATTGTAGAGAATAAAACTAAAATATATGTTATGAAAACATTAACTAAAATGTACAAAAATACAACAGATCTTAAAAAAGTTTTCATGATTTGAAGATTGTTCAACTTAAGGTTATCAGATGGAAATCTTGTATCCAATCAAGTGAATGATTTCAATATTATCTAAGGGAATATTGACTCCATAAATGTAACATTCAGAGATAATTTTTTAGATTTTCTTCTTCTTTCCTCAATTTTAGAGAGCTAGGATTCCATGGTGACAATAGTGATAAACTCTAGTGGGAATGAAGATCTTCTATTTGGTGACTTTTGAAATGTGATCTTGAATGAGAAGTTCAGGTGGATCGAAGTTTAGAATTCATCCAGAATTGATCTCAATACTACTGAATAGAGATAGTTAGTTAATCAGAAAGAACATCATAAGAATAAATATTCAAAGGATAAGTACTAGAGAATAATTCAAGGTAAATTGGTAGTTTCAGTTCTTATATGTTAGATTTTTTCTCAAAAGGGACATATCAAGAAATATTACTATTATTGAATATATGATTCTACTTTTGGATAGAAAAACTCAGTCATTATAACAGATTGTGGGTCTAAATTGATATAGAGCATGATCATTTCAGAATATTCATGGGATATTGTCTCATGGGAATCATTTTATTCGACTTGTGAGAAAGGTTACATGGTTTATTATTTACTATGAAGTGAGGTTAGAGTAAATCTAGAAGACAATAAATATATGGATATATTTGAGAAATGTTATGTGAATATTTGAATAAAAATTAAGATTTATTGAGACTAAAATATATTAGACATATTCTAGGTCGTTGGAATAACATCATATCAGTGGGACAGCTTGATGGTTCATGTTTTGGAATGAATTTTTTGAATGGAGTTTGGAAAATAAACCATGGTTATATAATGACTACTCAAAAAGTAAATAATGGTACTTTATACCTTGTCAAACATATAAATTAAGTTATATCTATAGTTTTGAATTCATTATATGGTTTGATAATGTGGCATTATAGATTTATTCACCTTAGTGCAAAAAATATTAAAGTTTTATCAGAAAATATCATACTCAAACTCGATCACATAGACTTTGGAAGATTTAAAAATTTTATGTTAGGAAATCAAAGGAGAGTTTCCTTCAATTTGGATGGAAGAAATATATGGAGTAAAAAATTATAACTTATTCATTCTGATGTGTGGGGACTATCCCCTTTCACTTTCATAGAGGATCACTATACTTTCTAACCTTCATTTATGATTCTACTCACAAGTTATAGGTTTACTATAGAAGTATAAATCTGATGAGCTTTAGGTATTTATTCAGTGGAGTTTTTTGGTTAAGAAAGAGTGTGAAAGAAATTTGATATTTCTATATACATACAATGGTTGGTAATACACCGGAAACAACCTTCATAACATATATAATAATGGAATCAGGTCTGAGGGGATTATTCCATAGACTTCACAAAAAAATGGAATAACCAAGTGACTGAACTGGACTCTAACATATAAATCTCAAATTATGAGGATTCACTCAGGAATTCCTAAGGGGATTTTGGAAGAGTCCTTGAATATATAATTTTACATAGTGAACATATGTTTCACTTTAGTTTTGGGAAAGGAATTTCCTAAGTAAATTTGGTATGGTAATAGACCTAAGTTAAACCATCTCAAAATCTTTGGAAGCATCACAAATACTTGTGTTGATTATAAATATATATATAGGTTGGAGGTAAAATACAAAGTATGTTTTCTTGTTCAATATGATGATGAGAACATTTTTTATCACCTATCGGATGATAAAAAGAAACAAGTCATATAGATCTAAGATGTTGTTTTCAATTAATAAATATTATGGAAAGATTAAAAACCAAGTTGAAAGGGAAGTTTAGGAATGTTCAAATATCATGGTTCATGGTTATCATATAGGAGCTCCCATCCAAAATTTCAGTCTATAAATTTTTGAGGAAACATCAAATGTCATCTCTCCATTAGTTAGGGTAATGTACATTGGTATATTAGACAAACCATTGACACGTGGTGAATATTTGGGTAGACAAGAACTGGATAGAGAACAATCAGAAATACCTTTATCAGACAGAAGGCTACCTGACCAAGAGGTTCAAATAGATAAACCTAAGGTTGTGCTAAGTAGACCCAATCAAATCAGAAAGTATGTTCATATTTTTAGGGTTGATATGAATTTATTACTTCAAACATATCAAGGGGAATAATTTATTCTGTAATAAGTAGCTTCTCTCAGAGACTCAAAACACAAGGATTCAGCCATCAAAGAGGAAATGAATTCCTTGAATCTCAAAAAGACTTAGGTGATGTCTAAGATACTATAAGGAAGGAGATATCTAGAAAAAAATTGTATTTAATTTTAAAGTGGAAGTTGATGAAAGTAAGAGATAAAAATACAGGTTTGTGGTGAGTTTTTTCTGTAAAAAGAAGGATTTTAATTTTTAGAAATTTCCTCACAAGTGATGAAACATGCAACCATTTGGATAGTGCTTATCATTATTGTGCTTTAAGATCTACACTTAGAGTATATGGATGTAAATATGACATTTCTTCTTGGGGACTTGGAGGAATAAATTTATATGGTTCATCCCAAGGGTTATGATGTTCATTATAAGGTTTATTTGGTTTTTATGTTGAAATGAAGACTTTATGGCTTGATTCATGCTCCAAGATAGTGGAAAATGAATTTAGGCACCTTCATGTTTGAACAAAGTTCTAGTTTATGTGAGTGTAATCACTTTTGTTACAAAAAGAAAAAGGGAATATGGAACACATCTCATACTTTTTTTGTATGCGGATGATATGTTGATTGCTGGTTTAGAGTTACAATAGATTATATAATTTAAGAGGAAGTATTTAAGAATATTTTAGATGAGTAATCTTGGGAAATATAAGAATATCTTTGGGATGAAAATTTATAGGGATGTGAAAGTTAGTTCATTGGTTTTATCATAGAATAAATACATTAGGAAATTCATCTAATGAATTATAATAACTATTTTTAAAACTATTTCAACTCTCCGTGTAGGACACTTAAATATTAGTAAAACTCCAGCACTATCAACAGGTGAATAATTTCATGAAATATAGAAGTTTCTTTATGCTTTATCTATAGGAACTTTGATGTATGCAATGGTTTTTACTCGGCCATATTTTTATTTTGTGGTATTTTTTGGTTGTTTCATTTAAAATTCTAGAAGGAAACATTAGGAAGTAGTTAAATAGATCTTATAATACTTAAAATGGTTATAGGATTCATATTTATATTTCAATTATGATGATTTGTTGAAAGGTTTTATAGATGATTGTTTTTATAAACAAATGGTCTCACAGAAAAGTACAATAGGTTTTGTATTTACTTTTGGTAGAGCATTGGTTATTTGGATGTCTAGGTTGAAACCAATGGTTACTTTATCTATAATAAAAGAAGAGTATGCTAGTACTACAAAATTAGAGAAAGAGATAATATGGTTGGTGTGCTTGATTAAGAAACTCAAAAATGGATTGGATAGAGTAATTTTATTTTGTGACAGTCAGAGTGTCATTTATCTTGCTTGAAACCTAGTGTTTCAGGCAATAAAGAAATACTTAAACCTAAAGTATCATTTCATATGAAGTCTAATGGAGGATAAATTTTTGGATATTTATAAGGTTTGGGGGGGCTCATATAGATATTTTTAAAATGGTTATTATCTAAGAATGTATAAGGAGACATTATCCATTAGTGGTACTTAGCTAAATGAAAATATTGGAGGGAACTACATGCATCAGTTAGAGGAATAGATTAGTTGAATGAAAGAAGAATAAAGATAAAATACTAATGAAATTTTCATGTGGGAGATTCTTGGGTATGTTTAATTTTCTTCAAGTTTATCAAATGATGTTTTTTAGAAAGAGATCATCAGACAGACTAGATGTATTTTTCTTATTGTGATGTTTTAGAGTATTTGGGTAGATGTTTTTTCACCAAACAAAACTTCCATAAAGTTGTGTCAATCAGATAAATATGATTGGATGCAGATTCATTGAACAAAGTAATTATATGGTGAGGATTTGATGATCATATGGATATCATCATGTGGAACTCTCATAATTAATGTTCACTGGGAGTGGAAAATCATTACATGTGTTGTATTTTGATGACTAGTTATTGGTAGTTGTAATGAAATATAAAATAGTTTATCAGTGGCTTCTCAATTCAATTGAAGTTTGAATATGAAACTAGAAGGTTTGTGCAACCTGATGATCATAAAAAGACCTATATAAAGAGGTTTGGTGGCCTATATCTGAAGTTACAACTAAGTGTAAGAAGAGTGGGTGTTTCAGATGTAATTTTCTAAGACATGATAGTGGATAGAAAGTGAACAAGAGTTTTGTTCCCATTTTTATCTCTATAATGAAATATGTTTATATTGTTCAATAAGGTGTGTACTAATTTTTACAAAACATGTAATTCATTTTTGTCTATTGGTTTTGTTTCTTTTAAGTGAAGTCTGATTGTGAAGTTCTAGGTGGTGATTAGGTTTCTTCCCATCCTATTTCCAATGCACATAAATCGATGGAGGAGATTATTGGAAAAAATATTTGTTTGATAAAATTGTGAAGATTTTTGTTGTGTAGTCTAAATCATTCAGAGGCACGTCTCTTTTTGGTGAATGTTTTCTTACTATTTCTATCCATTGGATCAAATGGAAAAATATTTTTTTCTCTTTTCGGGTTGTTTCTTACCCCCTCCTTCCCCAATAATGGTCATCTATGCACTTAACATTTAAGTGTGTTCTATATTCTCCCAAAATGTTCCATCATATGAAATGTAATAATAACTGATAAATTATATGGAATAAAACATGCCCATTAACATTTAACATTCGATGGACTATTTTTAATTATATGATATTATTAACCTATATTATAACTCTTATGATATAGACATGTTGTACAATACAACATATCACATTCAAAAGTGTGATATCACTATAACACACCCTGTGATATAAAAAAACCAAAGGTATACAAAATTCTTTGATATATATTTATGTTATACTATAAAACATATCTATATTATACAATACAATATAGATAATTCATACATCACATTTATTTATATATTTAGGGAATATATTCATCACTCAAAAAGTTGTATACCTTCACCAAAAGATTTTGTTTTATGACTCATTGAATGTCATTAATTCATTATTTTGGGGATGGATAAATTTCTTAAGTTGTTCAATTTGAAATGGGTTCCTTAACAAGTATCGATCATAACTTTTGATATGGGGTTGTTTAGATTTTGTGAGATCATGAGTGGTGATCTTTTGGGGAACCATTTATGTGAGAATGAGTTTTTGTATGATATTCGTAATTAATATTTCTTCATTATTTCTAATGAGGTATCATGATATATAATCAGATAGGATTATTTTGATGATGCATGGAATAATGTTTTCATTCCACCTGTAAAATCATGATGATGATTCATTATATGGGAATAAATTTTCTATTAGGAGTCTTTTATTGATAGATATAATCAGATATTCTAACAAAGGATAACCTACCCCCAAGGTAGTTTTCTGGTAAATTGGAACTTACCGGATGTGAAGGGTATTTCACTTGGAGTTTGAACATTATTGATTACTTATTGTTTATGGTTTAATTGTTTATATTTTACTTTATAGACTTTTATAGTGTTATTATGAGGGAAATGTATCCTATTTATAAAATTTATACTCTCAATACTAGTTGCTTGCCTGTGGACTATTTGAGATATGTTTCAAGGATCACATGTTGTTTTGTCGATGACCCAGTTGGGGTCCTGGTAGAATCTATTCCTGAAAAAACAAACTTAATCTCACATTCCCCTTCCTTATAAAATTTATTTTAAAATCATAATTCTCTATATATACTTTTCAATTTCAGAAAAAAAAATTATTTCTATCAAGATTTAAACATTTTTTTTCAAAAAATAATATTATATATAATTATAAATAAAAATAACACACAAATTAGTTTTAAAAAATGAATTTTATCTTGTACAAATGATAGATATCATTAATTGGTGGTGTCTTATTTTTTATGTTAAAATTGTATTCTATATGTGAAAATATCATAGCTCATTAAAAAAAATTACCATTTCATTTTTACACACTCATATGGATAATAATTTTTTATTTCAAAAAATTTATAAAATTAATTTTAAAAAAACAAAACATTTTAAAAAATATATTATTATAATAGAAATTTATCATATAGTCCATTAAAGTTGATATTTATCTTAACTAGTGGGTGAGATAAATTTCATATAGAAATGAAAAAATAGAAATTTAACTATTAAAATAATAGTATCTTTTCATTTTTACATCTCTTTTACAATATTATATAAATTATAATTTCTCTCAAGTAAAAGATCTGATAAATTTCACTTACAACTATACATGTTTTGAATGATAAAATACATCACATCTCTTATATTAGATAAATTTCATTTTTTAAAATTGAATCATTGAATGTTATTTTTTTAAACTAATGTATGAAATAGATTTCAGTTTTTTATGATACATTATAGTACACAATATTTATCTTATCTTTATATGAGAAATTTTTAAATTTTAAAAAGATATATCATTATATGTGAAATTTATATCATATCATACATAAGTTAAATTCCATTTTTCAAAACATATATCATTGAATATCAATAATTTATTTCATATCATACTTGATATAAATATCGTTTTTCATAAATTTGTAATTTTCAATAAAATTTATCTAGTTTCATAGATTTTTATTAGTTTTATTTTAAAAATATATATAAACCTCTATACATGAAATTTATCTCATTTAGTGCATGAAATAAATTTAATTTTTTTCAAGATGTGCCATTGTATATTAAGTTTATCTCATCTAAAATATGATATAAATTTTATAATTAGAAATTGTATCTCATCTCATATATGACATGAATTTAATTTTTTAAAATATATATAATTAAATTTTAAATTTATCTTATCTTTCATATATGAGAATCATAATTTTTTAAAGATATATCATTATATATTTAATTTATAATATTTTATACATAAGATAAATTTTGAATTTTAAAAGATCCATCATTTTTTGTGAAATTTATCTCATAGAATACATGAGAAAAATTATATTTTTTCAAAAATTTATGAACTCATATAAAATTTATTACATATCATATGAACATATAAATAAATTTTGCCTTTAAAAATATAAATCACTATATATGAAATCTATATTACATATTTTATATGATAATTTTAATTCTTCAAAATGTATAATTGTATATAAAATTAATCTTATCTCATACATGAGATAAAATTATTTTCTAAATGATTTATTATTTTATATGAAATTTATCTCATCTCATACAGGGCATAAATTTCATTTTTTAAATGATGTTTCAAAGTATGTTAACTTTATCTCATTTTACACATAATACTGTTTTCATTTTTAAAAATTTGAATCATTATATTTTGGATTTATCACATATTGTATATGATATAACTTTCACTTTCCTAAACTTATGTCATTTTACATGAAATTTATCTCACCTCATATATGTGATAAATTTCAATTTTTGAAATATGTATCCTTATATGTGAAATTTTTCTTATATCTTATATAAGATAATTTTCATTTTTTAAAATATGTATTGTTGTGCATGAAATTTATCTAAACTCGTATATGAGATAAATTTAATTTTTCCAAAGAAATTTTCATTTTACATATAATTGTATACATAAGTTAATTTTACAATATTTTATAATAATATAAATTAGATTTAAAAATAAAAATTTAATGTCATTTTTTCATTTTTCATTTCAATTTTTTTCATTTCATTATTACATTTATTTAAATTATAGGATAAATTTAAATTTTTTTGGATGAAAGATAAATTTTAGTTATAAAAATAATTAATAAAATAAATTAATGTTAAGTAAGTGAAATAAAAAAATATCAATGTGTAAAATGAGATGATAAAAAAATTATTGAGATTTCAATTTTTTAATGTCCCATTTGACAAATAAATCCCTAAAAACTAAATCAAATTTCAATCAATGAATTTTTTTTCTAACTAAACCAACCTCTAATTATAGTCACATTAAAAATATTTATTTATAAAGAGAAATCTTTAACCTTTTTCACATGAAAACAAACACAAATTTATCTTTATTTTTTTCATCAATTCTAAAACTATATATTTTATTATATCTGTATTGTTTTATAAAGGTCATTTTTCTAAAAATAAATGACTTTTTTAAAAATATTATATCTAAAATGTTTAAAATTATTTATATAAATTTTATTTTATATGGTTTTTCTGATAAAAAATATATATATTTATGAAATATAAAAGTATGAACAATGTATATTAAAAGGGAAATAATAGTGATGGAAACGGGTTGGGTACCTGCTATTTTTGGGATATCCAAACTCATTTTAGGAAACCTAATTATACATTTTTATTTTTTACCCAAACCCAAACTCAATTAATTAATTAAAAACCATTTAATACCCAAAACCACATAATTTTATATTATATTATATTATAATTTTAAAAAAAATATTAACTAAATCAGACACGGTCATTTAGTTTTTATCCTAACCCACTTGATTAATATAAACACTTTTAATAATATACCAATGTTCCACCCATATTAACATACATTTTCACACCTTTTTATTGGAATTACAATTAATTTATATAATTAAAAAACACAGAAACCACAAAAAAATATATAATAAAATTAGATACACACACCCCAAAGTGTTGAATTTAATACTATTTTCAAAGAATATCCATCAGGAAAATTTATAGTCATTAAAAATATGATTTTTATCAGAGATATCCTTCTAGTGCTCTAATTAAGCCTTATATTGATGAGAACCAACAAAAATGAATCCAAAATAAAAATTATAGCAATAAAGAATTTTAAAAATCCACTAAACTCGTCAACTAGCATCTACAGCATGAATAGACTCTCAATAATGAATCTCATCTACCAAGAAGTGAACAAAACACATGATGTAATAACCATAAAAATGGTAACACTACAAACCATATCACAAAAAAAATAATGTAAATTATGATTATACAATACAAATGTTTATTTTATAATTCAAATTTGTAAAGTTATACCTTTAATTTTTTTAATATAAATTACAAAAAATTCATAATTTAAATATAAAATTTTTATATTTTTCCTTTATTTGAATTTTTATAAAAATTTATAAATTTTCATTTATGACTTCAAAATTAAAATTTATATTTCCAGATCATAATTTAGGTCATATAATTTGGTTAAAAGGTATTTTAAATATTAAAATTTAATATTGTGGGAAAATAAAATTTTCATTAAAATTTATTTATTTATTTTAAGTTGGGTTCTAAGTCTCTTTTTATTAGGAAATAAAATCCCTCTTTCTATCTGGGTAGATGGAGACCCATTACATAGCATATAGGCCTAAAGCCAAGTGGCCCATGAACATAGCCCAAAGGCCCTGGGCTTGAAAGCGCTAACTCTAGGCTCAAAATCCCATTATTTGGCCTGAAGGCCCCTCTAATGAATATTAATACTATAGTACCTAGGATTCTATAGTACCACCACCACAACAATACTCGTCACTAATACAGTCTTTTAACTGTAACAGTTCTTCTGCTGTTGTAGTGTCGTTGTGGTAACTCGGGAAATCTCCCTACCCAGTTTTGAACTTATGTTTATTGACATTTATATAATTAATCATAAACCATTTATAATTAATTCATTCATTAATAAACCTTATATAAAATAATTATTACTAAAATACCTTGTATAATGATTTATAAACATTTTAAAAACCATTAAAATCATTTAATAATTTAAAAAAAAAATCATTATTATTTACCCTTACGTAAGAACCCATCCTTGCATACGGGTATACTCCATATACCCTTATACAAACAATCTACATAAGGTTTGTCCAGTTTTGGATCCCTTGAGTAAGGGTAGATGTCCATTGACTCTTTCATAACAAACATTGTATAAGGGTACTGTAGGTGTTATCTTTACATGGTATCTTCACGTAAGGTTAAGTAAATTATACATTTATATAAATATATTAAAACACCAATTTACCCTTATGTAACCAATATATGTAATTGTAATTCTCAAATAACACTTGTATAGACTGATGGGAATAATGGGATAACCCTTACGTTAGGTTCATTGCATAAGGGTAACTTCATTTACCTTTATGCAATACCCATATGTGTAATGACCCAAACTTTTATCAATAAAAATTCCTCTTGATCTAATTAAGTGTCTTATTATGAAAAATGGTTATATAAAATTTGCACTTCTATGGTTTTATGTTTTTTGATTTCAAAATACCATTAATAATTTTTACCATTTCTAATATAGTCATTGAACTGTGATCACATGATTAGTATAAATATAGGGCTTTAAGAAATCCAATTTACACAGAAAAAGGAAGCGATGGCCTCATCTAGTAGATTTTCCCCGTACGAAGCCCATTTTTCAGAGCTCGAAAAAGAGGTGGCATAATTGGGATTCGCTCTTGACCAAGCCCAATCTGAGCTTTAACACGTTAAAATCGAGCGGAACCACCTATGGGAGAAGTGGAAGTTGATAGAGATTACCACCCGAGCAATGTAATCTAAGTCACCCCAAGCATCTATCACCATCTCACACCTTACCCTTCAGTCTTATATAGGTGTTATAAGGGGTTATGTAACAAGACTTTATCACTATTATTATGTGCATTGTTTGTGTATATAATAAATAATATACATTCATTTTATTATTGTTTGTTTGTAAATAGTTTTTAAAGCACAAATAGTATTTTTAGTTAACTATGAAATATATTTTGATAAATTAATGGATTTTTGAGTAAAATAATATTTTAATAAAATATTATTATTAATAAATTAATTTTTATTAATTATAAATGATCGTATAATTTTTATGAATACAATTGTAATTTTTATTAAGGTTTGAAAGCTATTTTTGTCAAAACCCATGAATTTTTTATAGATGTCGGATTTTATTTTAAAAGTGAAAATTCACATATTTAGAAATTTTTTTGGATAAAATTAATAATATTTTTTGAATCAGGACGTCTAGATTATCCAATGGTGAATTTTTCATAATTTTCTGAGAGTCAAATTTTTGGGTAAAAATTAAATACCGTTTAAATATGTAATGTGTTTTATGACATCATAATGACCCAATAGTGATGTAATAAAATACTATAAACATTTTTTTCGGACAATATATGTTTTAACATTAAAATATTGTGATTTTAGTTTTTTTTTTACAATGTTTTAGTAGACCCATCAAGACTTATAAAACATTTTACCTTTTTAAATTGATTTCCTTAAGAGTGTGACTCACCTCCACATAAGAAACCCCCCAATTATTTTAAGAATTTCGGCCATTATACATATAAAATATTTTTTTCCACTCCCCTTTGGTAAAAACCATGGGTAAAAACCATGGGATGGTTTATGGTTTTGATTAGTTTAATGCGTGGTGTCCTCAACCTAAATAATAAAGAATTCCCTCTCCTTTCCTATATAAACCCACACAAACTCCAACTTTCTCTTCACTCAAATCCATTGGAGTTCTCCAACCTCTACCCTACTCTCTCTAGAATCCTCCCAAGGCTCCCCAATCTCCCAGGAATCTGCTCTCAAGCCTCTCCCAATCCATTGGGATCACACTTCCAAGTAAGGGATTCCTTCCATTCTCATTTTATCCAAGTTTCTTAATATTGTTATGACCCTTTATTTTCAATTATAAATGTTGGGGTACAATTTTTAACCTCTCCCATACTACCCTATTTATGTTTTAATAACAATATACCCCTATTCTCTCTCATTAATTCCTCCCATGTACACCTGTTACGATGTCGAAATTCCATAACGAATTTCTCTCTCATCATTTTCATTCAAGAAATTATTTTTTATTATGAATCTAAATTCCATTACATATGGTGGGACATGTATCTGTATGACCCCCCTTAATTTCCATTTAATTAACATATGATGATACACCCCTTTCTCTCTCATCAACCATTTTTATGAATTCTTATGTCACGTCGTTAAGCTGCTGAAATTGCACCGATTTTCCAAGACAATGTCATTCTGAAGTGAATACCATGCCCATTTATCTATCAAGGGCATTCACCTTTATGCACATTTACTTATTTATTATAAATTTTTTTGTATTTATTCCACATAACTTTATCATGGAATAAATTACGATGAATTATTCCATGATGTATGATCTATGTGACGCACATATGCATGAAATGAAATGTTTAAGAAGGGAGTACCCTGATAGCGCTACAATGCATTGGGTAAAGATTAGAATCATGATACGTCAAGTGAAATAATGATTTAATAATTCTAATTCAAGTGAAATTATGATATTTTGGAACCACTTTGTGTATAAGGTTGTATTTGTTGTCAATAGTTGTCAATGAAGATCAAAATGAAGGAGATCAAGAAGTACTCTAATGAAATAGAGGAATGGAAATTCAGACTATTGTTGTACTGATCATAAGTTAAAAGAACATGTGTCAAAGGTGATACATTGTTTAAAACAATGAATAATGTGAGGTATAATCTATCTGAGGATGATTAAAGAAGAATGGGGTTTTGATGAAGACCATGCAATTCCTCATGATTGCATGAGAACCATGCAAGAGACTTCTTGAAGAATTGAATCATATGTTTTGCATGAAGTAGATAATGACGGTTGAAGAAGAAGACAGTGTGCAAGGGATTGGAATTTTGAGATGTCCATGCACATCACATTGTCTCAGAAGATGATGATTCTAAAGCAGAAGTATATATATCACGATAGTGAAGTTTATGATGAAAGCATAAGAGTTGTTGAAGGATTCAAATCACCGAGAAGAAGTGTTTTTGAGGTGAATGTTCTTGTTGACAAAGCAAACAAATGACATAAAAATTTGTTGACAAAGGAGATTCCATGGTGTCATGTTGAGTTCAAGGGCTGTGGTTAATGATCCATGTTTTATTCAAGAACATCAACAAAGGAATGGATGATCTGGAGGCGGTATAAAAATAGCAGATACAAGGTCGCGTCGTTTCCCAGTGTTTGCCAAACTTTTGGGCCTGAAAATCGACAAATAGAGAAAAGTGTTTTTGGAAAAGAGATTTGCACGCCATGTACTTTATGGAGAGGAAACATGCGTGCCATATGAAATTCAAGATCAGAACATGGAAAATGGTATAGGGAAGAGGGTCGCGCAAGTGTTGGGTTGGTCACGCAAGTGACCTGAGCGCCATAAAGAGATTTGTGTGCCAGTGCCTAGAAGGATCGAAAACTTGCGTGCCTATCATTTTTCAAGAACACAACTTCAAAATATGGAAAAGGAAATAAGGTCGTGAAAGTATTGGTTGGGTCGTGTAAGTGAGTTGCACGACCGAGGCTAGGGGTAAATAGCTTTGCACCAAGACTTGCACGCCGAGGGGTGACATGCGCGCCGCCGTGCAGGTTGACCAGTTTGCCTATAAATAGAGGACCACCCCTCCTCATTTCCCATGAGCTCAACCCTTAGAGAAAATCATAGATCTCATCACGTAGGTGTAGGAGTCGCACAAGTGGTGAGTGGTCACGCAACTGGTTTGGAGAGACCAGCGCACTAGCTCTTAGAAGTTGTGCGCTGGTTGATGGTTGTGTGCCCTAGGTGATTTGGACAAGAAAGAAAGTGAGTCGTGCAGGTTTGAAGTTCAAGAAGTCAGTGTCGCGCAGGTTCTTTGGTGAAACTTGCACGCCATTTTGGACTTGCGTGTTGTATTGGGACTTGCGCGTCGTATTGAGACTTGCGCACCGGGCTTGAAAAGGAGCGCCAGGTGTTGTTGGAGCGTGCCCGCCTTTCTGGAGCTGCAAGAGAGCTGAAAGATTGCCTGATACTTTCAGGTGAAAAGTGATATTAAAGAGTAAATCTAAATGATAAATGCATGATCTCATGCATACATGGAGAACTGATTCTTACAATGTCGAGTAAGCTGAGCTTCACTTATTGAGTAATCACATCAATGGTTGTGATTCGGGCAAACGAAGACAAGAGGATCTAGTGTATTAGTCTTTTCACTAAAGAAGAAGGTTTTAACTGAAAAGATCACCAACACTGAACCCTGATGCAAGAAAAGTCTCATGCTTAACAGGAGACAAAGACTTCAATGAAAATCTATTGAATAGACCTTCATGTCTATAAATTGAGTGGGACTTCCCCAACGGCAGTGAGCCAGGGGGAGTCAACGGGAGTGACCCGAGGGATGTAGTGAGCTATCCCTCAACCATTGTAAAGGAAGTGATCCTAGGATAGAGTGACTATGCCTGAACCATTGTAATCCACAACTAGTGAAGATTATTGGAATTTGGTACGGTCGGCAACTTGTCATCGTATGTTCCTTGGACGTAGCCCTTAGTGGTGAACCATGTAAAATTGTTGTGTTATCTCTTTGTATGTGATTGTTTCATTGTTGATCATATCCATCATACAGGTTTAAGTAGTTCCTACTAATGTGGGAACAAGATCCACAACTTTAAGAAGAAAAATTTGTCACCCTGATTCACCCCTCCCTTCTCAGGGTGCCCTAGGGTCTTACAGGATTTACTCATTATAATTCAAGTGTAGTGAGGTTTTACTCATGATCCATGTGCAATGATCCTTAGCTCATGCTAATTCCATGTTTTTTGTTGTTGAAACATTTACATGTTATTATAATCTTGTTATATCATGAATTTATGTTCATGTTCTTTTATGCTCCATTGATATGCCTATTTTCTAACAAGTATTTTATTCTTCATTTTGTGCCTTTTTTACTCCCTTACTAGGCTTTATAGCTCACCATTTTCACATGTATGTCCTCAAGTTATCCCATGAAATGCAAAGTATGAGGGAATGTCATGGTTATTTAAATGAATTTTTCAATAAATATGTTGTGTGTATTATGTTCTAAGTTGTTATGTAATGTTCCTAAGCCCCAAAGACACTAGACCTCTTTATCTTCTACGTTGTATCAAGTGAATTTTATGTAATAAACCATTTTAATTGTATAATAAAGAGCAGGTTTTTTATAGTTGGTATTAGAGGATTGGTTTATTTATTTTTGGGATTAGGATTAGAAAACCCTAGTGAATCCTTAGAAACAAGAAAAGGTATAATAAAAACATCCCTAAATTTTGGTGAGTATTGAGTAAGTGGTTTATCAAGAAAATACATCCCTGTCTCGATACGAGGAGTCAGAGGCTGCTCTGGAACAGATATAACTAGGAGTGAAAACTCCAACAAGGAGTTTCTGGAATGAACCGTGGTATCTTGGTATATGAAAATGGGTCTTGATGTACTCTTGGTTATGAAATTCCCGGGGGATATGATTTGGTAAATTCACAAGATTAGTATGAACCATTATTAAGGGAATTAAAAAAATTCCCCTAATAATATATGTTTGAAAGTAGATCATGGATAACATAGATTGAAGCCTATAGATTCATAAGTTAAGGAAATATAAGTTATTTATAAGTCATATATTTTGTCCTTGGATTAACCTTTATATATTACCCCTAACTTTCCTTTTATTCTAGCCAATGGCCGGTAATAGGAGGACTTTGGCTAACAAACGATGTGAAGATCAATGTGATGACTATTCTAATGAGATGCCCAAACTGATGGGAGTAGTAATCATGAGCTTTGTCATGATACTCTCTTAGTTAACTCAAGCTTTGAATAGAAACATGGGTCAAGAGGAACGTTCAACCCCCCCCCCCCCCAAGAAAGAACAAGTCGTTATCGAGAGCTTTATAAGAAAAAGGCATCCTACTTTTAATAGATCATTTGATCCCTCAATCACTGAATAATGGATCAACTCTATTGAAAATATATTATCCAACCTTAAATGTTCCAAACAAGAGAATTTTCTTATGGATGCTTATCATATAGAGGGTGAAGCCGATAAATGGTGGACATTGATCAAAAATATGACGTCTGATGAGGAGATCGATGCATTGGAATGAAATAATTTATATAATATGTTTTTCAATAAATATTTTATGCACACCCTCTGACTAAAGATGGAAATGCACTTCCTTTCCCTCAAGAAAAAAAGACAACGAATCCATCAGATCATACGAGGAAGACTTCCCAAGGCTTGCATGATATTCTTCTGTCTTTGTCGTTACCCTTGAATGCAAGGTTGGCCGCTTCTTTGGTGGGCCGAAACCTAGCTGGTGGAAAGCCCTAGAAATCCATGACTTCGACAGCTATGAGGAAATTGTTCGATGTTCCCTCATGGTTAAAATGGAGATCATATAATCTCAGGGGTATCATGGGGATAAGAATCATAAGTTAGACTTTAATTCTGGTAGTTCGATAGATAAATCCAATGGTGCTAAGAAAATACATCACCCCACTTGCCAACGGTGTGGAAAGAAGCACCTCAGAAATTGACTAAAGGGGACGACGAAATGCTTTAGGTGCAGAAGATAAGGGCACCTAACCATTAACTGCTGGCAAGAAAAAATCTATGGCTGCAACAGAGGAGAGGAATGCTATGTTTGAACCTCAATATGTTGTTCATTGCTTCAACTATAAAGAACCAAGGCACCTTGAAAATCAGTGACCTAAGCCAAGGGTTTTTGGAGGCAACCAACAACCTCTAAGGTAGCAAGGGTGAGTTTTTTCCATCACTACCACCGAAGTGAACCCTAATAAGAAAGTGGTGACAGGTATACTAGTTATTCATTAAAGAATAGAGAACGTACTTTTTATTCTAGTTATACTAATTCTTTTGTATCCCTAAAGTTTATTAGCACAATCTCAACACCACCACAAATCATGGAAGTAAAGATTTTAGTGAGTACAAAAAATGGGTCAATCATTTCATCCCATGAATATAACTCCTCCCCTGTCATAATTTGTGGATTGAACTTCTGGGAGAACCTCTTCATACCCCCTTTGGATGAATTTGATGAAATTATTAGCATGGATTGGATTTCACTATATAGTGCCAACATAAATTTTCATGAGAGTAAAATCACTCTCTATATAGAGAATCGACCCCCCGATTCTATAAAAGTGCAAGGAGGAAGATGAATATTCTTTAAAACCATCATCTCAAGCATGGATATTACTGACCTATGAGAACACATATCTGGATCAGATGATTGATTCTAAGGAGACAACTATCATTGAAGACGTGCCTATTTTTAGGGAATTATCTGAAGTGTTTCCCAAGGAAATTCCTGGTCTTCTTCCTAAAAGAGATGTTGAATTCTTGATTGAACTTATACATGGGGAATTTCCAATATCCAAGACTCCGTATATAATGGATGTTTTGGAGCTTTAGGAGATGAATAAATAACTATAGAAGAATCTAGATAAATGGTTTATATGCCCAAGTGCTTCGTCATGGGGTGCACCAGTCCTCTTCATCAAGAAGAAGGATGGGTTAATGTTCCTTTTCATCTATTATCATGAGCTTACCAAAATCATGATAAAGAACAAGTATCCTCTCCCACGAATTGATGACTTGTTTGATAAACTACATGGAGAACAATACTTCTCCAAGGTGGATTTTCAGTTGGGATATTATCAGGTAAGGTTGAAGAAGGAAGATATCCCCAAGACTACTTTTCGTATAATATATGGGCACTATGAATTCATAGTAATGAATTTCGGACTCACTATTTCTCCAGCAATCTGCATGGACTTAATGAATAGAGTCTTTATATATAACCTTGACAAATTTTTTATAGTCTTTATAGATGATATTCTAATATACTCCAAAAAAAGGAGGATCATGAGGAGCATCTAAGAATTATACTAGAGACCTTATGGATGGAAAAGCTCAATGAAAAGTATAGAAAGTGTGAGTTCTAGTTCAAGGAGGTCTCATTCTTGGTTTATATCATTACAAGCAATGGGATATCTGTAGATCCCTCCAAGACAACTATAATTGAGGGATGTCCAAGGCCAAAATCGGTAATGAATATTTGTAGCTTCTTGGGGTTAGCTACATATTATCACTGATTTGTGAGAAATTTCTCACAATTGTCCAACCCTCTTACCAAGATAACTTGAAAGGGAGTAAAGTTTCCTCAGAGTGATGAATGTGAAGAGAGCTTCAAGGAGTTAAAAAGGAGGCTAATCACTGCATTCGCACTCACATTAATCACAAGTGGAGAACTTTTTATGGTATTTGGTGATGATTTGAATATGGGCCTAGGTTGTGTGTCGATGAAGAATGATAAAGTGATATCCTACACCTTAAGGAAACTGAAAATACATGAGCAAAACTATCCCATTCATGATCTGTAGTTAGCATCTGTGATCTTTGCGTTGAAAATCTGGTGGAATTATCTCTATGGGGAGAAGTGTGAGATATATACTAATTGAAATATCCTAAAATATATATTCACACAAAAAGTGATAAATATGAACCAATGAAGATGGATAGAACTCATCAAGGATTATGACTTCTCAATCCACTACCATCCCCATAAGGAAAAAAAGGTGGCAGATTCTCTAAGTAGAAAGGATCTTGTATCTTTATCAATGATGAGAATTGAAAAGGATCCAATCTTATTAGATTTTCAGAGGATGGACATTGGAATAATTAAGGGAGGAACATCATCAATACTTTCTCAAAAGATTGCTCAACCGTCCCTCATGGAGAAAATAAAGGATGCTCAAAGAAAGGATGTGGAAATTATAAAAAGGGTTGAAGCTATCAAAAATGGTAAATCCTCAGATTTCATGGTTAACAAGGATGGAATTGTGAGATTTGGGTCATAATTATGTGTACAATCCAATCCAGAGATAAAGAAGGAGCTTCTAGATGACATGCATAGCTCAACCTTCTCTATTCACCTGGGGAGAAAAAATATGTATCGAGATCTCTGAGAATACTTTTGGTGGGACAATATTAAAAGGGAGATTGCTGAATATAAATCAAAGTACCTAGTATGTCAACAAGTGAAGGATGAGAGGAAAAATTCTAAAGGGATGATGAAACCACTACCCATACCAACATGGAAGTGGGACTACATTACCATGGACTTTGTCACTGGACTTCCAAGTACATCCAAAGGAAACAATGCTATATGGGTTGTTGTAGAACTTCTTAAAAGGACAACTCACTTTATCGTGATTCGAGATGACTTCTCATTGGATCAAATTTCACGGATTTATATCAAATAAGTATTAAGGTTGCATGGAGTACCACTATCTATTATATCTGATCATGATCCTAGATTCACCTTGAAGTTATGGAGAAGTCTCCAACATACTGTAAGCACTAAATTGAACTTTAGTGTGGCTTATCATCCTCAAACGTATGTCCAATCTTAGTGAACTATTCAGACACTAGATGATATGTTAAGCTCATGTTATATGGACTTCAAAGGAGGATGGGACCAACATCTTCCACTGGTTGAATTATCCAATAATAAAATTTTCCACTCAAGAATATGAATGGCACCATATGAATCCCATTATGGGAGAAGGTTTAGAACACAGGTGTGTTGGAATGAAGTCAGTGAGTTTAAGCTGTTAGGACCTGAAATGGTCGAAGAAATAGTGTAGAAGGTAAAAACTATTCAGTAGCATATCAAGGCATCCCAAAGTTGATAGAAGAGTTATAAAAATAACCATCGATGAGACCTTGAGTTAAAAGTTAGAGAAATGTTATTTCTACATATATAATCACGGAATAAGTTCATAAGGTTTGGAAATAAAGGGAAGTTAATTCCTAGGTACATCGGCCCCTTCGAGATTCTTGATCGTGTCGGGGATATGGCCTATTGACTAGAACTTCCACCAACCATGTCCAAAGTAAATGATGTCTTTCATGTTTCCCTCCTAAGGAAGTACATACTAGACCCTTCACATGTACTCTCTTCATAGTTAGTATAGTTATAGGATGATATTTCATATGAAGAGTAATCGGTGAAGATCTTATATCGTAGAGAAAAAGTTCTACAAAATAAGACAATACCCCTCATCAAGGTGTTGTGGTGAAACAACAAGTTTGAAGAAGTGACATGGGAATTGAAGGAAGTGATGAAGTAGAGTTACCCACATATATTTTAGTGTGTAAAAAGGAAATTTCAAGGGAAAAATTTCTTAAGGGGGGAATATTGTAATGACCCAAACTTTTATCAATAAAAATTCCTCTTGATCTAATTAAATGTATTATTATGAAAAATGGTTATATAAAATATGCACTTCCTTGGTTTTATGTTTTTTAATTTCGAAATATCATTAAGAATTTTTACCATTGCTAATATATTTTTTGAATAGTGATCACATGATTAGTATAAATTTAGGGCTTCCACAAATCCAATTTACTCAGACAAAGGAAGTGATGACCTCATTCTATAGACTTTCCCCGTATGAAGCCCATTTATCAGATCTCAGAAAGTATGTGATGTCATTGGGCATCTCTCTTGACCAAGCCCAAGCTGAGCTTCAACACTTTATGCTCGAGTGGAACTTCATATGAGGGAAGTGGGAGTTGATAGAGATTACCACCCGAGTGATGTTATCAGAGCCACCTCAAGAGTCTGTCACCATCTCACACCTTACCCTTCGGTCTTATGTGGGTGTTATAAGGGGTTATTTAACAAGACCTTATCACTATGATTATGTGCATTATTCTTTTATATAATAAATAATATACATTCATTTTATTATTCTTCCTTTGTAAATATTTTTTAAAGTATAAATAGTATTTTTAGTTAACTAAGAATTTTATTTTGATAAATTATTGGATTTTTGAGTTAAATATTATTTTAATAATGTATTATTATTAATAAATTATTTTTATTAATTATAAATGATCATATAATTTTTATGAATACAATTGTAATTTTTATTAAGGTTTGAAAGTTGTTTTTGTCAAAACCCATGAATTTTCGATAGATGTCAGATTTTATTTTAAAAGTAAAAATTCACATATTTAGAAATTTTTTTGTATAAAATTTATAATATTTTTGGAATCAGGATGTCGAAATTATCCAATGGTGAATTTTTCATAGTTTTTTGAGACTGTCAAATTTTTGGATAAAAATTAAATACAGTTTAAATATATAATGTGTTTTATGACATCATAATGAACCAATAGTGATGTGATAAAATACTATCAACATTATGTTCAGCCAATATATGCTTTAACAATAAAATAATGTGATTTTATTTTTTTTTATTTTACAATGCTTTAGTGGACCCTTCAAGACTTATAAAACATTTTACCTTTTTAAAAATATTTCCTTCAGAGTGTCACTCACCTCCACATAAGAAACCATATTATTTTAAGAAGTTATACCATTGGACTTATAAAATATTGTTTTATAATACCCTTTGGAAAAAACCATGGGAAAACCATGGGATGGTTTGTGGTTTTGATTAGTTTAATGTGTGGTGTCCCAAACCTAAATAATAAAGAATTCCCTTTCCTTTCCTATATAAACCCACCCAAGATCCCACTTCCTCTTCACTAAAATCCTTTGGAGTTCGTCCAGAATATTCCCTCCTCTCTCTATAATCCTCCCAAGGTGAACCAAGCTCCCAAGAAGCCTTTATCAAGCCTCTCCCAAGCCTTTCGGATCACACTTCCAAGTAAGGGATTCTTTCCTTTCACATTTTATCCAAGTTTCTTAATATTGTTATACCATTTTATTTTCAATTATAAATGTTGGGTTATGATTTTTCACCTACCCCATACAACCCTATTTATGTTTGAATGATGAGATACCCTTATTCTCTCTCATTAATGCATCCCATGTACACCATTTACCATACTGAAATTCGGTAAGGAATTTCTCTCTCCTCATTTACATTCAAGAAATTCTTCTATATTATGAATCTAAATTCCATTACATATGGTGGTACATGTATCTATATGACCCACAATACTGTTAATTTCATGTAAATATGGTGATACACCCCTTTCTTTCTCATCAACCATTTTTATAAATTCTTATGTCACACCGTTATGCTCCCGAAATTGCACCGATTTTCCAAGCCAATGTCATTGTGTAGTGAATACCATGCCCATTTCTCAATCAGGGGTATTCACCTTTATGCACATTTACTTATTGATTATAAATATTTATGTATTTATTCCAAATCCCTTTATCATGGAATAAATGATGATGAATGATTCCATCTTGTATGATCCATGTGGCGCACTTATGCATGAAATGAAATGTTTAAGAAGGGTGCACCCTAATAGCACTCCAATGCATTGGGTAAATATTGGTATCATGATACGTCAAGTGAAATGAGGATTTAATAATGCTAATTCAAGTTAAATTAGGATTTACTCATGATCATTCAATTTCAATGAGGGTTTACTCATGCTACATGTTCAATGATCCTTGGTTCATGCTAATTCCATGTTAAATGTTGTTACCACATTTCTATGTTATGACAATAATGATATATCATGCCTTAATATTAATGTTATTTTATTCTACATTGATATGCCTATTGCATAACATGTATTGTATTATTCGTTTTATGCCTTTTTTCTCCCTTACTAGGCTTTATATCTCACCCTTTTCACATGTATGTCCTCAGTTTATCCCATGCAATGATAAGTACGAGGGAATGTAGTGGTTATGTAAAGGAAGTTTTCAATAAATGTGTTGTTTGTTTTATGTTCTAAGTTGTTAAGTAATGTTCCAAATCCCCAAAACACTATACCTATCGATCTTCTATGTTGTATCAAGTGAATTTTATGTAATAAACCATTTTAACTATGTAATAAAGAGGAGGGTTGTAATAATATGTATAAAGGTGGGTTGCAGATACCTATACGCATTAGGATAATTTTTGTGACCCTTATAGAGACCAATCAGCCTAAGGGTAAGTAAATATGACTCTAATGTGAATCCCTTCATATAAAGGTAGTATAAAGGTAACCCCTCAGTTACCTTTATATAATACCATGTTACCCTTACACAATTGATCTCTATAAGGGTAATGACCCGGTTATCTTTACAAATCCTATCTTCATAAATGTATCTTCTCAATTACATTTACATAATTCCATGTTACCCATTTAAATTTCATTTTTGTAAGGGTTAATACATTGTTACCATTATACATCCCATATGTGTAAAGGTAACCCCTCTATTACCTTTACTTAACACCTGATTAACCTTGAAAATTTATTTTTCTAAGAGTAATAACCTGGTTACCTTTTGGAATCCTATCTACATAAAGGTAACCCCTTGATTACCTTTACATAACACCAAGTTACCCTTATGAAATTAGTTTTCATAAGTTTAATGACTTGGTTATCTCTATATAACCCAATTTCATAAATATCATCCCTCGAATACCATTACATTACACCCTATTACCCTTTCATGT
Source organism: Viscum album (assembly GCA_963277665.1). NCBI lineage: Eukaryota > Viridiplantae > Streptophyta > Magnoliopsida > Santalales > Viscaceae > Viscum > Viscum album. Next base: position 779,955,634 of record OY728132.1, read on the forward strand.
TTTATTTTTGTAATGGTAATTACCTAGTTACCTTTATGAATTCCATCTATGTAAAGGTTACCCCTCGATAAAATTTACATAACACCATCTTACCCTTTTTCAATTGATTTTCATAATGGTAAAAAATTGGTTACCTTTACACATCCATTCTATATAAAGGTAACCCCTTGGTTTTATTTTAATAACACCGTGTTACCCTTACAAAGATAATTTTCATGATATTAATTACATCGTTACCTTTCTGCAGCCAATATACATAAAGTTAACCCCTCAACTACATTTTAGTAACACTTTTTAACCCTTACATTACTAATTTTTATAAGGTTAATGACATGGTTACCCTTTTTGTAGCCCATGTATGTAAAGTTAACACCTCGGTTTCCCTTATATAGAACTACTATGTAATGGTAATCTATTTTAAAATATGAATTTCCATAAAATAAAATCACAAATATTATTTTTTTGGTTTTCTTATTAATTTAATCATAATTTTCATAAAACATAAGCATGGATTCCTTTTATACAACACACTGAAAAGTTTTTAATTTTGGAAAGTTTTTTAAATAATATCTTTCATCTAAATATTTAGTCATAAAACATTAGTATTTCATCACATATGTGTTTTCAGGACTCAAACTAAGCATTGAATTGAGGAGAACTTCCATATATGGAACAAGAATGAATATTCAAGAAATATAGGGAATTGAACGCCCATTATAGTTGATTATATGATAATCCAAGAAATAAAATAGGATAGATATAAAAAGTATTTAATTTTTGGACAATAGGAGGTTAAATATATTAAAAATAGATTGGTTCACACTTAATATACATAATTTCAAGACATAGATCATCATGAATATTGGAAGGATAGTTATGTAATATGATTAATATATTTTTTCATTCTTTATTTTTTTCCCTTTTAATGATGATGAAGTTATATGTTAAACATCAGGTAAATTAGAGGGGACTAGATAGAAACTCAAACTGTTCACCTGAAAGTCATCATCATCTTCAAAATTGAAATGTTCAAGTAAATTTTTACACCTAAAGAAAACTTAAAAAAGTAAAATTGATATATGATTTTTGATGTATCAATGTTATAGGGTATTTTATTTGAATGAAATCATCATAATAATTTTTAAATTATAGATAATAGAGGAAAATTTAATTTTACATACTATAGGAGGTAGTGATGAAGATATCATGTGACTAAACTCAGTTAAATTTTTATATTTTCCATGATTGAAAACATCTTGCAGTGAAGATAATGTTCAAAATTTAATGAGAAAGATGAATTATTTTGATAATAATAGAAAAAAGTTGAGTAATGAAATTGCAATTACAATTTCAATAATAAATGGATATGTGTTAGATGTTTTTACCTCTAAATGTTGAATATAGTTATGAAATTATAAAAAAATTGTTGGTTGTTGTTAATGAAAATACATTGAATATATTATGATCACATGATCGATGAAAGTTATGAATGTTAAATTCAGAAATTGTTACAATGAGTAGAACATGTTTGGATTTATAAATATTTAAATGTGGAGGGAAACCAAAAATATAATTTCTTGGAAATTAAGAAAGGAAGATAAATTTAATCCTATAAGTCATATCAAAATATATAAAGCAGAATGACATTTAATAATTACCTAAATATGTTTCCTTCTAAGCTTATATATAGGTTTTGATATGAACTACATAACTTTTTTGTCAAATAAAATAATATATAGGGATCCTGTATGATCCTTAAGAATCATTTGAACTCTATATACAAATGATTACCAAAAATAAAAATGTGAAAAATTAATGTGTTATTACTTCACATTTAATCTAAAATTTCTTCTTTAGTGGTCTAGAGATATTTTGTTAATACCTTGTAAGAGTGGATGGGGGAAATAAATTTCATTTTATACACCAAGTAGTTTTGTTCAAACATTGAACCACTTTCTATAAGAGATGCATGATTCATAAAACTAACTATAATTACTTTGAATTTTTTTTCATGATTCCTACAGTCTTCCACTTTGTAGCCTATGATAAAAATTAATGTAAAAATTTTAAAGTAAGAAATAAAAATAATATATTAGTATATAACCTCTAAATATGAAAAATAAATATGAAGTGACGGTTTAACATGGTACTTGAACTGATTTTAAGTAAGTTTTTCCTATTATCAATGAGAAGCAGTTGTGAAGTAAGTGAATTGTCAAAAGTTGTAAATGGACTAATAGTTTGAGGTGAATTTTGTGGAGTGAACCTTGAAGTGGTTAAAACAAAAATTTAGTTATGAATATCAGTAACATAAGTCACTTATAATTACATGAAAAGAAACTTTTGGTAATGAAATTTATAAATAAAAATAAGGTTACAAAACATGCATTTGAAATTTTTTTACAATTGAAATATTGTGATTGAAAGATGAATAAGTTTCATTCAAACTCATGAAAACAATACTAAAATATAAATTTAATAAAATTTAATTGTTAAAAATATAGTATTTTAATAATAAGTTATGCTAAATGAAATAATATTTTCAATATAAATCACTCATGGGTCACTTAGACCAGAAAAGTTGTATCACCAAAATATTGATATTGTGTGATCCATTTTCTATTAATGTAGTCAACTAGTCTGTAAATTCATCCCATAGTGTGAAATTAATGGTAATAATACTGCAATTTTTTGTTACATAAAAAATAAAATAAATATACATAATGTATAGGGTAGTGTAATGAATTTTGTTAGATATCTTACCTTTCATCCATTGACATATAATATATAATCATGTTGTTATTTCCCCACATTTTCACTAGTTAATGGTGATAAATCTTACTGATTAAATCTATATATTGAATGAATTAGGTGAATTAATTCATAATGAGATCAAATTTCCTATACATTAATTCTTAACTCCAATAGATATCATGTAAATGTAATCAGTTCAAAAACTAACCTACGTAAGGGTATAAAGTAACTACGTAATGGTAAGTAATTAGTTACATAAGGGTAACATTAAATGTCCACATAAGGGTAAACTTACATTTATGTATAAAGGTAAGCTTCACTTTTTAAGGGATACATAAATGGGAGTATGAATTCAAAAGTTTCATCAAGGTAACTCATTTCTTGTATAATGGTAAGGGAAAACTTTAACCTACATAAGGGTATAAAACTAACCTACATAAGGTTATAAAGTAAATTTGTCATAAAGGTAAGTAGTTTAAAAACTAACCTATGTAAGTGTAAAAAATCACCTCTCTATGGGTAAACTTAAATTTATAAATGAGGGTAAACATAAATATTTTTGTAAGGGTAAGCTTTATTTTATAAGGGATGTGAAAAGGTAACTATGAATTCAAAAGTTGTGTCATAGTGACTCATTTCTTTCACAAGTTTAATTTCAAATTATAACCTAAATAAGGGTATCAAACTAACCTATGTAAGGTTATAAAGTAGATTTCATGTAAAGGTAAGTTATTTTAAAACTAACCTATGTAAGGGAAAAAGTACCCATATAAGGGTAATCAATTAGCTAAGTAATGGTAACCTTAAATTTTTACCTAAGGGAAACCATAAATTTTTTTATAAAGGTAATCTTCACTTTTAAAGGGATACATAAAAGAGATTATGAATTCAAAAGTTTTCTAAAGGTTACTAATTTCTTATGTAAGGGTATGGTTAAACAATAAAAAACATAATGGTATAAAACTAACCAATGTAAGGGTATAAATTAGATGTTGTGTAATGATAATTAGTTTTAAAACTAACAAACGTAAGGGTATTATAAAGTACTTACATAAGGGTAAAAAATTAATTTTATAAATCAAGAATTATTATTTCATAAAGGTAAAACAATAATTATCATAGCTATGTAAAGGTAGATAATTTTATATGTAAGGGTAAACAGGCCTAAATTTCTACATAAGGGTAATGGATAAAATTATAAATCTTTATAAAGGTAATTTATAATACTATGTAAGGGTAAAATTGAATTCACATAAAAGTAAAATGAACTTAAAATATCAGAATTAATATAAAAACAATAAATAATACCAAAATTTAATTTTCTGTATAAATATTTAATAATAACATGTTAAAAAATTGTCATTAACCAATTATAATAAAATAATTAATTAAATATTATATTTTGTAATAAAATAAAAAAACAAATCTGTTTAAACAGTAAGTATTGTGATAACTTTAAATGATCAGATTCAACTATATATGTGAAAAAAATAATATATGAATATACATACATATTGTACTTGAGAGACACATGGAAAAAAAATCAGACATGGAAGAATCTTTATACTACATAGACTTCCCACCTAAATTAGTTGAAAGAGCCTACATTATAAGCATAGAGATAGTAGTCATATGTGGGATTATTTCATTATCAATTCCAAATTATAGAGAAAAAAATTCAAGGATGAATGATATTAAAATAGAAATTTAAAATAAATAATAATATAGTTGAAAGTTCTATCAAATAAATATATATTCATTGCATCATCTCCCAATGATTCATCAAAATTACCAAAATATAGTCGATTTATTAAAATATTTATTCATAAAAATAATAAGTTGATTATGAAAAACATTTAATGTCCATTATTAAAACTAAATAAGAAAAATTTGGCACTAGTATTTTAAGAATATGGGTTAATTGATTAATACCATGCAATATTTGATCATATATATTTCATTGTCCCTAAAATAATGATTTCAAAAATTTGATGTATTATTGGATAAATGGATATTATGAGTTCAAACATGTAAAATATTTAATGAGGAACCATCTATTAATAAATGAAAAACAAATTCATATGGAAATGCTCGATGATTAAATTGAGAAACAGTATAATTTTTTCATCACTAGCCTCCCTAACCTATAATTATCACCCCAGATAACTCAAAAATCTTTACGAACCACATATCAAAACATGGATAGATTTTAATAGTGACTATAAAAAAACCTATGTAAAATTAAAATAAAACCATTGTACTATTAAAAATCAAATAACAAAACCATTAAATGCTTTACAAACGTCATCCATCATATAGTGTCACACAATCACACCATATGATTCATTTTTTCTTTTAATTTTATATCACATGGGAAAAGTTAAATAAATATGATTAGTTTATACTTTGAACATATTTTAAAAAATATATATAATCTTGAAATATATTCAAATGTTAATGAATAAAAAAAATGGAATCAATAAAACTAATAAACATTTTTTTATACTAATTGATGAGAGGTTTTTTACTATACATGTATTAAAAAATGGAATAACATATATCATAGAAATACAGTCTAATTATCATATATATTAAATAGGATTCAATTAATTTAATTTTATAGAATTTTAATAACAAAACTGGTTAAAACTGTAAATAATGTCAATGATGTAAAACAGAAACTTAGAAATGTAGTCAAAATATAAGGGTTGAATTTTGAAATAATGATTATGCATTAGTTTTTTACATTATTTTGTACCGAAATAATTCAATGACCATTAAAAAAATGATCAGGGGATAAATAATTGATAATTAATACCATGATAATGGTATAAAAAATTAAAAATTAATGAAAACTAAACGAACTATATAACTATTTAGTGAAGATTTTAAAATAGTTGAATTAGCCATATATTATACATGTTTTGAAAAAAGATAAAACTATAATTATGTTTTAAAATTATCAGTATGGTATACATGTTAAATTTATCACCAGATCTTTTATTATTCCCAAAAAAATCAATAACTACAAAATGAAAAACAGACATTCACTCAACAAAAAAATACAACATGGGGTTGGTATTACATATAAATTAACACCAAAAAATACCTTGCATTAAGGCACATATGCAAGCCTATCCAAAAATAATAAATCATAGGAAAACCTAAGTTTTTAAAGTCAATTAAAACAATATATCATTACCTATTAATAACACCTAATCAATCTTTATTTCATATCCTCAACAAAATAATTCCCATTTGATGGAAATGCCACTGAAAACAACATGAAAACATGGGTTTCAAAATATAAAAAGTATGACATGCCTAACAGATGAAATAAATTACAATAGTAAGTGAAAACTAAAAAAATGACTACCTAAGTGATGAATCTATCAATATAAACAAAAACAACATCAATTTAAAAATGTAGAAAGTATAACATGATTAATAGGTGAAAAATGACTACAAAGAATAAAAAATTAAAAAAAATACTTGTGTCTTAATAATCATATGTTCTTCATATTGTCATTTTTTCTCATAGACAAAAATCCAAAAAAACACATGTTTTACAAACTTCTGTAAATGGAAAAAAGAAGATACATTATTCCCATATTTTTATTTAGGACAAAATAAATTATACTATAAAAAAAATAGATAAGACAGATGGATAGATAGAAAGAATTTTTTTAGGAATTGGAAATAAAAATTAAATAATTTTAGATAACACAAAAAAATATATGTTTCAATTTTTAGGAAAAAATAAAATGAAAGAGAAAGTAAATCACATACATTTTTTTCTTCATATATTATCCAGATTATTTTTGGATTTTAAACCATGATACTAAAATAATAAAGGGAAAAAATTCATTAATTCATGTACATCTCATAACTTGAAAACCAAAAAAAATAATTAATTCATTTTGTTGTTTTGTATATTTGAGAACATGTTAATTTTTCTAGATAGTACTAGCAAAAACTTAAATTGACCTAAAAATGCATGTATGAAAATATTTTTTTTGACTTTCATGTATCAACACATTAATATAATATTTTTGAAAACTAATAACCAAAAAATAGTACATAAAAATGTTCAAAATCTGGGATAAATATATTGTAATAAATGAAAAATCTATGATACCTAAAAACCATATATATATTATTTAGATCATATTGAATACATCAACCAAGAAATATGTTTTTTTTAAATATAATACAAATTGTAAATTAAATATTTTGAAAAAAACACAACAACCACAAATAGTATAAATAAATCACATTTCATGTGATAAGTAACATAGAGAATAGTAGATAAAGGGTTCACATATCACTAAATTTGACTAGTATCTTTCCCTTAAATTCACATAGTATTACACATATAGTATAATAAAATTATATGATAATAAATTTAAATATAATTTTATTAATTTCAATAATATATAATACTATACCAAAAAATGAAATGCATTTTTGATGTGAATTAATGCTTCAAACAATTTCAAAATTACTTTTGATGAAAATCATTGAAAGTAACAACCATGTGGCTAAAAAAAAGTTGAATATGGAAAATCAGATAAACATTCATATATAAAGTTAAATTAGTTAATGAATATTCATGTGCATCATTTAATTAACCAACACATATGTCTGATATGCATGCATGTGAAAAAATATAATAATTAATTCATAAGATAATTTGAATAAAAATGAAAATTCATCATTTTTAGTCTTAAAATACATGAAAAATTTTAAGGCCCAGACCACCCTATAATTTATTTATAAAATAGAAACATTTAATTAGTTATTGTAAGGGGTTTTATAAATGTCGGGGTGGATCACACCCAGCATATCCATAACAATATGTGAGAAACAAAAATCTAGGATCCAGAAAGACCACATCGAGCTCGTCTCTATAATTTCCATCTTTGATAAGGAATACACAACTTAATTATCCTCCCTATAATCATGTAAGACTATAAAATTAAGAATTATGATGTTTCAAAGACATTCAATCCAATGAGGTAGAACCTTCCAAAGTACATTCCTATTTCTAGTCCTCAAATATTTAATGGCCAGTATTGAGTCAAATTTAACCCAAATAAAGTTCCATTCATGTTGAACCAAAAAATTGACATCTTTAAATGATGGCCCATAGTTTTGATTTATAAGTCATACCAATTCAAATATAATGGGAGAAGCAACCCTTGACGAAGCCACAATGGGTGTGGAAAACACCACCACAACTGGAGGGACCTGGCGTGTCGGAAGGAGCATTTTCCACATTCACCTTTATCCATATATTGATTTGGGGAATCCATAAAATATATTTCATAAAATTATGTCTTCTTTCCTTTCCATTAACTCCAAATATCAATAGAAAATTAAGATTATAAAAACAATTATTTATGGAACCTATTTGGACACATGATGCAGAAAATACATCCTGATAAATAACTGGTATCCCCGTATGAAAATAAAGTGACTCGATCTCAAAAATATAGCACCAAAATAAATTCATATATATATAGGATCACCAATATATAAGTATATGTAAATGAAAAGTATGAAATAAATTTTTTTCTTAAATGAAATTCAAATATGAAAAAAAAAGAAAAAAATTGTACATTTGTTTTTAAAGATATTAAATAATTAAAACAAAAATATTGAAATCATTTGTATTGTTTAAAGATATTATCCAATACATGTAAATATTGAAGTTTTTTGGCGTACTGTAATTTCAAGATGAGGTGTGCCCAAATTGGATTTTTTTCATAATCGATGATTAATCCAAGATATATGTTGATGATAAATGTTGTGACCAATAGAATTGATTCAAAGATTAATTTATGAGAGAACACTGAAATAAAGCAAAGGATCATCACATAATGATTTTTAATTAATTTAAGAGATTAAAAAATTACTTTCCTATGAATTATTTTTTAATTGATAAATCTTATAAGGTATCTATGTCATTTCATAATTTTGTTGTAGTAATCCAGTGTAGATTCCATTCAGTGATAATTCGCATGTGCTCTATGAATCCCTGAACATCAATATAGGAATATATGGGTAATAGAATGATAGATCATAACACTTGCATCATTTTACATTGATCACCCTAATAATTGCTTCAAGAAGGATTGTTTTTATCACTCTAGAATCATGAGTAGTGGTGAATTAGGACCACTCTCCATTATTAAGATAATTCTTAGAGAGAGAGATCTTAGGGGATTTGAGAAAATTCTATTAATGTTATTATGAACAACCAAAAAATGGCAACCACATGTAAGAAATAATATAATAGGGTTTAAATACTGTTATGGTTAGAAAATAATAATTTCACATGTGCCCTTATTATTTACATAATTCCTATAAAACCTCATGTCCATAATAATATTATTATTATTATTTATTAACATGCACAAAGTACTAGTGAATTTATTAAATATTATTTATTTAAATAATATTTAATACATATTATTTCTAACCAAGTCATTAAACTCAGTATATAGTTCCTCCATAATATTAATGGATCCTTGAATAATAACTATCCATTTAATAAATAAATATCACTAAATCATCCATCAATAAATAAATAAATATTATATTCACTAAATATCAAATAAATATTTGTTAAATATTCTGCTCAAAAAATACTCTCTCAAATTACTAGTGATGGAATATATGATATCAATAAAACATGATTAATTATTAAACCAAATGAGAGAATAATATTTATCCAAAGTGTCAAATAATAGATAAAAATATTATTTAAATGAGGTTCTGGATACACTAAATGTGAGATCATCTCTTCCTCTTTCTTAGTGGCATTAGGCAAAGTAGCCAAAAGTATAAGTTTATATTCTATCAACATGAAAAGAAACCCATAGAGAAATAAGTTGTTTTCACAATGGTATAAAACCTCATACAGAAGCTTAAAATGTAATATAATCACTTTATCACGATATCTCTAATCATGCAGGTTGCATGCTGGTGTCATCAACCTATGTTCTCAATGTCTCTTTCTATGACTTCTCTAGAATTGAGATTTCCCATATAACACCATGGACATGGATTTGTTTAGGATGTATCATTTCCATCAAAGGGCCTAAGATATCAAATTCCCTTAAAGAACATATGGGACAAATCCTTTATCACATTATTTATTAATGAAATATTACTCGTGACACACCCAATATGTCATACTTCACTGTGAACATATGTACTCAAGGTTTTCATTAATACATTAAAGTATGCAACTCATAATACCATTTAATAAAAATAATAAAGTCTAAGGATAAATATACACATTCGTAGATAGGAATATCCAATGAAATGTATAAATGTTAATTTCTTAATAGTAGGTCTCATTCTTATAATCTCCTACACTGGAAATTACCAGGGGAATACACCATGAGAAGGTTCTTCAAATTACTATGAGTCTCCACACCTCATATCCTCTATCATTTGTGTCCCTAAAATGATTTCATCCAACTATAGAACATATATTTAGGAATATTTTCATGAAAATTTATTTTTCTCGTCATAGCGGTATACTGTTATGACCTTTTTGTGTAATATCTAATTCTTAGGACATTATTATATACTGTGTATCACCTAAGAACAATCATTATGTGATAAGTAGTTTATTATTATTAAAAATTATGAATACAAGTAATCATAAAGTACACAAAATATGGTTCTAGGGAACCAACTCCAACTAACTCCCTCTTGCACTAGAGACAATTGCTAACAAGAGAAATCAGTGGTAGAAATAGTGGATCTAGGATCCACATCAAGAAAATTAATTTTCTAGGAAAAAAATGACTAAATTGTGTGTAATTTGAAATAAACGCACTGTATGATCCTCTATCTATAGAGGCTAGGGTTTTGGTACAAAAAATATCACAATCCATGTGACTTTATGTTGTCCAGTTGATGTGAACTCTAGGAGTACATGGCTAGACACATGTTCACAACTAGGATACACAAGCACGACTATGTACTCATACATGGCTAGGATACCTAGACACGTCCATGTACATGGGAACAAGACAATGTACATGATCATGGAAAAAATATCACAGAAAAGCCTTCGGTGGATGATACACATTGTGCACAACTAGTACACCTTGTGTGGTGTGAAATGGATTCCCAAGACATATCTAAGGGAGAAAATGGCCAGGTTCTATAGTGAGGTCACACATTGTGTGGACCCCCATATACATCGTGTAGTTCCCCTAGAATCTTATTTCTCATATATCTCCATCTTTAGGACATGTATTTTTTCCCATGAGTAAGCTATACTAAGTTTTTTTTCATATATATTGTTATGGTGTCCTTTTAGGGGAATATAAGATACTATGTTAGTTGTTTTGATCATGAAACTTCTTCAGTGATGCTTGATGATGACAGTGATCAAGGAAAGATCATCTAAGAGATGTTAGGGTTGGAAACCCCCTATTGTACCAAGACGGAATTCCCCCATATTCCTCTCCATTTATTAAGTGGTGCCCCCTGACGGACTAGGGTGTGGGTCCTCTACCTACCTAGTGACACCCTCTATTTTACTAGGGTGTGGGTTCTTTATTCACTGAGTGGTACCCCCTATCGTGTTAGGGTGTGAGTCCTATATTCACTAAGTTTTACACACTTATTTCACATGGGAATGGGTCCTCATACTATTGAGTTCTACCCCATTATAATACTAAGGTACATATCCTCTAATAGAGATTATTCCCCCATAGGCTGTCAAATAGTGTAAAGGCACGGGTACCCTACATGGATTTCTTAGATAGACATGCAATATGTGATGCATTGATAAAGGACCTATTGGAGATGCAGGTAAACTCATTTTCCTGGGATGATCAATAGAGATAAAGATCTCATTTCCCTCTCATCTAGGTTTCTTTTTTATCATATATATCTATGATTGGTTTTTTTCCTCTTGTAATGGGTTGAGTTAACCTTTGATGTATCTTTCTATTGATCCCTCTTTGATTTTCATGGTGTCCTATTTTTTATGTTTATACTCACCCATACATGAGCTTTTCAAACATTTTTCATGTATTATATGGGTGATGTATAATTCAGTGGGGACATCGGTGGATTATATAGATACATAGGTTCATTGACCATGTACGGTGGTTAGAATTTGAGATCAGGATCTGATCTCTCTCTCATTTTTCCATTATTCCATTTGTTGTTTGGTTGGAATTTTTTTCAATTGGGCATTTATTTTTCCCTTTAATATTTGGGTTAATTTTTAATTCTCTAATGTATTCTTTAGAATTTATTGTATTCATGGTTTCACTCTAGATGTCACTCTCTTTGTATTATTCCTTTTCACTTTTTCATGCTGATGATTGGGTGTGTGCATATAAGTACATTATGAGAATACCTCTCATATCATTTATGGATTCTTAGTGATTTTCACTAGACCCTAACCGGTTATAGGCATTCTTGGGGTTATGACAGATCAACTTTCTACTAGCTAGGTGGGCCCTAGTGGTTTGGTTCATTATAGAGTGGTCTCAAAGTTTTTCATTCCTTGGGATGTTTTTTGGTGTTTTCTACTTATGAGAAATTATTTGGGACTTAGTGAAATGGTTTAAAAGTGTCTCAATTGTAGATTTCAGGACAAGGAACTCAGTTTTGGTGTGGTGGTCTACATATACATATAGTAGGAATCTGAATACCTACTTTTCAACTTTTCATACGGAGGCCTTCGTTTCAAGAAACAATGGTATATGAATCATATAGGATTGAGTCCTTTAATTTTATTTCTCAAGTCATTTTCCCATATATATTATCATCAAACAATGGTAAGTCCTGATCAATTTTAGGATTCCTCTGTAAAGACTATCATCCATGTTACCAATTCTGGATCATAATGAAGATCTGATGAGTAATGAGGCCTTGGTTTATTGTCCGTCTCATGAGGTGTTTCCTCCAAGAAGGTAGGGAGCAGTTACCTCACCTATCTATCAGAAGATGGTAGAAAAATTTCATGTTGATTATTCATATAAGATCAATGTATTATGCAATTTATAGTGCCAAATACTACTGAGGTTCCGTGAAGATCTAAATCCTAATGAAGTGGAGGATTATCTTTAGTCGGTGATCTGAATCTTCAAGTTCATGTGAACACTGACTATTCAAATGTTTATTCTTGCATCCATCATTTTTCATGGAGTATTAGGGTTCTAGTTTACTCTAGTCATGTAGAATCATGAAGAGATGTCACTCTCCTGGTATGACTTCTAAACACAGTTTTATGAGGAGTATAACCCCTTATCATGGTGCTGAAATAGGATCTAGGAGCTTCATGGGATATAATAGGGTATTATAATCATTTTTGAGTATTCCCAGAGGTTTTATGACCTTAAAAAATACTCCCTTAACAAGGCGAGAGATGGTTATTTTCGGGTGTGGAAGTTTGAGTAGGGTCTCCACCAAGAAATCAATGCTAGTGTGGTCCCCTTGTTCATTCCCACTTATTCTAGAGTGCTAGAGTGGGATATGTTAACTGAGATATTCCTATCAAATGTACTCTAGGAAGAAAGAGTTGGAAGTGGGTGTCATGGGGTTGGGTCGTCTGCAAATACAAGCATGTGCTAGTTGTAAAAGTATCAGTGTAGGAGACCTTCTCATTGTGAGACATAGTCATGTGGACATGCTGCATATGGTTCACGCAGAGGATCCATTCATCCCAGAGAGGGCTGATGTAATGCTTGTGATAAGTGAAGTCACATGAGTCAAAATTTCTCTACTCATCGAGCTGAAGAGGGATAGAGAACAAGATATTGATCACCACAAAAGAGGCAATGTGATGATCAGGGATCTCCCAGGCATGAAAAAGGTGACCCCCAAGGAGTAAATGTTGGTAGAAGAGTAAGTGTTGTTATAAAGGGACGATCTGTTGGTAGGGTTGATGTTGTGAGATACCACCACCACCACTACTAGGTGGCCCATTCCAGGATTTGGGAGTTGGCATTCGGAGCCGCGGGAAGTTTCAAGCAATGGAGGGCTACGATCACACTACACATGAGTTGATCTGGGCTACAATATGTGTTTATTATACTCTTATTCAAATATTGATATACATGGGTGTGATTATATTTTTTGGGTGAGAGAGATCTCATGGAGAAGAAAGTGGGTCTTGCAAGTAGAAAGCTATAACCCATCAGTCATCAGTTGTTGAGTTTATCCCATGGTACAACAGAATCCTTAGGAATATATATTCTTTTAGTAGTGGAGGAATTTATGGATGTCTTCCCTAAGGATATTACGGGACTACCTATGAGGTAGGATATGGACTTTTGAATTTAATTTCATCTAGGACTGCACTAATATCTTCTTCAATGTATCGGATTGCCTTTATCAAGCTCTGATAGTTGAGGGTAAAGTTGGAGGACCTTCTAGAGAAGGGTTTCATCATACCCAGTGTGTCCCTCTAAGAATCTCTATTATTGTTCATGAGAAATGTGGATGAGATCTTGAGGATATGTATTGATTATTTTCACCTGAACTAGGTAACAATAAAGGACAAGTACCCCTTTATGAGGATTTATGACCTCTTTTATCATTGAGGGGCATGATCTAGTTCTCAAATATTGATCACATATCTAACTACCACCATTTAAGGGTTCATGAGGCAAATATTCCAAAGATGTAATTATAATGTTTCTATGGACACTATTAGTCGATGGTAATGCCTTGATATATGAAGAATTTCCCCACTGTGTTTATGTATCTAATGAACCAGATCTTCCAACCATACTTGGACCATTTTTCAGTTTTATTCATTGATGAAATACTCATTTAATTTTCATTATAGGAGGATCATGTAGAGAATTTGATATTATTCCTGCACTTACTCTAGAAGCACTGGCTTTATGGTAAGCTCTTGAAATGATAGTTTTTGATCCATGAGGTTCACTTTATAGGGAATGTCATTTATGAGCATGGTTTAGATGTAGACCCAATAAATATTAAAGTAGTTCTTGTTTGGGATCCAATTAAGGGTGTGTTAAAGGTATAGAGTTGTCATGGCCTAGTGGGGTACTACAAGAGGTTCATGGAGGAATTATATAGGATTAAAATCCCTTTGAATACCCTAGAACAGAAAGGGAAGTTTTTTATATAGAAAGATAAATGTCATAGAACCTTCAAGATGTTAAGGTTGAGGCTGACCAATGATTCTATATTGAGACTACTGAAGGAGTTTGTAGAGTACATAGTGTTTTTGATGCCTTTGAAGGTGAGCTCAGCAGCTTTTTGATGTCGAGGTAAATAGTGATTGCATATTGTTTGAGGTAGTTGATACCCCATGAGAATAACTACACTACTCATGACCTATAGTTGGTAGTGGTAGTTTTCTCTCTAAATATATGGAGGTCATACCTTCTTAGAGAGTGATTTTTTATATACATAGAGCATCAGATTCTTCGTAATATATTCACATAAAGATATCTTAACTTTTGAAAAAGGTGTTGGTTGGAGTTATTTGAAGATTATGACTTTGAGATAGTCTGTACATCTGGGAAGGGAGATGTGGTGGAAGATTCCCTTAAAAGGAAATATCATTCTCTCTTAATGGAGGAGGCATCTGATTAGTTGTATTCATTGCAGCTAACTCTAATGGAGGAGATGGTTTTATATTTTCATCATCAAATGTGGTGAATCCTCTTCTCCTTCATCATGTGGGAGAGTACTGGTTGGTATAAATTGATTATGAGGCTCTGTATGATTAGATATCCTTGGAAGATTCACTAAATGGATTATCTTAAGGAGGGGATCATGCCATCCTTTTCCAGGGATTGATGGTGGTTCCAGTCGCATTACATCATGAGGTGATGAGTGATTTTCACACTTCCCTTTGGTTTTAAAACCTAGTGATTTAGATATGTACAAGGACCTTCAATGGGAAAAAAATTGGGTTGGAATAAAGATAAGAGTATCTTAGTTCATCTCTTGTTGTCTCACATGTCATCATGTGAAGGATGAGCACTAGGTTTTGGCTGGTTAGACATGGCCACTTGAAATATCGGAGTTTAAATGGAATTACATATCCATGGACTTCATGATAAAGATTTAATATATATAAATGGGGGGAAATTACATCTAGATGATTATTGATCAGCTCACTAAGTCGTCACATTTCCTTTCCATCAGGGAGTTGAGTTTGGTGGAGAGTCTGGGGAAACTATATATGTGGTAGATTGTCTGACATCATGGGGTGCCCTCTATGATTATCTCTGACCTTGATGATCAATTCACATCAGAGTAAAGTGGCCTATAGAAGGAATTTAGGACCTAGTTTAGGATGAGTATAATGTTCCACCCCTGGATAGATGGGAAGACCGAGCAAACTATCTAGGTGTTTTAGGATATGTTGAGGGCCTATGTGTTGGACTTTTTCCAGGTCTTGGAGGATCACTTTCCATTAATATAGTTTTCTTATAATAATATCTATCACTCTACTATTTTCATGAAATATTTTGATTCCATTTATAGGTGACATTTCAGGTTACCCCTATGCAAGACTGATATTGTAAATATATCACTAGTTTGTCTAGAGATGGTGTAGTTGATGATAAAGAATGTTCGGGCGATCCATGAGTATAAAAGGGAATCCCAAAGAAGAAATAAATCTTCCACTAATCAACATCATATTCCCTTGGATTTTGAGAAGGGAGACCATATTTTCTTAAGAGTCCCCCATGAAGTGGATTATTGAGGTTTGGTCAGGGAGGCAAGATATTTTCAAGGTTCATTGGTTTGTACAATATCCTATAGAGGGTTTGTGAGGTTTCTTACTACCTAGACTACCCCCACAATTGGATTGGGTACATGAAATATTACATTTGTCATATATGAGGATATATGTGCATGATCCAACATAAATTATTTAATAGGGTGATATAGACATTGAGGATAGATCCACCTTTGTGGAGTGCCAAGTGGCGATTGAGGATCAGTAATAGAGGACCCTGTGAAGATAGAAAATCCCTTTGGTTTGTATTCTTTAGAAGAACGGTGGCATGAAAAAGATCTCCTGGGAGTGATAGAGTCAAATTCAGACTCAGTACCCCCACTTTTTTGTGTATCTTATGCTTCATAGGAGTAAAATACTTGAAGGATGGGAGATTTTAGTGACTCTATTTTTTTTTGGATTTTTTTTTGAATATTTCCATGTCAATATATTTAGATTTATCCACAAAGTCAGCCTGGTGTTTGGGTGTCTCCGGACCCTGGAATAAATATATTAAAAATATTGATATATTTTAATACACACACGTGTATCATTTTAGTTTTTCATGTTTTCTCATTGTTTATTCCCTCGAATAGAAAATCTATGACCATAGTTGATTTCAGAATGTTGGGTTCACCCTAGGCATGACCTAAGGTTGTTCAAAATTAGACACTCTGAGGAAAGAAGTTGTTAGAAGGAAAGTTTAATTAAAATAAAAAAATGTTTATTTATTTTATTTAAAATTCCCATAACCTAAATTCCTCTATAAATACCCAATTATAACAAATATTTATGGTTATATTTATAACCATGTGAGGATTTGAGATGATTCTTGGATGTTCTTCATTGGAATATCAGGATTGGATGAAGAATGGAAATTGAATCGAGGTGGATCGATAGGCAGTCAATGCATTGGACCATCCTCATCACTGGATAACACATTCTTCATCGATGATATATCCTAAATCAAGGTATGTCTCATCATTTTTGTTTTCCTCCCCTTTTATTAAAAGACTGATCGTGGATTATTATATGCTTTTCTTGATCTATGATTTATCATTCTTCACATGATCCCAACAGTATATTAGTTGTATTGATTCAATATAATTCTTTTTTTTTCACTTTCCACCACCCATGGAATCACATTATTTTGTGACAGTTGCCTAAGAACACTTCAACAACATCAGTTTCACCTTGTTTATTTTCTTTTCATCTTTTTGTCTTCATGTTATTCTACGTTTGATTATAGGGTCCAATTTTATATTGTTGTAACAGGTTTGAACATGATAAAACCCCTAGGTTCATGATGGATGTGAAAAAATTACCAGAATGGTATTTAAAGATAGATTTATATTTTTTGTGGGATACAAGTGATGACTCTATGGACCTGGGATCCAGAGTGGTGATGGGATGTTCAAGAGACACACAACGGATCATTGATGGTAGTTCATATTCCCAATTCCTGATTTTTGAAGGCCAAAGATCAATGTAAGGTGATAAAACCTTCAATTTTAGTGTATTTTTAGTGGTTAACAAGTGAATTTGTTAGAAGAAATTTCACATTTTGGATCCATAGGAAGAGATATAAGTTTCTTTAAAAAAACCCGACTACATGGTGTGTACTCTGAAGAACACACACTGTGTATTCCCATGTCTTTGATATCTAGGGTTTCAAGAGGATAAAAATATCTCACATTGTGTGGACCCACCACATATTGTGTGACCATGTACTAGAATCTCGGTGTGTACTCTAAGAGTGCAGAAGAACGGATAGAGTACATGGGAATGATCTTGTACTTGTATATGACTAGGAGACCTGGATATGGCCATGTACATATGCATGGACTAATGTACATGGGAACAATTGGAAGAGCATGGGTAGGACCTGGGTGGTTGAGAAACACCATGTACAAATAGTACATTCCATGTAGTGTGACATGGATTCCCAATCCATATATAGGGGAGAACCCAGCTAGGTGGTGGGGAAAGTTCACAGGCAGTTTGGACCCCTATACACACCATGTATTTCCCCTATAATCTTCTTTCTCTTGTATCCCATTCTTTGGGACATGGATTTTATCCTATTAATAGATTATCTTGATCATTTTTTCATATATAATTCCATGGTGGCATTTATAATGGCATATGAGATATGATGTGAGGTTGTCCAATCGTGATGCTTCTTTAGTGAGGCTCAATAATGGAAGTGAACATGGTAGGATCATCTTAGAGATGCCAGGGTTGGAAACTCCATATCACAATAGGGAATGTGTCCCCCATATTCCACTATATCTATTGAGTGGTACCCCCTAACGTACTAGGGTGTGATTCCTCTACCGACCAGGTGGCACCCCTATCGTACTCGAGCACGAGTCCTCTTTTCACTTAGTGTTACCCCTATCATTCTAGGGAGAAGGTCATATGTTCACTGAGTGGTACCCCCCCACCCAATCACACTAGGGAGTTATTTCTTAATATATTGACTGTAAACCCCTTATTTTACTAATTAATGGGTCCTATAATAGATATTATTCTCCCTTACTATTTGGAGCAATAGTGAGGTGTGAGTTCTCCACATGGATTTCTCATAATGACATGTGAGATGTTTGGCATCGATGATGGTCTTATTAGATCTATAAGAAAACTCATCATTTTATGTTGGGATATTTATATAGATATCCCCTTTTTCTCTCATCTAGGTTTCTTTTTGAACATATATATAGATTGGGTTTCATTTACAGATTCTTATAGGTTGATATGAACTTTTTTATATCAATATATTTCTCTATATTCAGTTTTCTAGGAGTCCAATAGGGTATGTATATAATATCCATAACCTAGGATTTTCCCACACATTTCATGTCTTATATAGATAAAGAATAGTTCATTGGTGAAATTGATGGAGCATTAAAATACATGAGTTCAATGATTGTGTATAGTGGTCATAAATGAAGATCAAGAGCTAATATCTGTCTCAATTATCATTTATTCCAATTTTTGTTAGGTTGGGACTTCATTTTTGGTTAGTCATGTATTTTACCCCTTTACACTTTGGAATAATTTTTCATACTTTGATGTATTCCCTAGAGTTTATTGCATGTATAGTTTTATTCTAGATGTTATAGTCGTTATATTACTCCTCTTAACTTTTTCATGGAGATGGTTGGGTGTGTGTGTGTGTAGGTACATTAGGTGAAGTCCTCTCATTTAATTTATTCCTTCTTTGTGCTTGTCACTATCCCCTATCCAATTGGATTTGGGATTGGGGTTGTGATGGATCGGCTTTCTTTCGGTCAGATGGGACTCAGGGGGGTTGAGTCGTTACAACGTCCATCTTCCAAATTTTATAGTCATGTTAAGACAATATAGAAAGTATAATTATAATGAATTTAAACATGGATATTGGATAAATATATGTTAATTTATAGGTACTTAATTTAGATACTATCCTTGCTTTATAGGTACTTTACCTTCCCTGCCTAGCTTTCTCTTGAATGCCCATTTTCTCCAAAGAGACTTTACATCAACTACCAGATCGAATAGAACCCAAACTTGGTTTAGATAAATGGAATATATTTCAAAATTCATGGATTATTTCCATCTTATATCTTATAATATCTCTATTTACTCTTTATATGAGAGATTTTAATTGTTATCAACCAATATTGAGTCACAATCTTCAATGAATTAAAAACCATATCTCTTTGGTTTTGGTGCTCCTATGAAATACTTATGTTTTAGGAACAAATTTTTTAATGGAGACCTGTAAAATCTATTATTGTGCTAATTATTATATATAATTTTCATCTACTTCATCATAGTTAATCTTACTCCCACTATCCTTATGGAGGATGTGCTCCCTCTTAAGAAAGATGGATTGTTTAGCAATAATCAGTTTCTTATCTGAGGGGTTGTATAGGTAGTATCCCCTTGTTTTTTTAGGATAACCTATAAAGATAAAATCTGTGCCCCATGGTGCTAGTATGTTTCTTGATATGTCCTTAAAAAATTCCTCACAACCCCATATATGTTTATGTGAAAAAAACAGGGTTCTTTTCACTCTATAACTCAAAGGGAATTCTATTTTCTACATTATTTCGTATTTAGTTTAGTGTGTTTTTCATAGTTTGTAATGAATATCCCCAAAAGGATAATGAAAGATTTACATGACTTATTATTTACCTTACCATGTCTAGCAAGGTATGGTTCCTCCTTTCACTAACACCATTCCATTATAGTGTGTAAGAAAGAGTGATTTGAGAAATAATCTCAAACTCCCATAGAATATAGACAAACTCTTGTTTAATATATTCACCACCTTAATCAGATTGAATCTCCTTTATCTTCTTTACAAGTTTATTCTCAACTTCAGTCATGAATTATTTTAATTTTTAAATGAATTGGACTTATACCTCATAAAGAAGACATATCCATATCTACTCAAGTCATGAGTAAAAGTTATAAAGTAAGAATAACCACTTCTAGCTTTTATTTTAAATGGTATTCCCACATCAGTGTGTACCAGTCCTAGAAAATTTGTTGCCCTTTCACCCTATCCACTGAATTGTGGTTTGGTCATTTTTCATTATAAAAAATAATGAAATATTTTAATTGTATTAGCTCAAAATATTCAAAATAACCATCTTGATATAGCTCTGTCAGACACTTCTCGTTTACATGACCAAGATGGTAATTCCACAGTTGGGTGTTATGTGAGTCATGTGAAAGTTATTTTTTATCAATTTCCAATAATTAGTTTTCATAATTTATTACATATATACTTTTAATTAAATGGGTTGTATCATAACATATGTTTTCTTTATAAAAGAAATGGATTTTATTTCCAAACATGAAAAAACCCTTATATCTAGGCAGGATGTAGAAATTATGTGTTTAGTAACAGTCGATGCATAATAAAAATATCTTAAACCAATATCATTCATTTTGGAAATGGAAGGTGGTGGTCTCTAATGGATAGAGAATCCATCCTTTCATAATTGCAATCCCACAAATCCAAATATCCACTAGAAATATTTCAAAATCTACTTGGTTATTATATTTGGATACATATGTAATCACCACAAGCTTTATCCTCTACTAAAATATAGGATTTTAATAGCACTTGTATTTATTAGTGTAAGTAAAAAGTGCTGATGAAGGCATCCTTTATTAGCACTAGAAAAAAGCACTAAAAAATGGGTCCTTTATCAACACTAATAAAAAAGTGTTGATAAAGGGTGTGCTTTATCAATACTAATAAAAATCACTGATAAAGGGGGAATTTATTAGTTCTAGAAAAAAATAACTAATGAAGGGGTTCCCTTTATCAACAATAGTAAAAAAAACTGATAAAGACCCCCCATCAATGCTATCAAACAAATGATGATAAAAGGGGGCACTTTGTCAGTGTTAGTAAAAAATCACTGATAAAGGGAGGTCTTTATTAGTTCTTTTTTACTACCCCTAATAAAGGGTAAATTTCATAAAAAAATTATAAATCATTAAAAATAATATATTAACATAAAAATATATTTATGTTGATATATATATATTATTTTGTTAAATATGATTTATATAAGGCTAAATATGAATTTATGATTAATATATAAGAAATTTAGTAAAAATTGGATTATAAAATAATTAAAAAAATTATTAATTAATAATTGATAATTATTATCGATTAATAGTAATTTAATAACATTGTAAAGATATAAAAATAAAAGAAATTAATAAAAACTCTAAAATATGTTGAAAATGTGACTTAAGCTTCAAACAGCCCTAAATTTTTGATTTGGATATCTATTTGGGTTCTCCACATATCAAATAAAAGCATGTTATGATCTATATACCCTAGTGACAAGGGTAATCCCCATTTATATTTTTTAAGACCAAAAAAGGCCTGATATTCATTTGTAACAGAGTTTTTTCAGGGTATTACAATTTTTTAACATTCGATGAAATTTAATTCAAGTTTAAGGGGGTCTAATTGTCTTTTTTCAGTGGAGAATAAATTTATTCCTAAATAATACATTCTTATTGATATTATGGTTTTGAATTTAAATAGTTTTTCATATTGTACTGTTATTTATAATCAAATATATAAAAATATATACATATTTTTTGTATATTCATACATAAAAACTTAATTTTATAAATAAATATTTAAACATATTTACATATAAAATATATTTCTAAATACATAAACCTTATCTAAATAAAAAATAATATCCATTTTATTTAAAATAAAAATTTATGAATATTTTTATACCTGTACATTTAATGTATATATAATGTGTGTATATATATATTTGTGTATGTGTTTTGACAAATATATATATATATTTGTCTATATATTCTAATATATGTTTATAAATATTAATATATAATATATATAAATAAATATAAATATGTATAATTATATTTATAGATGAACGCATATATATAAATATATATGTATGTATGTATGTATGTATGTATGTATGTATGTATGTATGTATGTATGTATGTATGTATGTATGTATATATGTATGTATGTATGTATGTATGTATGTATTTATAAACACACACATGCACATACACACACAAACATATTTTATATATGTATTCAAAAATATATATATAAATATATGGATAAAAAATGTAGTGAAATATATATAAATATATAGATATATTATAAAATAAAGAACAAAACAATATAGGGTAGTGTAAAAGGTGTGTTAATATGAGGAGGAGGTCTCAATTTCAAAACTTGTTGGAGGCGGGGGTACACGCAAGAAATTGGAATTATGTAAAGAATTGTAAAATGGGGTAGTACCAAGGTGAGTGGGTAATAAGCTGTGATAAATGGGGGTGGTAATCACTAATAAAATCAAGGTGAGTAAGAGGTTTGAACAAAAAAATGTATCCCCCTTTATCAGTGATAAAAAACGCTAATAAAGTCCCCCTTTATCAGTATTTTTTAAGAACTGTTAAAGGGGGCCTTTATCGCCACTTCTTACAAGAACTATTAAAGCTAACCCTTTAATATCACTCACATTATTAGCACTTCTATAGAACTGATAAATTCCTTTTACTAGAATTATTAAAGGCCATATTTGTACTAGTGATCTAATACATAATTTGTAGATAAATAAAAATTAAACTCAATAATGTATGCACCTTTATCTTCCAATTGATTCTAAGTGTATTTCCACTTTTAGTGGACTTCTATTCCTCATAAAAAACATACCACTTCCTTTTCCTTTCCCTTCTTGGAAGGATTGTGCATATGATCTTTAGAATAGTAATGAGTATTTGGCCCCTTTTATTGTTCTTCCTTTTCTTGTTCACCATAATTATCATAGGTTTTTCATACCACATTACCATGTTTACTAGTGTGGGAAGAGGTTTGAACAAAACAATTATCCCCCTTTATCAGCGCTAAAAAAACCCTAATAAAGGCCTCATTTATCAGTGCTTTATTAGCATTGTTAAAGGGGTACTTTATCATTTCTTCTTATGAGAGTTGTTAAATCCAACCCTTTAATATCACTCGCATTATAAGCGCTTCTATATCACTGATAAATCCATTTTACCAGCACTATTAAAGTCCATATATGTACTAGTGATCTAAAACCTGATGTGTAGATATATAAATATTAAACTCAATAATGAATGTACCTTTATCTTCCACTTGATTCTAGGAGTATGTCCTCTTCTAGTTCACTTCCTTGCCTCATGCATAACATACTACTTCCTTTTAATTTCACTGACTTTGGATCTTTCTCTTCTTGGAAGGATTGTTCATAGGAGATTTATACATTTTATGAGTCTTTGGCCCCTTTTCCTTATTCTTAATTTTCTTTTCCACCATAAGGATAACGTTTTTTTCATTACCCATTCCCTTATTTACTTGGAGAATGATACTGAGACGTTTTAAAAGTATCTTCTCATTATTTATTAAGTTATAATTACCAATAAAACTATATAAGGGCTTGGGTAGTGAGGAAAGAATGATATATGTGCACAACTCATCTAGGAATTTAATTCCCAAGATGTTTTATCATTCAATGTTGCCAATAATCTTGACTATGTGCGGTCCAGTTGGATCCAACTCTCAAATCATTCATGTAAATATTAAATTAGAGATATCATATCTCTCTTTTCTAGCCTTCTCCTAATAAATATCACAAAGGTGATACATCATGTTATATTCATAAATGTATTCAAAATAATTTATAATCTCATTGGACATAGAAGATTTTATGAAACATTGAACATATGTGGCATCATTAAAATCTCTCTAATATAGATACAACTCATCCTCGCTAGAATCTTGGTCAGGTGCTTTAGTAATAGGGTTTTCTAGCACATATAATTTTATTTCATGGCATAGGATAATGTGTAAATGCCTTTCCATTCTTGGAAATTAGTGCTTGTGATAATATTATCCTTCTTATGTATGAATTAGAGTAATATGTTTGAAGTCATATTTATTATCATTTTAAAAAATAAGAAGATTAAAATTGTAGTACTTTATCTGATAAAAGTAGATAATATATATTATATTTATTTATTAATCTCCCGCTATTTTATTGAAACCAAATATACCTCACCATTGGCTTTAAAACATCCTTTTTTGGACATTTGAATGGAAAGGAACCATATTACCCTTATTATAACCCAGAATTGGGCCAAAAAAGTTATTTAAATGGTTTTTTGTGGGCATAAAATTGCCAACTACATTAACTCATAGTTCATTGATCTATTGAGTGGACTCCCCAATCATGAAGTCCTTAAATTTGATTTCCTTAACCTTTTCCTCTTAGTTATACACTTTACTACTTGGTTAGTCAACCCTTTATGTGAACTAAGTTAATTTAGTAAAAAATTTCAATTTATAATTCCCTGATAATTGAAAACAACCCGACATAGGCCAGTCAAGAACTTTAAATTATGGTTCGGTTTAAACATAAGTAGTGGAAGGTTATACGGACTTAATATATATAATTTATGGATTCTATATTTATGTTAAAATTTCCAATTTTTATTTTTATTATAATATTTTTAATATTAAGTGGATTTACTTAAGTGATTAACCATATATTAGATAAATTTTATGTATAATCAAATTTATTTTAGTTCAATCTTCCATGCTTGTTAATTCATTAATTTATGTGATCATAAAAAAACATACATAATGAAATTACCAAGAAACGTAAAATAAATAAAATAATAGTGTTATGGTCATGATATTTTACTAATGGTTAGTTTATCTAGCATATGATAAACAAACTGTTGACCTAGGGGAAAACACCTTGAACTATGACTTAGTTTATATTGAAGCTTTTAACATGTCTACCCATTTAACTCTTGGATTGATTTCTCTTGGGATCCAAACTTTAACTACCTACACTTTCTTGGGAGCTCCATCCATTACATAAGATTTTACTCACATGCAGGTGAGGAGAACCAAAGGATTTGTTAAAGGTTTTATATAAAGGGAAACCTTGGGCATTTAATACCTTATATAATAAGAGGAGGGATGACGCACATACATCAATTTAATTTAATAAAAATTTAAAATTAAACCAATCACATGAAAAATTCTATTTTATAATCATGATTATCCACATACATTCAGGTAATTATGTTTTTAATAAAAATAATTCCATTCCAATCATTCTTATTTAAGATAAATCAAACTCAAATCAATTAATTATCATCCTTAATTAATCAATTTGTTTATCTTAATTATCATCTGAACTTTCTTGATATTCTCATCCATCATAATTTTAACAAAATTAAATAAATTTATTTAAAATTAACTATGTACAAATCATGTACATTGGAGTCAACATGGGGAGTACCAGTCTAAACTATTAAACATGTATTGTGTCTTTGTTTTGTTGTCCTATACAACATGTGGAATACATAGCTTATCACGTAATTTCATAACATGTACTAGTAAAATAAATGGAATGCTAAACACATGTTATTCACATCGCATGTTATGTTTCAATGTGTGTACAATAATGATTGTATTAATACTTATACACAATATGTAGTTTTAATCATTATAAAAATATTAATTAGAAATTTAATATATATATAAAAAATCACATGGCGTGTACATAGTCAAATAAATGAAACACATGAAAAAATATTATAAGGTTTGAGAATAATTATAATTTTTTATGAATTTTATGTAATTTGGTAATATACAATGCATATAAAATCTAGTAACACATCATGTATAATTCTCACCATATATCCATAGAACATGCCTAGGGACTCGGCATGTAATTGTCCCATGGAGAATAATGGAGTACAAAATGTGTACATGGGATACACATTTTGTAGTCTCTGATTTACACGGTCACCAGTCATATAAGTTTTATAAGAAAATACATGGTCCGTCTTTGAATAAAGGACAACACATTGTGTACTAATGTTACACATTGTGTACTAATGTTACATACCATTTAGTCCAGCAAACTATGATTCAGGATATTCATTAAACACACAGTGTATTTAAATATACATTGTGTGTGATAAATATACATTGACTAAATTAATATTGAATTAATTTGGTCCATTAAACATGGTTACATTTCATGTACAAATAGGCAACATGGCATGTATTGGTGTTCTATTTGGGTAGAATACTCAAAACCTCTAGATTAGATACTCTAGTTTTCTTCATTAATAAAAATATTTGATTTAGATGGTGTATGTTTTGGTATTTGATTTCTTGTGAGAAGGTTTTTTGGTGGTGGTTCTAGTGGCGGTCATCGGCATGTTGATGATGTTGATGCAACGATGATGACGACAGCTTTATAATAGAGACGATAGTGTGGTTGATGATGAATAATCGATGTGAATTACCAAAATACATGAGGTGTTTCATGGAATAAAATATCATGGCCCAAGGTGGTTGGCGTTGTTGGGATCGAGTCATAATTCTAACTTCTGAATTCGTGGATTTGGTTGATGTTGTTTTTTATTTTTGAATTAGGAATCTCTGTGTGGCTTTATATGAATTTTGGAATGTACTCTTCCCACTAAACCTTAAAGTTGATTTTTGAAAATACAAAAAAAATGGATTGGAGGAGATTAAAGAAAAATTAAAGTTGAATTAAAAAACAAGTACAAATTCATAAGTCAATCAATGATATTTAAAAATAAATAAATAATTATCTAGACACTCTAATACAACTTAAAGGTGTTAGGTGTAGTATAAGTTATGGATGGGGTATGTCCAACTTATATGTATATCATCATAAATGATAAATATAATATGTACATTGATGATAATCATCATGAACAACTAAATTGAATTAAAGATTAATTGACATGAGAACATTGGAACCAAATAAAGGATCACCACATAATGATTTATAATTAATTTAAGCAATTAAAGAATTACCTTATGATGAATTAATTATTTGTTTGTGAATTTGACTACGTCACTGTGTTGTATCATTATTAAATTGTAATATTAAATTATATATTCCCTCTAGTGGTGATCTACACATGATCCACATTCCTCCTAATGTATCTATAAGAATCTTTGGGTGGTAGCATTGTATATCTGTAACGACCCAATGTTTTCAATGGAAATTTCCTTCTTATAACTATGTCATATAATCACATGAAATCACAACACAATGAACTAATAAGTGCTATGTTACCTATAAACATAAGTTTGTCACTTCTGTGATTTGAATTTCAAAATTCTGACATAAACAGTTGTGATCACTAAGTTATTTGGAGTATAATGTGGCCAACTTAATTTTTGGGGAATAGTAACATACCCTTATGAATAGTAATGTTACCCTTATGAATATTGACATAACCTAATGAACAGTGACCTTAATTATGATAGTATATAAATAAGATTTAAGTGAAAGTATGATGTAACTATATTTTGAAATAAGTAAATAAATGTTTTAAAACTGGTTTCATTTAATAAATTATGATTTTAATTAAATATTAAATTAATCATACATAGAAAAAAAAATATAAAAATGGATTTCATTTTTGGATTCTACACATCAAAAAATTGTTAGAGTGAATTTTTGAGATTTTTCTGAAACACTTGAATTTTTGTGAATAGTAAAATACATTAATTTATCATATAAAAACATTATAATTTAATTCAACTATTCTTGACATAATAAGTTATGTAAGAACCCAAATATAGAACTACCATGAAATTATGACTATTCTTGTTCTTTTAATCATCACTATTTCTTTTCTTATGGGAAAATAATAAACTAATTATTATAATATTATGAAAACCCTCCTCTCCTCCACTCTAAAAACCACCCCTCCTTACCACTTCTGTTTACTCCTCTCAAGCCTTGTGCCTTACCTCCATTATACCCAAATATATCCTCAAGCTCTTCCCCCACGTCCAAAATCCCTTAGCCTCTTCAAAAGACCAAATACTCTCCCCTTAAGAGGCTCTCAAGGAAGGTTGATTCAAAAGGTAAAATTCCTCTTTTCCTTTCTATCATTTTTAAATTCCTTTGTTCTATTTTCTTTCCAAATATCTACTCATCCAAATGGTATGAAAAATCTAGTAACATAAATGTATTGCAGTGTTGTTATTATAATGGGATAAATCATTATCATCTCTCATTTCCCCACCTTTTATTTTAAATAAATGAAAACATCATTTGAGATGTGTGAATTTAGCAGGATCAAGAAAGACGGGTTATCAATTTCTATTACTATCTTTATTTATGTTCATAAAACCATTTTTATGGTTGAAAAAAACTATTATATGTGTATTTTATCTTATTTAATGTTTGTTAATAATTATTCACTCATGATTTAAAATAATAATACAAAACAAGTTAATTATGATCAAAATCGCTAAAATTAATTCAAGTGTTTATCATTAATGTTTTATATAATGATTCGACTTCACTCCAAGTAAATAAATTATATTTACAAACATGTAATATCATATATATTCAGTAATTTTATATAACATAAATTTTAGACAACCACTTTCATCTTACATGTTTATTCATTCATGAAAATAAGTAAATTCATCATAAAAATCAAGAAAACAAACAGACCCGAACAATGAAATTGAACCACTTAACCCATCAAAAAGGTCATGAATGAACTTAAAAATGTTATAATATATATTTTACATATATAAGAGGTTCTGGAATTATTAATTAATAAACCTAATTTGATTCTTTATATGGAAAACATATTCATTAAATGTAAGATTGGTGCGCCCAGATAGTGCTCCAATGCATTGGGTAAAGTTAAGTCTCATGAGATGTTATGTGATAAGGTCTTGGAGGTTAGTCTTAGATTATGATACTATACGAAATGATCTTAGTAGTTATCCTTGAATCATACTAAATTCATGTTTTATGTTGCTACCATATTTCCATGATTCCATGTTTAAATGATCCAATTTTTATATGTTTTGATTCCTTATGTTACATGCATTTTTATATCTTTATGGCATGTATTTTAACCCATGTTCTAAGGATTTATTCTTATTATTATTCCCTTACTATGATTTTAGCTCATCCCTTTTTTCATGTGATCACCAGGGTACCCTATGCATATGAAAAGGATCAAGGGAAGTTAGGATCTCTTTGTGTATATTAAATAAAGAATCATTTTTTAGCCCCCTATTTTATGTTTTATGTACCTAGTCTTCAAATACACTAGACTTAATGATCCTTGGATTGTAATATGATGTGTAATTATGCTTAATATCATGTAATGTTATGTGTAAAAGGCTAGGGTCACTATAGTTGGTACTGGATGATGGCCTATTTATTTTTAGAGATTAAGAATATTGCACTTTAGTAATAACCTTAAGGATAAGACGAATTATAAGAAAACATCCCTAAATTTTGGTAAGTATATAGTAAGTGTTTTATGAAGAAAATACATCCATGTCTAGATACAAACAGGTAGAGGTTGCTTTGAAATAGATATACCTAGTATTAAGAACTATGACAAGGAGTTTTGGACTTGACCCGGAGTATCCTGGTACATGAAAACGGGCCTTACTGCACTTCTGGTTTGACAATCCCATGGGATATTATTTGGTAAATTCATAATCTTAGTACAAAACATTATTAAAGGAATAAAAAAATCCTATAATAATATAAGTTAATAAATAGATCAAGGATAACCTAGATTCAAACCTAAGGAATCACAAGTTAGGATATACTTCTCCTCTTCAAGTGTATCCTTTTATGTTAAAAAGTTTCCTTTTTATGTTCAATAACTATGTATTCAAGCCTTATAATGGTACGTTATTTTTCTTAGTTAATGGAAGGAAATAGAATAACATGTTCCAAAAATAAATGTGATATTAAATGTAAATAATTCCCTAATTATATGTCTGATATAATGGGAATAGGTGTTCAAAACTTCATGACAGTACTTTCTCATCTTGATCAAGTTATGAATAATAACTTGAATCATGAAAAATTCTTTCCTCCTCCAATAAAAGAGAAAGTTTCCATATAATCCTTCATGCTGAAAATGCCTCCCATGTTTAGTGGATCTTTTTATCTCCTCCTTGAATAATAGTGTATTAAATCCATTGAAAAGATAGTATTTTTCCTCTTGTGCTTGGAAGAAGAGAAATTTGTACTAGCGGTCTATCATTTTGATGGGGGAGATGGTCAGTGGAGGACATTGATCAATAATACAAAGTCCCAAGAAGAAATGGATTACATAGATTGGGAGGAATTCAAGAGTATGTTTTTTAATAAATATTTTCCTTGAACCCTCCATCTTAAGATGGAAAGAGAGTTCCTAGAACTCAAGTAGAAGGAAGATGATTCCATCGGGGCATATGAAACAATCTTTACAAGGTGTCCAAGGTATGCCTCTGGCTTTTTCATAAACACTGAAATCAAGGTGGAATGATTCTTTAGTGGGATAAAGTCAATTCTATGGAAGGTGTTAAATATATGATACTTCGATGGTTATGAGGAGATTTTTTTTGTGCCCTCAAGGTTGAAATGGATATTGGAGACTCTCAGCGGTCTTATGGGCCCAGCGACAAGAAGAAGAAAATGGAGAACAACATGGGTAGTTCAAAAAACAAATCCCATGATGGAAAGAAGCCCGAATACCCCACTTGTAAAATTTGTGGTAAGAAGAATCTTGGTAAATGTCTAAAGGGAACCAAGAATTGCTTAAAATGTAGAATAATGGGACATATAGCCAAGAACTACCAAAGGGATATAAAGAATCCCGCTAATGTGGAAGAAGGAAGGTTCATATCAACATTCATCCTATAGTGCAGTGTTACAACTGCAAGAAGCATGGGAATTATGGTAACAATTTCCCCAATCTAAGGTTTATCATAGAAAATCAAGAAAAACCTCCAATTCAACAAGAAAGGGATTATGCTATCACTACTACTGAGTTGGAGCCGAACAATGATGTGGTGATAGGTATGCTAGTTATTTATTCAAGAATGGTGAATGTACTATTTGATTCTGGTTCTATGCATTCTTTCATATCTTGCAAGTTTAGTAGAACTATTCAAGAACCACCTCAAAATTTGGAGGATAAGTTTTCTATGATAATAGAGAATGGATAAATTTTTGCATCCATGATTTATAACTCCTCCCCGATTAACATTTGTGGACCGAACCTCCCATCAAATCTTATCATACTTTCTTTAGTAGAGTTAGACTCTATCTTGGTCATAGATTAGCTATCTTTATACAAATCCAACATCAACTTTTGGGAAAGGAAGATCACTCTTCACATCATAAAGAATCCTTAGATTATTTAAAAGTGTAAGGAGGAGGATGAATCTCTGATAGAATCATTGCCTCAAGTGTGGATATTAATTCCTTATAAGAAATCATGTATATCTCAAATGATTATGAAAAAGGAGAGAATCATGATTGAAGACATGTCCATCATGAGGGATTACACGGATGCATTCCCTAAAGAGTTTTATGGTCTTCCTACTAATTGAGAGTTTGAGTTATCAATTGAACTTATTCATGGATCTCTACCTATATCAAATAAACCTTATTAAATGGCCACTGTAGAGTTGGAGGAGCTGAGGAATCAGTTATAGGAGAATCTAGAGAAGAGTTTTATATGCTCGAGTGCTTCACTGTGGGGATAAACAGACCTCTTCATCAAGAAGAAGGATAGATCAATTCCATTATTCATTGATTATCATGATCTCAATAAAATAAAGATAAACAACAAGTATCCTATAACATATATAGATGACTTGTTTGATCAGCTTTGTGGGGCTAGTTTCTTCTCCAAGGTGGACCTTCAGTTAGGATATAACCAATTAAAGGTGAGGAAGGAAGATATTCCCAAGAATGCCTTTAGAATTAGGTATAGACTCTATGAGTTCATAGTTATGCCCTTCGGACTTAGTAATGCTCTAAAAATTTTAAGTATTTAATGAATAGATTCTTTAGAGATTACCTTGACAAATTTGTGGGAGTATTTATTGATGATATTCAGATATACTCCAAGAGAAATAAGGAACATGAGGAGAATTTGAATACGATGTTAAAAACTTTGAGAAGGGATAATTTGTATCCAAATTACAGTAAATGTGAGTTATGTAGGGAGGAAGTGTCATTCTAGGGGCATGTTCTCACTAGCAAATGGATATCTGTGGAACCTTCCAAGACAAATGCAATCAAAGAGTGTCACATGCCAACATCTGTAATGAAGATACGCATATTTTTTGGTCTAGCTAGGTATTATCTGGGATTTATGAATAACTTTTCATGATTTTCAAACCCAATGACCAAGATGACAGGGAAGGGGGTAAGGTTTGTCTGGACTCAAGAATGTGAATACTATTTAAAGGATTTAAAAAATAGGCTAAACATTGTGCCAGTACTCACACTCCCAAAAAGTATAGAACTATTTTTGGTTTATAGTGATTATTCAAAGAAGGTATTAGGATGTGTTCTATTGAAAAATGATAAAGTGATAGACTACACCTAAATGTAGATGAAAATTCATGATCAAAACTATCCTATGCATGATCTGGAGGTGGCAGCGGTGATCTTTTCATTGAAAATATAGCAGCATTATCTCTATGGGGAGAAGTGTGAGATATATACTGACCATAAGAGTCTCAAATATATATTCACACAAAAATAGCTTAATATGAACCATAGAATATGGATAGAGCTCATCAAGTATTATATATTCTCAATCCACTACTATCCTAGTAAGGAAAATAAGGTGGCTGATGCTCTAAATAGAAAGGATCTTCCATCTTTATCAATGATGATAATTGAAAAGGATATGATCTTATTAGATTTTTAGAGGATATACATTGGAATCATTAATGTAAGAAAATCATCAATCCTTTCTCAAATTATTTCTCAACCATTCCTCATGGAGAAAATAAAGGATTCTCAAATAAAAGATGTGGAAATTCTGAAAAGGGTAGAAACTATTAGAAATGGGAAATCCTCAGAGTTAAAGATTGATGGGGAAGGATTTGTAAGTTTTGGATCATGATTATGTGTACCATATGATCTAGATATAAAGAAGAAGTTTTTGAATGATTCACATAGATCAACCTTCTCTATTCACCCAGGGATCACAAAGATGTATCGAGATCTATGAGAGAACTTTGGGTGGGAAAATATGAAATAAGAGATTTCTAAATATACATCAAAGCGCCAAGTATGTCAGAAAGTGAAGGATGAGAGTCAAAATTATAAGGGTATGATGAAAACACTACCCATACCAACATGGAAGTGGGAGAACAATACTATGGACCTTGTCACTGGACTTCCAAGGACTTCCAGAGGAAACAATGTTATAAGAGTTATTGTGGATTATCTTATAAAGACATTTCACTTTATCGCAATTCGAGAGGACTTTTCATTGGATCAAACTACATGAATATGTATATAAAATGTTGTAAGGTTGAATGGAGTACAAATATCTATTGTATCTGATCGACATCTGAGATTCACCTCAATGTTCTAGAAAAGTCTCCAACATGCTCTAAGCACTGAACTGAACATCAGTACGGCCTATCATCTGTAAAATGATGGCCAATCTAAACAAACCATTCAGACACTGGAAGAAATATTGAGATCATGTTATATGAAATTCAAAGTAATATGGGATCAACATCTTCCACTAGTTGAAATATCCTACAAAAACAGTTTCCACTTGATCATCTGAATGGAACCATATTAAGACCTTTATGGGAAAAGGTGAGAACACCAGAGTGTTGGGATGAAGTTGGTGAGTGTAAGCTGATAGGACCTAAAATGGTTGAAGAATTTGTGGAGAAGGTGAAAACCATTCATCAGCATATCAAGGAATCCCAAATTCAATAGAAGAGTTATGAAGACAATCGTCGATGAGATCTTGAGTTCAAAGTTGGAGACTTGGTATTTCTCCATGAATCTCTATAGAAGAATTTCATGAGGTTTTGGAATAAAGGGAAGCTAAGTCCCAGGTACATCGGCCCCTCTGATATTATTGATCAAATTGGAGTTGTGCCCTATCGAATATCACTTCAACCTACCATGTCCAAAGTACACGATGCCTTTCATGTACCCCTATTAAGGAAGTACATACCAAATCCTTCATATATACTCCCTTTAGAGGTGGTACAGTTTGAGGATAATATTTCTTACAAGGAGCAGCCAGTGAATATCATGGATCATAGATATAAAGTTCTATGTAATAATATTACTCACTTGGTCAAAGTACTCTGCTGGAACTATAAGTACGAAGAAGAAACATGGGAACTATAGGAGGCAATTAAGGAAAAGTACCTGCACCTATTTATGGCTTAGAATGTAAAATGAAATTTCAAGGGCGAAATTTCCTAAGGGGGGATAATGTAACGACCCAATGTTTTCAATAGAAATTTAATTCTTCTAATTATGTCATATAATCACTTGAAATAAAAACACAATGAATTAATAAGTGTTATGTGACCTTTAAACATAACTTTGTCACTTATGTAATTTGAATTTCGAAAATCTGACATACACGGTTGCGATCAGTAAGTTATTTGGAGTCTAATGTGACCAACATAATTTTTTGTGAATAGTAGCATACCCTTATGAATAGTAAGTTTACCCTTATGAATAGTGACATACCCTAATGAATAATAACCTTACTTATGAAAGTATATAAATAATATTTAAGTTAAAGTATGATGTACCTATATTTTGGAATAAGTAAATAAATGTTTTAAAACAGGTTTTATTTAATAAATTATGATTTTAATTAAATATTAAATTATTCATATTTATAAAATTATTTTTGAAAAATGGATTTCATTTTTGGATTCTACACATTGAAAAATATTTAGGGTGAATTTTTGGTATTTTTCTAAAATACTTGAATTTTGTGAATAGTAAAATACATTAATTTACTGTATAAATACATTATAATTTAAATCCACTATTCCTGACATCATAAGTGATGTAAGCACCCAAATCTCAAACTCACATCCACTTATGACTATTATTATTCTTGGAATTATGATTATTTCTTGTCTTATGGGAAAATAATAAACTAATGATTATAATATTATGAAAACCCTCCTCTCCTCCACAGTAAATACCACCCCTCCCTACCTCTTCTCTTCACTCCTCTCAAGCCTTGTGCCTTGCCTATATTCTGCCCAAATCTCTCCTAAACCTCCTCCCCAATGTTAAAAAGGCCTTAGCCTCTTCAAAAGACCAAATCCTCTCCCATTAAGAGGCTCTCAAGGAAGGTTGATTCAAGTGTTAAAATTCCTCTTTTCTTTTCTTTCATTTTTAAGTTCCTTTTTTCTCTTTTATTTCCTAATATCTACTCATCCAAATGGTAAGAAAACTCCAGTAGCATAAATTTACAGGATATTTTTGTATTATAATGGGATAAATCATTATCATCTCTAATTGCCCCACCTTTTATTTGAAATAAATGAAATCACTATTTGAGATGTGTTAATTTAGTACAATCAAGGATGACGGATTATCAATTTCTATTACTATCTTCAATTCTGGTCACGAAACCATTTTTATGGTTGAACCATACTATTATATGTTTATTTTATCTTATTTAATGTTCTTAAATCCTTATTCACTCATTATGTAAAATAATTATACAAAACAAGTTAATTGTTAGAAAAATCGCTAAACTTAATTCAAATGTTTATCATTAATGTTTTATATAATGATTCAACTTCAATCCAAGTGACCAAATTAAATTTAAAACCATTTAATCTCAGGGATGTTCACTAATTTCATATAAATTCAATTCTATACAACCACTTTCATCTTATATGTTTATTTGTTCATGAAAATAAGTAAATCCATCATAAAAACCAAGAAAACAAACGCACCCAAACAATGAAATTGAACCAATTAAACCATCAAAAAATAGTCATGAATGAACTTAAAAAGGTTTTAATAAATATTTTACATATAGAAGAGGTTATGTAATTATTAATTAATAAAGCTAATATTTTTATTCAGTTCATTAATAACAAGTGGAGAACCCTAACGGACTTAAGGTAAGGGATCCTCTCTATTTCACTTTTATTCAAGAATGTCCTCTATGATATTCAATTTTATTTGTAATACCTAATAATGGGGTATGATTTAAAACCTAAATCATACTTAAATAATTATTTATAAGTGATTAGAAACCCCATTCTCTCTCATGAATTCCTCTTAATTACATCTGATACCATGCCTATAATCCATAATGAATTCTACCCAAACCACCTTTATTATTTTGAGTTTCCCTATCTTTATTTTTACCCAAATGAAGTTGTATTTTCATTTTATGTACAAATTATAAATTATTTTTATATGATTCAAACTCATGATACAATATCCATCCCTCATTATCTTTTGAGGATATACAATCTTTTAAGTGAATCCCTCCTCGATACTTCCCTGTAAGAAAAATCATTTTAAGGGAAATTAACAAATTTTTACCCAATTTCAAGTGCACTATATCATTTTTATAAGCCATAAATATTTTATAAAATAATTATTTTTATTATGAAAACATTATTAGTTCACTTCTGGTTTTATTTAAAATATTTTTCTCTTTTCTATTTAAAAATATCTATAGTATTTTCCTTAAAACAGCACAGAAATTTTTTAATGCTAAAATTTCTCAAAAAAAATCCTTACATGTTGTCGCTTATGTTTGACATCACTTACCATGATATATACCTATTTTACCTTATGAATTTCCATGTATGTTCTAATTCCTTTCTTCATGGACACTTTCATGATACGCCCATTGGTTATAATTTATGTCATGATTGTGGAACCCAACTCTTTCTATGGGTAAACCTTATGTTTAGGTAAGATTTATTATGTATGATTCTTTATATGGAAAAAATATTCATGAAATTTAATATGGGTGCACCT
Source organism: Viscum album (assembly GCA_963277665.1). Lineage (NCBI taxonomy): Eukaryota > Viridiplantae > Streptophyta > Magnoliopsida > Santalales > Viscaceae > Viscum > Viscum album. The sequence goes on from OY728132.1 coordinate 779,993,536, forward strand.
AGATAGTGCTCCAATTCATTGGGTAAACTTAAGTCTCATGAGATGTTATGTGTGACGGTCTTGGCGGTTAGCCTTGGCTTGTGCTACTATGTGAAACGATCTTGTTGGTTAGCCTTGACTCATACTAAAGTCATGTTTTATGTTGCTTCTATGTTTCTATGACTCCATGTTTAAATGATCCCATGTTTATATGTTCTGATTCCTTATGTTACATGCATTTTTATATCTTTATTTCATGTCTTTTAACCCATGTGCTAAGGATTTATTCTTATTCTTATTCCCTTACTAGGCTTTTAACTCATCCCTTTATTCATTTGATCCCTAGGGTACCCTATGCAGATGTAAGGGCTCAAGGGAAGTTAAGAGCTCTTTATGGAGATTAAATAAAGAATTATTTTTTTTATCCCCATGTTTTATGTTTTATGTTTTATGTTTTATGTTTTATGTGCCTATTCTTCAAATACACTAGACTTCATGATCCTTGGCTTGTACTTTGATGTGTAATTATGCTTAAAATCATGTAATTTTATGTTTAAAAGGATAGGGTTGCTATAATATCATAATTCTTGGGTCATTAATATTTTATCACCCTAAAAATCACTTCAATAAATATTCACTTTGATCTCTCTATAATTGATAGTGGTGGAAGAGGAGCATCACTCTCTATTCTTGAGAGCGTTCTTGGAGAGGAATCAATCTAGGGCTTCGATAGAATTCTCAAAATGTTTTTGTGTATAAACAAAAACAAATGGTGGCCACATGTAAGAAATAATATAATTGGTTTTAAATAATGCAAGGTTTAGAAAAAATAATTGCACAAGTGCCTATATTATTTCGTAATTCCTACTGAATTCCATGTCTATAATAATAATGAAAATAATATTTTTATTATTATTTTTTCTTGATATTTGTAAAAAAATAGAAAATTGATTGAATATTATTTATTCAAATAACATTTAATATATATTATTTTTCATCAGACCATTAAACTCAGTCTCTCATTCCTCCACAATATTTATCGATATTTGAATAATGACTATTTATTTAATAATTAAATATCACTTCATTATTCAATAATAAATAAATATTATATTCACTAAAAATAAAATAAATGTTTATTAAATATTCTTCTCACAAAATACTCTCTCGAATAAAGAGTGATGAAATATATGTAATCAATAAAACATATATTATTATTAAAATATGTGTGGGAATAATATTTATTCAATATTTTAAATAATAAATAATATTATTATTTAACTGAGGTTCTAGATACATTTAGTGTATGAACCTCTAGGCCTCTTTCTCATTATAATATGGTGAAGCAGTCTAAATTCCAATATTAGTGTTTATAAACATGTAAAAGCATCCATAGAGAAAGAGTTTAATGTTGTAATGACATAAAACCTTATACGGATGCTTACTATATAATATAATCCCTTTATCATGATATCTCAAATCATTCATATTTCATGTTGGTGTAATCAACCAATGTGTTTGATGTCACTTTCTTCGAGTTTTTTAGAATTGAACTTGTCCATATAACACCATGGTCATGGATATATTTAGGCTATATCATTTCCATTAAAGTTCCTGAGATGTCAATTTTTTTAAACAAAAAAAGGTACAATTCATTTCTCTCATTATTCATCAATGAAATATTTCTAATAACACACCCAATATATCCAACTTCATCGGGAACATATGTCATCACAATTTTCATCAATACATCAAATTATGTGACTCCTAATATAAAATAATAAAATTAAAAAAGTCTACAGATCAATAAACATGTTCATAAAAAGGAACATCCAATGACACATATAAATATAGCTTTTTCACTGGTGGGTCTCATTATCATAATCTTTTTCACTGGAAATTACCAAGGGCATACACCATGAGAAGGTTCCTCAAAGTCCTTTGAGTATTCACCCATAATAGACTATATCTTTTATGTCATTAAAATGAATTTATTCAATAATATAAAATATATTTAAGAATGTTGTCATGAAACTTCTAGGTTTCCATCATAGTAAGAGACTACTATGACCTTTTAGTGCGACAGTTAATTCTTAGTATATTATCATATACTATGTAACATAGAAGAACAATTATGATGTGATAATTAGTTTATTAGTATTCAAAACTATGAATACAGGTAATCATAAAGTACATATAATTTGTTTATAGGAAACCAAATCCAATAAATATAATAGTTAAATAAAAAATAATTTTTAAAAAAATTGAAAATCAATATTTTTTGTACCCCCTGTAATTATTATCCAATGAAAGAAATATTTTGACTATCAAACTTCTCTATAAATTGATTTCTTATAGATTATAAAAGAAATATTTTTTGGGTTATCTTTATATCTAGTTAACTCCTTTATTAGAATAAACTTATAATTTATATCCCCACTTGTCCTTTCCCATTTAAATTATGAAATTTATTTAAAAAATAAATGAGTTAAGAATCATTGAAATCACCAAATTCCACTGTGAAAAAATAAATTTTTTATCAAACAATAATGAGGGTAGGGATTGAATAGTACATTAAACATAATATAATATGAGTAATAATAAGTATAAATATTGAATTTGATATATTAGGGATCATAAATCCCATTATTTAAGTGGGAAATTACAAGTGGGGTCAAAATTACAAGTTTCTTCCAACATTTTCATGAGGGATAACAAGTGGGGATAAAAATAAAAAATTTCATGTTGTAATGTGGTTTCACTAGTTGATATTATAAATTAAAGACTGAATGGACATATTAAAATTTTAAGAGTTATAAATTTATAGTGTAAAATCCCATGAATCAATTTTATTTTAATTTTTCACCACGGTATGGTTTTAAATTTCAAAAAAACTAACTTCTTTCAAAAATTTAACATTAGATAGTCAGTACCTATAAGTAACCTACACATTCAATATCAAAACCAATAGGCCCTTTAAGAACTAAATCAGTTTGAAAATTAAAATAAAGTAAAATATTAACTATTAATATGAAATGAAGGTTTATCTATAAATAATACATTAGCCTCATCCCAAGATCCCTAGAAATACCAAAATTATATCTCAAAATACTTTTAATACCTCTCATATTATAGTGACAAATAATTTTCCTATTTACATTGTTAATCAAAAAAATTGCATTAATTTTATCCTCTATAGAAAAACTAGTTTTCTAATCAAAGTTATAAAGAAAATATAGTGGAAGGTAATAAAAAAATCCTAGATAGTGATGGATCCAACAATGATAATTTTCTTCTCAACATATCATGGTTGATATATAAGCATGATGTCATATTGAAATCCAAATTTTTAATCTATCAATAAACATTTGAATAACTTTTAGTGGTAATTGAGAATATTGGTTAAAATGAAGAAGAAATATAGACAGATTATAAATGGAATAAAATAGAAAGTGAAGGATAATAAATGAAATTAGAAAAATTAAAAAGCATGAAATAATTATTTGATAAGCCTTTTGAAACCCATTTTCACCTTCTTTGGGCCTCTCCCAATTTTTTCCACTTAAAAACTTTCCCCCCAAAAATTTCACTCAAAAAAATGAAGGTGTAAATTAAAATAATTAAGGAAATAAAAATTATAAAATTGAATTTATTTTAAATATAACAAATATAAATTATAGGAAATAATTAGAAGGTCAAAAATAACACCTTTAGGGTCTGTAAATCCAAGGATGTAACCATTTGATATGACATGTCTACCTAATGGTATATGTATAGTAAAATGTCAAAAAGTTAACATTAAGCACTAAGGAGTGTATGTATACAGAATTTTATTTTCATTTTAAATCCTGTGAAAATGATATTATGAAGGAATATTATTTTGAGAATTTATAAAGAATATACTATAGTAATCTATATCACTAATATAGAATGCATAATAATCAACGATATCCATCATCAATGCTAACTAAAATCACTGATAAAGGCCACCATTATGAGTGCTAAAATAAGTGCTGATAAAGGGTAGTCTTTATCAGCACTAAATAAAAGTGCATATAAAGGGTGGTCTTTATCGGTAATAAATGAAATCACTAATAAATATCAAAATTTCTCAGCTGTTTTTTATAATCACTGATAAATGGAACACTTTATCGGTGATTTTTTAAGCACTGATAAAGGGAACCCTTTATCACTGATTTTATTTATCATTGATAAATTTTACCCTTTATCAATGCTAAAATAAGAACTAATAAAGGGTTTTCCCATGTGGCGTATTCCCCACATTATAAATCTCATGTAGCTTGGTTCTTCTTTATAAGCAATCTTGTGCTTGTTTTTCTTTCAAGACAACTATAGGGTTTGTCACCTGTAACTTCTCCCCTTTTATAGGTGAACCAGAAGTGGTTTTAGTGGGAATCTGAAATGGTTTCCTACTCAACAAAATTTCCTAAATTTTCATGATTCCATAAATTTTGGGTGAATTTCTAACTTTATCAATGCTTCTCATCTCTTCTTGTTTCTTATCTATTCTTCTCGAATATTCTCCATGACTTCAACTCTTCCTCTGAATTTTTTTCCAAACACCCATATGAATCTAATTTCCCATCCCATTTTTCTCAATCCAATTTCTTTATTATAATGCTCTGTACCAATTATATATATGAATAAATAGAAATATTTCATCTTCTTCACAAACTTCATTCTGATTCTTTATTACAATGTCATGTTTCAATTATTGAAAAAAAAATAGCTTCTTTGAATTTAAAGCACCCCCTCAAAAACACATCCAACTATTTCATTCATCTCTTCTCTTGATTCACTTGATTGAAGTGATTTAATCATATCTACTTCATCTTATCTATAGAAATATGAATTATCATAAATTATGATATGATGTCTCTTGACCCAATTTAAAAACAAAACATTTTAAAAAAAACAGAGTTCATCTTTCCATTTTAAATATAATACCACTGACTTATCCCAAATAAAAAAAATTCAGCCTCTGGTGAATACGGTGAAATTTTGAATCAGATAGACTAATTTTATTATATTTTATTTCAATAAATTACTTTAATCACAAATTGATTCTTGTATCATGACTTCCTTCATCACTTGAAATACGTTGAGGACCATATTTAGCATTATCTGACTTAAAATGGAAAGTATTGCAACTTCCCAAAACTCTTACAACCACCATGATTTTCCAGAATTCAATTGGGCTGAATAGGATTGACCTAATTATGATCAGGCTGAATATGATCTCCACCAACTTTTCTCTTTCCATCGAGAAATGATCAATCTCTGTATGAATAACAACATCTATTTTACTCCCCCTTTATTTCATCAATAGTTCATCACAAGTTTTCCAAATACTTGTGATATCCAAGATCATAAAGGCATCATCACATTTTTATCATAGTCATATAGACTCTGATTCTCCACCATTATGATCAATCCTTTCATACCGAATTCAATGTGAATTCGATGAACCTTTTCTTCCATCAGTCTTCTCTTGAATATGATATAATTTTAAAGCATTGTGAATCTAATTCTCCAAATATGATGTTTAGTCTGAATTTCACTAAAAATATTGTTAGGTGATTTCCTTTTCCTCTTTGGAAGAAAAACTGATCACCAAGAAACCTCTTTCAAATTTTGATGGTGAATCTGATTTCTACCAACTTCTGACTTTTTATCAACGTAAAAAACCCATTTATCATATTGACACATCCAAATAATTGAAAAAATTATTCAATTTGGACTTCCATACATCATCTTCTCAATATAATTTCTTTCTTCAACATAAGCTACATGTTGATCTATTGATAACAAAAACACAACTTGGGCCTAACAATCTCCCCCTTTTGTTTCTTTTCAATACCAAATTAATCCAATTCAAAATAACAAGTGGTGTTGTTTTTTTCACTTTTTCTTCTCCCCATTCATTGCTTGCTCCCCATATTTCTTTTCTCCCACTCTTTCTCTTATATATCCCTCTTATTAACAATCAAATTCAAAGGGGAATTAAGACAATTTTCTTTCTTATTGACAAATGATCTCCATTTCTAGGGGTTGGAACTTTTCTTCTCTGAATATTGAACCTTTTCTTCAATATAGGTATCATGTGAGTTTATTAAAAAAGAACCTTTAACTATAAAACTCTAAGTCTACGTGGGAAAACCAGATGTAGAAAACAAGAGTGAATAATCAAGTTTGTCAATGTTTTCCATTTCACAACTTCCATTTAATACCTTTTTCATGTTTCTTTTAATATTCTCATGATTGGGGAAATACTTGAAAAAAAAATTAAGATAAAAGTAACATGCACCCATATCAACAAACATGTCAGAAATTTCAGGTGTATAAAAACAAAACTTTTCAAAAACTCATATTTGTTGTGATCTCATTACTTTCTTTTGAAAGAATAGTAAGAAACTCAGAAACTTCTACTTCCTTATTTCAACTAATTCAATTATCTTCAATTTAGTACAAGTGTAAAAGAATGTTTTGGGAATAAGGAGTAACCTTGATTGTTTCTTAGAAACAACAATCATACTATGATAAATCTCTCAGTCTTGAATTTTTCTTCTTCTTATTTGATTTTTCATGGGATGTATTTTCTTCTTTCTGCTCATCCTTCTCAGATTTTGTAATAATTTTCTTCTTATTTATAGAATATTATGGTGAGGATGTTAAAATTTTTTCATATTTAGAAGTATATTTATTACCCTTTTCTTTTAATAATTTTTGTTCTTCCTCTAACTTCCTATCCAAGTCAACATGTTCTGGACATATAACTAAGCATTCTTTCTTTTTAGACTCAACAACTCTATTTTTCTTAACTTCCAAAGCATCTGTCTTCTAAGAATTGTTCAGAATTTTTTTTATCTGGTAACAAAACAAGACATCATTTTTCAAGGTTTCTAGGTTATTCACATATTTTAAAAACAGTTTTCAAATGTTGGGACATATTTCCAATTATTACTCTATTCCTCCCAAGTTTCTTTAAAACAACCTTCTATAACTTCTTTATTTATAGATATTGACTACCCCTTAACATTTTCCATTAATAACCTATGGAATAATTGTAATGTTGTTAGTTAAACCAACACATATTAGTTGAATATCTGAATCCACCACAATACTAGTAGTATCCATAAAAAGAGTATTTCCTATAAAACTTCCACACTCACTTAAATTGTAAACATTTTTCTCAGAAACCTTGTTGTATTTATTTTCTAAGCCATCGACCATGATTTTATCAATAAAAATCTTCATTTTCTTTTCATCTTTATCAAAACCAAAAGTATTGGAAACTTTTCTAGATTCAGAATGTTTGAACAAATTTTTAGACTCAGGGTTTTTTTAACTTCTGAATTATCAAATTTATTGGTCTTAGACATATATATAACATTCCCATATTTCTTTTTTCAGAAACTGTTGAGCCCTCTAGAAGATTGCTGAATTCATTCCTATGATTGTTGTTTTAATAATCACAAATTGTTATTACTTAATCCGGTTGTATATCTCATAAACTTAATCTCAATATATTAGTGAATCTGTTATCATGTTTTTATCTATGTGTTTATTGATTTACAAGTTTTTTGGAATTCTTCTGGATCAAACAGACAACGGTCGCACCGATCCAATATCAGAGGACAGTGGTCGCACCGATCCAATATCAAGACAACGGTCCCACCGATCCATATCAGAGGACAACGGTCGCACCGATCCAATATCAAGACAACGGTCTCACTGATCCAATATCAAGACAATGGTCACACCGATCCAATATCAAGACAACGGTCGCACCGATGCAAATGAGTCACTGATCAATATGACTCACCGATGCTGATCAATCTGACTCACCGATGCTGATCAAATGACTCGCCAATGCAAATGAGTCACCGATCAATATGACTCACCGATGCTGATCAATCTGAGTTACCGATGCTGATCGAATGACACACCGATGCAAATGAGTCACTGAACAATATGACTCACCGATGCCGATCAATATGACTCACTGATGCTGATCGAGTGATACACTGATGAAAATGAGTCACTAATCAAATGACACACTGATGCTAATCATTTGAGTCACCGGTCAGGACACACCGATGTCTAGCCACCAATGCTGATGCTGATGACCTACCGATCACTTGAACTCATCGATAGTCATAAACAACTGTTTGAATTTCTTTATCTTTATCTTTATTTAATCTAACCAATGGTCATATCAGGTATATTTTAATTCTCTGTCAATTAATTAATAAAGGTTGTCAGATGTTAGGAAACCGTACCTCGTACCTGTGGAAAGGAAACCTTTTCTGTCTTCCGAAGCACGTCACATAAATACAAGAAGACTCTGCTGCTGGAAAAAGAAGAAGAAGAAAGACATTATAAAACACACGAGATATACAAGAAGAAAGAGGAGAAAGAACCAAGCAGAACAGAAGTTACATATCAAGAGATTACACAGAACATCATACACAATCAAGCCTACTCAAGAAGAGTTTTGTGCATACAAAAGAACATTGAAGAACTTCATCGACTACATCTCACTGCCTATGAACCTGAAGCATACGACACTCTGCTTCTCAAACAAAAATGAGAAGAGGACTCAGAATTACTTCTGATCAAATCCAAAAAGAGTCCAGAGCTATAATGAAATCACCAGATCCATTTCTAAACTCTACATCTCTTCTCTTGATTCATTTATTCTACATTTTGAGCAGTGTGTGTTATCTGCTATATTAAACACACACACTGACTCATGTACTTTAACTGGAGGATCTGTAAATCCTCAGCAAACCTTTTTATACGTCATTGCCCACTGTGGATAGTGGTAGAGGTCGTGTGTGACCTGGAAAGCTGGTTGCTGTTGTTTTGTTTCCCACGAATAACAATGGTAGAGGTCTTGGACCTGGACAGTTGTAAACTGTTGAACCCCGATCTAGGGTGTGGATCATCTTTATAAACTTTTGAGAGGACTAAGTCTCATCTTGAGACTGAACCTCTTGGTTAACTCCTCTGTGTTTTTAGTTAAAGTTTATATCCATACTATATATATTTATTTCATATTCTGCTACTATTACTTTGAAATATAATTTATTTTCAAAGCTACTTTGATAGTTAAACTCGCAAGTGTTTATATTTACTGTAAACCAGTAAGTTAGTTTCAAAATTTAATTTAATCATAAGATTAAGTTAACTGAGAACTAATCAATCTTTGAGAAACTAATTGAACCTTTATAATCTGTATAAATTCACTACAATTTAATTTGTTTTTGAAATTGGGGGATTTTAATAGAAATTGTTTTTAACAGAAATTTTAATTGGATCTCAATTCACCCCCCCTCTTGAGTATCCACTCCGACCAACATTTGGTATCAGAGGTTGGAAAATATTTTCTAAAGTACTCTGCTTTTCAACTGTTATTTTAGTTGTATTTTAAAGTTCTTAAAATTTCTGTTATTTCTAAATTTTTATCTCTTTAAAATTATTTTTGTAATATCATGGATAATAGACTTGAGGGTTCTGCTACTAACCGGACACCTTTTTTCAATGGAAACAACTATGCTCAGTGGAAACTCAAAATGAAAATTCATCTTGAAAGCATAGGTTTTGATATTTGGACTGCTATTGAATCTGAATATAAAATTCCCATTACTGCTATATCTACTTGGGATGAACCTACAAAGACTGCTTACAATAATAATTGTAAAGCTATGAATTCCCTGTACTGTGCTCTAGGAGATGAATAATTTAATAGAATTTCTGCTTGTAAAACTGTATATGAAATTTGGGATACCTTAGTTGTTTCTCATGAAGGAACAACAAATGTTAAGGAGATGATATTGAATACCTATACTATTAAGTATGATAATTTTAAAATGAAGCCTGATGAACCCATTTCTGATATGTATCTCAGGTTCAATGAAATTGTCAACACAATGACCTCTCTAGGAAAGGATGTTCCAGCAAAGGAACAAATCATGAGAATTTTGAGATGTCTACCTGAAAGATGGAGAGGAACCTCTGTCTCCATTAGAGAATCGTGTGACATTGGAGAACTGCCAGTCAAAGAACTAATTGGAAAACTGATGATGTATGAAGAGGAACTCAAGGTGAATAAATAAGAAGACGATGAACCTAGAAGAAAGTCTATTGACTTAAAAACTACAAACTCAAAGAACAAGGATAAGGAAACACTTCGAGCTATAAACAAAAGCTCAAGCTGTGAAGACAGTGAGAGTGACTCTGACAGTGATGCTGAGATGGCTCACATTGCCAGAAGATTTAAAAAGTTTTATAGGAAGAAGAAGTTTTTCAGAAGGTCAAACTACAAAGGTAAGTATGATAATAAGGGACATTGGAAAAAGGACTGGAAGAAATCTGATAAATCAGATGAAGTTGTCTGTTATGAGTGTAAAAGGAAAGGACACATAAAAGCTGACTGTCCAAAGCTGAAATACAGAAAGAAGTATGAATACAAGGAAAATAAGTTTAAAAATTCCATGAAGGCTACTTGGAGTTCTTCTGAGAACAGTTCTAGTGAATCTGAAGTTTCTGAAACAGAACACAGAAATAAAGCAAACATGTGTTTTATGACAAACACTTCTGAGGTAACTTCAGAAACTCCTGCTTCTAATTCATATTATTCTGGAGATGATTCTGAATGTGATAACATGTCTAAATCTGAATTTTTTGAATATTGTGATATGTTAGAAGAGACATGCAATGAACTTAAGGATAAATACAAATCATTAAAGAAACAGCATGCTCTCACCACTATAGTTAAAACTGAACTCACTATTGAAAAAGAGAAAAATGCTCAACTGTTAAAGGAGAACACTAAATTGAAATTATCTAATGAGAAACTCAGAAAGGATTTAGAGAAATTTACCAATGGTAAGGAAACTCTAAATCAAATTCTTGGAAAACAAGTTGCACCAAAATACACTACTGGAATAGGTTACAAACCTAGATAGAGAAAGTTGACGAAGAATAGATTTATTCCTAAATCTGGACAGAATGTAACTAGCTTTGGAACTTCATACGCCTTAACCAGTTATATTCATAGTTATGGATCTAATAAGGTTTATATTTCAATGTATGGTGATTCTACAAATTATATAAGACCCATTAGACAAATATGGGTACCTAAAGTATTATTGGCTAACCTGTCTGGACCCAAGAAAATCTGGGTACCAAAATCATTTCCTGTTTAAATCTGTTTTGTAGGAAAACTGCTTAAAGAGCTCCTGTAGAAAGACCTGGTACTTGGACAGTGGATGTTCAAGACATATGTCTGGAGACTTTTCATGCTTTAAAAGCTTAGTCAGAGTTGATGGAGGTTTTGTTACCTTTGGTGACAATTCTAAAGGGAAAATCATCAGGTTAGGCCAGATTGGTAACACTAACTCAGTATTGATTTCTAAAGTTTTATTTGTTGATGGACTTAAATACAATTTATTAAGTATCTCTCAGTTATGTGATGATGGTTTTTATATTAAATTTTAAAATGATTCTTGCAATGTTTTTAATTCTAAAAATGCTTTAGTGTTTTCTGCTTTAAGAAATGAAAATGTTTATGCTGTCGACTTAAATTCCTTGGCTAAACAAAACATTACTTGTTTAAATGCTTTTCAAAAAGAGTCTTGGATTTGGCACAGAAGATTAGGACACTGCAATGTGCATTCACTTAGAAACCTTTCTAGGAAGAACTTAGTAAGAGACCTACCCAAACTTGAATTTCCAGCAGACAAAGTTTGTAATCCCTGTCAAAAGGGAAAGCAACATAAAGTTTCTTTCAAATCAAATAAAGAAGTGTCAACTTCTCAACCTCTCGAGTTGGTTCACATGGATTTATTTGGACCTTCTAGAGTTTCTAGTTTAAATGGGAAGCACTATGTCTATGTTCTTGTAGATGACTTTTCTAGATATACTTGGGTATATTTTCTAGCTCACAAAAGTGAAGCTTGTTCTTACTTTGTTAAATATTACAAGTCTATAGAGAACCTTAGTGGACTTAAGATTAAGACCCTGAGAAGTGATCATGGCCGTGAGTTTGAAAATCATGAGTTTGAATCTTACTGCTCACACAGTGGCTATAGTCACAATTTCTCTACCCCTAGGACACCTCAACAGAATGGTGTAGTAGAAAGAAGGAATAGAACCCTGCAAGAAATTGGTAGGACTATGCTCAATGAGTATGACCTACCTGTTTATTTTTGGGCTGAAGCTGTCAATACCGCTTGCTATGTTATTAATAGAGTCTCGATTAGACCTGCTCTTAAGAGGACCCCTTATGAGTTATAGAACCATAGGAAACCTAAAGTTAACTACTTAAAAGTTTTTGGTTGCAAAGTCTTTATTCTTAATACTAAATATAATCTTGACAAGTTTGCATCCAAGAATGATGAAGGAATTTTCCTAGGTTAATCTACTTCTAGTAAAGCCTATGGAGTTTTCAATAAAAGAACCAAATGTGTGGAAGAATCTGTTCATATAAAATTTGATGAAACTGATCCACATGAACCTAAGACCTCTCTTGAAAATCTTGAAGATTATCTCTCTGGTTTGAACCTTAATGATAAAAATAGTGGACCTGAAGTTAAAACATCCAACTCTGGAAATTTTCTAGACCCTGCTTCTGTTGAACCTCAACCTGTAGATGAACCTGAAATCTAGAGTCCTACCTTTTCTAGATCAACTAGGATTCTGAGGAATCATCCCTTAGATGCTGTTGTAGGAGATATTGATAGAGGGACACAGACTAGAGCTTCTCTTAGAAATCAGGTTGAACATCAAGCCTTCTTATCACAGCTAGAACCTATGAATATCAATGATGCCATCAATGATGAATTTTGGGTAATAGCTATGCAAGAAGAACTAAATCAATTTGAAAGAAACAAAGTCTGGAAATTAGTAGAAAGACCTAAGGACACTATAACCATAGGCACAAAATGGGTGTTTAGAAACAAAGTAGATGAATCTGGAAACATCATTAAAAACAAAGCTAGGCTAGTTGCACAAGGTTACAATCAAGAAGAAGGAATTGACTATGAGGAAACCTTTGCACCTGTAGCCATATTAGAGGCAATTAGGATCTTACTTGCTTATGCATCACATCTGAATTTCAAGTTATATCAAATGGATGTGAAAAGTGCTTTTTTAAATGGTTTTATTGTTGAAGATGTTTTTGTAGAACAACCACCTGGTTTCACAAATCCTCATTTTCAAAATCATGTTTTTAAACTTTCTAAAGCCTTATATGGTTTAAAACAAGCTCCAAGAGCTTGGTATGAAAGACTTTCAAACATTCTTATTTCAAAGGGATTTACAAAAGGAATAGCTGATCCCACTCTATTTATAAAACGGTTTTCAAAAGATGTTTTAATAGTACAAATCTATGTTGATGATATTATTTTTGGATCTTCTAAAAATTCTTTATGTACTGATTTTTCAAAGGTTATGCAAAATGAATTTGAAATGAGCTTAATGGGAGAGCTTAAGTACTTTCTTGGATTTCAAATCTTTCGATATAAATATGGTATTATTCTAAATCAAAGTAAATATACTAAGGATTTTTTAAAACGTTTTGGTTTGGATAGTATTAAGGAAAGTAATATACCCATGAGTACTACCTGCAAATTGGATGTTGATGAAACTGGGAAACCAGTTGATCAAACCAATTACAGAGGTATGATTGGGAGCTTACTTTATCTTACTGCTAGTTGACCAGATATTATGTTTAGTGTGTGTATGTGTGCTAGATTTCAAGCTAATCCTAAAGAGTCACACTTACTGGCTGTTAAAAGGATTTTTAAATATCTTAAGTATACTGTAAATTTAGGTTTGTTTTATCCAAAAGGACAATCTTTTGACCTAACTAGTTATTCAGATGATAACTTTGCTGGATGCAAGTTATATAGGAAAAGCACATCTGGAACATGTCACTTACTTGGAAAATCGCTAGTATCATGGTGTAGTAAGAAACAGAACTCAATTGCATTATCTACTGCTGAAGCAGAATACATTGCTGCTGGTAGTTGTTGTGCACAGATTCTGTGGATGAAACACACTTTATTGGACTATGGATTTGATTTTAAACATGTTTCAATTAACTGTGACAATACTAGTGCAATTAACATATCTAAAAACCCTGTGTCTCACTCTAGGACTAAGCACATTGATGTCAGACATCACTTTTTAAGAGATCATTATCAAAAAGGTGATATCTCTCTAAAATTTATTAATTCTGAACATCAATTAGCTGATATCTTTACAAAGCCTTTATGCTCTGAAAGAATGAATTTTATTAAACAATAATTGTGTATGATTGATCTGTGAAACCGATTTGTGAAACTGATCTGTGAAACTAATCTGTGAAACCGATCTGTGAAACTGATCTGTGAAACTGATCTGTGAAACCGATCTGTGAAACCGATCTGTGAAACTAATCTGTGAAACCGATCTGTGAAACTGATCTGTGAAACTGATTTGTGAAACCGATCTGTGAAACTGATCTGTGAAACTGATCTGTGAAACCGATCTGTGAAACTGATCTGTGAAACTGATCTGTGAAACCCATCTGTCACACCGGTCTATCACACCGATTCTCTGGATTACTTTTTATTATGTTGTAATTAATTAATTAATTTCTTTTATCCTTTTTATGGGAACCCTAAATGATAAAATAAATGATGCGCGGCTATTTCTCTTCCCTAAACCTTTGACCTTTCATTTCCCGCCGAACCCTTCAACTTCTCTTCTCCTCTACCTCGAACCTTCGAACTCCTGCTTTCCCCAAAATCTTTGAATGGCTAAGAAAAAGAGACCGAGCAAAGGATCAGACAGTCCTGTACCTCCAAAGCATGCTCGAGGCGAGTCGAGTAGTGCCTCTCAACGATCAATAAATCTGAACCTGGAAACTCGGATTGTTGCTGTAGAAAGAGAAGTCAGTTCTGCCTGGCTTTTATCAAGTAAGTCACTGTTGCTGCAAGTTCTTGAATCGCAAGGATGGACAGACTGGTTTTCAGAAAACTCACGAGTATACTACCCGAAGCTGGTACATTAGTTTTATATGAATCTGAAAATCACTCTAGATGGTGTGGAGGCTGCCTGGATGTCGTCTGAAGTGAAAGGAAAGAAAATATCCTTTTCATCTAAACAGTGGGCAGAGTGCTTAAATGTACCCCATGAGGGTCGGTATGAGGATTATGCTGGGAATATTCCTCCAATCACTGATTACTTCTCTTATGAATTATCTCTATAGCTTCTGACTAGAAACAAAGAGTCAAGGAGAATCACATCCTCATAGTTGGATGGTGAATGCAGACTTCTTTTCAAGTTTATTCAGCACCATCTTTGCCCTAGGAGAGGAGATTTTGCTGCTGTAAAGTACCAGGATGTTTTCCTATTGTTTCTTCTGAAAACCCATGAGAATATCAATTTGTGTAGATATGTGATGGTGCACATAGCTGGAATGATGAAACCGTCCAAGAAATCCACTGCCTTATTTTACTCCAAGATGATCTCTACCATGCTCAAGAATCTAGAATGTGTTGATGAAGATGATGAAGTAGCTGAAACAGATCGTACTTTCTATCTCAACAAAGAGATCTGCAAGAGGATGAAAATCAATTGGAATCCATGGAAGAAGTGTTGGGTTGCTGATGAAGACAAGTTGTATGAAGCCTACAATCTCACAGATCATGGAAAGAGACCTAAGGGTTTGAGAGACCCTGGTTTGAAAGCAAATGAGGAACCAGTTTATTCTGATGATGAGGAAGAGGATGAAAGAAATGAAGCTATCGAAGGTCAAAGAATGGAAGAAGCTGAGATAGAAGATGGAAGTGTGTCACCTCCTGATGATAGGAGTGATCCTAATACTGCTAGCCCTAAAAGAATAATAGATTTTGGACCTGCCAGTCCACCTTTAGCCCTACCTGAGTCAGAACCAATTCTTGGTGATGAAGAAGATTCTGACACTGAAGAATATGACAGTGAAGCCTCTGAGAAGAGTGATAATGAGCAAGGTGATGATGGTGATGGTGATGGTGATGATGGTGTTAACCGACCTATAGATGGTCTTGTTGTACCACCAACAGAAACACATCAAACTGTACCAGAAACAGATGCCACTGGCAAGAGAGAATCGCTAGAAATCTGTGGAACAGTAAGTTATGAGAAACCAAAATATACCTTGTGTGCAGCTATCTGGGATGACTACCCTGGTTTTGCTGTTTTGTGCTTAGAGTATTCTGAAGAAGAAGAGGAAATGTCAGAATCTACTGCAGTTGTGAAGAAGAGCCTCCCAAGTGAAGCAAGATCTGCTCCTGTTGTTGATTCTACAGATGTTCATCTACCTGGTTCTGCAATCTCTCAAGCTGATTTTGATAAGTTTAATACTGAATTGCTAGCTGCTGTGAGAGATACAGTCAGAGAATAAATTTCCAATGCCCTTACTCAAGTGTCTCTGCAAGTTTCTGAAGCATCGTTGGAAGCTTTCTCATAAACAGTATCGAATGCTGTGAAGCCAGACCTGGACAATACTGGTGAGCTTATTGGCAGGCACATAGCCTCTATGAACCAGACTATGAAGGATCTCTACACTGGCTTAGTATATTTATCAAGTGAATTGAGATCAACCATCTCTGGTATGATGGAAGTTTTGAGGAATTTAATTGAACATCTCAACAAGTCTGATTTGAGAAGATTGAAAGCTGAGATAACACAAATAGTTAGCCAAGACAGTACTTCCAAAGTAACCAAAATCACTACCTATGAGCTAGAGTCTCTAAGGGAGGTTGTGCATGATGAGTTAGCAGCTGTTAGACAAGTTCTTGATCTGGATTCTTTAAAGAAAATGAAGGAGCACTGTGATCACAGTCATGAAATGGCAACTGTATATTCAGCAGATGCCAAAAAGGCTCTGAAAGAGATCAAGAAAAAGGTTGATCATTACTTTTCAAAGATTTATACAAAGCATGAGATGGCTGTAAATTTCAAGGTGTTGGAAGAGAATCTGAAACTACCTCTAGTCACTCAAGCTTTCAAGGCTCAAGTTCGTCAATTGCAAGATTTTACTCCTACTTTGGCACAGTTCATGGAGAACAAAGATGATTTCGAAAAGGCTATGCAGTATGGTGCAGAAGTTATTCAGAATTTCATAAATCTTTTGAAGCCTTATCTGAATGACCAAGCCACTGCCATTGTTCTTCCTACTGCTGACCCTCTCCCTGCCTCTGATGTAGCTCCAAATCAGCTCTCTGTTGCTCAGGCACTCTCTCAACTACGGCCAGTTCCTCAGACATCTTCTCAACCAGCTACTGCTGATACTCAACAACAAACCTCCGTGGCACCCTCTCCTCAACTTCCAGAGTCATTTTACCACCTCTGCAAATTCGCCCAGTTCCTCCTGCCTCCAAGCCTTCCAACTTACCCAATCTTGCTCCTAAAGACAAAGGAAAAGCCCCTTTGTATCCCCAGAAATAGTTGTGTATTGTTTTTGATAGGGTGAACTATGTGTTTCTTGTAATCTTCTGTACTTTATAACTTTTTTTTCTCTCTCTCTTCTCTATGCTGCCTTCTTTTTTCCTCTCTTATTTGTATGTTTTCCCTCCTTTTTGATTATCCCAAAGGGGGAGAAGGATGTATATATATGGGGGAGAAGGATGTATATATATGGGGGAGATAATTATTAATATCTAAGGGGGAGATCAACATCTAAGGGGGAGATCAATCTCTAAGGGGTAGATTAATATCTATGAGGGAGATTTAATTTCAGGGGGAGATTTATATCTCATTATGTTTTTATTATTGATATTTTTTTTTAGATTTGTGATTATCAAAAAGGGGGAGATTGTTCAGCCCTCTGGAAGATTTCTGAATTCATTCCTATGATTGTTGTTTTAATAATCACAAATCGTTATTACTTAATCCGGTTGGATTTCTCATAAACTTAATCTCAATCTATTAGTGAATCTGTTATCATGTTTTTATCTATGTGTTTATTGATTTACAAGTTTTTTGGAAGTCTTCTGGATCAAACAGACAACGGTCGCACCGATTCAATATCAGAGGACAACGGTCGCACCGATCCAATATCGAGAAAATGGTCCCACCGATCCATATCAGAGGACAACGGTCGCACTGATCCAATATCAAGACAACGGTCTCACCGATCCAATATCAAGACAATGGTCGCACCGATCCAATATCAAGACAACGGTCGCACCAATGCAAATGAGTCACCGATCAATATGACTCACCGATGTTGATCAATCTGACTCACCGATGCTGATCAAATGACTCACCGATGCAAATGAGTCACCGATCAATATGACTCACCGATGCTGATCAATCTGAGTCACCGATGCTGATCGAATGACACACCGATGCAAATGAGTCACCGATCAATATGACTCATCGATGCTGATCAATATGACTCACCGATGCTGATCAAGTGATACACCGATGCAAATGAGTCACCGATCAAATGACGCACTGATGCTAATCATCTGAGTCACCGGTCAGGACACACCGATGTCTAGCCACCAATGCTGATGCTGATGACCTACCGATCACTTGAACTCATCGATAGTCATAAACAACTGTTTGAATTTCTTTATCTTTATCTTTATTTAATCTAACCAACGGTCATATCAGGTATATTTTAATGCTCTGTCAATTAATTAATAAAGGTTGTTGGATGTCAGGAAACCGTACCTCGTACCTGTTAAAAGGAAACATTTTCTGTCTTCCGAAGCGCATCACATAAATACAAGAAGACTCTGCTGCTGGAAAAAGAAGAAGAAGAAGAAAGACATTAGAAAACACACGAGATATACAAGAAGAAAGAGGAGGAAGAACCAATCAGAACAGAAGTTACATATCAAGAGATTACACAGAACCTCATACACAATCAATCCTACTCAAGAAGAGTTCTGTGCATACAAAATAACATTGAAGAACTTCATCGACTACATCTCACTGCCTATGAACCTGAAGCATACGACACTCTGCTTCTCAAACAAAAACGAGAAGAGGACTCAGAATTACTTCTGATCAAATCCAAAAAGAGTCCATAGATACACTGAAATCACCAGAGCCATTTCTAAACTCTAAATCTCTGCTCTTGATTCATTTATTCTACATTTTGAGCAATGTGTGTTATCTTCTGTATTAAACACGCACACTGACTCATGTACTTTAACTGGAGGATCTGTAAATCCTCAGCAAACCTTTTTATACATCATTTCCCACTGTGGATAGTGGTAGTGGTCGTGTGTGACCTGGACAGCTGGTTGCTGTTGTTTTGTTTCCCACGAATAACAGTGGTAGAGGTCTTGGACCTGGACAGTTGTAAACTGTTGAACCCCGATCCAGGGTGTGGGTCATCTTTATAAACTTTTGAGAGGACTAAGTCTCAGCTTGAGACTGAACCTCTTGGTTAACTCCTCTGTGTTTTTAGTTAGAGTTTATATCCATACTATATATATTTATTTCATATTCCACTGCTATTACTTTGAAATATAATTTATTTTCAAAGCTACTTTGATAGTTAAACTCACAAGTGTTTATATTTATTGTAAACCAGTAAGTTATTTTCAAAAGTTAATTTAATCATAAGATTAAGTTAACTGATAACTAATCAATCTTTGAGAAACTAATTGAACCTTTATAATCTGTATAAATTCACTACAGTTTAATTTGTTTTTGAAATTGGGGGATTTTAATAGAAATTGTTTTTAACATAAATTTTAATTGGATCTCAATTCACCCCCCCTCTTGAGTATCCACTCCGACCAACAGAAACAATTACATCTTTCTTATGAACATTTTAAGGTAACTTTTTTTTATCCTTCTTAGGTTTCTCATTTTAAGAAATTTCACCAAATTCAAAGATAGAGTTTTTGAAACTGGTACCTTTTGTTCAAATTTAAAAATTATTTATTAGATGAGTTCTAAATATTATTATTTGGCCTCTAACTTTACTTCCAAAATCTCATTATGATTATTTTCTTCTTCAAGATTTTTCTTCAAATTTCCAATCCCTACCAGCACCGTGTTCTTCTCTTATGAAAATTTTTCTTGAATTGTTGAGTAAAATTCATCATCCAACTTCTCATTTTGTTTTTCAAGTATTCTAATATTTCTTAAACATTCTTTCAACTCATATTTCAAATACATTTCAAGTTGATTTTCTTCCTCATAAGAACTATTGCTTCCAAATTATTTGCCATTCTATATTATAATAAAATTATTTTCACCAACATACTCAATAGACTTTTCAGATCCATTTTTACTTTTTTCTTCTTTATAACAACAACATTTACTACTAGAAAAACTTTCCTTATTAACTAATATAATAAAAGTGTTCTCTTAAACACAATTTATAACCACCTCACTATCATCATCCTTAGACAAAAATCTTCTCCTTTTAGATTTGGTGAACTTCTTATCTTCCCTCTTGGAATAAGATTTTTCTTTATCACCCATTTTCTTCCAATATCTTCGTGTCCTTCTTTCTTCTTATTTTATTTCCTTTTCATCACTTTATTCTTCATCACTTCTTCGATGAAAATGGTAAATGAAATTCTGAATAGCTCTGCATCCAAAACATTTTAAGGTAAGTTTCCATTTATAACTTTATGTACCTATTTTCACATTCTTATAAAACAAGGATAGAATTTCATCAATATTTTTACATACCTCATTTTGGGAACCAGAATCTCCAACTTCTTATTCTTCAAAAATCTTCTTTAACTTTTCCTTTTTGGTGGATTTTAAAGGCATTTCTCTATCAGATTTTTTTTCCTTCATAAATTTTTCCCTTCTCATATCATATGTGATGAGTGTATTATGAAAATAATCCATAGATAATGTATCAAGATATTTATCTTACAATGAATAAACTTTAGAATCAAACTTTTCGGGAAGAATTCTCAAGATCTTTTCAAAAATAGTGGAATATTATAACTTTTCACTAATGCATCTAATAGTTCTAACAATGTCATTAAACCTCGTAAAGAAGTCACCAATGAATTAATACTCACCCATCTTTATATCTTCATACTTCAATATCCATATTTTTAAGTTTTCCTTTTTAACTTTTGTATTTCCTTCATGAATTTTATTCATCTTATCCTAGATACCTTTTGTGGTGGAAACTCCTTTTACTCTTAGAAACTCACTTTCATAAAGTGATGAGAGTATTTCATTCTTAGATCTTAAATCACTCTTAAGGTTTTCCTTATCATCATTTGTGAGAGGATCATTTTCAATAAAAGGAGGGAAACCATCTGTAATAGCTCTTGAAACATCATACCAAAGAGATATATGATATGGCAGTATTCTTCCTTTCCATATATGATAATTTCTATCGTATAATATGAGAATCCTCTTATTTTTCACACAATTCAGATATCACACAATTCAGATATTCCATCACAACTGATTCTACAAAATCTATAGCAAAGAATAATTGAAGGAAAAATTGACTTTGATACCACTTGTAAGTATCCAGTCAGAATAATTATATCACTAAAAGGGGGAGGGTGAATTAGTGATACCTTTTTCTTTTATGTTTCTTTTCAAATGATGAAACATTCACCTTCTACTAAAGATTTATTTCCCTACTGAAAAAAAAATCAAACACACATCCACAAGAACATAAGTATTTACAATATTCACTATTAAATAAGAATAGCTACGTCCTTTTTATAGTATGGAAATAATCCAATACCACATAATCCAATAGAAAAAAATCCTTTTGTTTGGAATACAATGAGTAGGATATGACCTTACACTTGTGAAACACTATAAAAACAATCCAATAATGTGTGTACTCCCTCTAAAATAATTAGGGTAATATAATTTTTGTGTAACAAAACATATTACCTATGATTCTTTATAAACTTCTACAAATGTATTGTTTAATAAAAAAATTCAATTTATTATACAAAAGCTGGTAAAAACTTCAAGGACTTTAATATAGGATTTAATCAGATTGCCCGATCTGATTCTCCCAATACAATTCTCCGAGTCTAATTCTTCCAATCTGATTTCCAAATACAATAATATATCTCTTTCAGAATACAATTGAGTCACTTAAAAATTCATTCTTCCTTGGTTCAGAAATAACAATACGTAAATCCCATTCCAATTATCCAGCCCGATACAATGACCATCCAAATATAATGACAAGCATAATACGATAATCAATTGAAAATGATGATTAGCTAAATACATTGTGATCTTGTATCTTATCCTTTCACTTAAATATGGTAATACTTCTTCAAGAAAATAATCTTGAGACCTCTTCTTCTATCCCTATAACTAGGGAGATTCTCTCTCTTTGTAAATAGTACACTCATCGTCAGTATTAGAAAAGTTTGATGTCCTTCTCCCCTTTTCTAGGTGACCTAGAAGTGCTTTTGTTGGGAATCTGAAATGGTTTCCCACTCAACAAAATTCCTCAAATTTTAATTATTCCTTGAATTTTGGGTGCATTTCTAACTTCTTCAACACTTCTAATATATTCTAGATTATTCTTGATTATTACCAAATCATCTCTATGACTTCAACCCTTCTTCAACTTTCTTTACAAGCACCAGTACGAATCTGATTTACCATTCCATTTTTCTCAATCTAATTTCTTCATTAGGATTATTTGTTCCAATTATATATATGAAGAAATATATAGATTTAATCTTCTTCTAAAACTCCATTTCGATTCTTTATTACGACGCTCTTTTTCAATTATTGAAAACAAACATATTCTTTGAATTTCAAGCTACCCCTCGACAACACATATAGTTATTCCCTTCATATCTTCTCTTGATTCACTTGAATGAAGTGATTTAATAATATCTACTTCTTCTCTATAGAAAGATGAATTGGAACCAATTATGATATGATGGATCTTGGCCCAATTGGAAAAAAAACTTTTGAAAACAAATCAGAGTTCATCTTTCTCTTCTAAATCTAATACCACTGACTTCTCCCAAACAAACAATGTTTGCCTCTGGTGAATATGACGAAATGCTGAATATGATGGAATAGTTTTAGCAAATTTAACTTTAGAAACTTCCTTTAATCACAAACCTGTTCTTGTATCATTACATCCTTTATGAATTGAAATATGTTAAGGATCAGCTTCAACATTGTCTAGCCTATAATGGAAAGTATTACAACTTCCCAAAACTCTAGCAACCATCTTTCTTTGCACCTCCTCCTAAATACGACTATCCAAAATTCAATTAGCATGAATACGATTGGCCTGATTATGATCAACCTGATTACAATCAGAATGAATATGATCTCCAACATATTTTCTCCTTTAATCCAGATACGATCAATCTGAATATGATTGACAACATCTCTTGTACACACCCTTTATTTCATCAATCTTACTTCATAAGTTTTCCAAATACTTGTGATTTATGAGAACTCCAAGATCATCAAAGCATTTTCACATTTTTATCGTAATCATATAGACTCTGATTCTCCATCATTATGATCAATAATTTCATACCGAATTCAATGTGAATCAGATGAGCCTTTTCTTCCATCCATATTCTCTTGAATACGATGGACATTTCAAGCATTGTAAATCTACTTCACTAAATATGATGGTCATTCTAAATTTCACCAAAAACAATGTGAGGTGATTTTATTTTCTTATTTTTTAGAAAAACTGATCACAAACAAACCTCTTCCTAATTAAGATGGTGAATCCAATTTCCACTAGCTTCTGACTTTTTATCAACATCATAATTCGATTGATTGTATTGACTCGTCCAAACAATTTAAAACATTCTTTAATCTAGATTTCCATCCATCATCTTCTCAATATACTTTATTTCTTCAACATAAGTAATATATTGATCTGTTGACAATAAATACAACCAAAACACAACTTGGTTCTAATAATAAATAGTATATTAATTATATATATAATTAAATAATTAATAGACTATTTATAATTAATAAAAATGAATATAATTATTACAAAAAAATAATAGATTTAATATATATATATATAGTAATAAATTGTATATTAATTATTTAATTATATTTAATAAATTAATTCAATTTTATTAATTATAAAAAATATATTAATTATTTAATTATATATATAATTAAATTTCACTCATTTGTAACATGTATTCATTTAATATAATTTATTCATTCATAATGTTAAGTGTTTGCTTACATTTTTTATAATTTAAAGATTTTAAATATTTATTCATTTAATATTTTTATAATTTATTCATTTTTAATGTTTTTTATACATAATTATTCATTAATATATTTAATATTTTTGTATTTTATTATTTTTAATTTTTCATTGTTCAATATTTTTGTAATTTTATCTATTTTCTAGTATTTATTTATTTATCTTTGTTAATTAACATTTGAGGTTTTTAATATGGTTTTAATTTATATAATTAATATTTATTCATTTTCATTTTAACATATATAAATATTCATTTTTAAATTGTTTAAATAATCTATATAATTAATAACAGTTACTTATTTTAAAAATTTATTCATTCTTATTATTATTTATTTAATTAATAAACGTTACATATTATATAATTTCATTGTTCAATTTAACATATATATATACATTAATTTCACACACACAAATATTTATGTAATTAATGAAAACTTATATAGAAACACACACACCTAATATTTATGTAATTTTTTCAAATTTTAATATTCATTTTAGAATTTCATTTAGTAACATAATTTATTTAATATATTATGTTTTTAATCATTAAAATGTTTTATTTATTTTTAATATTGTTTCATTTGGTATTATTTATTCATTTTTTATTTTTTTATTTTTTATTTTTTTGGAATTCAATCATTTTCTAATATTTATTTATAAATATTTATTTATTATGTTTTAATATTCTTAATAGGTATTCATATTTATTTTAATATATATCCATATTTTATTTTTAAAATAATTTATATAATTAAAAAATATTATCAATTTTTTTAATATTTTTAAAGTCTACTTGTTTTTAATTATTCAATTTCACTCATTTTTAACATCCACCCATTTATAATTATGTATTCACTAATAATCTTACAAATATATTTGTAAATAAATATTTATATATAAATATATTTATAAATTTATATTTACTATATTTAAAAAATTATATATTTATAATTATAAATAAATAAATATAGTTTTTAAAAAAATTATTTATATAATTATAAATATATAATTATATATTTAAATGATTATAAAATTATAATAAATATATTTAAATAATGAATATATTTATTATATTTATATTTATATTTATATTTATTTATTATATATATATATATAATTATATAATTATATAAATATATATTATTATATAATTATATTTATAATTATATACAAATACTTATAAATATATTTACAAATATATTTATATTTAATTATAATTATACATATATATCTATAATTATATTTATAAATACATTTTAACAATTATTTTAATATATTCATAATTATATATATTTACATTTATATATTTATAATTATATACAATTAAATTTTTTAATTATATCAATTATATTATTAAAATTAATTGTATAGGTCTTTGTTAGTGTTTTTTTAGCGATCATAAAGATATATCATTATCAGTACTAAAAAATAACTGATAAAACATATCTTTATCAGCTCTACAACTTTAGCACTAAAAAAGATATCTTTTATGAGTGTTTTTTTAGTGTGGATAAAGATATATCTTTTTCAGTGCTAAAAATAACTGATGAAGAGGTATTTTATTAGCACATATTATTTTAATGCTGATAAAACCCCTCTTTATCAGCACTATTTGAGAATCATGGATAAAATCATTCCCGATATTTTAAATAGAACCCAAACCAAACCAATTTCACTTGTGTCATTCAAGCTCTTTTGGAATTTCATCTCTACCACTACTCCCCCTTGGCCTTCTCTCATATGAATCAACTCTCTCAAATCTAAGGTGTGTTATTATTTCTACTTCTCTCTCAATTATCAGTGTCATCGATCACCTCAATCATGCATACACAGTCTAAGCCATGTTAAATTTTTGTGTCCTTTACTTATTTCTTTCTATCAACCGCCTCACTTTCATCATTATCTTTAGCTTAGTCTAACCACCCCCATCACGAAGTATCCCTCTGGTGACCACCCTTTCCACATCTTATACTCTCTCATCCGTCCAACGCATCAAGCTTCCCCCTATCCCTTCCTAACTGCCTCGTTGTCATCATTGTCTCAAATTTTTGTTGAATGGATTGTTTTGTAAACCAAACTAGTGGGAGAATGACTGATAAAAGGTAATTATGCTTCATGGGCATTCAAGCTTCAACACCTAGTTATGATCCTTTTCCAGTGTTGTGCTAAGTTTCTAATACCATTATCATTGGTTATTATCCATTAAAATTTACTTATTAAATATTTTATCTCTCATACATATGAAATAGTTTGTGATATACCATATGAGGGAATTTTTTGATAAAATATATTGCATAATATTAAATATTAAATAAGAGTGTTATGAATTCAATAGTAATCTGAATTTAATAATGTATCATAGGGAAAAAATTATTTTCTAATATATTTTTTGGTATCCCTACAATACATGGTCTATAATAATCTATAGAAAAAGTGTAACATGGAATCCAACATCACTTCTGTCATCAATGTAATTTTCAACTATAAGTTTCATGAAATTTCAAGCTCCCTGGCCCTGTTTCAAAATCTGGTGATTACATGACCTTTTATATTTCATAGAAAGATATTTTTACACAAATTTAGAAATCCATGTCATAATTAAATGTAAATCAAGAAAAATAACTTCCAAGGGGAGCATGTCATCCAATAATAAATAAATTTTTCTTTCCAATATATTTATTAGTGATGATTAAATTAATATATGTATGTAAGTGGTTCAGTTGAGTAAGAAATCCATTTTATTAACATTGTTAGTAATATATTTTATAATTATACATGAAATAATGATTTAAAAACCCTTGATTTATGATGTAAAGTGTATCAAGACATGATAAATGGGAATAAATTATAGAGGCAAAATTTGTGCTTGAAGTGGATACCTACCATTAGTAAAATTTAATAGATAAAGGAAATAAGGATAAAGGGTTGACCGATACTTATTAGTGGTCAAATGTATTGTATGATTTCAATTGCTCACTAATTTTTCTGGATATTCAAATTAATAATAAATAACATTTTTCCACTAACAGGTGACAATCACCTAAACTTTCCCACTCCTTTAAGGATCAACTCAAACTTTCAATTAAACACCACCTATCCCACCACATAGTAAGTAAATAAATGAATAAACATCAACTCCTCCCTCTTTTTAGAGTCACACCTAGAAATATTATAGAAACCATCATAGAATTATTGCCTTTTTTCTATGCAACATAAAATTGAGAACCTGGACCAAAAAACACATTTTTATCCCAGGTTGTTTCTTTTCATGATAACCATGTGTAAAATGATAACTTTTTAGGAATCATCACCATTAACATTAAAATTTCAGGTTCCCCTTGTTGGAGTTATCTATAACTTTGTCCTTTGATTATGAATATATTATGTGTATTTATTTAGTTTTTGTACATAATTAATATTTTATGGACTTGATAGGATAGATATGAATTGAAAATGGATGCATGTTAATCACATGAAAAAAAGAGTATTATTATGAAGTTAAATATTTCATCTTTGTAATAAAGCATGCGTACAACCCTTCTCAAATCCTTTGTTTGTGTTTACATTATTTTTATTCAAGAAAAATTAGTCCAAAACAGTTGTAAGAACATTTTATTTTTCATGGAATACATCAGAGCTATAAATTTCAGACTAGACATAGGGAAAAATAAATGTGCACACTGATTGGGATGATATTGTGGTTTATGGATAATTTTATATAAATACCAGTGTAAATGGTGATGAAGATCATATGGAAGAAATGATAATGGAAATTAAAAATGGCCTTTGTGGTTTTACAATGTTTTTTGAAAAGTTAAATAGTTGTGCTGAGAGGCCATCATATACTGGTTGTACTAAATATACAACATTGTCAGCTATATTGATGTTATATAATTTGAAAGTTGGATGAGTATGGAGTGACACAAGCATTATATAACTACTTGGTCTACTAAATGATATGCTACCAGAATAAAATGAACTTACTTGTTAAGAATATGATGTTAAATTAATTCTACATTCAATGGTCAGGATCTTTAAAAAATACATGTTTTTTTGAATGATTTTATATTGTTTCTCAAGGACCATGAATCACTCAAAAAATTCCTTACGTTTGGAACGAATCAATACAAGAAAGATGAATCATGTCCTTATAAAGATGTATAGTAATTTACTATCATTCCATGGTTTAGAAGACTATATGTATGTTAAGAAACCATAATAAAATTGATAAATAACCCAGATAAAATAATTAAATATGGGAAACTACATCATCAAGTGGACTCTCCTTATTGGAAGAAAATTGATTATGAGTATCCTAAATTTAGAAATGAGTCAAGAAAATTTTGTCTTATGTTATCTACAGATAGAATAAATCATTTTGATGTATATATTAGTACTCATAGTACATGGATATATATGTTAGTAGATTATAACTTGCTATCAATGTCATGCATGAAGCCCAAATACATTATGTTTTCTCTACTTATATCTAGACCAAAACAACCTGGTAATGATATTGATGTATATTTGTATCCATTGATCAAATATGTAAAATTTATGTGGGATATAGGTGTCATAATGTATAATCCTCATAGAATTGAATAATTCACATTGAGGGTTATTTTTTACAAGATGATAAATGAATCTCCGGCTTGTGAAATTTTTTTAGGCTATAGAATTAAAGAAATGTTGGGGTGTCCCATTTGTGAATAATTCACACACTTGGTTTGGTTGAAACTTTCCTCAAAGAGTGTGTTTTTTGGACATCATAATTTTTTACCTCATTGACATAAATATTGATCTTGGATGAGATCATTTGATAAGAATGTGAAACAAGGTACAACACCATATACACTAATTGGTAATCAACTGTTTGATAAAGTAAAATATATTGACACTATTTTTGGTAAACCATTTTCAAAAAAACCTTAAAAAATCAAGTTGGAAAAAGTGATAAATTTTATTAGAATCACCATACTAGAATTGTTTGTATGTCAGACATTTCTTTAATTTCATTCATTTAGAAAAAAAATGTATTTGATAGTGTTATCAGCAGATTACTAAATATTCCTATAAAAAAGATGGCATCAAGGA
This sequence comes from Viscum album, assembly GCA_963277665.1. Classification (NCBI taxonomy): domain Eukaryota; kingdom Viridiplantae; phylum Streptophyta; class Magnoliopsida; order Santalales; family Viscaceae; genus Viscum; species Viscum album. The sequence goes on from OY728132.1 coordinate 780,022,862, forward strand.
TAGTTTGGACATGATTGACATGGGGATAAGGGGAGAGTTGAAACCAGTGAAGGTTAAAAGGAGGACATTTCTTCCTTCAGTAGTTTACACTCTATCTAGGAAAGAAAAATTGAAATTTTGAATTTTTCTTAATGGTGAAAAATTTTCAGATGGGTATTCATCAAATATAAATAATGTTGTGTCAATGGATAATTTGAATTTATAGTGACTAAAATCACATTACTGACATGTTTTGATACAATATTTGATGTTTGTTGTTTTATATTTCATTCTACCTAAAAATTCATGACATATATTAACCATACTCTGTTTCTTTTTCAAATCCATGTGTAGTAAATTTATACACAAGATGAAGATTCCAATCATGAATAAAGAGGTTTCAATAATATTATGTGAATTAGATATGTTCTTACCACAATAATTATTTGATATAATGGTCCACTTGATGGTTCACTTGGTTATAGAGGTTCAACTATCTGGTCTTGTCCATTACAGATGGTTGTACCTCATTGAATGGTATATAAATATTTTAAAAGAGTATGTCAAGAATCAAAGTCGACCAGAAGGTTGTATTACAGAATGATATATTGTTGAAGAAGCTATTGAATAATGTAATGATTACCTATCATATTTTGATAGCATCGGTATCCAAAATTCTCATTGCATCAAACACCTTATGGTAAAAACTATTTTCAAAATATATTTTTTTACAATTACCATCAGATAGTGGGAGAAATATCACCCTTACATTTTACATAATAGTGAAGATGTTGATCCATACATTAAATCCCATAAATAAATTATTATACATTTGAATCCATCAAGGGATGATGGATGGATATAAAATACACATAATCAATAGTTTATAGAATGGTTCTGATAACATATTTATAAGAATTTATTTAAAAATACTAATTCAATTTTTAAATAACATTGATGGATAGGCAAGGGACCAAATGTAAATGTTATATCTTACACCAATTTTTTAATTAATATTTATATGTTCTATAAAAAAGAACACTATGAACATAGTATTATGAGAAACAGTGGAGTTATGCTTGTGGTAGAAGTGATGCACATATCTGGTTCTAAGGATAAAAATATAATTATGTGAATATGACAAATTTTGGCATCATCAAATAGATATATGAGCTGTATTATACAACATTTCAAGTTCCAATTTTCCATTTCAAATGGGTTAATAATAGGATTGCAGGTACAGTTTATGAAATGGTATTTTTAAAGGTTAATCTCAGTGTGCAAGGATATAAGGATGTTTTTTTCATAATTGAATCATAAGTAGTGTGAGTATTTTATGTCTTGGATCTAGAAAACAAGAATTGGTCAGTTATCCTATTAGCGACTAAAAAAACTATAGGTTCATATGAAAATTCAATAAAGGATGGTCGTTTTGTTAAGATATCACAATAATTTCATGATGATCCCAATGTAGATAATGTCTTGTATGTTATAGGGGACTATAAATAGGGTATTTGGATTCTATATAGAGGATCCAAATACCTTCATCATTTAAATAAATGAAAGAGAGTTCAATGAGTAGGCTAAAGTGTTTTTTAATATACTATTCTTTCCCTCATAATATTATTTGTTCTATACTATATTTATGTAATCAAAATTAAATGATTGACTACTCATGTAGAAAATGACTTATTTACATGATGATATTTCCATTCTCAGGGAAGAATAGATGTTGATTCTGATATTATAGAATTATTATGGGATCAACAATGTGTTGATGAAAAAACAAGAACGGCTTGCATCAATGTGTTGACTAAAATTATCAAGGCAAGAAGAAAAGGTATAAAATTTAAGGTAATGTTACTATAAACTTTCTCTATTTCATTAAAAAATTATATAATAAAATATTGACTTAATTTTCATTATCTATTACAAATTTAATTTATTTTAGATTATTTCCATAACAAAAATGTCTTAATGGTTGTTGGAAAATCCCGTATAGGCTTATGGAAACTTCTTACCAAGATTCATCTTAGGGAATCTGAGAAAAAAAGTAAATCCCCACCCACCAGTTATGCATGGACACATTATAAAGCATGAAACATGCAATGCTTTCATCGATCATTATGATGATAAATCATTTCTGGTGCATTATAATTGATGATATATTATTTGATATTATTTATTTTATCAAATTTGATTCAAATTTGATAATTTATAAAACAATGAAGAAGTACTAAAATAAACAACATGAATAAAAACCAAAATTACCCTTATCGCAAAGCAAGGATAAGGTATGTTTTACTAGAGAAAAAAATTCTATGTATTTCAAAAATGAAATAAAATTTTTACGTGATATGAAACAATATATATTCCTTTGTTTATATTCATGTTGATGAATCAAAATTTTAAGACACTTCCATCCCATGTCATATGATATGGAAGGAAGCCTGCATGAATTAAGAGGGTAAACTAGTTAATGAAAACACACGAGCAGTATAGGAAACATGTGTAACTATGACATAATATTAATTTTTTATTCTTTATAACAGTATTACATAAAAATATCTATTTATGTTCAAATTTTTTTATATGGTTTAGACATAAAAATTGGCAGTGACCGTACCAAAAGAGAAACTGCTTTCAATATCTTTTAAGTAGCTAAAATAATATGCTTGCATTATAGGTATAGTTTTTGGAGTGTCACTTAGAACATATTTTAAGAAGGCAATGACTCAAGAAGATACATATCAAATGATGAAAGTAATGAAGGTTAAAATAGATGCTTTTTAATATAATATTTTCTAGTCTGGTTTGGCATAGCAATATATGTGAAAGGATCAAAGTGAACCAGTAGTGGAATAAATATCAACATGTGAAGAGCCAAATAACCCCACTATATTTGAGGCTAGTAATTCCCCTTAATTTCATGCCTTACCCAAGGTAATAAATTTTTTTATTACTCTTTATCCTAAATGTGAATCAAACAAATTATGATAACTTTATATTACTAAAATTCTATAGGGTGAATTTTTATGTGATTTCTATCTATCAACACCCACACACTACCTTGTTGTAAGTTATATGGTGTAAAATATCCTAGTATATATGCAACACAACAAAGAACTCCCAAAAGATCACATGAGAGTGGGGATTTAAGTGTCTCAAAAGATGAGTGTTAAGTTACTTTTCCCACATAATGATTCGGATATTACAACGGTTAATGATTCTATTGGAACTTCTATAGCATGGTCATATAATATTATAAATATATATGAGTTATGTCCTTAATAATTTATTTCCAATGAAAAACCTATAAAATTTGATGAAGAAAGGTCTAAAGTAAGTTACTGTATTTTTTATGGATAAAACAATGGGGAAATAGAAGGTTGGATATAGACAGTCTCGTGAATCATCCAATAAAACAAAAGGACCACCCAAGAGGACCCTCTCCCCTCCAATTCTACTGAATCATATATTAATATTACAAGTTCATGCATACACCACATTCAAATACGGATATGTCTCTTACATTCAATATGAATAATAAATATTTATAAATGTCATTATAGATGTGGTTGGTCATGAGATTATAATTGAGATTCTAACGTTTGAATGGTTTGGAGTCTCAAGTGTGAATATAAACATGAGATACATTTTCATAATCCGTCTGTCCAAAAAATGATCTACTATTTTCATTAAAGATAATAATTATTCCTATTTTCTACAGGAGTTTATATTTATACTATATGAAGGGAAAACCCTTCAAAGAAATATTTAGATTCATTAATCCATGTGTTGTCTCTATGAAAGATATTTCTTTGGGGTTGAAATAAATTTATTAGAAAAAAATATGATCTAATCATGGAATTTGAGAAGAAAATAATAGACAATAGACACTTGTTTATTCCAACAATATAGGGGTAAAATTATGAAATCTAATCATATGAAATATATTTTTATTTTTTTAATTACTTATTTTTTTAAGAAGTATTGAATATTAATCGTATTCAAATCAGATACCCTAAAAAAATTTGATCCAATGCATGGATTCCCATCAAACTGACCACACATTAAGTGTATTATAAATTTTTAATGCACTACAATCAATATTTTATAGATAAACTTCAAATTATATGTTTTAGTTTGTGTTTTAACAGAAAATTTATTATGATAGGGTGATCTAAAAATATAGGATAAATCATGGTATGAGGTCAGTGACTAAGCATAAGAATTCTACGGATTTCTTCAAATGGAAATAGATTAAGATATATATTTATAAATATTTAAGTATCAAAACATATTTTAAAATCTTTTAATCATTTTGGTCAATGTTTCTACAGTTTTCAAAGTAAGATAACAATAATGATTGTGGATATAATGTTTGGAAATTTATAAATTATGTCATGTACCATAAAAAGACTAGAATCCTTGAAAAAATAATTTCTGAAGGTAATTACAATTTCATTAAAAATATTTCTTAATCATTTTTTTGTCTATATTTTCTCAGTACTAATAATATTTTCAGGAATATACATACTCAAAAGATGAATTGAATTTTTTTAGAGATGATTGGGCAGATTTCATGGTGTTATAATGTTTTTTAAAATCAAATTTAGGCGATTACCTATTATATTCATGATCTAGTATGGTTTATAATCTTAGAGATATAATTGGGGTGTGAATCATTATTATTTAAATGCTTATATAATATTTTTAATCTATTTCTCAAGGAAAAGTATAATGAAAGAAATTGATTTTTTAGAAATGAATGGGAAGAATCCATGGTGTCAGAATGTATACAAACATCATAAAGAGGTGACTTCCTACTACTTATTTAGTTAATTTTCTCTTCGTTTTATTTGCTTTTTTTAGAAAATTTTCTTACCATTTTTATCTGATACTTAAAGTGTATTTTTTTAGTTTAAAAATGACATTTTAGTTAAAAACATGTTTCAATCACTGAAAACCTAGAAAAAATTTTATATTGTTTTTAAACATTAATATAATGATCTATATTTTATTTTTAACATGTTTGAATTGACATAACATAAATCTAACACCCAATGTGGTCGATATGACTCTAAGTAAATGTTTTCAATATAAAAGTTTCTTTTTAGTTTAAAACACACGTCATATATCCAGAACAAAGAAAATGTGCTCCGATTTTTTCAAACTTTAGTAAAATTATTCATAATTCATTTTTGATTTTTATAAATTGACTGAATGTCAATCTGATGAATGATATGGTCAGTATGACTTGAAGTGTGTGTTTTCAATATAAAATTTACATTTTATGTTAATGCATGTGTCACATTTCCAAAACCAATAAAATAATATTTTATTGTTTTCAAAATTTTGTAAAATGATTTATAATTCATTTTTTATTTGTAGGAATTGACTACATATCAATCTAACACTACATGTGGTCAGTATGACTTGAAATGCATGTTTTCACTTCAAAAGTTCCAATTTAGTTAAAACACACATCAAATATCCAAAATAAATAAAATGATCTTCTATTGTTTTAAAACTTTATTACAATCATCTATAATTAATTTTTGATTTGAAGTAATCAACCACATGTCAACTAGACACCCTATGTGGTCGGTATGAATCTAAATACGTTTTTTTAAAATAAAAGTGTAATTTTAGTTTAAAACATGTGTCATGTCACCAAAAATAATAAAAATATCTCATTTTGTTTTTAAAACTTTTTTAAAATGATCCATAATTAATTTTTGACATGTAGGAATTGACCGAACATCAATCTGACACACGATGTGGTCAGTATGACTCGATGTGCATGTTTTCAATACAGAAATGTCATTTTAGTTGAAAACATGCTCACATCAAATATCCAAAACCAATAAAATGGGCTCATATTATTTTAAAACATTATAAAAACAATCCTTGATTTATTTTTTATGTGTAGGAATTGACCACACATCAATCTGACACATGATGTGGTCGGTATGACTAGAAGTGTGTGTTTTCAATATAAAAGTTCCATTTTACTTTAAAATGTGTGTCACATTTCCAAAAATGAGAAAATTAATTCATATTATTTTCAAAATTTATTAAAAATATATAATTTTTTTTTTGAATAGTAATTGACTACACATTAATCTCACACAAGATGTGGTCGGTATGACTCAAAGTGTATGTTTTCAATACAAAAGTGACCATTTTTTTTAAAATGCACATCATGTATCCAAAACCTATAAACCAAGCACAAATTATTTTCAAAAATTATGGTGAAAATCCATAATTATTTTTTGATGTGTACGAATTGACCGCATTCCAATCCAATACAAGATATGGTCGGTATGACTCAAAGTACGTTTTTTCAATATAAATGTATCATTTTAGTTTGAAAATAATCACATAGATAAAACTAATAAGACATGATCATATTTTTTTCAAAATATATTAAAATGTTCCATAATTCATTTTTTATGTGTAGGAATTTACAACATGTCAATCTGATACCTAATGTGGTCGGTATGACTCGAAATGCGTGATTTCAATATAAAAGTGTCATTTTAGTTTAAAACACACATCACTCACCAAAAATGGGAAAACATAATTGGATTATTTTTAAAATTTATTAAAACAATCATTGATTCATTTTTTGGATGTGTAGGAATTGATCTCACGTCAATCTGACACACGATGAAGTCAGTATGACTCAAAGTGGATATTTTCAATATAAAAATGTACTTTTATTTTAAAATTCACGTCACATAACAAAAATCGATAAAATGGTCTTGGATTGCTTTCAATATTTAGTAAAATTATTTTCAATTCATTTTTTGGTGTTTAGCGATTGACCTCACATCAATATGATGCTCGGTGTGGTCGGTTTGACTCGAAATGCATGTTTTCAATACAAGTGTCAGTTTAGTTTGAAATAAACATCAAATAGAAAAACCAAGAAAACAATATTTTATTATTTTCAAAATTTATTAAAGAAATTCATAATTCATTTATGATGTGTAAAAATAAACTACGTCTGAATCTGACACCCGATATGGTCAGTATGACTCGAAAAGCATGTTTTCAATATAAAAGCATCATTTTAGGTCAAAAAGCATGAATTGACTTCATATCAATCTGACACGTGATGTGGTCGGTATGACTCGAAGTTCCTATTTTAGTTGAAAAACATGCATGCATAAAATAGCCAAAACTAATAAAATAGTCTCATATTATTTTTAAACTTTAATAAAATGATCCATAATTCATCTTTAATGTGTATGAATTGAGATAACTCTAATATGACACATGATGTGGTTGTTATGACTCAAATGCGTGTTTTCAATATAAAAGTGTCATTTTACTTTAAAATATGTGTCACATCTCCAAAACTGAGAAAAAGTGGTCAGATTTTTTCAAACTTTATTAAAATGATCTATAATCTATTTTTGATGTGTATTAATTTTCCTCACATCAATCCCACATACTAAGTGGTCAGTATGACTCAAAGAGTGTGTTTTCAATACAAAAGTATAAATTTAGTTTAAAACACATATCAAATAGCCAAAACCCATAAAAAAGATAGGATTGTTTTAACGCATTAGAAAAATGATTCATAGTTCATTTTTAATGTGTGTTAAATGACCACACACCAATCTGACACATGATGTGGTCGGTATGACTCGAAGTACAAGTTTTCAATATAAAAGAGTCATTAATTTAAAATTCATCACATATCCAAAACCAAGAAACAATCTCATATTGTTTATAAAATTTATTATAATGATCCATAATAAATTTTTGATGTTTAGGAATCGACCACACATCAATTTGACACTTGATGTGGTCAGTATGACTTGACATGCATGTTTTCAATATAAAAGTGTCATTTTAGTTTAAAACACTTGTCATTGTACAAAACTAAGAAATGGGCTTATATTGTTTTCAAAATTTTGGAAAATGGCCCAAAATTCAATTTTCATGTGTATTAATTGACCTTATATCAATTTGAAACATTATGTAGTAGGTATGACTCGAAGTGCGTGTGTTTAATATAAAAGTTTCATTTTACTTTAAAACATGTGTCACATCATCAAAACCAACAAAACTAGATTGAATCATTTTCAAACTTCAAGAAAATTATCTATAATTCATTTGTGACATATAGGAATCAACCATGTGTAAATATGACACCATATTTGGTTGGTATTTTTTGTAATGTCTGTTTTCAATATAAAAGTTCCCATTTAGTTTAAAACACACATCAAATAGTCCATTCCAAAAAAACAAGATCATATTGTATTCAAACTTTATAATAGTGATCTATAATTCATTTTTTATGTGTAGGAATCAACCACACATCTATATGACACATGATGTGGTTGGCATAACTCAAAGTGCATGTTTTCAATATAAAAAGCGTCATTTTACTTTAAAACATGTGTCACATCTCCAAAATAGAGAAAAAGTGGTTAGATTTTTTCAAACTTTATTAAAATGATCTATAATACTTTTTGATGTGTCTTAATTTACCTCACATCAATCCCACACACTAAGTGGTTAGTATGACTCAAAGAGTGTGTTTTCAATACAAAAGCAAAAAATTTAGTTTAAAACACACATCAAATATCCAAAACCCATCAAAAAAATATAGGATTATTTTAAAACATTTGGAAAATGATTCATAATTCATTTTTTATGTGTGGTAATTGACTGCCCACCAATCTGACACATGATGTGGTCGGTATGACTTGAAGTACATGTTTTCAATATAAAAGAGTCATTTTAGTTTAAAATTCATCACATATCCAATACTAAGAAACAATCTCATATTGTTTTCAAAAATTATTGTAATAATCCATAATTCATTTTTGATGTTTGGGAATCGACCACACATCAATTCTATACTTGATGTGGTTAGTATGACTCAAAATGCGTGTTTTCAATATAAAAGTGTCATTTTAGTTTAAAACACATGTCATTGTACAAAAATAATAATATGGACTTATATTGTTTTCAAAATTTTGAAAAATGATCCAAAATTCATTTTTTATGTGTATTAATTGAAAGTATATCAATCTGAAACATTATGTAGTAGGTATGACTCGAAGTGCATGTTTTAAATATAAAAGTTTCATTTTACTTTAAAACATGTGTCACCTCATCAAAGCCAATAAAACTATCTTGAATCATTTTCAAACATCAATAAAATTATCTATAATTCATTTGTGACATATAGGAATCAACCATGTGTAAATATGACACCAGATTTGGTCGGTATTTTTTGTAATGCGTGTTTTCAATATAAAAGTGCCCATTTAGTTTAAAACACACATCAAATAGTCAATTCCAGAAAAAAGATCATATTGTATTCAAACTTTATGACAGTGATCTATAATTCATTTTTTATGTGTAGGAATCAACCACACATCTATATGACACCTGATGTGGTGGATATGACTAAAAATACATGTTTTCAATATAAACATGTTATTTTAGTTTAAAACGTGTGTCACGTCACCAAAACTAAGAAAACAAGCTTGTATTGATTTCAAAATTTATTAAATGGTCTATATATCATTTTTGATGTGTAGTAATCAACCGTGCATCAATATGACACATGATGTGATTGGTATGACTCGAAGTGTATTTTTTAATACAAAAGTACCAATTCAGTTTAAAACACTCAGAAAATATCCCAAACCGACCAAAAAACTTGGATCATTTTCTTGTAAATTTATTTTCTATTACTTCATTAATTTTCTAGTCATTTTTATCTGATACTTATTTAGTTAATTTTCACATATATAATGCTTGAAGATGAACAAGAAATGGTGTGATTATTGAAGTCTTGTTCTCAATAAGTAAGTTCTCTTGAATTTTCTCACATCTGTAGTGATTTTTTTATCACCACATATGTGAGCCAATTCAAAATGATCTTATTTTGAGAACAACAAGAATGGTGTGACATGTAAAAATCAATAGAAACTCAATCTGATAAATGGTGTGTCTGGTATGACACAATGTATATATTTTTAGTTTAAAATTGACACATTGTATTTAATTTATTTCTTTATAGTATTACTAACATGATAATTATATTCTTATACATGTGCATTCTTTTCTTTAAGCTTGGGTGGTTTGTTTGGAAGCTTTTCAAAAAAAATCAAATTAAATTTTTTTTAAGTTTGACATGCACAATTATTTTTGTTTATTATTATTATGCAATTTTTATTCTTGGTTTGGGATTTTGTTCTCTGGGATGATCTGTGTAGAAATCCACATGGGATTATTGGTTGGGACTCTATATTTTCATATTTATTGGACTTGTGGTTGTGTCCTTGTATTTTGTTTTGATCCTCAACTCCTAACTGGGTGCGCTATTGTCTATTGATTGCTATTAATTTTATGGATATGGTATACGGTTTTTGGATCTTGGTTTTCTCTAGGATCTATGTTGCTTCTACAAGTCCATTTTGCATATGTCATGAATCCTATGCTTTTTATGATCCATTTCACCATCTTGGTCTTCATGATCCTTCTACATTACTTCAAACATCCATGTGTCCACCTCATCTGTTGTGATTGAAACTCTTATCACCTCGCCATCTTTTCTGATTCTCACCTTTAATGGACATACCTCTTTATTTCATTTCTGCGGACCCTAGTATTCATTCCTTCTACTCTATTTCAGTGATAAGAGTCTGAGATATGGGGGAGGTATTTTTGTTACTCCTTCTATGCCTTAGAATCCCCCTATTTTGGTGATCATCTCTCATTGAGAGTTCGCATCTTGTGAGCTCTGTACGACCCCAAAATCTTCAAGATGTTAAGACATAGCAGCCCAACACCATCCTTTAATGAGCACCCTTTTGAAATTATTATTTTTTTATCAAGGTTGTAATATTATTGTTTGTTTTTTATTGTTTTGATTCTACTCTGTATCTTCTTTTTTTTCTTGGTCGATGTTGGGGTTGTGTGCATGATTACATCCTACTTGGATGTGTATGATACCATCTTCGACTTAGGTTCACCACAGTTCCTATAGTGGCAAGGACCTCATGCATGAATAGATTATGTGGTCATCATGTGTTGTCTCTCTACTTTTATCTTCTTTGTTGTGTGTTTGATGTTTGTTTTTCATAATTATAATTGGATTTGGTGGTGTTCTGGCTTTGTAGTAGGACCAAAATGGTTTGAACCACATAAATACTTGTGTGATCCTTCACTTTTCTACATTTTCTTTTCTGTTCTTTCTTCATATTTCTTTTTTTTTTGTTTCTTCAAACCTCTTTCTTCGTATCCTTAAAACTGATTCTCTTCATGGCCTCTATGAGAGTCAAACAACTTATCATCAGATCTATTTTGACCCTAACAATTGGTATCAGTGCCTTTAATAGTTTTAGTGATGTCTGCTAAGTTTGATGCCGAGAAATTCAAGGGTGAGAAAATTTTCAATATGTGGAGAGTTAAGATGTGTGCAATACTAGTCCACAATTGACTAGTATATTCCTTTCATGGTCCTAAAAAATCTATAGCTACCATTTTTAATGATGTTCATCTTTCCAAAATGTATGTACATGTTGACCCTAATGTTTTAGAAAAGGCTCACTGTACATTTCTTTTAACCCCATGGGAAAAAGTTCTTGAGGATGTTTCCCATAAAACAATGTTAAATATATCTAGTTATAACTTGAACGTCCATATATGACTAAAACTTTGGTTGGTAATCTATATAATAAAATGATACTCTAAACTATTAATATGAGTCCTAGTTCTTTGATTCGTGTTCATATTGATGAATTTAATAAAGTTCTTCTTGATTAATCTAATATAGATATCGAATTTAAAAATGAAGATCAAGTTTTAATTATTTTAACCACTATTTATTTTGATAAATATGAAGCTACTGGCTCTCATGATATTAAAATAAAGTTACAAAAATCAAAAAGAAGTTATTTTACATATTTTTATATGCAAGATAGGCATTAAATCAAGAGGGAAAGTGTTAGAATAGGTACATTCATCATCAAGCACTCCTTTTTATGAAATTTCATTAACAAGAGAATTGGATTCATGAAAAACATGCATGATAAAATAGTCTATTGAAAAGATCTTGTGAATATAGTCAGGCCATCTAGCTGTCAATTTCCAAGAGAGATGAATATTTTCGATTCTAACTGCATGAACAATTGTGGTAGAGTCACATTCAAACCAAAATGTATTCTAGTTCCTTTGGCTTTCCATGTGAATTGCACTGATCAGCCCAATCATTTCCACTTCCAAGGTAGTGGAAAACCCACAAGGGCTATGAATACAATCAATAACATCACTGTTGTTGTCTCTAAAGATGTCCCTAAATCCTACTCACCCAAGATTTTCCCTATATGCTTCATAATAGTCGCATTTGAACCATCCAAAAAGGGGGGATCCAAAAACCATCAATTATGATGAGAGGAGGAGGAAACATACCTGTCATTTTCAAAAAAATTAGTACAGTGAGATCATAGACAAAATTATTACAACATCTTGTTTGTAGTGGGTTTGCATTCTGAACTACCACAACAATCTCAAAGATGTCCAACTTAAGATTGAAGGGTGTTTGGTCATGAATGAGTATATTTCTTACCCACCAAATTACATATAGCAGTTCTTCATAGGAAACCCTGAAGAAGTTTTTAAGTTTTTGAGATAATGGTTTGTAAAGGGATTCCTTCATCAGGTTCTCAATTTTAACTGCACGTAGTAGTTGAATCTCAAATAAATTGAACACTACCTTCCATAGAAAGGAGGCTATTTGATAGCATAAAAATATATGATCCACATATTCTATATGATGGTAATAAAATACACAACTTGAACAAATAAAAATTATGACTTGCTGGAGGTTGACATCAAAAGGAACTTTAGTTAAGGAGATCCTCCAAACCAGTGAAAATTTAGAAGGAAATATCCACTTGGTGTTGAAAGCTCCAATACATTTATGATTTCCCTGCACCTTATGAGTATAGAAAGACATAGAATCAAGAAGCCCATTCAAGTTTGGTTCCTAGATCAGTAATTCATCCTATTTCATAAATTCGTAATTTAAAACAACTAATCTAATGTCATCCAAAAGAGATTCAAGGCTTTCTAGTTGATCTATTATTATGGTATTGAGGTCTACAGACTGATCATAGGAGCTTATCAAGTCAATCATAGGTGTTCTAGTCTAGTTATCTTTCCATAATTTGAGTGAGGAGTTAGAATTGACCAACTAGTGATAGTTCATATAAATTTGAGCATAAAATGATTTCAGATCGGGCCAGATGTAGGATTAAAAGCAATTGGATTTTTTAGTTGTCAATATTTCCAAGAATCTAGATCTCTCAGTAATCCTTCTAGGTGACGGCGATGGCATAACCCTAATGGGTTTGACGGCATTCCCTGCTCTGCTACTTGTCGACACGAGGGGGATCGATCCTCGGAATCCTAACATCTTGACTCGTGATTTATCTCCTTTCACCAACCCAGATTTTCTACCGACATTTCCATCGATTAATCTTGACCCGAATGTCCCTGGACTCCATGATGGTGCGTCGGTGTTTTCGATGTCAGCTCTAGAGTTTACGGAAGCTGAGAGCCTTATGAACATCACTGTGGTTGCAAGTTTTAGAAATAGGCGACTATTGGTGGATGTATTTGATAGGTTCATATTCAATTCTTGGGGGATGAAAGATCAAGTGGTTGTTAGTATGTTGGATAAAAGACATTTGATGGTTCGGTGTTCTTCATCGGAGTATCTTGTTTGCGCTCTAGAATTTTCTCCCAGGAGGTGCAGTGGATGCGGATTTCACCTATCTTGATGGAGATTTGAATTATATCTAAATTGTGATTCCTCTACGGTACCTGTTTGGGTAAGTCTTCCTCAGCTCCATATTCCATTCCAGAACCCTGCAATTCTTCATATGTTAGAGAATTTGGTTGGAAGATTCCTATGTGTTAATTCTTGTACTTCTGAGGTTTGTCATCTTGTCAATCCCTGCATGTGTGTGGAGGTGGATGTTTCAAAAGAACCGGTGGATTTTGTGTGGATTGAAGCTGACGAGGAGGTCAAGTACAAGCAACCAGTGATCTTTGAGTAGTGGGTGGAGTTCTGACCTTCCTGTCATCGACTGGGTCATTTGAGCAATGTCTGCAGGCAGGGTGAACGTAAAAGGAAGGTGACTGAATAGGAGAGGAAGGTTTCAGATGGCAATTAGGCTCCCCGGGCGAGCATCACGGCGTAGTTCATAATAGAACAATCGGGTGTCGAACCTCTTGTATTAAGGGCTGCGGATCAGAGCAAGGAATATTTGAGGGGTCGAGATAGGTGTAAAATAGTGGAAGTGTGGGTTGATGATAATTCCCTATCGTTGCCTCAAACTAGAGGTGGGAGTTTAACTGGAAAGGAGGTTGTGTTTTGGATGGGTGACATGGTGAGTGACCCCATGGCCGCTTCTTTTTCGAGGGTAAACTAGCACGTATCAGAACTGGGATTTGTTCCTGTGGGTGATCAAACTCATAACTCTTTTGAGTGTCTGGACATTCAGGGGCTTCTTTTGGAGCCGTCCTATGATCTTAATGGAAGCACTTCAGAAGGTGTGGGGTCTGAGAATGTTGTAGGATTATCTAAGGTTCATGAGAAAGGTATGATTAAGAATAAGCAAATGAGGAGACACAAGGATTACCTACATATACCAAAACCAATGGGAACTCAGTCAGGTAAAAATCAAGACCGTGGAGTTGTTAGAAAACAAAATGTGCCCAATGTTCATAAGGCAGTGGTTGAGGGTGGTTCAATGGGCAAGGAATCTATTGAAAGCCATGGAAATGTGGTTCATTGTCTTACTCTGATTGATTCTAACTTACATCCCCAGTTGATGTTGAAAAATGATGGATGTAAGGGTAATGAAGATGGGCCTACCATTGACAAAGGGGGGGGGATGATGACAAGGAGAATGTGAGTGGTATGGCCATACTTTTCTTTAGTGATATTGTGAAAGGTGTAAAATCTAGGATACCCGAGTGTAAAGAAGTTATATTGGATCCAGCTAGGAGAAGGACGAGGAAGGATTGCTCTTACCTACCAAAACTGATGAGAACAAGGTCTACTTCTAAGAGGGTAAGAGGGGTTGTCGTTTCTCTTAGGAAAGATCATGTGACCAACTAGACATGTCCAGAAGCAAGTTTTTTGGAGAAACCAAAGCTTATCAAGTAGTATGTTAATCCCTTGTGGCATTACAACCCGGCCTTCGAGTGTGAATCAGCCACCACGAAGGGAAAACCTTATGGTGAATGTGGTGATGTGTATGGATATTATGATATGTAGTTGTCCTTGCACCCTATGGTTTCTCACTTTCTCCTAAAAAGTGTATTGAAAATAAAAAATAATAATAATAACGGTAGATCTAAGGAATCCTAGTGCGTAATATCTTTCGTTGACAAGTCTTTAAAAGAATTGGGATTAAAGGGACGGATTAAACAATACAAGGTTTTTAATGCCTAGGCCCCTAAGGATATAAGGCTTGCATCATTGTTTCCAAGGTACTTTGATAATTTCTATTTCCCAAATGCTACCACTCCAGAAAAAGTTCCTCATAGAGGAATTTATAGTTTTAAATAAATAAGCATGCCAAGTATATACCATAAAATAATAAACAAGTTTAGAGATCACCACATTCCTTACAAGACAGGCTCTTCCTGTCATTGAGAGAGATTTACCTTTCCATGAGGCAAGTGTTATTCTAATGTAACTCACAATTTGAATGAAGTGAGAATCGCGAGGTCTTCCCCAGAACATAGGAGCACCTAAATAAATGAATGGTAGGGTACCTTATCTGATTCCCAATTCATCAATATTGCTCAATTTCCTGGTGACAGAGATGTTCTTACCGAAATAGATAAATGACTTGTTCCAGCTTACTTCCTAACATTTTCATAGTGCTGGAGTGTTTTATTGATGGTTTTTATGTTTTTCATGTCCCCCTGAGTAAAGATAATAATATCATCAACAAAAAAGAGATGATAAGGATCAAAAATACCTCTTACAACCCTAACAGCTTTCAGATTGTCTTTTTCAACCATATGAAGAAAAAGCCTGCTAAGATAGTCTTCTGTAATAGAAAAGATAATAGAAGAAAGTGGATCCCCTTGCCTAACCCCCTAGAACAAGTGATGTAACCTTATGGAGATCCATTTATGAGGATTGAGATATGGATAGATCCAATCAGTGTTTTAATATAAAGGATGAATCTCATGTTGAAGCCAAAGCAGGATAAAACATTTCCAATAAATCCACAATCCATAGTATCAAAGGCTTTTTTGATATCTAACTTAAATGTAATATTTCAACCCCTAGTGTTCTTTCTAAGTAGACTCACACATTCTAAGGTAGTGAGCAAGAAATCTTGGATGTTTCTAACTTTGATGAACCCAAACTGATTCCAGGATATGATTTTATCAGAGATTCTCGCAAGCCTCATGGAAAAAAAATTTGTTTTGACTTCATTATAAAAAAACATGGTGTTTCTTGGTTGTTTTTTTTTGGCATTTAGCGGCAACATAAACTGCTGCTAAATGATGTGCGATGATTTTTAAAAGCATCGCATATTTGCGTGTCGAGAATCATTTTGCGACACATTTTGTGGAGTGAATTTTTATTTCACATTGTTTCATTTGGTAGTGGTTTAAACCGTGACTAAATATTTAACGGTGGTTTTTTTAATATAATTAATTTATTTACTATTATTTATTTACTTTTATTTCTAATTTACTATTTATTTTTTATTTTTTTTCTATTTTTTTATTTTTTTTTATTTTTTATTTTTTTGTTTTTTTATTATTTATTATTTATTATTTATTATCTATTAAATACATAATAAATAAATAATTATTAAATATTAAATATGTAATAAATAAATAATAATAATAAATAATAAACAACTATTAAATAAAAATTAAATATTAAATAGATAATAATTAAATAAATAACTTGTAAATAACTAATAAATAAATAATACATATATAATAAATAATAAATAAATATTAAATGAATATTAAGTAATAAATATGTAATAAATATGAAATAAATATTAAATAAATAATAAATATATAATAAATAAATATTAATTAAATATTAAATAAATAAATAAATCAATATTAAATAAATCAATATTAAATAAATAAATAATACATAAATAGTTAATAAATGATAAAATAAACAAATTACAAATGAATAATAATTAATAATTAATAAATAAATAAATAATAAAAGATAAATGTTAAATAAATATTAAATATTCGTTTAACAGTAAATTAATAATAATAATAAATCAATAAATAATAAATCAATAATAAATAAATATTAAAATAATGAATAATAAATAATAAAATAATAAATGGATATAATTATCTATAAATATATATAAATATAATAAAATTTACAGAAATATGTATAAACACACATTTATGTTTCATAAATATATATAAACACACTCAAATATATAATTATATATTAATATAAATATATATATATATAAGTAAATATAAATATATCTACATATATATAGCTACACATATATGATATAAAAATATATAAACATAAATATGTATAAATATACACAAATACTTACATATATATGTATTTATTTACATATATTAGAATATACACATAAATATAGATTTTTTTATTGACACACACATGTTTATATATAAGCATTATTTGTATAGTTATATATAAACAGAGTTTTTGCATTTTTATATGGTAAATAAAATTGATAATTATTTATTTTAAATGAAATGATTAAAAAATATTTATTTTCATTTGGTTTATTTGTTTAAAAATACATTTCTATGTAAATATGTATTTATACAAGTGATTTATTATAAGTAAATATAAAACAATATGCATACATTTATTTATAAATAATACTACATTGTGAAAAATAATAAAATTTTAAAACCATAATGTCAATGTGAATTTAATACCTATGAATAAATTCATTCTCTACTAAAAAAAGGCAATAAGACCACCCTTAAACGAGGCTGAAAATCCATCAAATGTTAAAAAAAATTGGTACCCCAAAAAAATCAATTTTGGATGAATTTGAGGCCTCTTTTGGCCTTGAAAAAAATAGTTATTGGGGTCCCTCTAAGTTAATATGGTGTAGATCTCATTGGAGGCTTCGATTTGATATGTGGTAGAACCAAAACAGACACCCTGATCAAAAGTTATGGTCGTTTTAATTTCAAGTTCAATTTCTTACTTTTCTTAAAACAATAATAAATTTTATTATATTAATTATTAAAAAATTTAAACCTATTTTGGTTTTAGTTCATTTTATAAGCTTCGATTTGACTAGTTGTGGAACTGAAATAGATACTCAGATCAAAAGTTATAGACAATTAATACCAAAGTCTGATTTTCAACTTGTTGAAAATTTATTTTAACTTCCAAATTATTATTAACAAATAACTATAAATATGTATTAATTAAAAATTATAAATAATTAAAATTATAAATAATAAACTATATATAATAGTAAATAATTAATCATAAATCATAAATCATAATTAAATATACTTTTTAAATTTTTTTCCTTTTATTAAGCGGTGGTTTTTTAAAACTGCTGCAAAAAAATCAAAAAAAAAATAAAATATATATTTTAGAAAACATTTTGTGGTGATTTTAGCAACCGGAACAAAATTTTTTTGGGGAAACATTTAGCAGTGGTTTTTGAAACAGCCATGAAAAAACTACTGCTAAAAGCCTATTTTTGGCATAGTGATTTATGAATGGTGTTGACGAGAGAAACCAGTCTAAATTGGTTGATATCACTGGAATTTTTCACTTTTGGAATCAAAGCAAGGAATTGAGCATTGATACCTCTTATAAGAGAACCACCTTTGAGAAAGTGATTAACCAGCTTTCATATATCATGTTGAATGATATCTTGGTAAAATTAGAAAAAATGCTTGGTGAAGCCATCCGGTCTAGGTGAACTCCCTTTATTGAGTCCAAAGACATCTTCCTTTATTTCAATATCCATGGGAAATTAAGTAAGCATTGTGTCTTCCTCTTCAATGATGAATTTTGTAATTATTACTTACTTTAAATTTAAATTTCTGGATGGCCCATTTAAGAGATTCATATAAAAGGAGACAATGTAATGGCCTGGACCTCTCCAGTCCATTACTTTATGAAAATGTAGTGTTAGAGGTGTTCCAGGAGGTCAAGGTGACTTATCCCCAACACTTTGCCAAAATTTCCATTCCGGTGAACAGGTCCAACGGTAGACCATTGTGAAATGTAACGTCACATTATGTTTTTGGGAACTTTTGATGTTTCTAACTACCTTTGGTTTGGATTAGTGACTTGGGGGGTGCGTTTGGGTGGACTTTTAAGGAAAACTAAATGGAAATAGCTTTCGCACGGGCGGCACACGGTTTGTCTAAACCGTGCGGCCAAATCGTGCGTAGTTGGCCTTGGAGGCAGTAGCTTCCGCACGAGAGGCGCACGGTTTGTCTAACCATGCGGCCAGATCATGCGATAAGCGTTTCCAAGGCAGTAACTAATGCACGGTTAGTGCACGATTTGTTAACCCATGCGAAATAATCATGTGTCCACTTAAACGAGATCCTATAAAGGTGGATCTCACACGTTTTTGCCTCTAAGTGGCTCTTTTTTCCCCCTAAGTGACCCTAACTCGGGATTTTTCTTCTCCTAAGGTCAAGGAGGTTTCTCCCTTCATTCCGGAGGCGATCCAAAGGCTTCTCTTGTAAAATCAAAGAAATATTCTTGAGGTATGTGATCGTTCTTCTTCGTTCTTGATCGGTTTCTTAGATCCACTTGGATCTACTTCTCCTCTTCTCTCAGTTTCTTAGACCTATTTCCGTTATGGGTAGATCTAAGTGTGTCGACACCAAATATGATGAGCTTTGGTCTTGATCTTGTTAGGAGAAGATATCTAAGGCGGATTTTTAGAGAATTGACCTGGGTTTCTTGAGCATTCTTCGACCGTTGTGGGTTTCGTCAAAAACCTTTGAGGTAGGGGATTCGTTGCTTCTCTTTATTTTATGTGCAACTGTAATGTAAGCATGTTTTATCCCACTGGATGAAAATGGTATTGACATAATAAATATTTGAACTGGATAAATAAATTGATATCAATTTTATGTTGTTGCCTTTTATTTTGATAGATATTGTGATATATATGCTTGTTCCTGATGAAAATCAGTAAAGAACGTAAATCGAGATTAATTGATATTTGTTTGGATAAAGATAAAGATTCATGTGAAATAATATGGTTCTTGTTGTAATTTTATGTTAATCAAATTGGTGTATTAAGTAGGTTTAATCATTTGTGATAGCTTACTGGTTAGGTTTCCCGATTTTAGAACCAATGAATTATAAATCTATTAATTCAAGATTTATTAAAGAATTGATTGTTTGATAATTCCTTGAAGGGTTCTGAGTTACCCTCTTGATTGTTAAAGGTCCAATAGCCCAAGTGATTTGATGTTTGTTTTCCCTGCTGCTTGTGTTGAGACGTGATCTTGGATGGGTGTTGTGATATGTGGGAGCATGGAGGCCTTTTGGTTGTGGAATCAGATGATTCCTAGAGTGGCGAGATGCATCAATTTATGCATGTGGGTGTCTGGGAGGACACCAGGGATGATGGAGTGGGATGAATGTGATTGTTGGATGCTTACTGGTTCTTTGGTTGTTTATCTTCTTAACTTTTCCCCACTGCTCAAGGTAGCTGGCCTTACTTACCCTTCTTCCAAAAGAGGTGAAGATGCGCGGGGTATGCCACGTGCTTTCTGTGTTTAGATTCTCCAAGGAGGATGGGTATACTCTCTTGATATAGGCATAAAATACTCGATGTTTAGTACATCTACTCACCATGTTGAGCCCCATTGTGTTAGTATCATAGAATGTTTTTCTAGAATGCCTGGGAATATGGGAAAGTAATTCTGTAATGAATATTTGAATAAATGGTGTTAACCCATGGGGTTAGAGTTTGCTGGATCATAATGATGAGGTTGTAATTTTAAAGGGACAGTGGACTTTGGGTGTGATGCTAATGAAGTATAATGTGGAATGGTTCAAGGTTAATTAATGGTTAATGAATTAATTAATATAAAGTGTAACTGATAAAAAGGGAATGAAGTAATCTAATAAAGTTATTTAAATGGTTATATGCTTATAGGATACCTAGTCTTAGAAGTGGCACCCGGAGTCCAAGATACATTAGTTGCAGTTGAGTCTAAGACTAGGTTATTCCCATAGTGTTGTTGTGAGATATAGTATATTCTATACTTTTTTTGAATCTATATGCTACTCGACCCTGTTAGTAAGGGAAACTGACACCCCAGGGATTCTGAGCCCTGGGGGGGTGTTTCCCCAACATTCTGGTGGGAGGTAGAATGGCTGACTACCCCCTTTGGCCCCACTCTCTTCTCTTGGTAGATACTTGTGCTGGTAGGCACAGCGGTTAGTTTTCCCCATGTATGTGTGTAGAGGGTTGTAATGGATTGTGTTTACTCACACACATATATTCTAGATATAGTATCATATGGACTACTATAGGTGTAACGTGTATAGGATGTGATGGCTTGAGGATCCTTACTCGGTGTGTGGGCTGTAATGGCTTGAGGTAAAATACTCGATGTATGATACATGTTATGTGAGCTATGGTGGCTTCCAGAAACTACCTGGTTACTTCGGTGTGTGGATGTGGTGGTTTTGTTGCACGAGGTGCATATTTGGGTGCTTCTTCTAGGTGTCTGTGGGCAAGCCTTTTTAGAGAGAGATGCTCAGGACGTGCGACATTAGAAAAAATCGGAAAACTAGTGGGGAATTAGTAGCGAGGTACCCTTGATATTCTTTACTATATGCTATATTCTTGTATGCATTAGTTGGTGAGAGTAGGCATGGTGAGGTTGGGAACTTTGTATACCTGTTTAGGTGACAAGTTAGTTTCACTTATTTTTCATTGTTCTTTAGCATGCTCTCTTTACTTTTGCATGAGAGGCTTTGGGGAGGATCCTACTGAGTATACTGTTATACTCACCCTGTGTATGTATAAACTTTTTTTCAGGTCACTTGGAGCAGGTTAGAGATCAAGCTGGTTTCTACTAGCTTGGGGTTTTAGGAGTTGTTCGGGCTTGTGGTTCCTGCTGTTTTATTCTTCTTTTGGGTACTTGTTGTTTTTCCCTTCTATTTGTAGTACTTTGGAATGACCTTTTATATGTTCACTTGGGTTTTATTTTATATTCCAGTTCTGAGTTGGAGTTGGTTGGTTTCTATCTTATCTCTCTCTTCCGCATGTGTTCTCTTAGAGGGTAATGCCTCCCATTTTTGTGTTTACTATACCCTCAGTGCTAGTCGCCAACCCGGAGCCTACTGGAGGTGGGAATTGGGGGTCATTATCTCCCTTCTCACATTGTTAGCCCAGGGGGGGTACACTTTGTGGGGAGGGGGTCATGATAGAGCGGTATCAAAGCTCTGGTTGAGGGATAGGATGGATTTTGGAGTTAGGCACAGGTGAGGTTGCATGGTTTGGTAGGCCAACGGTGTCATTCATGTTTAGAAAGTGAGGTAAACACTGGAGACTAGATGAGACATAGGCGTTTAGGGACCCCTAATATCTGATGTACGGACCTTTAAGTTTACAATGACTACTAAACAAGGTGATACTATTTGCAGGGTAAAGACCTAGGAAAGGATCATGCATCATTCTTCTTTGTGCCTGTGTTTGAATGGGTATACATAGGGATAAGTTAAACGAAAATGAATAAAAGAAAATAATTAATTAATTAATGTTGAGTCTTCCATATTCTAGATTTAGGAGCTCTAACGGTTTATTATTTTATAGGTATGGCTCCAGGTCGACGTTCTCATCAGGATTGCGTAGAATATGTCCAGCAGGTTGTTCCAGCAGGTCACCACAGGGTAGAGGTTGACGACGATGACACTTGGAGGAAGACACTCCGAGAGTTTTAGTACCAGAGTCTACAGAAGTGCAAGGGCTCTATTTCAGATGCAGTCACGGAAGACTGGTTAGAGGAGGTTGAGATAGGCTTCAGTTCGATCTGTGCTCTGAAATAGCACTGGGTGTCCTTAGTTGTGATGATGCTACATGGAGCAGCAAGGTAGTGGTGGTTCTTATTCCTCAGGGATCTTGAGGAGTCAGCGATCACATGGGAGGAGTTCTGAGACATGTTTAGAGTCAAGTTCCTTTCTTCGACTGTGAAGGCGTCCAGTCTCCAGGAGATTCTTACCCTTTGATAGGGGATCTCTATTGTTCGAGAGTTTGGAATCCATTTTAGGAACCTTTTACGATATTTTTCAGACCTGTTACCAAATGAGGAGGCCAGGTCGAGGCATTTCGAGGAGGATTTACGTCCAGAGATCCAGCGTCAGGTCACCCCATTTATGCTAAATACATATCTTGAGGTGATGACGAGGGCAGATATTTTTTAGAGGACTTTGGCCAGGACCGGATCATCACGAGATGGGAATCGTCATGATTCCTCATGAAGCATAGTTGTGGTCTGAGGTTCCTGGTTTTCAGGGCAGAAGATTTTTTGTTCAGCCGGGGGTAGGCCCCAGCCCTTCACATCTCATTTCTCCAGAGGTAGAAACACTTAGGCCTATGACAAGAGATCAGGTGCTTGTTTTTCATGTGGCGGTCGTGGTCATCAGCAGTGGGAGTGACCAACCTTTCAGAGCAATCATCGTGCACCAGGAACTACGCTCCAGGTTCCTCCTTTGAGGCAGTTTCAGCCAAGGCAGTAGCAGCAGCAGGTTGCACCAAATTTAGATCACCAGAGGGTAGATGGGGAAGGCAGAGGAAAACCCCATGATTCTCCCCGTCCTCAGAGATAATATCATGGTCGTGGTGGTGGTCCTCATCAGGGTCAAAGAGGTCGTGGAGGAAGTCGTGGTTAGCTTCAAGATCTAGCATTGCCATCTCTAGGTGATCTAGATGTCATTCAAGGTACCATTTGCTTTTTTTCTACCTTGGTGTATTCCTTGTTTGATTCAAGAGCGACACACTCCTTCGTATCACCTACCCTTGTCCAAGCTTTGGGACTTGAGGTAGAGAGGCTTCCAGTGCCCTTGGCGTTGACTGCACCAGTTGGAGGTCGAGATGACTTGTTTGAAGTATGTAGAGACTGTGAGATAGTGTTGGGGCAACACCGCTCTTGGGGAGATTTTCTATGTTTACGAATACAACCATATGATTTCATCCTCAGCATGGATTGGTTGTATTCGGTGTAGGCTATCGTGGATTGCTTCAGGAAGAAGGTCGTTTTCTTTGGTGCAGATGGAGATCCAGTGGTGTTTTTTGGTGAGCGAGATCCTCAGATGGGTCATAGGCATATTCCATACTTATCTTCCATGGTGGCTGAGATGATGTTGAGTTCTTCATCATTTCAGCAGTTGGTGTTTCCTAGGGTCATAGAGGAGTACCCTGATGTCTTTCCAAAAGAGTTTGTAGCATTACCCCCTCGATGAGAGATTGATTTTGGGATCAAGCTAGAACCAGGAGATTCTTCTATCTCTATGTATCCATATATGATGGCCCCTTATGAGTTACGAGATCTATGTATATAGCTTGATGTTCTGTTAAAGTGCGGTTTTGTTCAGCCAAGTGTGTCACTGTGGGGTGCACCAGTTTTGTTTGTGAAGAAGGCCAACGGTAGTTTGTGGTTGTGTGTTGATTATCATCGATTAAACAAAGTGAAAATAAATAATCACTATCCTCTTACATGGATTGATGATTTATTTGATCAACTGAAGGGTGAAGGCTGGTTCTCAAAGATCGACTTGCGGTCAAGATATCATCAGATGTGTGTGAAGGATGAGGATATCCCAAAGACTGCTTTCCGTTGTCGTCATGGGCATTATAAGTTCATGGTAATGTCGTTTGGAATGATGAATGATCTAGCTATATTCATGGGATTTATGAACGCTGTGTTCTGTGAGTTCCTGGACAAGTTTGTGGTAGTTTTCATTGATGGCATCCTTGTGTAATCCACGTCTGTGGAGGAGCATGCAGAGCATCTAAACACCATTTTGAGAGTCCTTTGTCAACATCTGTTGTTTGGGAAGTTGTCTAAGGGTGAGTTTTGGGCTCGAGAAGTCCATTTCTTGGGGCATGTTGTGTCCCAAAAGGGAGTATTTGTGGATACATCGAGGATAGAAGCAGTTGTATCTTGGGAAGCCTCCAAGACAGTGTTAGAGGTGCGAAGTTTCCTTGGTCTCGCAGGCTACTACAGGAGGTTCATAGACAATTTATCATGAGTTGAGACTCCTCTAACAGCTTTGACTAGGAAGGATCAGGAATTCATATGGACTGATCAGTGCCAGGAAGCCTTCGAGTATCTAAAGGAGAAGTTAGTAAGTGCTCCGGTCCTTTGTCTTCCAGCTGAGGAAGTTTAGTTTGATGTTTTATGTGATGCTTCACATCTGGGGTTAGGTTGTGTTCTCATGTAGCAGAGGTCAGTTGTTTTTTATGGGTCTCGGCAGTTACTTCCCCATGAACACAACTATGCCACCCATGATCTTGAGTTGTCATCCGTGGTGTTTTCTCTGAAGTTGTGTAGAAATTACCTAATTGGTGAGTGCTTTTTGGTTTTCACCAATCATAAGACTTTGAGGTATGTTTTCTCCCAGCATGAAAAGAACTTACAATAGAATCAGTGGATGGAGTTATTATAGTAATACGACTTCGAAATATCATATACACCTGTAAAAGGGAATGTTGTAGCTGATGCGCTGAGCTGAAATTCACGTAGTGATGCTGTGCGTGAATTCGGTGATTCCGGGAGAGTGATGAAGAACTATCAGCATTACATCTTGATATGGGAGAATTTGGGGGGTAGAGGTTGTCTTTTTCAGATGACGGTACAGTCATACCTGATGCATAATGTGGAAGAGTCCTAATTGGGAGATCTAGAGGTGGAGGTATGGAGAGACTGAGTTGTTTATGGTGATGCCTCTAATGGTTTCTCTAAGGATGAACAACATAGAGTGTTGTATCACGGAAGTATTTTTGTCCCTTTGATGATCTGTGATATGGTCCTCAGAGAGTTCCATAGTTCACCTTTAGCGGTACATCCTGGAGTGACAAAGATGTACCAAGCCTTGAGGAGTCAGTTTTGGTGGCCTGGGCTGAAGCGTTCGGTTGCAGAGTTAGTGTCTTGATGTTTAGTCTGCCAGAAGGTGAAGGTCGAACACTATGTTCCTAGTGGTCTTCTCCAGCCATTAGAGATTACTCATTGGAAGTGGGAGGACATATCAATGGACTTTTTTAATGGTCTACCTCAAGTTCCAGGAGGACATTATGCTATTTGGGTGGTATTGGATCTTTTAACAAAATCGACTCACTTTATAGCAATCAAGGAGTCAAGCTCAGTGGAAGTTTTGTTGAGGCAGTATCTATAGGAGGTGGTGAGACTACATGGAGTCCCTAGGAAAATCATTTATCAACATGATCCTCGTTTTACCTCCAGAGTGTGGAGAGGTCTCCAACATGCTTTTGGTTCTCAACTATACCTTAGCACTACTTTTCATCCTCAAACAGATGGTCAGATAGAGTGAACCATCCAGACTCTAGAAGACATATTACACTCTTGTGTTCTTGATTTTGGAGGTTCATAGATGAGGCACTTACCCTTGGTGGAGTTCTCTTAGAATAATAGTTTTTATTCCACCATCGGTATGGTGCTGTTTGAAGCTTTGTATGGTCGGACTTTTCATTCTTCATTGTGCTGGAATAGGGTCAGAGAGTCAGCAATTCTCAGACCGGAACTAGTGCAGAATACAATAGAGATGGTTCAGGTGATTCATGAGAGGATTTAGACAGCACAAGATAGTCAGAAATCATATGCTGAACAAATAAGGAGACCCTTATAGTTTAATGTTGGGGATCATGTGTTTCTGAAGGTGACTCCCCATCGTGGGAAGTGATGTTTTGGTCATGGAAGTAAGCTTTCTCCCCAGTTTGTAGGGCCTTTTGAGGTGTTAGCTCATGTTGGAGCTGTGGCGTATCAAGTAGCACTTCCCCCACAGATGAGTCAGATACATGATGTTTTCCATGTATCACAGCTCCATCGTTATCTTCATGAGGACTCTCACATCATCGATTGGGGATAGATCGATGTTGATGATGATGCAACCTTTGAGGAGCGACCTGTGGAGATCTAAGACCGCAAGGATAAGGTGCTGTGTGGGCGTTCTATTCCTTGATTTCGTGTCTTGTGGCGACATGGTAGCTTAGAGGAGAGTACCTGGGAACATGAGTCACAGATATGTGCTCAGTACCCAGATTTGTTTGATGTTTAACTCTTTTCATGTATCAATATAACTTATTTGGTTATGAAACTTTCATGTTTATGAGATGGCTACCTTTGTTGCTTTTGTGGCTTGATCTCTTTTGATAGGTATCTTGATGGGTGGTTGTTCAAACCCTGTTTCATTTTCAATTTAGGTGGGTTTTAGATTCTCGAGGACGAGAATGTTTTGAGAGGTATCTAATGTAATGGTCTGGACCTCTACAGTCCATTACATTGTGAAAATGTGGTGTTAGAGGTGTTCCGGGAGGTCAAGGTGACTTATCCCCAACACTTTGCCAAAATTTTCATTTTGGTGAACAGTTCCAACGGTATACCATTGTAAACTGTAATGTCATTTTACATTTTAAGGTACTTTTGATGTTTCTAACTAACTTTGGTTTGGATTAGTGACTTGGGGGGTGCGTTTGGATGGACTTTTAAGGAAAACTAAAGGGAAATAGCTTTTGCATGGGTGGTACACAGTTTGTCTAAACCGTGTGGCCAAACCGTGTGTAGTTGATCTTGGAGGCAGTAGCTTCCGCACGGGAGGTGCACCATTTGTCTAACCGTGCGGCCAAACTATGAAAGAGGGGTGGCCAAGGCAGTATCTAATGCACGGTTAACTCATGGTTTTTTAAACCGTGCGAACTAATCATGCGTCCACTTAAACGAGATCCTATAAAGGTGGATCTCACACGTTTTTGCCTCTAAGTGGATATTTTTTCTTCATAAGTGACCCTAACTCAGGATTTTTCTTCTCCTAAGGTCAAGGAGGTTTCTCCCTTCATTCCGGAGGTGATCCTAAGGCTTTTCTTGGAAAATCAAAGCCAGATTCTTAAGGTATGTGATTGTTCTTCTTCGTTCTTGATCAGTTTCTTAGATCCACTTAGATCTACTTCTCCTATATGTCTGTTATGGGTAGATATAAGTGTGTCGGTGCCAAATATGATTATCTTTGGTCTTTATCTTTCTAGGAGAAGAGATCTAAGGCGTGTTTTTGGAAAATAGGCCTGGGTTTCTTGAGCGTTCTTCGACCGTTTTGGGTTTCATCAAAAACCTTTGAGGTAGGGGATTCGTTGCTTCTCTTTATTTTACGTGAAACTATAATGTTAGCATGTTTTATCCCACTGGATTAAAATGGAATTGACATAATAAATATTTGAACTAGATAAATAAATTGATATCGATAGTATGTTTTTACCTCTTGTTTTGATAGATAGTGTGATATATATGCTTGTTCCTGATGAAAATCGGTAAAGAACGTAAACCGAGATTAATTGATTTTTGTTTGGATAAAGATAAAGAGGCATGTGAACGAATATGGTTCTTGTTGTAATTTTATGTTAATAAAATTGGCGTAGTAAGCAGGTTTAATCATTTTTTATAGATTACTGGTTAGGTTTCCCGATTTTGGAACCAACTAATTATAAATCTGTTAATTCAAGATGGATTAAAGAATTGATTGTTTGATAATTCATTGAAGGGTTCTGAGTTACCCTCTTTGTTATTAAAGGGCCAATAGCCCAAGTGATGTAATGTTTGTTTTTCTTGCTTCTTGTGTTGAGACGTGATCCTGAATGGGTGTTGTGATATGTGGGAGCATGGAGGCCTTTTTTTTTGGTAGTAGATGACGCCTAAAGTGGCGAGATGCATCGGTTTATGCATGTGGGTGTCTGGGAGGACACTAGGGATGATGGAGTGGGATGAATGTGATTTAGGGATTCTTACTGGTTCTTTGGTTGTTTATTTTCTTTACCTTTCCCCACTGCTCAAGGCAGTTGGTCTTGCTTAACCTTCTTCCGAAAGATCCAAAGACACATGGGGTACGCCACGTGCTTTCCGTGTTTAGCTTCTCTAGGGAGGATGGGTTTACGCTCTTGATATAGGAAGCAAAGACTCGACAGGTAGTACATCTACTCACCGTGTTGAGCCCCCTTGTGTTAGTATCATAGAATGCTTATCTAGAATTCCTGGGAATATGGGAAAGTAATTCTGTAATGAATATTTGAATAAATGGTGTTAACCCATGGGGTTGGTGTTCGCTGGAACATAATGATTGGGTTGTAATTTTAAAGGGACAGTCGACTTTGGGTGTGATGCTAATGAAGTCTAATTTGGAATGGTTCAAGGTTAATTAATGTTTAATGAATTAATTAACGTAAAGTGGAACTGATAAAAAGGGAATGAAGTAATCTAATAAAGTTCTTTAAATGGTTTTATGCTTATAGGATACCTAGTCTTAGAAGTGGCAGCCTGGAGTCCGAGAGACGTTAGCTGTAGTTGAGTCTAAGAAAAGGTTATTCCCATAGTGTGGTTGTGAAATATAGTATATTCTGTACTTTTTGGGTTTCTATACACTACTCCACCCTTTCTATAAGGGAAACTAACACCCAGGGGATTCTAAGCCCTGGGGGTGTTTTCCCCCCAACATTTCGGTTGGAGGAAGAATGGCTGACTACCCCCTTTGTCCCTGCTCTCTTCTCTTGGTAGATACTTGTGTTGGTAGGAACAGCAGTTATTTTTTCCCAGGTATGTGTGTAGAGGGCTATAATGGCTTGTGGCTATTCACACACATATATTCTGGATATAGTATCCTATAGACTACTATAGGTGTAACGTGTATAGGCTGTGATGGCTTGAAGGTCCTTACTCGGTGTGTGGGCTGTAATAGATTGAGATATAATAACCGACGTATGATACACGTTATGAGAACTTTGGTGGCTCTTAGAAACTACCTAGTTACTTTGGTGTGTGTACGTGGTGGTTTTGTTGCATGAGGTGCATATTGTGGTGCTTCGCCCAGGTGTGTGCAGGCAAGCCTTTTTGGAGAGAGATGCTCAGGACGTGCGACATTGAGGAAAAGCGGTAAACTAGTGGGGAAGTAGTAGCGGGGTACCCTTGGTATTCTTAACTATATGATATATTCTTGTATTCATTACTTGGTGAGAGTAGCCATGGTGAGGTTGGTAACTTTGTATACCTATTTAGGTGATGAGTTAGTTTCACTTTTTCTTCACTGTTCTTTATCAGTCTCTCTTTACTTTTACACGAGAGGATTCAGGGAGGATCCTACTGATTATACTGTTATACTCACCCTATGTATGTATAAACTCTTTTTCAAGTCACTTGGAGTAGGTTGGAGATCAAGCTGGTTTCTACTAGCTTAGGGTTGTAGGAGTTGTTCAGGCTTGTGGTTGCTTCTGTTTTATTCTTCTTTTGGGTACTTGCTATTTTTCCCTTCTAGTTGTAGTACTTTTACATGACATTTCATATGTGCACTTGGGTTTTCTTTTATATTCCAGTTCTGAGTTGGAGTTGGTTGGTGTCTATCTTATCTCTCTCTTCTGCATGTGTTCTCAAAGAGGGTAATTCCTCCCATTTGTGTGTTTACTATACCCTCGGTGCTAGTCTCCAACCCTGGGCCTACTGGATGCGGGACTTGGGGGTCATTATCTCCCTTCTCACATTATCGGCCCAGGAGGGGTACACTTTATGGGGAGGGGGTCATGATAAAAACTGTGATTAGAAAGATCATGTATATCATCCAGAAGTTGGTCACCACCCTTAAGTAAAGAGAGGGGTTTTATTGTCCCTTTGAATACTCTAAAGAGCATTGAATAATTTAGTGTTCTTATCCATCAGTGAGCCACCTAGTTTTGAACATATCCTTTTGAATTTCGTCCCTAAGTTTTATAAGATTGTGTAGCTTGGAATAAATTTACGTTTCTTGGTTAAGGTTACTAGAGAAATTATATTTAGTGATGGAATCTTGGAGAAGTTGGAGAGAGGATTCAATAACATCAATATCTTCATCAAGGGAGATGAAACTTTTCCTAATCCATTCTTTCATTTTGGCTTTGATCGTTTTAATTTTTTAGATCCTTCTCAAGGGATTGTCTTTATAATCAATCAAGGTCTAAGTATCATGAACAATTTTTTGCATTTCGAATGAGCAATCCAAGAATTATTAAACCTGAAAGGAAGAGGAGGCCTCCATTTATTATCAAGAGAGTTCACAAGGATGGGGTGGTGGTTAGAATTGTGATGTTCCAAGGTGACACGTGATATGGATCTCCAAGTGTAAAGATAGTCATCGTTCGTAAAGGATCTTTCAATTATACTCACCTTCATATCATTTGATTGATTTCTATACCGGGTGAACTTGGCTCCAACAAGGTTGACCTCAATTAAATTTGATTCTACAAAAAAATCTCTGAAATCTTTGATAGAAATAGAATGTGATGTTGGTCCAAGTTTCTCATCCACATGATGGATTGAGTTTAAATCACCGATAATGATCCAAGGGTCACTAATTATGCTAGATAAATGTCTGGTTTGAATCCAAATGGATATCCTACCAATATAGTTATTGAAATCATATACAACTGAATAGAAAAATCTCATTCCAAACTTGAGAAGATTGAAAGTAATAATCTACTCCTCTACATAGATAATAACAATATTTTCAATATTTTTGTAAGCCAAAATCCATAATCTATCATGGTTGGAGTAGGCCTCATTTTTACCTAGTAAAAAATATCCATTGCTATCAATAGGAGTGTCTTGTCCATAGAGATTTTTCTTTGTCTCAGATAGACCAATTAAGTTAGGTTTTTATTTACATACTTGGATCCTGAGGGAACTCAAAGTCCTAGGGTTGGCTAGTCCTTGGTAGTTCCAAAAAAGTGTCATCATTTTAATCTGGTTGTGGGGGTGCTACCCCCATCTCCTTGACCTCTGTTCTCTTATTTATTTTTAATTTTTAGTTAGTCCTTATTTCTTTAAACTTGAGTAAGATTGTGCCTCTTTAATTAAAACATCAAGATTAATGTCCAACAGAGCCATGCCCTCATTTTTCCTCAGTCGAATGCTAGGAATGTATTCCCATAAGGTTCCAGGGTGGCCCTAAACATCTAATTAACTTTTATTCTACCTAATTTCTTGATATTGATACATCCCACCTATTAGGAATTGGTGATCCCAATAAATAGTCGAGTTTAAATCTAAAGAAATCATTTCAATCAAAAAATAATCAGATTTTAACAAAGAAGAAAGATTAAATAAGTCTGAAGAAAGATTAGAAATATATTCTGGTATTTATTATAAAGAAGTACCATGATTTCTATTTCCAATTTCAATATAATTATTTTCTAGATTAGATGATTGATTAAGATTCTGTTGAAGTTCTTCTTTATCAGAAAGTGCTTCCCATGAATTAACAATGCTAACAGGTTTATCCCATTTCACGCCTTTTCCCTATCCAGTCTCAGCATCCTTCATATTCTTTACTGGTTTATAGTTCTTTCCTTTTGTGACTTATTTCAATTGCATGGAACTATGATTTGGATTGACCAATTTATTCCCCACTCTACAATTCTTAATGTCATGTCTAGCCATTTTTCAATATTCATAGTATGGCTACATATGCTCAAATTCAATCTTGACTTCTAACTTGTGATCATTAACAATAAGAGAAATCTGTTCTGATGGAGGTGTCTCCATGTTGATGTCAATGATAACCCTTTCATAGAGTCTAATATCTCCATTGAGAGTGCATTGATCAATTTTTATTGGGGTTTCAATACATGCAACTATGCCATTGAGAATCTTGGGATGCCAAAAGACCCATGGAATCCCATGCATCCTGACCCACACCTGTGCATTAGACTACTGCTGATTGAAGGGATTAAAATGAGAATCCCATTTAGAGATATACAAAAAACATAGATTTAAATTAAGGTTTCTAGACTTCCATACAACATTGAAATCTTCTTACATTTCTAGGATCATCTGACAATAGCCTTTTCTTATCGAGATCAGCCTCCATTTCAAAAGATTCCAACAATGTGAGATTTTGGTTTTCAAATCTACATTGGACCAGGGTTCTCGCCTTTCACATAAGAAATATGCCCTAGGATCGAGAACTTACAAAGTTCCATTATTTTTTAAAGTTATTTCGGATTAAAAAACATTGAAATAGCACCATCCTACAATTTTAAGATGATGGGAGATCTATTGAGCTCCTTAAAGTCAGATACTGCAATAGAAAGTTCTTACATGAATGAAATACCTTTGTGATTCAAGATGGAAGATCCATTATCCATGTCATTCACTTTTAGGTCACCCGATCTTATATCAGAACCTTTCACCATTTCTTTGAATGATCTTTCCCATTCTGGTTGAAACTAAGTCATGGATCATAAGGATCTGATCAAGATGAAGCTTCACCATCCTCAGTTAGAAAAGGGGAAGTATCAAACTCTCTATCTTCTATCTTAACTTCTCTTGATGATTCTTTTAGTTAATTAAAATATTCTATGATGTATGATTGTGATTCCATAACACTATAAGAGGTTAAGGCCTCTATATTATCTCATGATATTCAAACACATTGTTTGAAGTAAGAGAGTAATGGAGTTAAAACTGAACCACAATTATTGATCCTTAGGGGTAAGAATATAAACAATGATAAATAACAGAAGTATAAGAATTGATTTAATAATTTATGGTGTTTTGTGTGTAGAAGAATTGTCCATATTAAAAGATATTGTTCCAATTTAATAAATAAGGATAGTGTGGCCCAGAAAAATATGGTATGTCGTAGTTGTGACACTAATTGTGTTATATAGTTTAGTTTAGCATTTATTATATCTAGAAATAGGTATAGTTTCTAGGTTGTCTCCTTTCTGTTTTCCTAGGACTAGTCGTGCGGACTAGTCGTGCTATGTTTGGAAGAGTCACTAGGGGAAGGGGGTTTCTTTGGGATGGTCTAATCTGTTTAGTCTTAGGTGGAGAATTATCTCCTGTCAGCTTCTAGGTTTTGGTCTTTTGTATTTATATTTTCTTCTATTACTTTCATTATTTTTATCTTTTATAAGTTATATTCATTCGTTATATTTTACCCCTGAGGAAGGTTATGTTTTTGCAGGTATCTATATGTTTGGAAGTTGTTGGTTTCAGTGGAGGCTTAGATAATAATTATTATAAGCTCTATTGTTTAATTTTGTTTCTTAGATAGTTTTATTTTTTAATGTGCTTTAGTAATATGATAGCAGTATAAGGGTAGGTACAGCCAGGCCATGTGCCATTGTGGCATAAGCTAAGAGTTTTCACACTGGGCAGATACTATAGTCTTAGGTTTATTTTCTGTAAAATAAAAATATACTTGAACTTACTGGTAGGAAAGATAGGCCTTACAAGGACACCATTAGTTAATTTTTATTATTTTATTTTGAAAACATAGAGATTTGTTAAATGTTTATTTTCAAATTAAAATTATTTTTTTAAGTATTCTTTGCAAAATTATTTGTGTTTATTATTGTTATGTAATTTGTATTATTCATTCGGGATTTTGTTCCATGGGTTACTCTGTGTGGGCTTCCACGTGGGATTGTTGGATGGGAGACTATGTTTTCTTTCTGATTTGGCTTGGGGTCTTGGCCTTGCATGCTGGCTTAATCCTTGACTCATTCACTACTAAAAAAGAGTCCTTTAACAGCATTGACATTTATCAGCGCAAGAAAAATAAGCTGATAAAATCCATCTTTATCGGTTCTTTATTTTAGCATTGATAAAGGGTACACTTTATTATTTCTCTTTTAGCACTCATAAATGTACAGAATAAAATGAAATAATTAAAAAACTAAAAATTAAAAAAATATATTAATTAAATAATTATTGTTAAAAATGAATAAATTAAATGTATATATATATAAATTTTAGAAGATAATAAATATTATATATTAAATATATATATATTTAAAATGAATAAAATGAAATAATTAATCAAAAAAATTAAAAATGATTAAATTAAGAAAAATATTAAACATTTTATTCATTAAATAATTATTGATAAAAAAGAATAAATTTAATATACATATATATAGATTATAAATATTAATAAATATTATATATTAAATATAGATATATAAAATTAATAAATTATAATAATTAAACAAAAAAATTAAAAATGAGTAAATTGCAAAATTATTTAAATATTTATTAATGAAACGATTATTAATAAAAATGAATAAATATAATATATATATATATATTTTTTAAATGGTAATAAATAATATATATTAAATATAAATATATATAAAATGAATAAAATATAATAATTTAAAACATATTAATGTCTTTTTCATTTTTAATGTTGTTTGATTTTTCAATTTAACATATTTCAAACGTCATGTGTTACATTGATTTCACATACATACATACATATATATATATATATATAATGCATTTTTATATAAAATGATCATAAAAATATATTTACGCAATTAATGAAATCTTATATAGAAACACATACATCTAATATTTTTGTAATTTATTCAAATTTTAGTATATTTTAGAATTTCATCATAATATGATACATTTAATATATTATTTTTTTAATTGGTCAATTTTATTTATTTATTTTTAATACTATTACAGTTAGAGTATTATTTATTCATTTTTAATATTTTTTATTTTTTATTTTATTTTTGAATTTGATCATCTTCTATTATTTATTTATATATATATATATACTATGTTTTACTATTTTAAATATTTATTCATCTTTGCTTCGATATGTGTGTATATATATATCCATACTTTTTTAATAATTTATATTTAATTAATAATACTTATCCATTTTTTCAATATTTTTAAAGTGTACTCATTTGGAATTATTCAATTTCACTCATTTTTAAAATGCATGTATTTAAGATTATATATCCACTAATAATGTTAAAAATATATTTTCAAATAAATATTTATAAATAAATATTTTTATAGATGTATATTTACTATATTTATAAATTTATATATTTATAATTATTATAAATGAATAAATATTATTTTCTAAATAAGTATTTATATAATTATAAATAAATAATTGTGAAATTATAATAAATTTAATTAAATAATTATAATTATAAATCTTTTATCAGTGCTAAAATTTTAGCACTAATAAAGGTTTATTTTATCAGCATGAAAAAAAAATTGATAAATATTCCTTTTATCAGTGCCTATCAATTTAGCACTGATAAAAGGGATCTTTATCAGTGCTTTTTTGAAAGTGTTGATAAGTATCCCCAATCTATTTAAAAGAACCCTAATTGTGACTGAGTCACTCGCAATTCTCATGATCTTCAAAAACTTCTCTACTACTGGCGCGACTCTTCTACGTCCCCTCAGAAGAATAAGGATAAAATTCAATGTTTGTTATTTTCTACTTTCCCTTTATCATTGTTTGATTTTTTGGGTTTCACGATTTTCATTTTTTCACCATTATTAACCATGATGAACTTTGTATCTCATATATATATATATATATATATCTCACTTACCTATACCTACACAATTCCACCCCTACTCTGTAAATGCATTCCAACTTCGTACGAGACCACTGTGAACTACATCTCCATCTGTTATTGCAATTAATGGTTTTTTTCTATGTTTTCCTTATGTAATTTATTATTACCTTTTATATAGCATGGTATATCATTTTTTTAATCTTATTTCCACAATATGGTGTGCACATGAATATGAAAAAAGTTTTACATTATATTGGTGTAATTTTAGAAGGAATGTTATTTGATATTAATAATATAAAGTGGGTTCATATACATATTGTTTTAATGCGAATGGGTTAATTTAATTCAGGGAACTAAAGTTTAAATTTCCTAGTTTATATTGGTTAACATTATCAATAATTTATATAGATATAATTTAAAAGGGACATACTATTTAGATTTTCATTGAAATCAAAATAAGCATACTTTTTCAGATTTTTATTTGATCCAAACTCAAAATTTGTGATGTATTTTCAAGAAGATGCATGTTTATAATTGATTGATAGGTTTTGATTATTAATAAATTTACTAAAAAATATATTCACTAAAACATTACTATTATGATAGAATATGATATTCAATGGGTTGGGGAGATCATTAAAGGAGATAATATTTATTTCTAGTAGAAGAGTTTCTATATGTGGTGTTATCTATAGAAGATGTTATATATGAGTTTACTTTCCTATCAAATTATTTTGTAAATAAATTCCTCTTCATGAATGAAGTGATTTTTTAT
The DNA here is from genome assembly GCA_963277665.1 of Viscum album. Lineage (NCBI taxonomy): Eukaryota > Viridiplantae > Streptophyta > Magnoliopsida > Santalales > Viscaceae > Viscum > Viscum album. The sequence goes on from OY728132.1 coordinate 780,060,266, forward strand.
GAAGTGACCTAATTTAAGAAAAATTATTTTCTTTATTTGTGTGTGTTATATTATCAATAAATTTCTATTTTAGAAAACCATAACATCACAATATAGTCAAACTATTCATAACCTGACCAGAGCTGAATCAAGATGTTACTCAACCCTTGAAACCGTCAACCAACTTCCAAAGGATTGATAATAAATTTGTAGCATTCAACGTGATCCAGGAGAAATGGTTTAAAAATCAATTCACATGACAAGTGCATCTATGTAAAATAGTACACAATATAATCCCATGAATATAAATACCTACATACATAAAAACAATAATCCTAGGTAAAAATAAAACCCTATATGAATAACTAACCTACCATTAATGATACAAACTCCACAAGTATCCAATAGATATAATTTGATACTTTATCCATTCTAATAAATAATCAATCCTTTCAACTTTCAACCTAAGGAAACATCAGCTACAATGCACCAAGATGCACATAAAGTGGTTAAGTAAAGTAACTGGGTAGGTTTTCTCTGATGATTTTCCATGTCCTTAATTGACATGAAAACCACATATATCATTTTAATTTTATAAAAATATTCCTAATTTATGATAATTAGAAGCATCATAAAACACATAATAGTCATAAGAAACACAAATAACTTTTCATAAAAAAGGACCATGGGTTTTACAAATAAGGTTTTGTAAATAAGGATTCATTTTGGTAAGACTGATATACAACACAATACACTCCATGCATAAAATTATATAATTTCATACACCTTTCATGAAAATTGTTACTATCTTAAATAGAGATATGATACTTCAATACTCTGATACAAATAACCTTCACTACTTTTATTTAATCCATCCTTACACACTTGATTTCCTTTTCTCTCTTGATGATGGATTTGACTTTCTTTTTCAAACTAGCCTTCCTCTCATCATTGTGGTTCCAAAGTTCCTTGATGAAATACCTCCCGCTCAGATTTTATTAATTAATCTTTGTTAAATCCACTTCCATGGATTTGAATACTACATATCCTAACTCATTCTTCAACTCTTTCATCCTTTCACCATCCTTATTTACTACTTCCTAAGAACATAGAAAATGACACCAAAAATTTAATCAAAACATAATGAATAAATCTATTTGGTTTCTTGATAGGAATTTTATTATATGACTCACCCAGATACTTTTGACAACACTTCATCAAAAAATAATTTTATTTTGAGTGTGGTCACATTGGATCCTATTATAACTCTTCAGTTAAGCATAATTAGTTGATAATACTGCTACAATGGGTGGCCTCCTGAAAATAATCATGTTGCACATTTTTTTGTGAAAAAAACATGCCAAACGCACCTTTTGTTTTTCTTACCCTTAAACATTGATAAATTTAAAATGGTTCTAATCTAACTCTCGAAGGTATTCCTCCCATAATGAGTAGATATATTTGTCCCTATTTTAGACTTCATCTTCAGGATGCTTTCTCTTGGAAGCTTAGAGAAATGGCTAGTTTTCAAACTCTCTCATATGCCTCACACCAATACCATCACAAGTTTATATCTCCTCTAATAACTACCAAAAAAGAAACATTTTAGATTAAGTGGAAAACAATAAATTTTTGTGAGTAGAATTTAATGACTATGAGTGGAATTCATGTGGATTTTAATGTGAATTCTTTCATTTTTGAAATGTAATATGTTAGAATCTATAATTAAAATTTCATTAAGGTTTTTTTTTAATCTTAGTTGATATAGAACTCTTGTATTTGAAATTTATGTGAGTAAAAAGGACTCATAACATAGGTTAGAGTTAGTACAACTTAGTGGCATTGAGTTTATGTTCTCATGGTAGTGTCAAGGACCTTTCATCTCTTGAATAGTTATTATTGCATTTTTTTTCTTGAGACTCATCCCCCTTCTCTTTTATGTTATTTGAAATACTATGATCATAAATCATCTAAAATGATCACCAGTACCTTATATTGAATTAATTTTGGTTAGATTAGTTCATGAAACATAGGTGGATGTCCACAAAATATGGGGGATAGGTATCGAGCAACAAAATACAATAATAAATTTTCGGGAGGTATATCATCAAGGAAATTTGGAACCACAATGATGGGAGGAAGGTTAGTTTAAAATAGGGAGTCCAATCCATCATCAAGATATGGAAGACAATCAAGCATCTATGTAAGGATTAAATAAAGGTAGTGAAGGTTAGTTATACTAAAGTATTGAAGTATTATATCTTTATTGAAGACAGTAACAATTTTCATGCAAGATGCATGCATATGTGGACTTTTATACATGAAGTGTATTATATTTTGGTTATTAATGACAAATTAAATGTCTTACTAATCATGCATACAATTTCTACTAAACATGATGATGTTACCAATCCCGAGGAAGAATAGATTGTTTATGGTGAAATTGTGGAATTATTAGGGGATCAACAACATGTTGATGAAAAAAATAACAATGGAAGAACATCACAGTGGTGAATAAAATTATCATGGAAAGAAGTCAGGGTATAAAATTTGAGGATAGTTGGAATCAACATAGCCAAACTATTGACCCCAACAATTCAATGTTCATTAGTTATCTTGGGGTCAAAATGAGTATGAATGTGACAATTGATATTGATTCATTGTGTTGTGTCCAATCTATAATAAATTAAATCCTTTGGAAAGATATAATGGTAATATTATAATATACTTTCTCTATTTTACTAAAAAATATAATAAAACATTGATTTAATTTTCATTCTTCCTCACATAGTTCATTTATTTTAGAATATTTCTGTAAGAAATTTGTCTTTATGGCCACTGGAAAATCCCATAAAAGCTTCCAGACTCTTCTTATAAAGTTACATCTTAGGGGTATTGGGGGGAAATAAAGCCCCACCCATTAGTTAGATATGCACACATTATAAAGTATGAAACATGGAATACTTTCATGTAATTCCTTGACCCCAGTTACCCAGATTCGGTGCATTATTAAATAACATTGGCATGATCACAAGGGATCAAATACCGAAAGACCGATCAGTTTAGTAGCTTTAGAAGTACTAGATACATTCATAAGTTTTACATTACATTATCAAATTAAAAACAACAACAACATTGTCTCCATTGACCAAATTCATATCCCATAGACTATCCCTATAGGTCAGTCATAACATACTTCTTCACATCCTGGGAAAAATAAAACATAGAAAGGGGTGAGCTAAGATGCTCAGTAAGGATAACAATATAGCAGAAACTTTTATAAATAAGAATAAACATTTAAGGAAATGTATAAGACTAAAACATAAGCCTTTTAAACATAAAATTCTTCATAATATGGCCAACATAAATAAAATAATTCTATTTACTTATTCACATGGATATTCTACTAGTTGAATAATCACATGCAATATCAATAGCCAATTTCATAATGATGGAATGCATAATGCTAGACTTCATAACCACATAGTCAAGGCCTTTTTCCAAGACTACAAATAAGATTTTTTCAAGGCCTTTTTCCAAGACACTAGTTTGTCTCATGAGACCTACCGATGCATCGAGGATCTATAGTGGGATCCACCTGTCACTTACTTAGTCCAATGCACTCCCCATATGAAAAGGTTTAAATATAACATAAATATTTGTATTAAAAATAGAATATGAAATGTAAATACTTTATCCATAAAACTTGAATGGTATAAAAATAACACATACACAATCAAACATTTCAAAAAACATTAAATACAATATGGAAGATTTTTATCATAATAAATCAACTTCAAACAAGTTTAAAATCCATCAAAGGATGTTAAAATAGATGATAATGATTTGTGAAACACTTTGAGAGAAATATCCCTTTTTCATGAAAACATTTAAAAGCCACATAATTTAAAAAGGAATACATTTAAAGACATTTTTGAATCAAAGTGTCCCATACCAATTTGAAACTTTGGAAAGGAATTAACATTTTAAAAACATTCATGTCCATATAAATAAATCCTTAAAAACCATTTTGAAAACATGGACATTAATGAGAATGATTTAGAATAATAAATATTTAAACCATTTAAAATGATGATCTAGTTAAAGATTCTCTTCCATAAAACCTTAAAATATTCCTTTTGAAAATATTTTTTTGAAACACGAATGTGGATGAAAAGGGGTCCCAGTAGATACTCATGTAAAAACAACTTCAGATAATGAAGAGATTGTAGAATTAACCCTTACCTTGTAATTTTCAATAGTAGATGGTGTGTTAATATCATGTATAATGATTAAAACATTTTTATTAAATTATACAAGAAAAATATATAGAAATATGATATTATATATGATCCTCTAATATTTCGTTGTTAATAATATTTCCGTAGTATCATCATTTCAAATGTTAACTGATTCGTTTTCCTTTATATGCTTGGTTACGTAATTCATGTTTGTTATGGATAGGATGTATTTGTTTCATATACAGAATGATATTATGTTCATAAACATTATTTTTAATCATAAAATGAAAATTATTCTTTAATGATTATGATGGGGAATGAATCTCATCGCGTTCGTGGAGACGGTAATCCGTACGTACGCATGAGCGAAAATATCATTATATTGATGGTGAAATCGTATTTAATTGGATAGTATATCATATATATAGAATAATTAACATGTTATATTTATTATTTATATCAGTTATACTCATTATTATACCCATCCAAAATAATTAAGTGTTTGAATAACAAACTACACCACGACGTGGAGACGGTAAGTAATACATACACACGTATGGTGACTTTGTAATTTATAGGATGGATAGAATAAAAAAAATGGTTGTACCATATTTATAATAACATAACATTATTTATAAGGTACTGGAGTTATTATTTGGGTATGGAAACAACAAATAAAGAGAAAGTGTAAGAAGAAAAGAACTTGAAAGAGGGTGGAAAAATTATTTCCTCTTCTTCGGGTGTTTCCTTTTGATTTGATCAAAATGTCTCATTAGGTTGGCTTTATAATAAAATTAGGGACTCTAGGTTGATTTTAAATAAGTTGGGAGGATATTTGGGTAGGTTTTGGCTGATAAAAATTGCTTTATAGGTGTGAAATTAAGATAAGGGGAAGTACCCTTTTATTTGAGAGGTGAGGGTCACTTTAGGAAAATCTTGAAATATTATTTTACAATAAAATTATTTTCAGTTTCTAATGGATCCAAAATGATTTATTTCGAGGCTAAGGTAGGGATGGATCAGAAACCTCTCAAATAATAGGTTTTAGATAGTTTTAGGTCACCATGTTAACATTATCTTTTAAATTTAACTCTTAGTTAAATAGTTTGACATTTACCATGTCTCTTTGTATTTTTATATTATAGGGTTAATAAACTTACTATAAAATATCAAGAGAACCCCCATTGGTTAATTATTAATATATATATAACCTTATATAATTCTTTTTTCCAAACCTTAGATTTTTAAGAATATTATATCAATTAATAATATTGTATTTGTTTTAAAAAATCAATTGTGTCAATTTTGACACTATTTAGTATTTGATTTTTTTTAAAGTCGTAAAAACTTTATCACTTAGAATAAAATTTATTTAACCAACACTAAAATGTCATATTAACCGATAAAATTACTTTAATTCATCATAATTCTAAATTTACATTTATTTTTATATTTATAATACCAATTATTTTAATATTTCATTAATAAGGTAATTACTACATCATCATTGTGTCATAAATAAATTAAATTATTTAATGTCTAAAAATTATAAATAAAATTACATAATGTATGAAATATTTTTATATTTCTAATTAATATTTATAATATAATTTATATTGTGTGTAACCCTATATTAAAATGGTTTAGTTATAAAACTTTGAATTTAACACTTTTAACTCCTCTTTAAATAAAATAATAATAAATGTCCTAATCTAATCCAAGTGGACAAAAAGGATCATATTTTATTCCTATGTTTTTTTGGTCTAATTAAACTTATAAAATAGAATAATAACATGTTTTAGGGTAATTATATTATCATTTTTACCCTTAATTGCCCTATTTACTTTTAACTGTGGTAAATAAAAGTCAAAAGTTACTATTCGAAAAAAAAAATTATTTTCATCTTATTTAACCACATTTTACTTAATGATGTCAAATATATGTCTCATATTTTTGAAATTAAACTCACAGAAGCAGTAAAATTAAGCTTTAGGAAAATTTGTAAATGCTCCTAGAAGGTGGGTAAAAGACAGTAAAAAGTTCAATAAAATTTTATATATCTAAACTTATTATAAAATGAATCCAATTAATTGCATTGAAAATATAGAGGTATTATGTATCTATTTTGACCTAAACTAAATTAAAATAAAATAACTAATTATTTAAATAAAAATTCGATTTTAAACAATAACATAGTGTTTTTCACTATTCATCAAAAATTGAAAGTTCTCATAAAAATTCCAAAAATTCACCCTAAGATAATTTTGATATTCTGAATCCAAAAATAAAGTCCATTATTAAAATTAAAATTTATAAAATTTTAAAAATTGGGTATTACTATTCATAACGGCTAGTTTCATTAGTTGTGGTGTGTTAAAACTCCATGTTGCGTACAACGCAAGCTACTACATTATTACAAAGGAAACATACCTTGGAAGCTTGGGGTGTTAGATTTCATCAATAGTTACAATAAGAAATCATTTAAACTACATTGCAATAGATAATATATTATTTGGCATTATTTGTTTTATCCAACTTGATTCAAAAAATAATAATTTATGAAACAGAAAAAGTGTACAGAAAATAAAGAATTTGCATCAAAACTAACATACCCCTATCGCAAAGCAAGGATGGTGTATGCTTCATTAGAGAAGAAATCAGTATTTTTTAAAATCATTAATAAAAGTTTAATTATGTGATATGAAACAACATATGTTCCTTTTTTTATATGCAGTGTAACACCTCAATCTTCCACGGTACACTTCTCTTTGAATAATACAATAGCGTGTGTTGTACACAACACTGAGTTCAAGTACACCACGACTTACCAAACTAGCCGTTCAAAAGAGGTTATGAATAGTATTAACTGAATTTTAAATATTATATTATCATCATAATTTTAATCCATATTATGAGTTTCTAAGACATGATTTATGAATAAATTCATTTTTTTCAGATAAAAGAAGTATTTTTCAAAAAATGAAATTTTACCGCCTTTTAATGGCGAAGCCTTTTTAAAACCAATATTTGAAACTTTTATATATTCAATTTGACAAAATTAAATTCTTCTTTAGAATCGGGACATAAGAATTTAGTATCAATAATGTTTTGGTGTCTTTCTGATAACTTTCATATTTGTGTGAATAGTGAAAAATACTATATTTTAACTGAAACAACATTTTTAATCAAAATAATTTATATTGTTAAATTATAAATTTTAATGGTTTTGAAGTATAAATAGATTATATTTTTACTATTTAATCTAATGATGGTCATTTTAAGTAATTTCACTTTGAAATTGGACATAAACAAATGTCAAACTTTTGATAGTTATTATTTCTTAAAAATGTGCCTTTTGGTTTCGAAAGCAGAAATCAATTTTAAATTAATAAATTAAACTTTTATGTTTTGAATTTGGTAAAATAGACTTCATTTTTGGATTCTGAATAATGAAATTATCCTAGGGAGAAATTTTGGTACTTTTCGGATAACTTGTTTATTTTGATGAATAGTAAAAAATTACTAAATTTTAATTAAAAACAACTTTTTTAATCGAAAGAATTAATAGTGATAAATTATGAATTTGAGTGGTTTTAAATTATATTTAAAATATATTTTTACCATGTAATACAATTTGGGTCATTGAATATAATTTCACATTTAAACCAGACATAAACAAGTGCCAATCTTTTGATAATTATTATATCTTAGAAACACGCTTTTTGTTTTAACAACAGGAATTAATTTTAAATTAATTTCTGCCAATTCTATGTTTTGAATTTGGAAAAATGGATTCCATATTTGGAATCAGGATGTTCAAATTTTGTAAATAGGTAACTTTTATTTTTAGACATTTTGGATAATTACTTCGGTAAATATTTTATTTATCATGGTTAAAGGGTAAATCCGGTAAACAAGGGTTAAAAAATAATAGTATAATAATACTAAATTACCCTAAAACGTTTCTTAACCCTATTTGTTGATACATGGTCGACCATGGGCATCTTTGGATCGATTTTGGGACCCCATGGATCCACTTGTAAGTGATAGGGACACTTTATTTTAATTAAGTTAAAATGAATACAAAAATGACACAAGCAAATATCTTTTAGAAAAACAATTGTTACATAGGGTTACATATGTTGGATTTTAGACTATAAATATTCATTAGAAATATAAAAATATTACCTACATAAGGATATTTTATTTATAATTTTTAGACATTAAATAATTTAGTTTATTTATGACACAATGATGATGCAGTAATTACCATAATAGTGACAACTTAAAATAATTAATATTATAAATACCCAAATAAATATAATTTGAGACTTTTAATGAATTATACTAATTTTCTAGGATAATATTATATATTAGGATTGATTTAATTGACTTTTTACGAAATAATAATTCTGTTATGAGTTTCAAAAAAATCAACTATTGAATAGTGTCAAAATTGACATAAAAGAGTTTTTAAAACAAATATTATATTATTAATTGATATTAAATTTCTAAAAATCTAAGGTTCGGCCAAGAGACTTATATAATTATAGGTGTATCATCAATGGATCACTTGGGGGTCTCTTGGATGTATATGGTAAGTTTATTAACCATATAATATAAATATACAAAGAGACATTGTAAAAGTGAAACTAATTAACTAAGAGTTAATAATTAAAGATAAGGTTAATATAATGCCACAAACCTGTCTAAATTCTATTTTTTGAGTGTTTTTTGACCCATCCCCACCTTAACATTTAAATAATCAACTTTTGATCTATTAGAAACCGAATATGAATTTATTATAAATTAATATTTCTAGCTTTTCCAATGGTGCCCATCACCCCTCTTATAAAAGGGCACTCCCCCTTCTCATTACTTCACACCTTCAAAGCCTTTTGGTTAGGCCAAACCCCACCCAAATACTCTCTCAACTTACCTCACTACAACCTATAGGCCTTAGTTTGATCAGAAATCCAACCTAATGAGCCCTTTTGATCAAATCAAAAGGAAGAACCCGAAGAAGAGGTAATGTTTTCACCACCCCTTTTCAAGTTCCTTTCGTCTTCCACTTCTTCTTTATTTGTTATTACCATTCTAAAATAATAACTCCAGTATCTTATATATACTGTGATTTTATTATAAATATGGTACAACCATATTCAGTATTCTATCCACCCTTTGAATAACATGTCACCATACGTGTGTACGTACGGCTTACCGTCTCCACGTCGTGGTGTAATTGTTATTCAATATATTATTATTTTGATGGGTATAATAATGATGTGTAATTCATGTAAATAATAAATATAACATGATAATTATTCTTTATATATGATATACCATCCAATTATATATTATTTTAATATCAAAATAATGATATTGTCGCTTGTGCGTACGTACGGACTACCGTCTCCACGAACGCGATGAGATTCATTCTCTATGATACCCATTAAAGTATAATTATAATTTTATGATTTAAAAATAATTTTTAAGAACTTGATATCATTCTGTATATGAATAAGATATAACCTATCCCTGAAAAACATGGCTTACGTAACAAAACATATAAAAGAAAACGAGTAAGTTAACACCCGAAATGACGATAATTCTAAGATATTATTAATAAAGAAATGTTAAAAGATCATATATGATATCATATTAATGTATATGATTCATGAATAATTTAATAAAAATTATTTAAACATTATACAGGATATTAACCTACCCCAACAAAGGAAAAGTACAAGGTAAGGGGTTTCTTAACTCACTCTTAATTTCGTGAGAATTCCATTGTTCACCACTTAATTATTGCATGTGGTGTATGTGTACTTCCCATGATTGTTTTCATTATGTAATATACTTTAATTTATGGGTATTTACATCACCATTGTATGATCCTTCTTTCATGGGTGTATGTTTCGTATGTTACCTAATCGATAAGGGAATTCGAAATTTCAATTTCCATTTATTCGGCTTTACGAAAACTTCATTGATTATTTTACTCCGAGATTATGTGTGGAATAACTATTCATTTTCTTATGTCATAATTTCCACTCTCCTTTTCTGTGGATATACTTTTGATACACATAATCACTCCATTGATAATTTCTCAAGTCATCGATATGAATAATTTTAACTCATTCTCCATTTGTTGAGTTAAACATCCAATTCATTGGTGTTGTTTTTAAAAGATTGTGTGTGAATATCCTTTGATTGATTTACACTGAATATCCAATCGTATTTAGTGTATTTATATTTGTCACACATAACTATGTCGTTGATTTATCCTTAACCTAAGGATACGGCCTTTATGAGAGATTTCATCTCAATTTAAATTCCATTGAGACTTCTTTGTTGTTATACACCAAATCACTTTTATGTGGTGTATATAATGTACTTTGACATAGTATATCATGAATCCCTTTATTATCATGATATTAAAAAGTTTTGATTACCTCAATTATTTGTATTCAAGTGTCTCTCTTTTGGTTAGAATCTCTAACTAAAATACCATTTTTAAACGTTTTAAAGACTTATTCATCTAAATCTTGATCATTAATGTCCATGTTTTAAAAATGGTTTTAAGGATTTATTTATATGGACATTATAGTTTTAAAATTAAAACTCCTTTTAAAAAGTTTCAAAGTGGTATGGGACACTTTGATTCAAAAATCTATTTTAAAATGGATTCTTGACAAATAGTGTGACTTTTAAATGATTTCAAGAAAAAGGGGGATATTTCTCTCAAGAAGTTTTGATGATTATTTTCATCTATGTCAACATCCTTAATTATTCTTGATTGAGGTTAATGTGATACAATACAATCTTCCATATTGTATCGAATGAGTTATGTTTGACTGTGGATGTGCTATTTTTATACCATTCATAGTTTGTGGTTTAAGTATTGACATTTCGTTTGCTAGTTTTAATACGAATGTTTATGTTATGTTTAAACTTGTTCATATGAGGAATGCATTGGACTTAATAAGTGACGGGTGGAGCCCGCTATAGATCCTCGATGCATCGGTAGGTCTCATGAGACAAACTAGTGTCTTGGCACAAGGCCTTGACAAAATCTTATTTGTAGTCTTGGCACGAGGCCTTGGCTATGTGGTTATGATAGTCTGGCATTATACATTCCATCATTATGAAAGTGGTTATTGATATTGCGTGTGATTGTTTGACTAGTAGAATATCCATGTGAATAAGTAAATGGCATTATTTCATTTTATCTTTGCCATATTATGCTGAAGTTCAATTTCAAAAGGCTTTTGTTTTAATTATAAATTGCCTTAAGTGTTTATGCTTATCTATGAAAGTTTCTACTATAATGTTATCCTTACTGAGCATCTGAGCTCACCCCTTTCAATGTTTTATTTTTCCCAGGATTATGAAGAAGTAATTTATGAATGAACTGCTGGGATAGTATGAGGGTATATAAAGACAAGATGTTTTTTTATGTAATGTAAAACTTTATGATTGTATCTAGTGTTTCCAAGGCTACTAAACTAATCGGTCTTTCTAGACTTGATCTCTCTTGTGATCATGCCAATGTTATGTAATAATGCACAGATGTACCTAGGGGTAAAACCCGAAAACACTGCTTTGAGCTAGACTCGAACGGGAACTGGTGCATGATAACAGGCCTTGCTACACTCTTGGTTACAACACTCCCGAGGGATATGCTTAGGATAATTTACATTTTCTTTACTAACCGATTTGAAGTATTAAATATATAAGATGAGAGTAAATGACCTTGGTTAATCCTAATGTGTTTCAAATTGAGAATATGGCGACATGTTAATCTCTAAATGATTTTATGACTACTATTACTCACACAATGCTTTCTGGTTTTAGTCAATGGCTGGATTCCAAGGAAGTCATAGTGACTTTGAGAATGATGTACAAGGTGGGAACGGTGGTGGAAATGAGCAACAAAATGGAATGTTGATAGGCGTAAAAGATATCGTCTTAAAGAAAAATTAATTTTCCAAAAATATGATCAACAATATATATATTAACCAATTCTCAGATTCAAAAAAAAAGAGAAAGGTGATGAATTATAAGTGCTCCAGCAGTGGAGACCATGGAGAAAGGAATCCTAAATTTCCATCATGCAGGAAATGTGGAAGGAGACACCCAGGAAAGTGTCTCAATGGGACAAAGAAATGCTTTACATGTGGGAAGGAAGGACATAAAGTGAAGAATTGCCGAAGAAAAATGAAGATCACTATGGAAGAAGATAAAAATGGTCCCAAGAGTCCATTTACAGTCATTTTCCATAAATGTAGGGGACCTGGCCATTACCCGAGTGAATGCCCTATTCTATAAGATATTTTCTTGGTCAAAGAAGAAGCTATGTGGAAATAAATGGTTAGAGAAATGTTTGAAAAGTATTAGTGCTCCTTGTTTATGGGTTTACTTTGGAATAATTATCTCTTGTATTTTTAACCCCGCAGTTTTCCATGTGAGAATGATATTTGAGGAAGAATTATCTCTTCTCTTGTGGATATAGGTATAAATAGCAATTTGGTTTTATATGATCATTGGGGTTTGAGAGAATTATAAGTTATTATAATTTGGGATGAAAATGCAAGGTATGAGATAAGATTTGTGGTTAAATTATGTTATGGTTATTTTGAGGAATTTATCTCATTTTGGTAATGTTATAAAATATAATTTTTGAAAAAGGACAACACGTAGACCGCATGACAACCCATCGCGTTGGATAAAGCTATGAGAATCGAACCCACAACCAAAGTGCGATTGGGATTTATTGCCTACCATTGGACTACGTGAAGTCCCTAGATAGTGTGACAAATTATTTTTAGTTAAATTATTTTATTGATCAATAATAAGTTGATTTGGGTTCTTATGTCTTATCAAATGAATTCCCTTGGTATAGGAAAATGATTTGGTGATTAAGTGATAAATGTTATTTTAGAAGATGTTCTCTTTGTTGGGAACACTATATGCCCAAGGAAAATAGAATACTATGGGGTTTCATTTTTGGAGTATTGGTAGATTTTTATCTACATTTTTATTGTGGATTTATAGTGATTTGGGTTATTTATGGAAATGATTAACCTATAATAGAGAATATGTGATGAGGTTAATTACTTTTAAGTATGTGACTTTAAGAGTATTTGATGTCATTTGGAGATACAATTTAACATGGGAGACTAAATAATCAAATTCTTCTATGTTTTGGGTTTCAATATTAGTTTGGATTATATTGAAGGATTTTAAGGACAATTGATTATTGAATGGTATTTATTTAACTTTGGGTTATTATTGGTTTAATTTTAGAAATTAAGATTAGTGTTTATTTCTCTCAAGGAATATCCTTTTAGGGGATCATTAGATCTTGTACTAAACATTTTGGTTTTGATTGATCTCTAAAGACAATGTAAATATATAGTTTATCCTGCATGGATCATGTGATTCTATAGAACTTTATTCTAGCTCTTCCAGTGTGACCAAGTCTTCTTGAATACTCATCGTTTAAAAAAAATGAGTTAGTGGTGGAAATTTATTAAAGAATGAAACTCTACTTAAAAAGTAAGTATATATCTTTATATTCTTAGTCAATATCATAAATGAATTTCTCATCCTTATGTAATGTAACTTAAAACAAAAAATTTTATCCGTTTACTTTTCCTACTAGGAGATTAATGATCATTTGTCCCAACACAAGTTTGTGGTTTTCTTATTGTTAAATTTCTCATGATCATGATTTCTATCCCTCTCCATCAAAACTTGACACTTATTTTATCATTCATATCCATTTTTTCCTACCTAGAATCCTAGTATGGGTTATCTTGGGTGACCTTTATACCTGTTTTTTTTTTCTTTTCTTTTAAAGTAATAGTTTTATTGACTCTTTTTCCGATGTGGGACTTTCCATTATATTCTCAAGCCCAATTTTTAAAATTTCGAGGATGCAATTTATTGAAGGATGGGTGAATGTAACACCCCAATCTTCCACGGTATACTTCTCTTTGAATAATACAATAGTGTGTGTTGTACGCAACACTGAGTTCAAGTACACCACAACTTACCAAACTAGCCGTTCAAAAGAGGTTATGAATAGTATAAACTGAATTTCAAATATTATATTATCCTTATAATTTTAATCCATATTATGAGTTTCTAAGACATGATTTATGAGCAAATTCATTTTTTTTAGATAAAAGAAGTGTTTTTTAAAAAATGAAATTTTACCGCCTTTTAATGGCAAAGCCTTTTTAAAACCAATATTTGAAACTTTTATATATTCAATTTGACAAAATGAAATTCTTCTTTAGAATCGGGGCATAATAATTTAGTATCAATAATGTTTTGGTGTCTTTCTGATAACTTTCATATTTGTGTGAATAGTGAAAAATACAATATTTTAACTGAAAACAACTTTTTTAATCAAAATAATTTATATTGTTAAATTATACATTTTAATGGTTTGTAAGTATAAATAGATTATATTTTTACTATTTAATCTAATTATGGTCATTTTAAGTAATTTCACTTTGAAATTGGACATAAACAAATGTCAAACTTTTGATAGTTATTATTTCTTAAAAATACGCCTTTTGGTTTCGAAAGCGGGAATCAATTTTAAATTAATAAATGAAACTTTTATGTTTTGAATTTGATAAAATATACTTCATTTTTGTATTTGGAATAATGAAATTATCCTAGGGTAAAATTTTGGTCCTTTTCGGATAACTTTTATATTTTGATGAATAGTAAAAAAATTACTAAATTTTAATTAAAAACAACTTTTTAATCGAAATAATTAATAGTGATAAATTATTAATTTGAGTGGTTTTAAATTATATTTGAAATATATTTTTACCATGTAATACAATGCGGTTCATTGAATATAATTTCACATTTAAACCAGACATAAACAAGTGTCAATCTTTTGATAATTATTATCTCTTAAAAACACGCTTTTTGTTTTAACAATGGGAATTAATTTTAAATTAATTTCTGCCACTTCTGTGTTTTGAATTTGGAAAAATGGATACCATATTTGGAATCAGGATGTCCAAATTTTGTAAATAGGTAACTTTTATTTTTAGACATTTTGGATAATTACTTCGGTAAATATTTTATTTACCATGGTTAAAGGGTAAATCCGGTAAACAAGGGTTTAAAAAATAATATTATAATAATACTAAATTACCCTAAAACGTTTATTAACCCTATTGGTTGATACATGGTCGACCATGGGAATCTTTTGGTCTATTTTGGAACCCCATGGATCCACTTGTAAGTGATAGGGACACTTTATTTTAATTAAGTTAAAATAAATACAAAAAAGACACAAGAAAATATCTTTTAGAAAAACAATTGTTACATAGGGTTATATATGTTTGATTTTAGACTATAAATATTCATTAGAAATATAAAAAGATTTCCTACATAATGATATTTTATTTATAATTTTTAGACATTAAATAATTTAGTTTATTTATGACACAATGATGATGCAGTAATTACCAAAATAGTGACAAATTAAAATAATTGATATTATAAATACCAAAATAAATATAATTTGAGACTTTTAATGAATTAAACTAATTTTCTAGGATAATATGACATATTATTATTGATTTAATTGATTTTTTTTGAAGTAATAATTCTGTTATGAGTTTCACAAAAATCAACTATTGAATACTGTCAAAATTGACATAAAAGAGTTTTTAAAACAAATATTATATTATTAATTGATATTAAATTCTTAAATATCTAAGGTTAAGCAAAGAGACTTATATAATGATATGTGTATCATTAATGGACCACTTGGGGGTCTCTTGGATGTATATGGTAAGTTTATTAACCATATAATATAAAAATACAAAGAGACATTGTAAGAGTGAAACTAATTAACTATGAGTTAATACTTAAAGATAAGGTTAATATAATGACTCAAACATGTCTAAATTATATTGGTTGAGTGGATTTAGACCCATCCCTACCTTAACCTTTAAATAATCAACTTTTGAGCTATTAGAAACCGAATATGAATTTATTATAAATTAATATTTCTAGCTTTTCCAAAGGTGACCATCACCCCTCTTATAAAAGGGCACTCCCCCTTCTCATTACTTCACACCTTCAAAGCCTTTTGGTTCGGCCAACCCCTTCCCAAATACTCTCTCAACTTCCATCACTACAACCTAGAGGCCTTAGTTTGATCATAAAGCCAACCTAAGGAGCCCTTTCGATCAAATCAAAAGGAAGAACCCGAAGAAGAGGTAATGTTTTCACCACCCCTTTTCAAGTTCTTTTCTTCTTCCACTTCTTATTTCTTTGTTATTACCATTATAAAATAATAAATCCAGTATCTTATATATATTGTGATGTTATTATAAATATGGTACAACCATATTCATTATTCTATCCACCCTTTGAATAATATGTCACCATACGTGCGTACGTACGGCTTACCGTCTCCACGTCGTGGTGTAATTGTTATTCAATATATTATTATTTGGATGGGTATAATAATGATGTGTAATTCATTTAAATAATAAATATAACATGATAATTATTCTGAATATATGATATACCATCCAATTATATATTATTTTAATATCAAAATAATGATATT
Organism: Viscum album; assembly: GCA_963277665.1. Taxonomy (NCBI): domain Eukaryota; kingdom Viridiplantae; phylum Streptophyta; class Magnoliopsida; order Santalales; family Viscaceae; genus Viscum; species Viscum album. The sequence continues at coordinate 780,077,108 of OY728132.1, forward strand.
GTCGCTCGTGCGTACGTACAGACTACCGTCTCCACGAACGCGATGAGATTCATTCTATATCGTACCCATTCAAGTATAATTATCATTTGATGATTTAAAAATAATTTTTAAGAACTTGATATCATTCTGGATATGAATAATATACAACCTATCCCTGACAAACATGGCTTACATAACAAAACATATAAAAGAAAATGAGTAAGTTAACACCCGAAACGACGATAATTCTAAGATATTATTAACAAAGCAACGTTAAAAGATCATATATGATATCATATTAATGTATATGATTCATGAATAATTTAATAACAATTATTTAAACATTATACAGGAGGTTAACCTACCCCCAACCAAGGAAAAGTACAAGGTAAGGGGTTTCTTAACTCACTCTTAATTTCGTGATAATTCCATTGTTCACCACTTAATTATTGCATGTGGTGTATGTGTACTGCCCATGATTGTATTCATTACATAATATACTTTAATTTATGGGTATTTAAATCATCATTGTATGATCCTTCTTTCATGGGTGTATGTTTCGTATGTTACCTAATCGATAAGGGAATTCAAAATTTCAATTTCCATTTATTCGGCTTTACACAAACTTCATTGATTATTTTACTCCGAGATTATGTGTGGAATAACTATTCATTTGATTATGTCATAATTTCCACTCCCCTTTTCTGTGGATATACTTTTGATACACATAATCACTCCATTGATAATTTCTCAAGTCATCGATATGAATAATTTTAACTCATTCTCCATTTATTGAGTTAAACATCCAATTAATTGGTGTTGTTTTTATAAGATTATGTGTGAATATCGTTTGATTGATTTACACTGAATATCCAATCATATTTAGTGTATTTATATTTTTCACACATAACTATGTCGTTGATTTGTCCTTAACCTAAGGATACGTCCTTTATGAGAGATTTCATCTCAATTTAAATTCCATTGAGACTTCTTTGTTGTTATACACCAAATCACTTTTATGTGGTGTATATAATGTACTTTGACATAGTATATCATGAATCCCTTTATTCTCATGATATTAAAAAGTTTTTATTACCTCAATTATTTGTATTCAAGTGTCTCTCTTTTGGTTAGAATCACTAACTAAAATACCATTTTTAAATGTTTTAAAGACTTATTCATCTAAATATTGCTCATTAATGTCCATGTTTTAAAAATGGTTTTAAGGATTTATTTATATGGACATTATAGTTTTAAAATTAAAACTCCTTTTAAAAAGTTTCAAAGTGGTATGGGACACTTTGATTCAAAAATCTATTTTAAAATGGCTTCTTGACAAATATTGTGACTTTTAAATGATTTCAAGAAAAAGGGGGATATTTCTCTCAAAAAGTTTTGATGATTATTTTCATCTATGTAAACATCCTTCATTATTCTTTATTGGGGTTAATGTGATACAATAAAATCTTCCATATTGTATCAAATGAGTTATGTTTGACTGTGGATGTGCTATTTTTATACCATTCATAGTTTGTGGTTAAATTATTGACATTTCGTATGCTAGTTTTAATACGAATTTTTATGTTATGTTTAAACCTGTTCATATGAGGAATGAATTGGACATAATAAGTGATGGGTGGAGCCCGCTATAGCTCCTCGATGCATCAGTATGTCTCATGAGACAAACTAGTGTCTTGGCACAAGGCCTTGACAAAATCTTATTTGTAGTCTTGGCACGAGGCCTTGGCTATGTGGTTATGATACTCTGTCATTATACATTCCATCATTATGAAAGTGGTTATTGATATTGCATGTGATTTTTCGACTAGTAGAATATCCATGTGAATAAGTAAATGGCATTATTTCATTTTATCTTTTCCATATTATGCTGAAGTTCAATTTTAAAAGGCTTTTGTTTTAATTATAAATTGCCTTAAGTGTTTATGCTTATCTATGAAAGTTTCTGCTATAATGTTATCCTTACTGAGCATCTGATCTCACCCCTTTCAATGTTTTATTTTTCCCAAGATTATGAAGAAGTAATTTATGAATGACCTGCAGGGATAGTATGAGGGGATATGAAGACAAGATGTTTTTTTATGTAATGTAAAACTTTATGATTGTATCTAGTGTTTCCAAGGATACTAAACTAATCGGTCTTTCTAGACTTTATCTTTCTTGTGATCATGCCAATGTTATGTAATAATGCACCAACTCTGGGTAACTGGGGTCAGGGCGTTACATGCAGATTGATGAATTAAAATCTAAATTCACTTTCATCCCACGTCATGTTCTATGGAAGGAGGCTCGTGTAAATAAATAGGGTAAATTAGTGGATGAAGACACAAAAATAGTATGGGAAGCTTGTGTAAGTATAAAATAATTGTAATTTGTTATTATTTATAACAATATTATATAAAAATATCTATTTATGTTAATATTTTTTTATATGGTTTAGACATAAGAATCAGTAATGATCATACAAGAAGAAAAGCTACTTCAGTAGCTTTGAAGCACCTGAACAGTATGGTCGCGTTAAAGGATTAGGTTTTGGAGTCAATCCTAAAATATATTTTGAGAAGATAAAACCCTATTAAGATACATATAATATGGTAAGATGATTTCAGACACAAATAGACTCACTGCAAAATATTATTTTATGGTCTGGTTTGGCAGACCAATGTATGAGAAAGGGTCAAAGAAAACCGGTGGTGGGGAAAAGATCCGCACATGAACCAAATTATCCAACTATATTTGAGGCTAGTCATTCCCAACAACTATATACCTTACCCTAGGTAATCAATTTTTTTATTAATCTCTCTCCAAAATGTGAATCAAACAACTTTTAATAACTTTATATAACTAAAATTTTGCAGGGTATAGTTGTATGTGATTAGTATCTATCAACACCCACACACCACAATGTTGTGATGGGTACAGTGTATAATATCCCTAGAGTCAATCTACTCCATCAAGACCTCCCAAAAGATCACATGAGAGTGGTGATTGAGGTAACTCATGATATGAATGCTAAGTTTCGTGTTCCACTTGATAATCTGGATATTACAACAGTCATTGATGCTATTGGAGATTTCATAGAATGGTCATCTAATCTTATAAAGATACATAAGGTACATATTTAACAAATTTTTTTAAATGAAAAACCTATAATAGTTTATGATAAAAGGTCTAAAGTGGGGTGTGATATTATAGATGGATATAGCATTCGAGAAACGGATGTTCGGATCAAGAAAATCTAGTGAATCGACCAAGAAAAAAAACAACCTTATGATAATACCTTATCCCCACTAGTTCCAAAGTAACATTTTTATCATTATAACTTCATACAGAGACCATATTTAAAGATAAAACTATGTATTACATTGAATATGAAGAATAAATATATGGAGATTCCTTTACAGACAGAATTGGTCTTAGACTCTAAATTAGATTCTCAAGCATGAATGGTTGGGTGTCTCAGTTGTGAATACATACATAAGGTACATTTTCATAATACTTCTTACCAAATAGTGAGATAATATCTTTATTAAATTTAATAACTTTTCATATTTTCTATACGATTTTATATTAAAACTATATAAAGGGAATATCGTATGAAGCAAAATTTGGATTCATTAATCCCTGTATCATTTCTATGGCAGAACTTACTTTGGATAGGAAAATAATTGAGAATAAAAAATATGAGTTACTTGAAGTGTTTAGTAAAAAAGTATCAGATGATATAATATTTTTTATTCCTACAATGAAAAGGTAAACTCAAAAATATAGTCACATAAAATATATTTTAAATTTTTTCATTACTTAATTTTTTTTATTTTTATAAGGCATACTGGATGTTGATCGCAGTCAATCTGGGCACCCCGAATATTTATTTTTTAGATCCAATGCATGGATATGTAACCAACTAACCACACATGATGTGTATTGTGAATATGTAATACATTTCAATCAACATTTTACATATAAACTTAAAATTATATGTTCACAATTTGTTTTAAAAATAATTTTGTTATGATAGAGTGATCGCTGAATACAAGCTAGATCATGACATGAAGTAGGTGTCTGAAGGGATAAATCCAATGAATTACTAAAAATTGAAACAAATTAAGGTATATATAGAAATATTTAACAATAAAAAAATTTAAAACAATTTACTTATTTTGGTCAATGTTTTCATAGTGTTTGAAACAAGATAATGACATTGATTGGGGATATTATGTTTTCACATTTACGAGAGAAATCATAAATCATTAAAAGAACAACATCCCCCCAATAGGTAATTTCTAAATGTAATTAAAATTTCATTAAATATATTTCATAATCATTTTTTTCTATATTTTCTCATTACTATCTGAAGGTTCCGGGTATAGTGGAAGCTTGTGGGTGGATATGCCCAATTGGATTTTTTTCATTAGCAATGATCAATCTAGGATCAATAGACCGATAAATTCTAGTCTCCACGGATCGATTCACAGAAATAGACAAAGAAGAATAAAGGTCCTGGAACCACAAAATTTGATCATCACAGGTTGATTATAATTAATTTAATTAATTGACAAGAAGTACCTTTTGGGTGTTCTTTCTTCATTGATATTCTTGATCACATTCCGATGTGATTATTCATTGCATCGCAGAAGTCATGTGTAGACTTCCTCTAGCGGTGATCCACACATGCACCTTGTATCTCTGGGCATCGCCAAAGGAGTCTCTAGGTGCTAGTGTGGAGAAACCTTTGCTTGTGTTGTCCACCTTAGATCACCTTGATCCGATGGAAGAGGACCTCTCTCGGTCTTGAGAGCATTCTTGGAGGAAGAGGTTCTTTCGTCCTTGAAATAATTCTCTAGAATTTTTGTTCACTGCGATTCTCTTAGGAAAAAAGTTGGGGTTGTGAGGATATTTATAATCGGGTTTGAGGTTATAGAGTTATGAAAATAAATAAACGCATTATGCGTTTTATTTATTTCATTAACTCTTTTGAAAACCCTATGTCGAGTCATTAATTCTTTGACATGCGCCCACACTGATTATAATAAATATCATTTAATAAAATGATATTATTTCCTCAAAATCCTGACTAGAAAAACTACACAGCGTGTAATCATAAATACACGGCGTGTACTTTTTTTCTTTGAAAACTACACGACGTGTACATTCAATGTACACTGCTTTTATATCTTGTTTTCATTTATTCATTTCCTTTCCAAAATGAAAACTACATGGCGTGTACATTCAATAATACATGGTGTGTACTTGTTTTCAAAATAAAAACTACACGACATGTAATCATTAATATATGACACGTACTTTTTTTCATTTTATTCTTCCTCTATCATTAAAATGATGTAGGCTTCCTTGAATAATTATTAAACCACATATGGTAATTATCTTTATTCTACTTGAGATACTTGAATACACTTAGTGTGTGACCCTCTAGGCCTCTTTCTCATTGGCATTAAGAGGGCTTGCCTAAAGTCTAAAAATACTATCTAGCAACGGGTCAAGGCACCCAAGAGAAAGAAGTTGATGCCGCATTGACATGTCACCTCATATGAACACTTACCGTGTAATTTAATCCCTTTGTCTCAATATCTCATCGATCGGGTTTCATGGAAGTGTCATAAACCTATATGCTTGATTTGTTGTTCTTTGACTACCTGAAATAAACTCGTCATTTCACCATGTCCATGGAATTTCATGTCATAGTTCTATTTCAATCAAAGGGTCGAGATATCAAATTCCATAAATGGAAGGGACAAATCATTCCTCAACTTATCCATTAGCAACATGTCATTCGTGATGCACCCAACGTACCCTCCTTCCCGCCAACTGTCTTCATGAAGGTTTTCGTCAGTAAATCTAAGTGTGCGAGTCATGACATGAGTTAATGATAATCTTTCAGTCTAAGGACCATTACACACGCTTGTAGATAGCAATGTCCGATGACACCAAGACATGCGGAATTGCTACTGGCGGATCTGTTCTCATAATCTCTCATCTTAGAGATTACCAATTGTGAACTCTATGAGAGAGAGAGTCTCGTCTTCTTACAAGTACTTGCACATGATGGTCTGTATACTATGTGTCTGATCATAGTATTTCATCCAACCATAGAACTTTATTTAAGAATATTGTTATAGCATTTCAAGGTTTTCATCATAACAGGGATCTTCCATGACCTTATCAATGCAACAAATATTCCATGACATTATTATATTATAGTCATGCAGAATAATGAACAATATATAATAAGTGTACATTCATGTAATCAAAGTACAAAATAGTTAGTTCTCGGGACCCCAACCCTAACAAACTCCCACTTGGACTAGAGCCAACTGTCTACGACTTTTAATCCGCTAGACCTCACATGACGATCATGTTTCTGCTGAGTCAAGGCTTTAGTCAAGGGGTCTTCCATGTTGTCTTCTGTGGAAATACTTCTCACTACAACTTCACCTCTCTAAGAAAAATCCCTCAAGAGATGGTACTTTTGAAGTATGTGTTTTATCCACTGATGTGACCTTGGCTCTTTTTCAATTGCCACCACTGCAGTATTATCACAATAGAGTGTGATAGGATCTTTACTTCTAGGTATTACATCCACCTCTTGGACGAAGCTTCGCATCCATACTGCTTCTTTAGCTTCCTCAGAAGCTACGATATACTCGGACTCTGCTGTAGAATCAGCCACCACACCTTTCTTTGAGCTCTTCCATCTCACTACACCTCCATTCAAACTGAAGATGTAACCAGTCTGCGACTTCATGTCATCTTAATCAGCCTGGAAACTAGTATCTTCATGTCCTCTGATGACTAGTTCGTCATCTCCTCCATAAACCAGGAACATATCCTTAGTACGCCTCAGATACTTAAGGATAGTCTTGAATACCATCCAATGGCAGTCTCCTGGATCAGCTTGATATCTGCCTACCGCACTTAATGCATAAGCAATATCTATCCTTGTACATAGCATGGAATACATGACTAACCCAATCGTGGATGCGTAATGTATCCTTTCCCTTTTCTTTCTTTCCTCATGTGTTTGAGGACACATTTTCTTGGATAGATGAATGCCATGTGACACTGGCAACAATCCCCTCTTAGACTGTTCCATACTAAATCTCTTTAGTATCTTGTCAATGTATGTACTTTGACTTTGGCCCAGAATTATCTTGGATCTATCACGATGGATCTTGATCCAAAGAATATATGTTTCCTCACCCAAGTATTTCAAAGAGAATCAATTATCCAACCATGACTTAACTGATTTTAAGATAGGTACTTCATTTACAATTAGTAATATGTCATCAACATATACTATTAGGAAAATGACTGCACTTACACTAAACCTTTTTTAGACACAAGGCTCAAATTTGTTCTTAACAAATCCAAATTCCTTTATGGATTCATCAAAATGAATGTTCCATGACGTTGATGCTTTATTTAATCCATAAATGGTGAAGTGCACTGTGTTGCATTTGTTGTCAATGAGGCATGAAGTTGTCTTGGAATGAATGGATGTCAAGAATTGTCAAGATGTGAATGCCAAAGGTTGTGATGGTGTTGGTGATGAATGGAGAATGGCCATGGTACTAAGATGCATGTCACTTAGGAGATTCACTAAGTGACATAGGATGTTGTGGTTGAAACATTCTCTATGGAAAACATCTGACGATTGTTGAGCTGATCTTTAAGTTCCAAGAACTTGTATCAACTGGATACAATGTCACAACATGATTAGAAGACCATGCATTGTAGTGACAATGCATGAGGATTTGAAGAAGCAAGATGATCCATCCACAACCACTGAGTGGATGAAGTGGTTTTAAAGAAGTCCATGTACTAACTCTTAGTGCATGTGAATTGGAAGTGATCCAATTGATCTCTAATTGGATCAATGAAGCACATTGAAGAAATCTTTGATTCAGGAGCATCGGTTGATGGAAGAACCTTCAAGAATTCCATTCTTGAATCGTGAATAAATGTTGAAGAGGAATGAAGGAATTCTTAAGAAGAAGAAGAATAGAGATGGGAAGAAGATGGCTTGAATGGCACTTGGAATTTGGCATTTTACATATGGGGATACTTTGTTTTTTAACAAAGTGTTTAACACTTCATTTGCCAAAAAATTGGCCAGCCAAGGCACCTTGGGGGTTCAACCCCAAGGCATGGGCGCTAAGGCACCACGCCCGGGGGAACCCGTGGGGCGAGCCAGGGCAGCAGGGCGCGCACCCAAGGACACCGCATGGGCGCCTGGGGCACGCCCGGAGGAGCACAGAGGGGCCGTGTATAAGCCCCGAGGGCACGCGGTGGTGAAGCCCGCGCACCCGTGTGTGTATAGTGGGCGCTAGGAGCGCGCCCGCAGGAGCAAGAGTGGGCGCAGAGCGCGCCCGCAGAGAGAACCCGGTGCGGGGCGGCACCGGGAGGGAGGAAGTTCAATTGCCGAGTTGAGGGAGCGGCTGGGTAATAAACCGCGTGAAAAATGGCCGGCGTTTCGATGTGGGACGCGGATTTTTTCCGCGGGAGCGATCCTGGCCGCACGATCGATCGCGCGCCAGATCTCGGCCGCACATCTGATCCGCGGCGAGATGATCTGATCCAGGCCGTCCGAAATCAATTGAATCGCCAATCCAACGGCTGCGAGACCGTCTTCAACCCTGAGCTCGTCCGAAGCCTCCTCGTGAGCCACCGATGAACCAGAGGCTACCCAAGGCCGGTTTTCGAGTTCCCGACCACCTCTGAAGGATCTAAGACGTCCATTGAGCTCGTCTCTCCACACCGAACACGGCCATGCATAAAAAATGGTGTGCATGCAATGTATGGAGAATTTCGAATGAGGCCGAGGTAAACGGAGTTGCCGAGGCATCAGGGTATTCATGTTTTGCATGGGATGGCCAAAACCGAGGCCGTTCATGCGTTCGAAGTCGCATGCACGTAGAGGAGAAAAACATAAATGGATCCCGCGTGAAACAGAGAATAAAAACGGGATTTGCGGATCGTTTAAAGATTTAAAAGATCTGAAATCTTCGGGATTGAAGTTATCCCACACGGAAGATTTGAGGCGTTTCTCTGCCTATAAAAAGAGAGGCTGAGGCTTTCATTAAGCTGCTGATGCGCTGAAATTTTGAGAAGTCCTGTGAGAGCTCTTGTTCCTCGCGAAGAACTGAGCTGCGCGCCCCCTGCGCGGCAGTAAAGCCCAGAGCCATCAGAGGCTCCGTGAGGTTCCTTTTGTGCATCCCTTGCGCGAAAGAAGTGAAGGGGAGTCCCCTGCGCGTATCCCTTGCGCGACAGGAAGGAGCCGAGCCGCATACTTGCGCGCTCGAGTCTCTTGCCACCCTCTCTGCCCGCACACTTGCGTGGCAGGAGGAAAGAGCCCGCGGCAGTGTTGCACCCTTGCACACTTGAGCCTTGCGCGGCTGCCCCTTGCACCCGAGGAGGTTTCACTTGCGCGGCCAAGTGATCCTTGAGCCTTGTGCTTGCGCGGACAAGAAGTGAATATATGCCTCACCTTGCATGCCCTTGTGCATCTTGAAGACCTATGCGGCAGTGGGAGAAGAAGAATTGGCCGCACCCTCTTGCACGGCTTGCTTAAGGCAGTAGGGGTTCGGGTTGTGTGTGAAACAAGAAGGCCACCACAACTTGGGTGTGTGCAAAAACAGAAGAGGACCCGAGGCCGTGTGTGTGCAAGAAGTGGAGTGAAGGCCAAAGACACACCTACGGGTGGTTTATGTGCAAAGCAACAAAAGGCCGTAGCCTTGTTTGTGCACACTTTGAAGAACAAACTAAAATAACACTAAAGTGTGTGTGTGCAACAAGAAGAGGAGAATAGCCCAAGTCTCATGTGTGTGCTAAAGTGAAACAAGTGTGTGCTAAGAGACAAGGAGGCCGAAGCCTAAGTTTGTGCAAAGTAGTTGTGCACACTTAGAAGAAATAAGGAGTGACCCACACTAAAGTAGAACACACTTTTAAGTGTGTAAACAAATAGAATTAAGTGTGTGAAGATTGTGAAGAAGGTGTGTGCTATAATTGACTACACCCTTTGTGGGTCTACTGCACCAAGAAGAGGAAAGGAGGAGTGCATGCATGCATGCATGCACGTGCACACGTGAACAGTTCTAAATCAGTGGTGTGCATTTGAGGAGTCCAAGACCAGTGGTTCTTGAAGAATTGAGAAGGCCATGCACTCAGTGCATGATGTTGATTTGAACTGAGACTGGACCAGACCAAAGTTAAAGATATCAGTTGTCTGAGTATTCAGTAGTTGGAGAGAGAAGCCAGGTCATCCTGAAGAAGGAGATAAAGCCTGAGCTAGACGAGAAGCCCTGATCAACCACAAGTGATCAGAAAAGAAGAGCAAGGCCAGCAGTCTTTATCCCAGACTGCTGAAGTTACTTGAAGAGCTGAACAAGAAGAAGAGCTACTCGTGTGACTCGAGGAGCCAAGAGAAGACCCTGTGGGACTCAGGGAGAAGAAGTCTTCAGTGGGATTCTGGAGCAGGCCAGTGGGACTCTGGTAACACTGTGTGAAGCAGTATAAAGACCCTCCTGTGGGACTCAGGAGAGATACAGTGGGACTCTGTATCGACTATTGTAATACTAACCGATTATAATGGGAGAATCCATGCTGGGAGAGCATGGCAAGGATGTAGGCCTTTGGTGTCGAACCTTGTAAATCCTTGTGTCCAGTGCCTTTACATTTACTGCATCATTCGTGGAAAGGTGAGAGATACAAGAAGAGTGGATCGAGACTTTAACCAGCCATAGAGGTTTAATTGATAAAGAATCAATTAGTAAAAAGTTTTAAGGGATCACTGATTCACCCCCTCCCCCTCTCAGTGATTCACACTGAACTGGGCACTTCAATTGGTATCAGAGGGAGGTTACCTCTAAAAGATCCAAGGGAGTCTATATGGAGTGCAGATTTGAGGAAATGAAAGAACAGCCTCAAATGGAGATATCTGCCAAGACTCTGAAAAACAGAATGAAGAAACAGGCAAAGAAGATGAGGAATAAGGTTGCTTCAATCAGAGAAACTCCTTCTATGGAAAGAAATGTGAAAGTCACATCAGATGACAATTCCTTTTATCATTCTTCTGATGAAGCCTGCTCTAGCTATGATGAAGATGGAAGAAACAATGATCTTCTAAATGCAATCAAATATCTTCAGAAGAGAGTCCCCAAGGAAGTTGCAATGTGTATAGCTACAGGCCTCCTTGATCTTCAAGAAGAAAAATTACAGCTAGAAGATGAAGCCAATTCTCTGGAAGTCCAATTGGCAAAAAGGGTTGGCATAACCAACACTCTCAGAAAGCTGGTGAAGGCTAAAGATGAAACCGTTTCTCTTTGCAATGAAAGATATGAAGACACTGCTGAAGAATTGCAGAGAATCCTTTCTGAGAAAGAATTCTTTAAAGTAATGGTCAAAGAAGTTTTCCATGCACTGGAAAAGAGGCACAAAGTGTCAATGGTTGTCAGAGATGCTCAACTAGAAGACAAAGTCAAAAGGGTGAAGGAGCTTGACAACTCATTGCTTGAAATGAAGCAGGTGCATGATGACCAGATAAAACAGCTGGAAGAGAAATGGGAAGGAAGGCTAAGAACGGTTGAGGATGAGAAGAACTCCCTCAACATGAAGTGTTTATAACTAGAGGTGATATTGAAAAATCTGCAATCACCCAAAGATGAAGCCTCCCAGTCAGCTGAAAGGAAAAATGTTGCTACTCAAGTATGCATTGAGCAGGATGATTCTAAAAGAAAGACATCCTCTAATAAAAAGGCAACAACTTCTAAAAAGAAGGTACCATCCATACCATCTTGTACTCATGCTTCTAAAAGTGTTTCTACTAAAAGTGCAGGATGGAAGAATAATTCCAAACAAGTATGGATGAAGACAATGAAGAAAGAGAGCTCTCCTAAAACAACACAGCAAGTCAAGAAAAGTACCCAACAATCAGAAGGACTGAAGAGATCAAGATTTGTGGGGCAGTGTTGGTGTTGTAATAAGTATGGGCACTGTGCAAAGGATTGTTGGTACAATCCACTGAATGTCAATGCACAAAGGAAGCCCATTCCTAGGGGGAACAAGCCAGAAGAAAAGAAGCAACATCCACAGGTCCAGAGACATCTGTTTACTGCTAACATATTTGGATTACTTGACAACATCTGGGATGATTGCAAAAGTGGTCAAAAAGATACATGTCAATCTCCAACTGTATCCAGAGCTCAAAAGATGAAAAGATCACAGAACCTGGCTCAAAAAGATTCCTTGGGAAGCAAGCAGAAGAAAGTGGAAGATGCTCCCAAGAAGAGTTTGAAGAATGAAGAGAAGTCCTTGGAGTCTAAATCCAAGAAGGGTGAGTCATCTAGAAGGACCACCAAGAAAATATGCTTCTACTGTGGGAAGAAAGGACACATCATGGATCTTTGTAAGGAAGCCATGAAACTGAATAGAAGCAGACTGAACTCCAAAAGACAATCAATCCAGAAGAAGAAGGGATTGATTGAAAATAAGTTGCCTAAGAGAGGTAGCTTAGCAGCATCCAAAGAACCATGTGGAACTTCCAAAACTGAGGCCACTCTTCCAAATGATTTACTAGTCATATGGCCAAATCAGTTGCAACTTGCCAGAGAACTGCAAAGAGCTGAAGATGAAGCACTGGCAATTGCTAAGGCAAAAAGGAAACAAAATATTTCACATGAAGATGTATTGAAATCCACACCAGCACAAACATCATTGAAGATCAAATGTGCAAGTGTGAAGAATGGTGAAAATGGGACATCTCGGTTGAGAGAATCTTCTCAACCTTGTTGTTCACATTGATGAACCAAGGAGGTTCCATCTTATTCCCTTATACTCTTGGTATATACATGTGCTAACATTGCAGGGAATTGAAGATGATGATCATTCTCATCTAGAGGATGGTTAGGACAGAATGGAGTGCACCCCTTGAGGGGGAGCCAATCTGAAGAAGATGGGATTCTGAGATTAATACCATCTTGAGAAAAGTGAAGGTATACCAATCATACTTTCATCCCTTGTTTCTTAATTGAGTTTATCTTGTCAATTAAGGGGGAGTATGGATTGAAGAAAAATGGATGAAAGGGGGAGCTTTATCTTTGCACCTGAACTTTCTAATGAGTTTTGTGAAGTTGTGCAGGATTTAGCAAATTTATTGTTACATCTGAAAAATTTCAACCCCTAAGCATGATCTCACATGTGTAGAGAATTGTGGACAGCATTGAGTTCCTTGGTTACATCACTCTTGTTTTCTACACCAGGCTAGCCCAAGTAGACTTAGAGCTGATTTACTAAAGGTTCATTGCTCAAGTGAACATGTGACATCATCCCTCTCTTGTGTTTTTCAAGAAGATGATTTTCAAAGGGAGGAAGATATATTTGTGAAAGTGAACCACACCACACCTTTGCATTTGATTGCCAATAAGGGGGAGAAAAGATTGGCACACATATTGACCCATTCATATGTGCTAATGAAGTGGTGTATTGACAACAAATACAAAGGGGGAGATTGAAGTGCACTGTGTTGCATTTGTTGTCAATGAGGCATGAAGTTGTCTTGGAATGAATGGATGTCAAGAATTTTCAAGATGTTAATGCCAAAGGTTGTGATGGTGTTGGTGATGAATGGAGAATGGCCATGGTACTAAGATGCATGTCACTTAGGAGATTCACTAAGTGACATAGGATGTTGTGGTTGAAACATTCTCTATGGAAAACATCTGACGATTGTTGAGCTGATCTTTAAGTTCCAAGAACTTGTATCAACTGGATACAATGTCACAACATGATTAGAAGACCATGCATTGTAGTGACAATGCATGAGGAGTTGAAGAAGCAAGATGATCCATCCACAACCACTGAGTGGATGAAGTGGATTTAAAGAAGTCCATGTACTAACTCTTAGTGCATGTGAATTGGAAGTGATCCAATTGATCTCTAATTGGATCAATGAAGCACATTGAAGAAATATTTGATTCAGGAGCATCGGTTGATGGAAGAACCTTCAAGAATTCCATTCTTGAATCGTGAATAAATGTTGAAGAGGAATGAAGGAATTCTTAAGAAGAAGAAGAATAGAGATGGGAAGAAGATGGCTTGAATGGCACTTGGAATTTGGCATTTTACATATGGGGATACTTTGTTTTTTAACAAAGTGTTTAACACTTCATTTGCCAAAAAATTGGCCAGCCAAGGCACCTTGGGGGTTCAACCCCAAGGCATGGGCGCTAAGGCACCACGCCCGGGGGAACCCGTGGGGCGAGCCAGGGCGGCAGGGCGCGCACCCAAGGACACCGCATGGGCGCCTGGGGCACGCCCGGAGGAGCGCAGAGGGGCCGTGTATAAGCCCCGAGGGCATGCGGTGGTGAAGCCCGCGCACCCGTGTGTGCATAGTGGGCGCTAGGAGTGCGCCCGCAGGAGCAAGAGTGGGCGCAGAGCGCGCCCGCAGAGAGAACCCGGTGCGGGGCGGCACCGAGAGGGAGGAAGTTCAATTGCCGAGTTGAGGGAGCGGCTGGGTAATAAACCGCGTGAAAAATGGCCGGCGTTTCGATGTGGGACGCGGATTTTTTCCGCGGGAGCGATCCTGGCTGCACGATAGATCGCGCGCCAGATCTCGGCCGCACATCTGATCCGCGGCGAGATGATCTGATCCAGGCCGTCCGAAATCAATTGAATCGCCAATCCAACGGCTGCGAGACCGTCTTCAACCCCGAGCTCGTCTGAAGCCTCCCCGTGAGCCGCCGATGAACCAGAGGCTACCCGAGGCCGGTTTTCGAGTTCCCGGCCACCTCTGAAGGATCTAAGACGTCCATTGAGCTCGTCTCTCCACACCGAACACGACCATGCATAAAAAATGGTGTGCATGCAATGTATGGAGAATTTCGAATGAGGCCGAGGCAAACGGAGTTGCCGAGGCATCGGGGTATTCATGTTTTGCATGGGATGGCCAAAACCGAGGTCGTGCATGCGTTCGAAGTCGCATGCACGTAGAGGAGAAAAACATAAATGGATCCCGCGTGAAACAGAGAATAAAAACGGGATTTGCGGATCGTTTAAAGATTTAAAAGATCCGAAATCTTCGGGATTGAAGTTATCCCACGCGGAAGATTTGAGGCGTTTCTCTTCCTATAAAAAGAGAGGCCGAGGCTTTCATTAAGCTGCTGATGCGCTGAAATTTTGAGAAGTCCCGTGAGAGCTCTTGTGCCTCGCGAAGAACTGAGCTGCGCGCCCCCTGCGCGGCAGTAAAGCCCGGAGCCATCAGAGGCTCCGTGAGGTTCCTTTTGCGCATCCCTTGCGCGAAAGAAGTGAAGGGGAGTCCCCTGCGCGTATCCCTTGCGCGACAGGAAGGAGCCGAGCCGCATACTTGCGCGCTCGAGTCTCTTGCCACCCTCTCTGCCCGCACACTTGCGTGGAAGGAGGAAGGAGCCCGCGGCAGTGTTGCACCCTTGCACACTTGAGCCTTGCGCGGCTGCCCCTTGCACCCGAGGAGGTTTCACTTGCGCGGCCAAGTGATCCTTGAGCCTTGTGCTTGCGCGGACAAGAAGTGAATATATGTCGCACCTTGCATGCCCTTGTGCATCTTGAAGACCTATGCGGCAGTGGGAGAAGAAGAATTGGCCGCACCCTCTTGCACGGCTTGCTTAAGGCAGTAGGGGTTCGGGTTGTGTGTGAAACAAGAATGCCACCACAACTTGGGTGTGTGCAAAAACAGAAGAGGACCCGAGGCCGTGTGTGTGCAAGAAGTGGAGTGAAGGCCAAAGACACACCTACGGGTGGTTTATGTGCAAAGCAACAAAAGGCCGTAGCCTTGTTTGTGCACACTTTGAAGAACAAACTAAAATAACACTAAAGTGTGTGTGTGCAACAAGAAGAGGAGAATAGCCCAAGTCTCATGTGTGTGCTAAAGTGAAACAAGTGTGTTCTAAGAGACAAGGAGGCCGAAGCCTAATTTTGTGCAAAGTAGTTGTGCACACTTAGAAGAAATAAGGAGTGACCCACACTAAAGTAGAACACACTTTTAAGTGTGTAAACAAATAGAATTAAGTGTGTGAAGATTGTGAAGAAGGTGTGTGCTATAATTGACTACACCCTTTGTGGGTCTACTGCACCAAGAAGAGGAAAGGAGGAGTGCATGCATGCATGCATGCACGTGCACACGTGAACAGTGCTAAATCAGTGGTGTGCATTTGAGGAGTCCAAGACCAGTGGTTCTTGAAGAATTGAGAAGGCCATGCACTCAGTGCATGATGTTGATGTGAACTGAGACTGGACCAGACCAAAGTTAAAGATATCAGTTGTCTGAGTATTCAGTAGTTGGAGAGAGAAGCCAGGTCATCCTGAAGAAGGAGATAAAGCCTGAGCTAGACAAGAAGCCCTGATCAACCACAAGTGATCAGAAAAGAAGAGCAAGGCCAGCAGTCTTTATCCCAGACTGCTGAAGTTACTTGAAGAGCTGAACAAGAAGAAGAGCTACTCGTGTGACTCAAGGAGCCAAGAGAAGACCCTGTGGGACTCAGGGAGAAGAAGTCTTCAGTGGGATTCTGGAGCAGGCCAGTGGGACTCTGGTAACACTGTGTGAAGCAGTATAAAGACCCTCCTGTGGGACTCAGGAGAGATACAGTGGGACTCTGTATCGACCATTGTAATACTAACCGATTATAATGGGAGAATCCATGCTGGGAGAGCATGGCAAGGATGTAGGCCTTTGGTGCCGAACCTTGTAAATCCTTGTGTCCAGTGCCTTTACATTTACTGCATCATTCGTGGAAAGGTGAGAGATACAAGAAGAGTGGATCGAGACTTTAACCAGCCATAGAGGTTTAATTGATAAAGAATCAATTAGTAAAAAGTTTTAAGGGATCACTGATTCACCCCCTCCCCCTCTCAGTGATTCACACTGAACTGGGCACTTCAAATGGATTTCTGCAACTTGCATACCATGTTGGCATCCTTTGGAGTCAAAAACCCTTCAGGTTGTGTCATGTAGACATCTTCCTGGAGGTTCCCATTAAGGAATGCTGGTTTGACATCCATTTTCCAAATTT
This sequence comes from Viscum album, assembly GCA_963277665.1. NCBI lineage: Eukaryota > Viridiplantae > Streptophyta > Magnoliopsida > Santalales > Viscaceae > Viscum > Viscum album. Next base: position 780,094,165 of record OY728132.1, read on the forward strand.
CATAGTCATGGTAAGCGGTAATGTCCAATAGGATTTTTATGGATTTCAGCATCGCAACCGGTGAAAAGGTTTTATCATAGTCAATTCCTTGATGTTGTATAAAACCTTTTGCAACCATTTGTGACTTATAGGTGCTGACTTGTCCCTCCATTTCCATTTTCTTCTTGAATACCCATTTATTACCAATAGTCTTTACATAAACTAGAGGATCTACCAAAATCTAGACTTGGTTTTGGTACATGGAATCCATTTCATAATTCATGGCTTCTTGCCACTTGGCAACGTTTGTGCCTTTAACTGCTTCCTTGTAGGTAAGAGGATCATCATTGTCAACCAATAATGAGTCACCATACTCAGTGACAAGAAAACAATATCATTTTGGTTCTCTCACCTCACTCATGCTCCTACGCAGTTCTTGTGTCTCTGGAATAGATTGTTCTTCCACAGGGCTTTGTGGAATCTTTTCTTGTATCAACTTCTATGTATCTTGAGCCTCAACTTCATCAAAGTATATCTTGCTCCCAGTATCTATTTTATAGATGTACTCCCTCTCAAGTAATATGGAATGTCTTTCCACTGTTACCTTTTTATCTGAGGGGTTGTATAGGTAATATCCCCTTTTTTCCTTGGGATATCCTATAAAGATAAACTTTGTGCCTCGGGGTGCAAGTTTGTTACCTAAAGAGGCCTTAAAATGCTTCGCTACCCCACACATGTAAATTTGATAACATAGCTTTGCGTCCACTCCATAACTCGTATGGAATACCATTTATCGATTTAGTTGGTACTTGGTTTAGTATGTGTACTGCTGTTTTTAATGCATATCCCCAAAAGGATAATGGAAGAATCGCATGACTCATCATTTATCTCACCATGTCCAAAAATGTACGGTTCCTCCTTTCACTTACACCATTCTACTGAGGCGTGTGAGGAGGAGTGAGTTGAGATAGAATCCCAAACTCTCATAAGAAATCAATGAAGTCTTGATTAAGATATTCTCCTCCTCTGTCTGAGTGGAGTTTCTTAATCTTCTTACCAAGCTGGTTCTCAATTTCATTCTTGTATTCTTTGAACTGATCAAAATAATCTTACTTATACCTCATTAAGTAAATATATCCATATCTACTAAAATCATCAGTAAAAGTTAAGAAGTACAAGAACCCACCCCTTGCTTCAACTGTAAATGGTCCACACACATCTGTGTGAACTAATTCTAGAAGCTCTTTTGCCCTTTCACCTTTCCCACTAAATGGGGCTTTGGTCATTTTTCCTTGTAGACACACATGACATACACCAAGTAGTTTTAGTTCGAAAGAATCTAAATACCTATCTTGATGTAATTTTTTCAAATGTTTCTCACTGACATGACCTAGTCGGTGATACCAAAGTTGGTTGTGGTATGATTCATGTGAATTTACTTTGTCATCGATTTCCATTACTTGGTTTTTATAGTCTAACACATAAAGGTCGTTATATAAATGTTCCCTACCAAAACAAATTCTATATTTATAAAAGTAGCAACATTCATTTTCAAACATGAAGATGAATCCATCAGTATCTAATTTGGATACTGAAATAATGTTTTTAGTAACAAAAGGCACATAATAACAACCCTTTAACACCAAGATCATCCCAGTAGACAATGTGAGGTGCTATTATCTGATAGTTACAGCAGCGAGTCTGGATCAGTTGGCTGCTTGCAGATCCACCTCACCTCGTTCAATATTTCTGAATCTACTTGGTTCATGTATTTGGATACAGATGTGATTAACACAAGTAGTATCTAATACCCAATTGGTAGAAACAGATAGATTTCATTTGATAACAAACGCACCTGAAGCTTCCCCTTGCTTCCTTGGCTGGGTGCAGTTTTTCTTCCAGTGAACCTTCTTGCCACATGCGAAACAAATAGCCTCCTATTCTCTTGCCTCCCCTTTTATCTTCCTTTTCTTGGAAGGATGTGAATATGATTTGGAATTAAATCTCTTCACCTTCCCTTTCCTCTTATTCACCATAAGTACTAGAGACTTTTCACGCATCATATCTTTTTTCACTTGGCGAATGAGGATAAGAAGATCATATAGAGACTTCTCAATGTTATTCATATTGAAATTGACAACAATGTTAGAGAATCTCTGAGGGAGTGATGTAAGAATGAGACCGGTACCCAGATCTTCGGGGAGTTTAAAACCTAGAACCTCCAAGCGCTCAATGTAGCCAATGAGCTTGACTACATGAGGCCTAGCTGGGGAACCCTCTCTAAAGTTTCTCTGGAATAGAGCCTTGGATATCTCAAACCTTTCCTGTCTTTCTCTCTCCTGGTATAGACCACGGAGGAGCTCAGGCATGCTATAAGCATCTATGTCTTCATGAGACTTCATGAGCTCACTAGACATTGATGATAGCATCAAACATTGAACATCGAGTGCATCACTCAAATGTTGATCATAGACTAGTAAATCTTCATTACTTGCCCCTTGGGCGGGCGAATCAGGAAGTGAGGACTCCATCACATAAAACTTTCATTCATGGTGTAGGATAACCCGAAGGTGCCTAAACCATTCCTGAATGTTACTGCTGGGGAGGATATTATCTTTATCCAGAATTGATCTCAGAGAAAATGTGGTTGACGAGTTTTTCATATTGATTCTACAAATTAAAAGAGAAAATTTATCAGTACCTTTTGATTACAATTTATGAGAAATAATAAATTTTATTAAGTCTCCCACTATTTTATCAAGTCCCAATGGCCCTCACCATTGAACTCGGAATGTCCAGTTGCTTTGACATTATAGTGGAAAGGATCCATATTCCCCTTCGCATAACCCCAAAAATGGTTGGTCAAGCTATTAGAAGGTATTTAGGTAGGTAAGTCTTTTTTAATTGTGAGCTTACAGTTCCTTGATCTGTTGAGTGGACTCCCCAATCCTGAAATCCTGACTTGGATTTCCTCAACACTTGCCTCCAATATTACACCAAGTCTAGCAAGGGATACTCCTCTTGATGTAATATGGTAAAGTCAACCTGAAACCTTTCATAAGGGATTCCTTTATAAAAGTAGGTGTCTTAACAAGGTTTGGTCAAACACATAGTTTTATTGAGTCTTTCCCTTAATCAAGTAATGGAAGGCTTAGTCTGACTTAATATGGTATTGATGGATTTTAATCCTTTATGCATAGTTTCGCATTATCACATGCTTTTTAATATTAAGTGATGCTTGCTTAAGTGATTAACCATATTCTAATAATGTTTATGCATAGTCCAGTTTTATTTTATTCCATCTTTTCATGCTTTTTTATTTTATTAATTATGTGATCGTGACAACACATACATAATAAATAAACCATGCAATCAGATAAAAATAAAATAAGATGGCATAATCATGAGCTTCTATTGGTTATCTTATCCAGCGGTTTTGATAAGATAACCCTGACCTAGGGAAAAACACCTTGAACCTAATGGTTAGTGTTTTGCAGCTCCCACCTATCCACCTTTGTACCTTCTTGAGTTGGTTTCGCCTCAGCTCTAGATTTTGAACTGTCTCCTCTGGCTTGGTAGATCCTCCATTACATGGGTTTACATTAAAGAAACCATGGTAATGCAGGCCCTAAATTTTATTGGAAGAAGTCTCACAGGACAACGAATTTAAATTAAATAAATTTAAATGAAACCATACACACACAAAGGGTCTTTGGTCTATCTCATGATCATCTATATCATGCAACGACATTTACGCATATTCAAATTCTTTTAATCATTCTATAATTTAAGATAAGTCACACTTGAATTCAAATAATTATGATATTATAATTAATCAATTATTTATCTTAAATTCCTTTTTGAATGTCCTTGAGATTCTTCTCATCCATATTCCTTGTATAGGTCTTTGTACTTTGAAGGAAACCCAGTGAAATTCAATTTTTGAAAAGTACACGGTGTTTAGTTTATATTTACACGGTGTGTATTTATTTTCACCCTTTATCCAAATTACACACCGTGGGATTTGGCATGTTTTATCTACTTTAGAAATTTTAGAGTACACGGCATGTTGATTAATCTAACACGGTGTGTACTTTCTTGTTATGCAGTTACCGGCCTAGCAATCTCGTGTACGCGGTACATGGCTTCTATTTGTACACGGTTTCACCAAGGCTGGATCGGACTACATGGCATGTTGATTCAACATACATGTTGTGTATTTCAGTTTCCACGTGCCGTTCAATTCTAGTCAACACGGTGTAATAAAACTCAGGTATACTCAATTCACATGGCATGGTTTGGTGGACCAGTACCGGTTCGTTGAACCTAAGTACATGGCGTGTAGTTTTCATTACACATCGTGTATTCCCGTGTTGTACAGACAGAAAGAGAAGCTCCTATGGATGAGTTCCACATTTTTATTTTAATCAAAATTAAAATTAAAAAATAGTTTTGGTGATGTGAATCAAGAAACGAAGGAGGAAGAACAGATATCGTTCATTCAGTTTTTATAGAATGATTTATCTTGAATTGAACCAAATATAAATGCGTAAATTATCAATGAAAATTAAATAACTATAATCAACATTGTAACCTCCCTTTGATACCAATTTAAGGTTCTGGGTGCAGTGGAAGCTCATGGGTGGATGTGCCCACTAGGATTTTTTTCATTAGCAATGATCATTCCGGGATCAATACGACGATAAATGCCAGTCTCCACGGATCGATTCACAGAAATAAACAAAGAATAAGAAAGGTCTCGGAACCACAAAAGTGGATCATCATAGGTTGATTATAATGAATTTAATTAATTTACAAGAAGTAACTTTTGGGTGTTCTTTATTTGTTGATATTCTTGATCACATTCTGATTTGATTCGTCATTGCGTTGTAGAATCCAAGTGTAGATTTCCTCTAGCAGTGATCCACACGTGCACCTCGTATCTCTGGACATCACCAAAAGAGTCTATGGGTGCTAGCATGGAGAAACCATGGCTTTCATTGTCCACCTTAGATTGTCTTGATCCAATTGAAGAGGATCTCTCTCGTTCTTGAGATCATTCTTAGAGGAAGAGGTTCTTTCGGCCTTGAAATAATTCTCTAGAATTTTTGTACACAATGATTCTCTTAGGAAAGGAGTTGGGATTGTGAGGATATTTATAATCGGGTTTGATGTTGTAGAGTTATGACAATAAATAAATGCATTACGCGTTTTATTTATTTTATTAACTCTTTTGAAAACCCCATGTTGAGTCATTAATTCCTTGACATGTGCCCACACTGATTATAATAAATATCATTTAATAAAATGATATTATTTTTTCAAAATCCGGACTGGAAAAACTACATGGTGTGTAATCATCAATACACGGCGTGTACTTATTTTTCATTGAGAACTACACAGGGTGTACATTCAATGTACACGGCATGTATATCTTGTTTTCATTTATTCATTTCCTTTCCAAAATGAAAACTACACAGTGTTTACATTCAATAATGCATGGCGTGTACTTATTTTCAAAATAAAAACTACACGACATATAATCATTAATACATGGTGTGTAGTTGTTTTCATTTTATTCTTCCTCCATCATTAAAATGATTTAGGCTTCCTTGAATAATTATAAACCACGTGCGGGAATAATCTTTATTCTACTTGAGATACTTGAATACACTTAGTGTGTGACTCTCTAGGCCTCTTTCTCATTGGCATTAGGCGGTCTTCCCTAAAGTCCAAGATTACTGTCTAGCAACGGGTCAAGGAACCCAAGAGAAAGAAGTTGACTTTGCATTGATGTGTCACCTCATATGAATTCTTACCATGTAATTTAATCCCTTTGTCTCAATATCTCATCAAGAAGGTTTCATGGAAGTGTCATAAACCTATATGCTTGATCTGTCATTCTTTGACTACCTGAAATAAACTAGTCGTTTCACCATGGCCAGGGAATTTCATGTGACAGTTCTATTTCAATAAAAGGTCTGAGATATCAACTTCCATAAATTTAAGGAACAAATCCTTCCTCGACTTATCCATTAACAACATGTCATTCATGACGCACCCAACGTACCCTACTTCCCGCCAACTGTCTTTGTAATGGTTTTCATCAGTAAATCTAAGTGCGTGAGTCATGACATGAGTTAATGATAATATTCCAGTCTAAGGATCATTACACACGCTCGTAGATAGAAATGTCCGATGACACCAAGACATGCGGAATTGCTACTGGCGAGTCTGTTCTCATAATCTCCCATCTTGGAGATTACCAAGTGAGAAATCCATGAGAGAGAGTCTCGTCTTCTTATGAGTAATTGCACATGATGGTCTGTATACTATGTTTCCTATCATAGTATTTCATCCAACCGTAGAACTTTATTTAAGAATATTCTTATAGAATTTCAAGGTTCTCATTATAGTGGGGATCTACCATAACCTTATCAATGAAACAAATATTCCAGGACATTATTATATTATAGTCATGCAGAATAATGAACAATATATAATAAGTGTACATTCATGTAATCAAAGTACAAAACAGTTGGTTCTCAAGACACCAACCCGAACACTATCAATATTTCCAATAACCTATATACTCAAAATAATAAATAAATTTGTTTAGAGACAAGTGGGAAGCATAATTTTTGTTATAATGTATGCTGACAAAAAATTTATGTGATTACCTACTAAGTTTGTAATCTAGTATGAGTTGTGACCTTCGAAATATATTTGGGGTGTGAATAATTAGTATCAGGATGCTTATATATTATTTTTGATCTCTTTCTCAAGGAGAATCATAATAGAGGAAATTAATTTATTTAGAAGCAATGACCTGTAAACAATAAAAAATTTGGAAAATCACAGAGGTGGAAGAGGAGGTGGAGGCGGACTCAGAGACCAATGTGGAAGAGGAGTTAGAGACGAATACTGAGGTAGAGACTGAGGTAGATGAGGAGAAAAATTTATGTCTTGAAAATAATAAAATTATTGGGAAATCAAGTAGAATTAGAATCATACCAAGATTTTGTTTGTGAACATTTATTAAACACACAACACTTTTCACTTAATATAAGATTCATTGTGTAATTGTTTCAAGTGGATTATTTAAATAATGTTTTTCCCAATTGTTTAAGTGACTTTATAAAGGGTATTAATTCATCTGTAAGATCATTCTGTGTTGGAAGCTTCAATTTCTCCACTAGTGTTATTGAATAAACATCTGTTCAACTCCCAATCATCAAACAGGTATATAATCCAACAGAAATGTTTGAATAAATATGTTTTTAATCAAACACTAAAGTCAGTAGGTGTATGAAGAAACTATTGGAGGAAACCCAGCATTTCTATATCATGGTCATCAAGGAGGTTTGGTGTCAAAGTGTTCTTTATCAGTTTAAAATTTACATTTTAATACAAAAAGGTGTCACTCATTCAAAACTGAGAAAACGTGCTCATATTTTCTTGATAATTAAGTACAATGATTCATAATTAATTTGTGATGTGTATGAATTATTCTCATATCAAACCCACACATGATGCAACTTGTATGACTTAAAGTGCGTGTTTCTAGTTTAAAATGACATTTTAGTAAAAAAACACAAGTGGCGTACTCAAAACCAAGTAAACACATTCTGATTATTTTGATACTTTAGTAGAATGATTCATAACTCATTTGAGACTTTTTTGAATTAGATTCACCTCAATCTGACGCACGGTGTGATAGTAATGACTCCAAGTGCGTCTTTTTATTCAAAATTGACATTAATTTTAGTGGAAAAAAATGATATAAAAAATTGATAAAATGCATTCATATTGTTTTTTTACTTTAGGAAAATGTTCCATTATTCATTTTTGACGTGTAAGAATCTATCGCACCTCAATATGACTCACGGTGTGATTGATATGACTCAAAGTATTTGTTATCAGTTTAAATTGACATTTTAATACAAAAAAGTGTCAATCACTAAAAACTGAGAAAACACACTTGTATTGTCTTTATAATTTAAGAAGATGATTCATAATTCAATTTTGATGTGTATGAATCAGTATCATGTCAAACCCACACATGATGCAACTTGTATGACTCAAAGTGTGTGTTTCCAGTTTAAAATGACATTTTAGTAAAAAAACACAAGTGGCATACTCAAAACTAAATAAACATATTCTGAATGTTTTTATACTTTAGGAAAATAATCCATAAGTAATTTTGGATGTGTATAAATCATCCTCACCTCAATCTGATGCATGGTGTGACCATTATAACTCCGAGTGCATCTTTTTATTCCAAATTGGTGTTAATTTTAGTAAAAAAACAACTAACATACTCCAAACCGAGAAAATGAATTCGTATTGTTTTGGTACTTTAGGAAAATGATCCATAAGTAACTTTTGATGTGTAAGAATCATCCTCATATCAATTTGACTTACGGTATGACCGGTATGACTCAAAGTGTATGTTATCAGTTTAAAATTGACATTTTAATACAAAAAAGTATCACTCACTGAAATCCAAGAAAACACACTCAAATTGTATTGATAATTTAGGAAAATAATTCATAATTCATTTTTGATATGTATGAATCAGTATCATGTCAAACTCACACACGATGCCACATTTATGACTCAAATTGCATGTTTCTAATTTAAAATGACATTTTAGTAAAAAACACATGTGGCGTACTCAAAACTAAGAAAACACATTCAGAAATAATTTTTTTTCTTGTATATGTGTTATAAATTTTATTTCATTTAAATTTAGTATTTGTATCTAATTTTGGTTATTTATGATACTATTTATTATGATGAAGTGTGTTTTTACAGCACACTACATTCTCTGTTTCTGGTGCTGTAATGTGTTGTAGCATCATACTACAGGATTCCCATTTATTAACACTACTAAATATGTTAATAAAGAATACCTTTATCAATACTAGTAAATGGTATCTTTATTAGTTCTAAATAAAATCATTGCTAAATGGGGTCTTTTATCATTGTTTTTTTTTGTGCTTATAAAGATACCTTTTATCAGCACTTTTTTGGTGTTGATAAAAGCCTTGGAATTTTAATCGCACTGCGGTAGTCAATGCTTTTCTAGCGCTGATAAAGGCTTAATCTAGCATTGGTAAAGAAGTATTTTTTATTAGTGCTTTTTGGGTGTGATGTTGTTTGTTGATTGCTGATCTAATGGATCTAGCATGTGGGTTTTGTGCTTCCTAGTTTACTCAATAATCTACGTCGCCTCTTCCAGTCTATTCCACATATTTCGGGTGTCTCGTTCTTTTCGGGATCTATTTCACCTGCCTAATCTTCGTGATACTCTTGTGTTCCTTCAATCATCAATGTGTCTACCTTTTTTGTTGTGTCGGACATGCTCATATCCTTTTCAGCTACTCTGTTGCTCACCTTTAATGCATGTGCCTCGTCGCTTCATTTCGGTAACCCCTGGTCTCTATTCCTTCCATTATGTGCCAAAGAAAAGAGTCTAAGAGAGAAGAAGTTATGTTACTCCTTCCATATATTCATATACCCCTTGTTTCTTTGATCCTATATGGTGTGGATTTCACAGCTTGTGATATTTATTTCACTTTGACGTCTTCAAGAAGTGCATACATAGCATCCCGACAGCATCCTTTGAAGAGCACCCTTCTGAAGTTATTAGTGTTCTATCGGGGATATAAGATGCTTGTTTATTTTTTTTATTTTTTTGATTTTCCGATATAAATATTCTTTATTTTCTCATTCGGTGTTGGGATTGCGTGCATGATTCTATCTTTCTTGGAGGTGTATGTTACCAACTTCGGCTCAGGTTCACCACAAGTCCTAGAGTGGCAAGGACCTCATGCACAGATAGTTTTTTTGGTTTTTGTTTTTTATATCTCTTATTTTATCTTCTTTGTTGTATTTTTTCTATTTGTTTTATATAATAATAATTGGTTGTTGTAGTGTTCTTACCATGGAGTAGGAAAAAACCGATCCAAACCACATAAATACTTGTGTGTTCACTTACTTTTCCACATTTTTTTCTTGCTTTTGTTTTTTATTCCTTCAAACCTCTCGCTTCACATCCTTAAAACTGATTCTTTTCTTGATCATTATGAGAGTCAAAGTACCTATCATTAGAGCTGTTCCGACCCACACTTAACTAAATACATGATCAGGGGTCGGGGTCAAATACAAAATAACATTGATGTTTTTGAATATTTGTGATAAATTGTATTTACTCATGTAATTGTACAAACTAATGTTTTAAGTGTTTATAAAAAAAAATCTTGTATTTGTGTTGTAAATTTTACTTCAATTATATTTTTTATTTGATTCATTCATTCTATCCCTGTATTTGATGTTGCGGTGTGTTGTAATTTTAACATTACACTACAGCCCCTTTATCAATGGTGGTAATAGCGCTGATAAAACAACTCTTTATCAGTGATAGAAAAAGTGGTAATAAAAGGATCCTTTATGAGTGATAAACTAACACTGATAATGGAACCCCTTTATCGATGTTATTTTTAGCACTGATAAAGGATCCATTTATCAGTTCTAAATAAGAGTGTGGATAAAGACTTAGGGATTTTAAGAACGCTCTATTTGTCAATGATTTTTTTGCATTGACAAAGCACTATTATAGTGATGTCAAATACTTTATGTGTAGTAGTGTATTAAGAAAATGAATACAGGTGTAAAAGTAGGTTATCATTTTGGGGTAAAATCAATGAACAAATGGAATGAATATATCCAAGGTAAACTAAATATATATATATATATATAATATATCTAGAATAAACTAAATTTATATTGCATCCATTCAAATAGAATTCAGATTGCATGTATTTAGTGACATAAAATGTGTATTTAAAACCACAATTCATATTGCATGGTGCATATATTTTAAAACAAAACATATATATTTATAAATAGAATATGTTGTCTTACCCTTATGTAGAGCCCACTGACCTTTATGTAGCTCGGCCTATTACCTTGCTGTATCAGTTGGTTGACCCTTACGGGGAGTCTCTCTTAATCTTTGTGTGTCATTGTACCCTAACACATAAATGATGTGGTGGTGATGACCCTTACATGATATTTTATGGGGTTTCTAAATATATATTTTTAAATGTGCCTAGGTTATAAATTTTTTGAAATCTACAGCATAAAGGCAGCAAGGGTCTTGTCACCTTGGGGTTTTTCCGCTCGGGCTAAAGGCAACAAGAATCTTACTACTTTTTCCCAAATGAAAAAAATATTTATTTTAAATATTCATATTTGTATATTTATTTATTTATTTTGTTTATATATGTATATATATAACAAAAAATTTCAGCAGAATTTATCTGCTATTTTATATTCAGCATTACTGTCATTAAAGCAGTCTAAAATTCTAACAGAAACCATCACCCAAGACCCCCTTTTATAAATGGGAGCCATAGGTGATGGTTTATGTTAGAATTTCAGACAGCTTTAATGGTAGTAATTCTTTATATAAACCAGTAGATAAATTCTATAGAATTTTTTTATTTATATATATATAAACAAAATAAAAAAATAAAAATATAAAATTTGAATATAAAAATATGTATATTTAAAATAAGTAATTTTTTTCCTTTGGGAAAAGGTAGAAATTCACTTTTCACCTTTGGCCCAAGAGAAAAAAACCTAAATATGGTAGTACCCTTACCACCTTTGTGCTGTGGATTTCATAAAAATCTAACCTATTCATATTTAAAAAAAATCAAAAAACCCATAACAAAAAAAATTCAGTTTTGTTATATTTATTTTTTTCAATAATGAAGGAAATTATATTAATAACTAAGATCAAGAGTAACAATATCTATCATCCACAAAGGGAAGAAATCAAGCCAGAGGTGATTTTCTCCAGACGCACGATGAGAGGCCAGATGATGAGAAGCTTTGTTTCCCTCCATTTTGATGAATGAGAATGAGCAAACTATAAAGTTGATACTAAGAGACTAAATTTTACTTATGAGGAATTCATAATATTGGAAGTTGAATTAGTTTTTTTTATGGATTTTATGATGTTTTGATAGTAATATTCAATATTTATAGCATTCCAACCAAGATCTTTTGCGAAGTTCATACCAGTAAGGACAGCATGGGATTCAGCAACAGCGGGCTCCCCAAAAGCATGGATCGAATCTTGTCTAGCTGCGATGATCTTGCCAATATGGTTGTGTACCATCAATCCAATTCCCACAAATCTACTCTTAAATAAAGAAGCATTTATATTGATCTTAAAGATACCTTTCATAGGGGGATTCCATCTCACTTCAGCTGATCGGGAATCAGAGAACACATTTTGGTCAGGTCCCAATTCCACCCATCAATCCAAGAAGTTGCACCTTCAATCTAGAAACTACAGGTTTTTGAGGTGTGATTAAAGATGAAATTATTACTTGAAACCCATAAAATCCAAGATACAATGCACATGGAGGATACCTTATCATAAATTAATGTGGAAGACCACATCATCAACAGTGACGGGAGATCTGGAACCATATCAAGCATAAGCTCTATAAAAGATCCCCAAGAAATCCAAACCTCCTTGAACCCTGGACAATGAATAATAGCATTCAAAGGGGATTCTATATCATCTGAGAAAATGGGGCATAATTGGCTTTCCGTAACATGGTGGAAGGAGAGTAAAATCATGGTGGGAAGGATATCTGTACAAATCTGCCACCAGAAGTAGCATATATTTGGTGGGACATCCAAGTGCCAAATACTTTTCTAAAGCCCCTATCTAAAATCAATGTGAGTGTCAAGATCAATTCTGTAGTTTGGTCTCACTGAGTAGGATCTTGAAGTCTCATTTCTCCAAAAAATATAGTCTTTCCTCACATCCATCACATATGGAATGCTAAGAATGATCCTTTTATCTCTTTCATTAAACCAAGAGTTAATTTTATCCAGGCACTAACCGGAACCAGAATCATCGAACAAGAAGTGGACGAAAGCCTCCTTGGATCCAAGAAAATCTGGGGAAGTATCCAGTATAGTATATTTTTTAATCAACTAAGGACCCTTCCAAATTTTGACTTTCGTTCCATCCCCAATCTGCTAGTCAATTTCTTTTTCAAGTAAATTTCATGAACCCCAAATACTTCTCTAAAGGAATCTGGGGTGGGGCCCATATTAGAGTTCCGAAAGTCAGAGCGAGGAAAATATTTTTTCTGAAGAATCCAAATACAAAGAGATGAAGGTTGAGTTGGGAGGTTCCATCCTTGCTTAGCCAACATCGCATTATTAAACAGGCCGAGGTCCCGAAAGCCTAAACCACCGCCCGCTTTAGGGGTGCAAAGTGACTTCCAGGAAATCCAGTGAATTTTGTTCCTCCTGTTACTATAGCCCCACCAGAAATTGGAAATAGGGGAGTTAATATGGTCAATAACCACACCAGGAAACTTGAATAGTGATATGATATAGCTTGGGATATATTGAAGAGTATCCTTAATAAGGGTTTCTTTTCTCACTTTAGAAATTCTCATTGGAGACCATCCCTGAATTTTTTTCCCAATTATGTCCATTGTAGATGATAAAAAAAATTATTGGTCTACCATCGTGAGAAGCCCAAGTTATTTATTATGTTTTTAGACCATTTGAATTATTGTAGTGGGACAAAGTTCCACTCTCTTATTCGATGGCACACCTGAGATGAAGGAGATTTTCTGATTTGACCTGATTAATCATCTATCCAGAATCTCTCTAATAAAGACGGATTACATTGAATATGGAAATGTATACATTATGTGTGGATCTTGAGAAGATAAGACAGTAATCCTCAAAAAAAAATATGAGAAATAGGTGGGCTAATCTGACACACTTTTTTCCCATGAATCAAGTTAGAGTAAGATTCTATAGAAATGAGGTTGGAAAAACATCAGCCACCAAAATGAAGAGAAAGTGGGAGAGAGGGTCACCCCAGCAAAGACCTCAGGTTGGAGAAAAGGATTGTGTGAGTCCACCATTAATGTTGATCCTGAAATAAATATATGAAACACAGTGCATGATCATATCAATCTGTTTTGAACAAAAACCCATTTTGATCATAACAACCCTGAGGAAATTTCATTCCATTTTATCATATGTCGTAGTTATATCCAATTTCCAAGACATAATTCCACTTTTTTCCACTAAGCATATTTTCATTGAGCGGAACACCTCATGGGCTACAATATCATTATCTGTAATTAGTCTTTTCATGAAAAAAGCATTTTGATTTTCAGAAATAATGGAAGGTAGCCACCAGCACAAACGATTGACTAAAATCTTTGAGAAAAAATTATAAGAAATGTTTCATAAGATGATTGGCCTGAAGTACGAAGCTAAGAGGGGTTTCTTCGTCTTTGTAATGAGGGTTTAAATTCACTTGTTGATAGAGAATAGATTAATTTTTCTTGTCTATATATCTTTCATAAGAGCAGAAATGTCTGGACCAATAATGTGACAGTATTTCTTAAAGAAGAGAGCATGGAGCCCATCAGGGTTTTAGTGGAATGGATATGATATAGAGCCCATAAGATCTCATCATTCGGAGTGGGCGGTATCTTTCCCACCTTATAATAGTTTTTTAATTGAAAAAATGAATGTTTTTATGGATGAATAATGTGACAGATCAGTACAAAAAAGAAAATTGCCCCGGAAAAACCGCAAACTCTGTGATAATGATGAAAGATTAAGAAACAGATTTTGAAATCCACACCCGCAAAACAAAATAGCCTCTTCTTAAAATTTTTTATGATTCAAGAAAATGATGATGGAATAAAAATAGACGTTGATTATGTTTCGAACCTTCTCCCCCATTGATGTCAACTCTGATGAACCTCAGTTGATGTTCTCTCTAGCGTGCCTGCATCGATGAAGAACCAACGCTGCAACCCACTGGTCGGGAAACCTTCTACCCACCATTTCAAGTTGCTACTAACTGTTGCATCTTTCCATGCAGGTCAGAGAGTGACCCATGGAGGGCGAGAGTATGAAGTTCCCAGAGAATATCTCTTTCTGGTGGTCATCGAGATGAGGCGGTTGCATATCAACTTCCACTTCCAGGGATTTCCCACTATAGATGGTGATGAAAATGAGTTTTTTAATAGTTTTTCTGGAAAAAAAATTTACACAGTGTACGTTAAATTTTTAAAAAAAACTATGCCTTAAAGGTGTTATCAGTGATTCCGACTTCCATCCCCCATGCCACCTTTGGCCCGGATCGATGATATGGAAAAGGCGGCAGGGGGTAAGATGTTGCCTTTCACCTTTGGGTGAGTCGAAATGTGGCACTGCCGATGCCGCCTTTATCCTCATGCAAAGTCAAAAGGCGGAATCAGAGATGTCTTATTTCCCTCATCTCTCTATAAAATGGAATCCCCCCCTTTTCCTCACTTTAATTTCCCTCCATCTCTCCTAAATCCACTACTTATACCTCTATGAAATTACTTTTCCATGCGGTAGAGTCAGTTATCCAAAAGAAGGTAGTTTTTTTCAAAGCATCATTTAGAGGTATTTTTTTTATTTAATTTAATGTTTTTTATTTATTTAATTGAATTGTTTTTAGTTCTAAATATTTCATTTTTAAGTAGTTAAGTTAGTTACAAATATTTTGTTTATTAGGTTTTTTAATAAGTTATATATAGTTTGGAATAAAAATTATTATTAGTAATGATTAAGTATAGATTATGTATAGAATAACTTTGGATTCATTAGTGTGAAATTTTGGTAGCATAAATATTATGTGGTTATCTAAGAAATAAAATCCCAATGTGGATATAAACAAGTGGATGTGGATCTCGCACAGATATGCCTAGGGGTAAAACCCAAAAACACTGCTTTGAGCTAGACTCGAATGGGAACTGGTGCACGACAATAGGCCTTACTGCACTCCTGGTTTGACACTCCTAAGAGATATGCTTAAGATGATTCATGTTTTATTTATAAACTACTAAAATACCTAAGAAAAGAAAAATCAAATCAGTATATTTATCAATGATAAAATGATAATTATGATGATATAGAATGAAATGGACAAGTACAAAGGCATTAAAGAATGAAATTATTATTAGTAATTGAATTATTTTTATTCAGGTTTAAAGATGTTATTTATTAAGTAGTTTAATTAGTTATATATAGTTTATAAATAATACTTATTATTAGTAATGATTAATTATAGATTAATTAATGATAATTGAGGATTAAAAATGAATACATATGATTATTTAATTATAATTAACTAATGAATATCATATGATTAATGATTAAATAATAAATAAATGATTAAAGAATAACTTGATAATGATTAACTAATGATTAAAAAATGAGTGATTAGTTAAAAACTATACTAAGAAACATTGGTATCATTGTTTTGGATATAACAAGATGTTCTAAAATGTTAGTATCATAAATATTATATAGTTTAGAAATAATAGTTTTTATTAGTAATGATTAATTATAGATTAATTACTGAATAACTTAGGATTAAAAGATGAATACATGTAATGATTAGATAATAATACTTATCATTGATAAAATGACAATTATGATTATATAAAAATAAATGGATAAGAACAAACTCATTAAATTACACATGAATTTTTTACAACATAAAAGAAATACCTTGACATTTTTCAATTAAACATGGTTTGGATGAGATGAGTGTGACTTTGGAAGTGAAGTAAAATACAATTTATTTTTATTTGGTAGCTTAATGACAAGATATTTACTTAATAAGTTAAGTACATACTTATAGAATATGTTATTAATCTATCAAAAAAGTCATTTTGGTTTTACCTCACTTCTGAAGTTAGGCTCATATCATTTAAACCATGTTTTGTTGAAAAATTTTGGTATTTTTTGTATGTTGTAAAACATTCACATGTTATTTTATGTGTTTATTCTTCTCTATTATAGAGTTATTAAAGAATTATTAACTAATTATTAACTATTTATTAACTTAGTAGTGATTAACTAGTTATTAAAGAATGATTAACTTAGTAAAAACTATACAAAGAAACATTAGTATCATAGTTTAGGATATAAGAAAATGTTTTAAAATTTTAGTATCATAAAGATTATATAGTTTAGAAATAATAGTTATTAATAGAAATTATTAATTGTAGATTAATTAATAAATAACATAGGATTAAAAAATTAATCCATATAATGATTAGCTAATGATGCTTATAATCATATAAAGTGAAATAAATAAGAATAAACACATTAAATAACACATGAATGATTTATGACATACAATAAATTTGTTGAAATTTTTTAATAGAATGTGGTTTGGATGATATGAGTCTCACTTCTTACATGAGGTGAAATTCATCTTATTTTTAATTAGTACCTTAATAACATCTTCAAAGGATATGTACTTCACTTTTGAACTTTCAAAAGTTTTTGTCCTTCTAATGACATCTAAGATATGTTATTAGAAGGTAGAAAGCTTTTAAAAGTTCAAAAGTGAGGTACATATCTTTCAAATATGTTATTAAGCTATCAATAAAAAATTAGTTGGATTTTACCTCATTCAAAGTGCGACTCATCTCATCCAAACCACATTTTATTGAAAAATGTCAATGAATTTATTATATATTATAAAGAATTAATGTGTTATTTAATGTGTTTTTTATCCTTCATTTCACTTTATATGACCATAAATTTCATTTTATCAATGATAAATAAACTAATTTTATGTTTCCTCTTCTTTTTACCTCAGTTTCTAAAACATTATGTGACTTATATTCTAATAAACTTTTATATAATGAAACATTACTATCATGTTTAAGGGTATAAAAAGGTGTCCTAAAATTAAATTATAATAAATATTATATGTTCAACCATCATTGTTAATATTTGTTACACTATCATAATTTTGATTAAATAAATATTTTTGACGTAGAGAGTCGTGTTTTCATGTGTGTACTACTATGGGGAGGTTATTCAAACTGAGCAAGGAGCTTCTTACAGTACACAACCAATAACAGTGGTTAGTACAGCTGATTGTGTAACCCTAAGTGACCTTCAAAATAGAATTCATGGTTTCTTAAATCTGGGACCTGATCAATAGATCAAGTCTATGAGCTATAGAAATTTTCAATTCCCATCAACACTATACCATCTATCTTGACCATTGTTTGTTGATGTGCAGTCGGTCCAAGAATTTAATTTATTTTCTCAATGGTCATATGGTATCATGATGGTGTTATATGTTGATGTTTCTACTATAAAAAAATGAAGTCTAGTTATATGAAGACTTATTATTACAAGATTGATTGAAGATAGTATGCCCCATGAAATTGAGCTCATTCCAAATGATGCAGAAGAGGATAACCTAGATGATCTCCCAGATATACATGTAAATCCAACTTCTGATGAGGAGTTTCTTAATGATGGAACAAATGGTGACAACAGTACTGATGAGGAGGTACTATCAGAAGTTAGGGATGAGGTTTCAAGAAATTCATTAGTTGTACAGTAGCATGGACCTACAATAAATCATCCACCACTCTTTGCATCTTGGTCAGAAGCAATGAAATTTGTGCTAGAATTCGACAATAATGTTATCACATCGGCAACTGAGTTTCCTAGAGTTATACTAGATAATTTTAGTGAGCTATAAAAACCTTATATGTTGGAAGGAATTTTTCATGTAAATATGCATTAAAAATCACGCTAAAGAAATTTCACATTGAGAGGAACTGTAGCTATATATTTCACGAATCAGGTCATAGTAAATATCTCATATGGTGTGAGAAGTATGGGGATGATTTTATATTTCTCTTGAGGGTGATTCTGGATATTGTATTTGGAGTTTAGAGAGTCTCAAGGATTGAGGCACCTCATACTTGCATTAAACCAAGCCTAACACAAGATCGTGCCTCATTGGATGTAGAGTTTGTGTCATCTGTTATTTTTGAGATGATTAAGACATGCCTAGATGTTCTAATATCCCTTGTGAAAGAGATGATACAACATACATTTGGTTATAATATTTCCTATAATAAGGCATGGATAGTGAAACAGAAGGCAATTGTGAAGGTATGTGGTGATTGGGATGACTCATATCGGATGTTTCCACAATTTCTACCCATAATGAGGCATCATAACCAATTTGTCTTCCATATTGATACAATGAACATGTGTCTCATGATAACCGACTCGATCCATCTCATATTTAATTTCATCGGTTGTTCTGGGTATTCCTCCCCTGTATCTCCACATTTTGTTTCAGAAAATAGTTCATTCAGATTGATGGAATGTTTCTATATAGAAAATACAAGGGAGTTTTGTTGATTACGTCAACCCAAGATAGAAATCATTCACCTCTTCTTCTTTCCTTTTCCATTATAAAGAAAGAAAACTATGAATTATAGAGTTGGTTTTTGGAATGTATAAACAACCATTTCAACAACATTAGGGGTGTTTGTTCGATATCTAATCACCATCAAGAAATTAATGAGGCAATCGATTCAGATCCTGATACATGGAGATACCCAAATACACATCATCGATTATTTATTAGACACATTTCTAGAAACGTGCATAAAAAATTCCACAATGAACTGATGAAGAAGGAAATCATGAGGCTTGGTACGCATTGTATTTGTTATTTTTTACTATTTCAACATAAAGATAAAATCAAATTATGTGAAATATCATCTATTATATGTAGGATATGAGTCAGATCAATGGAAATTTGAAGAATGTTTCAAAAAAATATGTCAGTCTAATCAAGAAGTTTATGATTATATGATGCGGATTCCAAAAGAAAAATAGACATTGGCATATGATGGGGGGGAAGGTAAAGACACATGACCAAAAACATTGTGGAGTGCATTAATGGTGTCTTAAAAGGGATTCTCAAGCTACCTATAACTACCCTAGTTCAAGATACATTACATCATTGTGTGAATTACTTTGTTGATAGACAAAAACTAGCATCAAAGGGAATAGAGCGGGGGCTAAGGTATGGAAGACACTTTCAATAAGAGATTAAAAATAATATTGAAGAAGATTCTGGTTATCATGTTTTCCTTTTTTTATGAGAATACTCTCTATTTGAATTTAAAGAGTGTCCAGACCCCATCACAAATCGCATCGGTGAAAAAATGGTGGTATTACTGGAAATGGGGTAATTTCAATGTATAAACTTTTAGACCTTACGGTTTCTATGCACACACACCATCGTAGCATGTGACTCTATGAAAATATCATGAGAATCATATGTTGATCTAGTGTACTAGATGGAAAGCAGTACTAACTGTTATGTTGAACCATAGACGCCTATTGAAGAATTTTTTTATTTTCTAATTCCTGAAGGCTATATGATAGTGATACCTAGCATCAATTGGTTGCATTCCCATGGGAGACTAAAGGCCAGCATGATACGGAATGAGATGGACTAGCCTCATGAACAAGGGTAGAGTTTGAGATACACCATATGTCATCAAGAAGGTCATAACTGGAAATGATGCCCTAACATTTTTGGGTCGAGTTCACACTCTCAGCCACATTGATGTATTTTCTTCATTGTGAGATTCTCATATTTTAAATTATATATTGTTATATATTAATTTTTCCTCATTTTTCTAAACCCCAAAACCCAAAATCAGAACACTAAACCCAAAAACATATTCCCAATACTGTAATCTAAAAATTCTAAACCCAAAACATTAAAAACCTAAACCCTAACCCTAAATTCATAAACCTAAACCATAAAACCTTACAAAAAATCCAAAAACCTAGACCCAAAACTCAATATCATAAACTCTAATCTTTAAATCCTAAAACCTAAAAGATGAACTGTAAACCCAAAAACATCTTCCCTTTACCTCCGTTTTCAAAACATTATGTGACTGATATTTCAATAAAATTTTATATAACAAAATAATAGTATCATATATTATTGTATAAGAAGATGTTATAAAATTTTAGTATAATAAAGATTATATGGTCAACCATACTTTTCAATATTAGTTACACTATTAGAATCATGATTAGAAAACATTTTAAATGTATAGAGTCAGGTTTTACATGTGTTTACTACTATGGGAAGTTTATACAAACTGATAAAGGATCTTATTATAGTACAAAACCAATAATATAGGTTATTAAAACTAATTTTATAACACTAACTGAAATTTAAGAAAGAATTTGTGGGAAATGAACCACGATGTAGGAGGAATAGTGACAATGATGGTGGTGATGGAATGATTTTACGTCATCACCATTTCGGTTTTCACCATTCCTCATATGTCATGGTTCATTTCCCACAAATTATTTCTTAAAGTTCAGTTAGTGTTAAAGAATCACCTTTCCATGTGACAAAATAATCATGAAATATACCATCATGTGGACATTCATACATAAATTACAAATCACACCATTTTAAAATAAACATCTACATAACAAAGAAAAATTGTTTATATATATAAATATATAAAACTATGTCTTACAAAACACCCTTTTGTAGGTAAAATCATATCTTAACAACAATTTAGTAATATACTTTGAAAAACATGAAGACATGCCCCTTTATTTTGGTAAAAATAACTTCATAAAACAATGTGAATAATCATGGAATGTCTTGAATTATACATGTTATAACATTCTAATGACCATAATGTTATATTTACATTTTACACTTACAACTCATTTCATTTGTTTATATATAGATTTATGATACCATACTACTCACTCAGCAGCGTAGCCATATTTTCTAGGTCGTGCTAGAGGGTGGTGAGGATCGATCGATCAGGTTGCATTGATCGCACCATTTTCATCATAGGGAGCCTCCACATGCCATTAAACCATACTTGCATCATGCTGGATTATATAGAATTTCCATATCAGATTTCAAATTTATAGACCATCACCTGCTTACTACCCTCGTGGAGAGGTGGAGACTAGAGACACACATATTCCACCTGCATGAGGGAGAGATGACCATCACCCTCTAGGATGTGGAAGTGCTTCTCAGTCTTTCTATCTAGGGGAGAGTTGTTATTAGACCCACTCGTGTATCTTGGCCTGACCTTTCTCAGTGCTTGTTAGGTGTCAATATTTTTTCCAATCGTAGGGCTATAAATGGAGCGTCGATATCTATGTGTTGGTTGGAGGCTCAGATTTCACATTTACCTGATGATGCTAATGAGAAGACTATCATGCATTATGCTCATGCATATATATTACGGATCATTGGAGGGATCATGTGTACCGATCACTCAAGGTTGCATGTGAACATGATGCATCTACCCCTACTGGAGGACTTTGATCAGGTTGAGACATACAGTTGGGAATCAGCCTGCTTGGCATACACATATAGATCATTATGCAAGCTATCCCACAAGAACCAAAAATGTCTCGTGGGATGCACCATCATTATTCAGATGTGGGCATGGGAGTGCATCCCCTTATTCTGCCCTGAGATTGCTGGTCCACCGATCAATATGGAGGTGCTATATGATGCTCCACATGGATGCTGGTATGATCACTCGCTTCTATTTTTTTCTGATTCTACTTGTATTTATTGACTTTAATTTCTCATTATTTGTCATTATCAATGTTGTATTTTACAAGGGGTGTTAGTGACACAATTTTGATGTAGTTTTGAGACACCAATTGAGCGTATATTGGCTCTAAATGGACTGTTACTTACCTAACCAGGTATGTATATACAATCTATCACTGTCTAACAAATTTAATAATAGCATTAATTTTGGTTTTTAGTTAAGATCTTTTTTGATAAAGGTCGCATGTTATTTCATATTTCATGGATTCTATACTGGACTATTATGGACCAGTTGCCACCATATTTCACTGTTGGGCTTATGGATGTTATGGTTGTAGTGACCCTCATTCACATTCATATTATTGAGTGGCAGCATCCTGATAGACACTACTACAAATATGGAATTTATCAGCTCTAGAAAAGGTAATTAACAATGCTAAAAAATGCTTTTAATCGAGGAAAATATAAAGGGGGTTACTTTTATCAGTGCTTAGAAAAGTGCTGATAAAGGCCCTTTTATCAGCGCTAAAAAAAGCACTGATAAAAAGGGCCTTTTATTAGTTCTAAAAAAAGTGCTGATAAAAAGGGTCTTTTATCAGCGCTGTTAAAGGGCCCCTTTTATCAGTGCTTTTTTAAAAGTGTTGATAAAAGTAAAAAAAAAAAAAAATTGGAGGCACTTGAATACCCCCTTCAAGAGCGCCTCACCCCCACCGCAGCCCGCACGCCCCAGCCACCACACCAGCCTTTATCAATGCCCCCATCCCCTTTAACAATGCTAGCCATTATTCCCCACCTATGCGCACGACCTGTCTCCCCCAGGATTCTAACTCGTGACCCGTTGCCTACGCGCCTAAGTCTTTACCACTCCACCATATTGTTTTTCTCTACATTTATTAATATATATTTTTATTTATATATATATTTAGTTATATTTACTCATATATTAATATATATATATATAGTTATATTAATATATATATATATTTAGTTATATTAATAAATATATATATTTAGTTATATTTATATATATATATCTGTATATTAATATATATATATATATATCCATATATTAATATATATATATATATATTAACATATATTTAGTTATATTAATATATATATATAGTTATATTAATATATATATTTAGTTATATTAATATATATATTCATATATTCATATATATATATCCGTATATTAATATATATATATATATATTAACATATATTTAGTTATATTAATATATTTATATTTAGTTATATTAATATATATATAAATATATATCTGTATATTAATATATATATATATATATAGTTATATTTATATATTAATATATTTATTCGTATATTAATATATATTTATAAGATCAATTTTTAATGCATTTATAAAATATTCTTTTTATGTGTGTATAAATAAATAAATACATATATACAACATACACACACAAATAGACATATGTGCACACGAAAGGATCATCACAGGCTACACGAATCAACCATTCCCAACACACAAAACAAAATACAGCATTTAAAACATGCAATTGACAATTAAATCATGTCAACACATTAAATCATTCAATTAATGTAAAATTCACGCGCACAATTTCAATTAACACGTTTAATGGTTGAAGCATCAAAAAAATTAATCCAATGAAATTTTAAATACAAATCCCCCCAAAAAAAGATGTATGTATTTAAAATTTTCAAATAACACCTGAAATTAATATTTTAAATCAATAAAAAAATTAAAATTTCAAAAAAAATATGATTTCCAATATCTTTTAAAAAATACCACACCACATCGGTGAATTTATAATCATGTATTTTAATCACAATAAATTTCAGAAATGATATAAGAAATATGAATTTAATTAACTAGTAAATTACCTTCAAACGTCTTTTTTAAATATAAATCGACATCAAAAAATTGAAATCAAGAAGGAAATAAATTTTAAAAATTAAAATGTAAAAAATAGAATAAAAAATACACGTTAATCACAACACGTAGAGCTCACTGCAGGCTTCGATTTGATATGCTGTAGAGCTCAAACGGACACCCGGATCCAAAGTTACGACTTTTTGAAGTTTGAGTTACGTTTTCAACTTATTTTAGATCTTTTATTAATCTTTTGATTTTTTTATCTTCAATTTGATATTAAATGAATATTCCTCAGTAATAATAAGAATTTTATTAATTAAAAATACTTTTTTAATTATTTTATAAGCCAATTTCACTCAATATCTTATATATTAAGTGTAAATGCCTATTTATCTTATCTAAAATATATTTTAAAATATATATATTATATTTATATCAATATAAATATAATTATATATCAATATATTATTTTTTATGATTTTTTTTTTGAAATATACACTTTTATCAGGACTAGGAAAAAGTGCTGATAAAGCCCCCCTTTATCAGTGCTACTAAAAAAATACTGATAAAAGGAGCCCCTTTAACAGTGCTAAAAAAAGCATTGATAAAAGGGGTGACTTTATCAGCACTAAAAAAGTGCTGATAAAAAGTCACATTTAATAGTGCTTTTTTAGCACTGTTAAAATTGCCCTTTATCAGTGCTTTTTTTTAGCGTTGTTAAAGGGTGTCACTACAGAAACCCAGTTTTATGGTAGTGAGATTCATACGTCAGTTTTGTTGTGCTCAGCCAATTCCATTGTCGCCAAGATAGATAGAGAAAATTCATGGGATGAAGCTGACAGGGAGGTAGGATGAGGACTGGGGCTGAGTACATGCATGCTTTATCGACTGCTGGTGAAGACGTGCAGAGTTTCATGTTTAGGGTGTACCTACGAATCGATTCTTTCTTTCAGAGTAGGTTGATTATGAGCCATGGTATAGACTGAAGTCTATACCATATCTTACCTGACATGGTCGAGAGATGCATAGGATGGTAAATCAATAAATTTCCAATAGTTTTTTTATTGAACTATTTTCTAATTCTTTTTGAATCTATTTATAGGGCAGTCACTTAGAGCATCATGTACGCATGAGTGATGAAGAGGGGGAGGGGGTCTTTAGCTGGGCAGCCATCCATACTAAAGCGTTGAAGCTGAGGGCATCTTATTGTGCACTTTATGATATCATCTTCGAGCATCCATCTCAGAGAGAGAAGGTTCCTCCCTGGAGGAACATCTTGAAGCTGCTGGTGGTGCTGAGGATTCACGACCACGGCGATGTAGATAGCATCATGCTTCACATGAGGCCTCACCTGTTCCACAGGCATAGGTCAGCTCTCTAGTAGCCCAGCCTCATCTGATTAAGGACGTGCCTCATGTGTCATGGGATTCATCTTTCTTGACAGGATATCTGCAGTTCTCTCCATCTTGGGGTCCTAATCCATCGCATCCTTGGGGTCCAGATCAATCACAACCTTGGGTTCTAGATCCATCGCAGCCTTGGGGTCTAGATTCATCGCATCCTTGGGGTATAGCTTCATCGTAGGCTTGGTTCCCCACTACGATGATGGCAGGTCCTTCTATCACCCTAGTGGAAAAAGGATCATGAGGGTGGTACGATATGCAGTTGACAGGTCCTCCCATTGACACATAGGTGGAGGATGTGATAGTTTACATTCTAGTTTCCAAGGATCATCCCTCTTCAGGTCATCAGACTCTACAGTGAACTCAACGCAGACGTCCTATTTGCATACCACCATGTGGGATGGATTCTCCTCACCATAGACATAGACATTGATTGTACATGTTAATTTATATGTTTTATATTTATTGAAATGACAATACTATTATTACTATCATACCTTATTATATATTTATCCAGTATTTTAGTTTTCATTTATATTTTAGGCACAGTTTATATTTGACAGCTTTCAAAGTCGACTACTTGAAACATGGGAATAGTTATTAAATTTCAAGAAGATAACATTAAAAGATTATAAAATATACAGTATAAAAACAAAGTAAATAAAATTTAAAATATATCCTAAACATCTAAAAAGTTTTTGAAAATAAAGAGTTTCATAAATAAAATAAATAAATGAAAATTAAAGGAATGTAAGAAAAGTTACTCAGAAGTGACTGAAAAGGATCCTAAGCCACCTACTTGACTTTTAAAGCCTGTAAAATATAACTATAACAGTCATATAAATAAAAATTAAAACTTAGACTACTTCTTATATGTTTAATACATGTTTAAAATTTCATTTATATTGCTCTTATATTTTATATTTTATAAGCTAGCAAATTCACGTACTTGAAACATTTTTAAGTTTCAAGTAGGTGGATTATAAATCTTATAAATTATTTTTCATCAACATTTTTTAAGAAATTATTTTTTATTTTCAACTAATTCTTATATTTTTAATTGATGTCTAAAATTTCATTCATGTTGGTCTTATAGTTTATATTTTATAGGCTAGCAAAGTCACGTACTTGAAACATTTTTAAGATTCAAGTAGGCGGATTAGAAATCTTATAAATTATTTTTCATCAACATTTTTTAAGAAATTATTTTTATCTTGTAATACTTGTATTTTTAATCAATGATTAAAATTTCATTTATATTGGTTTTATAGTTTATATTTTATAAGCAAGAAAAGTCATGTACTTGAAACATTTTTAAGTTTCAAGTATGTGGATTATAAATCTAATAAATTATTTTTCACCAACATTTTTTAAGAAATTATTTATAGTTTATACTACTTATTATATATTTAATCATTTTTTAAAATTTCATTCATATTGGTCTTATAGTTTATATTTTATAAGCAAACAAAGTCACATACTTGAAATATTTTTAAGTTTCAAGTATATGGGTTAGAAAGCTTATAAATTATTTTTCATCAAAATTTTTAATAAATTATTTTTATTTTATACTAATTCTTATATGTTTAATAAATTTTTAAAATTTCATTTATATTGGTCTTATAATTTATATTTTATTGTCTAGCAAATTCATGTACTTGAAACATTTTTAAGTTTCAAGTAGGTAGATTAGAAATCTTATAAATTATTTTTTATCAACATTTTTTAAGAATTATATTTATTTTAGACTAATTCATATATTTTTAATCAATTTTTAAAATTTCATTCATATTGGTCTTATAGTTTATATTATAGGCTATCAAAGTCACGTACTTGAAACATTTTTGAGTTTCAACTGGGTTTATTAGAAATATTATAAATTATTTTTCATCAATATTTTTTAAGAAATTATTTTTATTTTTGACTAATTATTATATTTTTAATCAATGTTTAAAATTTCATTGATATTGGTCTTATAGTTTATATTTTATAGTCTAGAAAAGTTACATACTTGAAACATTTTTAAGTTTCAAATAAGTGGATTAGAAATCTTAGAAATTATTTTTCATTAACATTTTTTAAACAAAATTATTTTTATTTTCAATTACTTCTTATATGTTTAATAAATTTTTAAAATTGCATTCATATTGGTCTTTTAGTTTATATTTTATATGCTAGAAAAGTTATGTACTTGAAACATTTTTAAGTTTCAATTAGGTGGATTAGAAAGTTTATAAATTATTTTTCATCAAAATTTTTTAAAAAATTTCATTTTATTTTCAACTACTTCTTATATTTTTAATCAATATTAAAATTTTCATTCATATCGGTCTTATAGTTTATATTTTATAGGCTAGCAAAGTCACATACTTGAAACATTTTTAAGTTTCAAGTAGGTGTATTAGAAAGTTTATAAATTACTTTTCATCAACATTTTTTAAAAAATTTCATTTTATTTTCAACTAATTCTTATATGTTTAATCAATATTAAAAATTTCATTCATATCGGTCGTATAGTTTATATTTTATAGGCTAGAAAAGTCACATACTTGAAACATTTTTAAGTTTCAAGTAGGTGGAATAGAAAGCTTATAAATTATTTTTCATTAACATATTTCAAGATTTTTTTATTTTTGACTAATTATTATATGTTTAATCAATTTGTAAAATTTCATTTATATTGTTCTTATAGTTTATATTTTATAGGCTAGAAAAGTCATGTACTTGAAGCATTTTTAAGTTTCAAGTAGGTGGATTAGAAAGATTATAAATTATTTTTTATCAACATTTTTTAAGAAATTATTTTTATTTTCAACTACTTATTATATGTTTAATCAATGTTTAAAATTTCATTCACATTGGTTTTATAGTTTGTATTTTATAGGGTATCAAAGTCACGTACTTGAAACATTTTTATGTTTCAAGTGGGGGGATTAGAAAGATTATAAATTATATTTAATCAACATTTTTTAAGAAATTATTTTTATTTTCGACTACTTCTTGTATTTTTAATCAATGTTTAAAATTTCATTATTACTGGTCTTATATTTTATATTTTATAGGCTAGCAAAGTCACATACTTAAAACATTTTTAAGTTTCAAGTAGGTGGATTAGAAAGATTATAAATTATTTTTCATCAACATTTTTAAATAAATTCTTTTTATTTTCAACTAATTCTTATATTTTTAATCAATATTTAAAATTTCATTCATATTGGTCTCATAGTTTATATTTTATAGGCTAGAAAATTCACGTACTTGAAACATTTTTAAGTTTCAAGTGGGTGGATTAGAAAGATTATAAATTATTTTTCATCAACATTTTTTAATAATTTCTTTTTATTTTTGACTACTTCTTATATGTCTTATAAATTTTTAAAATTTCATTTAGATTGGTCTTATAGTTTATATTTTATAGGCTAGAAAAGTCACATACTTGAAACAATTTTATGTTTCAAGTAGGTGGATTAAAAAAGATTATAAATTATTTTTCATTAACATATTTTAAGAAATTATTTTTATTTTCAACTAATTCTTATATGTTTAATAAATTTTTAAAATTTCATTCATATTGGTCTTATAGTTTATATTTTATAGGCTATAAAAGTCATGTACTTGAAACATTTTTAAGCTTAAAGTGGGTGGATTAGAAAGCTTTTAAATTATATTTCATCAACATTTTTTAAGAAAATATTTTTATTTTCAACTACTTCTTATATTTTTAATCAATGTTTAAAATTTAATTAATATTGGTATTATAGTTTATATTTTATAGGATAGCAAAGTTACATACTTGAATGATTTTTAAGTTTCAAGTAAGTATATTAGAAAGCTTATAAATTATTTTTCATCAATATTTTTAAAGAAATTATTTTTATTTTCAACTAATTCTTATATGTTTAATAAATTTTTAAAATTTCATTCATATTGGTCTTATAGTTTATATTTTATGGGCTTTTAAAGTCACGTACTTGAAACATTTTTAAGTTTCAAGTTGGTGGATTAGAAAGCTTATAAATTATTTTTCATCAACATTTTTTAAAACATTTATTTTTATTTTTGACTACTTATTATATGTTTAATCCATGTTTAAAATTTCATTTATATTGGTCTTATAGTTTATATTTTATAGGCTAGTAAAGTCACATACTTGAAACATTTTTAAGTTTCAAGTTGGTGGATTAGAAAGCTTATAAATTATTTTTCATCAAAAAAATTTAAGAAATTATTTTTTATTTTTGACTAATTCTTATATGTTTAATCATTGTTTTAATTTTTATTTATATTAGTCTTCTAATTTATATTTTATAGGATAGAAAAGTCACATACTTGAATAAGAGATAAATTATGCTGAAACATTTTGTTTTATTTATATATATATAATAAATTAATAATAAAACATTAAAATTTTAAATATATAAAAAAGAATAATTAAAATAGAAAAAAATTGTTGTTTTAGGGCAAAGGCGGCATCGTCGATGTCGCCTTTAAGTCATATTTTTTTAAAAAAATATCCTACGCGTTTTAAAAAATATATTTTTTTCAAAAAACCTATTAAAAAAATACCTGAAAACATGAGCAGGAGGGTCAGTGTTGGGTTCAGATCTATGGTTTTGACTCTCTTTTTGAGGCCTTGGGTTGAGCAAATTGCAGGCGAGACAGTGGTGATGTGAGAGGTTGGATCGGCAAATGGGGCAGGTGGCGTGCGAGGACATCCATTTTCCAATGTAGGTAGGGTGGAAGGTGTGATCGCAGCTAGGTAGCACTCGGAGCGTCTCATCATTGATAAACTCCTTCCAACACATGGTTCATTATAGCACGCCATTGCTGGCCCTGAGGCCCCTCATGGTGGAGTGCAGAAAGATAGGTAATGCCTCAATGGCTGACTGGTCAAGTCTCGAATGCTTGGTGCCTCCATCGCTGGCGTGGTCTAGGGGGTGCTCCGGCCGTGATTGGCGTAGTGGAAAACATAAATGGAAAAGAAGTCAAGGATGATGATGGTGTATATGATAATGAAGATGAAAACAGACATGGTGGGGTTGAAGTTGGAGTGCATCCAGAAGGGGTTGTCGGAGGCCTCTAGTCTAGTCTATGCAGTAATGCGGGGGAAGGAGTGTGTGAGCTTGAGAAGCAAGAAGCGGAGGACCATGATTCCACAATGCTCCGACTCTACCGTCGGGGGTCGGAGGTGGCGGATGATCCCAACATGCTCTATGAATCTAGAAACATGGAAGGGTTACACACACATATATAAATAATGGTGCCTTTTTTGTGGGCATGTGATTATAGTTACCGTTGTTGTTGTTGTTTTTATTATTGTTTTTTTATTATGGATTATTAGGAAATGGTGCGTAAAATGTGTGAGGTATTAGGTTGTCTGTAATGCATTTTTCTTCATTATCCACTTTTGATTCACACTTCACTCAAAACACCCCTATCTAATCAAAAATGTGTTTCGGCCATTGTTCTTTTGAGAAGTTGTTAATGGATTACAAGCTTCTCAAAATCTTAAAAAGAACCCTTAGCATGAGGCCATCATATTTTACTTCTCATATTATATATATGTGTTTATTAATACACATATATATTTATATAGAAATATATATACATATCCATACATCTTTATAAGGAAAATAAAAAGATAAAATTTTAATTTCAAATAAAATGGATGATAATTTTTATTTTCATATGGTTTATACATTTGAAAACATATTTTTTATATTCATGTGATGTCTGGAAGTGAAAATATGTCTTATGCTAATGAAAATGTAGTAAAAAAATTTCTAATTAATTTTATATTTGATCAACCAAACACTGATGTAGTAAAATAAACACAATAACACATCAGTAATTCACCCCATATTGAAAAGAACTCCCCCTCAAGTTCTTTTTAGATAAATCATGTCATCTAGGTAGAACAAATAAATGTGGTGTGACATATTTTGTGACAAAGGTGACCTTGAATAAATCTGGTTCATCGTGTTGTCGTAGAACCACCAATCTTCATTTAATATCAGTAGTTGTATCTTATGATTGCTTGGAATTGAATAACTATAATAAATGTTATAATTTTGATATTACACCCCTTCTATTGATTTTATATCCATAACAAGAATGAAAAAGAGGTATGAACTACAAGTTTAGTGGTGTTGTGGATGTTTTGGAATGTCTTGCGGTGGAGGGGCACTACCTCCACTATCCCACACTCAAGTTTGTTCTCATGTTCAACCATACTAAGCACACCTATATGTTTTTCTTCTTGCTCAAATTTTGAACCTGTTGTTTTCTTTGTAGATAGTTTCTATATTTACTTCAGAATGTCGTGGTATTTAAAATTTTCAAAAAAAATCTCATTTACTTTCTTTTCCAAAAGAAGTTAAGTTTTTAAAACATGTGTTTGTTTTTCTTATAGGCCGGTACAATGAATAACATGTGATTATTGAGACACAGGTATTATTTTATTTCTTTTATCATTTTATATTCATTTTTTCACCTATTAATCATGTAATACTTTCTACATTTTCAAACTGATGTTTTCTTTATTTGTAGCGACAGATGCATCACTTGGGTAGTAATTTTTTTCCTTTTGCATTTTCTATTGTAATTCCTGCACTTTTTTTGCATGTTATACTTTTTACATTTTCAAACCCATGTTCTTATGATGTTTGCAGGCTAGGTTCATCACGTGGGCATGATTTTGTTGAGCATGATAATGATAGATGAATGTTGTATGCTTACAAGGTAATGATAGTGTTTTAATTGAGTTTAACATATTAGGTTTTCCTATACTTTATGATTTCTAGGAAGGCTTGAATCAGTAAATGTAGTGTGTTTTAATGTTCATCTCATTAATTATTTTAATTTCACCTCAATTTCACCTATTGCGTATAATTTAATTTCTTTTATAATAAAAAACCATAAATGTTGTGAACGACATATCTTTACATACTTCTTATCATTGCATGATAAATATGCCTTAAATTTATACCCATAAAAAGGTGTTCTATATGGAAGTAAGGCTATAAGCAGCAACATGCTCCCAATTCAGCCGTAATATTAGGCTCTATATACAGGTGCAAGTCCAATCTTTCCCCTCCTTCGGTTATAAAATACCCCACATTAGTGACCAAAATCTCCTTTTTATATTCCAAATAACACTCAAGGTAATTCTATCCCTCTATCAATATATAAATATATTCTTTGAATTCATCCAATCCATGACTAATGATTCACATTCATAATTTCTAAAATCTCTCATGAAATCTCTCTAATATTGTGTTTCTAAATTCAACTTCTCCACAAACTTCATTGCATAAAAGAGTATTCACTAGGCATACAATATCTATTCCAATGTTATTATGTTGTATTCACTAAATTTTCTATACATGTTGTTAGAATGTTGTAAATTTGTTAAAAATGGTGTCATGAAATAGTAAAAATCTGGTTAGAATAATATATTTGTGATTCTATTCACTACTATTATGTTTTTTTCACTGTATATTTTTCCATCATCCTATATATGTCTTCCAATTAACTATTAATAAACAATTTTCACTATTAGTCTAATTAAAATGTTTATACTTTTGATATGATCTAATAATTTTAGTTTTCTTGCCTAAAAAATGTAGGTTATTAATCCATTTTTTATTTTTTAGTAATGGTTACATTTAGTTTGTCTGCATATTCCTTTCATACAACTATTCACCTTTGTTGGTCAGATTATAGTACTCAAGAGGGGGGTGAATTGAGTATCTATTGAAAATTTATATTTAAAAAGTATTCTTAAAAAGTTTCCCCAATAAATATTAATACAACCTAGTCAATCAAGGTTATACGGTTATGAAAGTTTGAGTATTTGACTAATGTTATAGAAGATTGATTAATTCTCAATAATCTTAATATCAATTATTTACATTAATTTTGAAGCTATTCTAATAAGGAAAAACAATTATAAATTCTTTCCAATATTAACTATCAAAGTAAATTTAGTGATTTCTGAATTAAATAGTAAAATAGAGAACACTAAAATTAACAACACAGCGGATATAAAACAAGTAGTTCAGTCTTAAGCTGAGACTTAATCCACTCCACTTGGTGATCAACTGCCACCAAGAATTTTATATAAATAAACTTGATACACAAGTTGTATCGGGCTTTAAAACAGTACACAAGACTGTCTAGGTCACACGACCTCTTCCATGGTTCATCATGGGTATGAAATAACAAGTCACATAGGGACCTCTTCCACACTTATTCATGGGAATACATAAGTTTAAAAAGATGTAAGAGAAAGGATATCTTGTATCCTTTAGTTTGATGCAGAAGATAATGCATGTTTAATACAGACACATACACTACTCAAAAGATAAAAAAATAATACACAACAGAGCAGAAATGATGAGATAAGATTAGAAGTGCTCTGAGTGTTAGTCTATGCAGCTCTAGACTTCTAGGATGAAGCAGATGCAGAAATCGAGTCCTCTCATGAACAACAGAGTATCGTAAGTCAGCTCGATCTGGATCATGTTTTTCATGGAGTTGATGATATATAAATTTTCATGACTCTGGGATTTGAGTATGCTTCATGTTTTCTTTGGTCATGTCAAGTTTCATGTAAACTCGTGCTTCTTTGTTATCGTGCACACACTTTTTTTTGGTTTTCATTATTATCGCTACAGTCACCATGATCGCCCACTTTTATCTTGTCCATGTTGTTCTTTTTATTCTTGGAATGCATGTGTTGGATTCAATAGGATACATGTATTCTGCACCTTGTACCTCGTACTATTAGGTGACATGTCTATAAGGAAACATTAATTATGTCAATGCATTTAAAAGCTTCAAATATGACCATTAGAAATTAAATTGAAAAATGACAAAATAGATTAAGAAATGGTGTCACGGTCTGTCCATAAATGGTGTCTCCATGAAATGGTGTCTCCTTGAATTGGTGTCTCCTTCTTTGTCTTTGAGTGTTGAGACGTCTATGATGGCATAGTTGTATAGAGATTAGGAACCAGTAGCACAGATGCGGTGTTAGGATCACAGTGTCTGGATGGTCATGGTGTCTGTATGGTTACGGTGTCTGGATGGTCACAGTGTATGGATGGTTACGGTGTCTTGATGGTCACGGTGTCTGGATGGTTATGGTGTCTGGATGGTCACGGTATATGGATCCTTTTCCAGAAAAACACAATCGGTGCTAGACTCACGGTTTCTCATACTTAGTCAATTCTCTATACACAGACTCAAACAGTGATATTCATAGAATGAATTAAACTTAATCATTCATAAGAGAATTTAATTAAAAAAAATATAGTTTACAATAATTATTTAAGTCATAGAGAAACTAATCATCTGTACACATGATTCAAGATAGATTAAACAGGATTAATAGGCTTTATAGAATGTATATTATTTGTGATCATTAAAATATGATTAATACATGAGGAGTCCAAAAATCTCCCAATTTTTGATGATCACAAATCTTGTGAGTGAGATATTTAGTCTTAGGTAATGTGTATCTTCTTAAATGTGCATTTAATGCATATAGAATACATATTTTCCCCCTTTTGGGATTATCAAAAAAGAGTAAATAATAAGTATACAATAAAGGGAACAATGCAGTAGATTGATAAAAAGTGTCAGTACAATCGGTAAGGAATAATAATACATAAAACATCCTTATAAAAAGATAGTAGTCACTATTCTTCAGCACTGGCTTGTCTTCTCTTTTCCCTTGGCAGCAGCATTAGAAGAAGAATCCATAGGAGCAGATGTAGAAGTGGAAGAAGGGAGTGAACCAATGGACAGAGACGGTAAAGGGGGTCCTTCAAAAATAGAAGGGGCCAAGGTCGATGTAGTAGAAGACCGAGGCAACTGTTGATCAAGGATTACAGGCCTGATCTGACTCAGAGCCTGAGAGATAGACATAGATGTAGAGGTTAGGGTAGAGGATGAGAAGGTAGGCGAACCAGATCTCAGGGGTGCAGCTATAGAAGCGACAATGGCAGTACTCTAAACATGAAGATAAGGCTGCAAAATTTTGATGAAGTTAGTAATGATTTCACCACCATACTGTATGGATTTCTCAAATTCATCCTTTTTCTCCATAAACTTATCCAAAAGAAGAGTAAAATATTTGATCTTTTGGACTTGAGTTTTGAAGGCTTGAGTTACAGGAGGAATCCTCAGATTCTCCACAAGGTACTTGAAGTGGTTGGTCATGTCATTCTTAGAGATGATCTTATTGAAGTATAAGTCCACCTTCTTAACAATTTCTTGTTGAGAATCATTGGAAATTTTGGAATGGATTCTCACCAAATCAAGAAATAGGTCATTGTTCTTGGTAACCACAGATAGAGATTTATTATCAAAGCCACTAAGCACAGCCTGAAGTTCTTCTTTGACAACTATTCTGAGCAGATCACTATCTAAAGTATGTTGAGGTGGTTGTCTAGAAGTACGAGAAGTAGTGACAGTCAAAGTAAGGTATTTCAATTGATTTAGAACTTTTTGGAGATAGCCCTTTTACTCATCCGTTAACTTGTTAAGTCTAATAACAAGCTCATGCATTTCCTGAAAAAATCTTCTTGTTTATTTCAGTTAATTTGTCGGCTAAATAGGTTAGATGAGGTTGAATCAGGGAGGCTACTTCCTATGGGATCTTACTAACAATACCCTCAATAGGATGAGAATCAGGTTCTGGTCTTGAGTTCATTATTATATACATATCTTCAACCATACCTCTTAGTGTTTTTACTTCATCACTGAGCAATTTATTCTCAACTATGACTTCTTTAATCTCATGAAGCATCTTGGGTTGAATCTTCCGTATGAATTTTTCCAATAGCAGTAAAGCATCTCTCTCACTTAAATTAGTTATAGGAGCTGGTTGGGTATTAAAGAGATTTTCAAATCCAGCTAATAGGGTAGCTTCAAAAGCTTTCAGATCATCCTTATTCACCAAGTTTAGAGATTCTTACGAGGGTTTAGGAATAGAAGCTAAGACAGGATTAGGTTCCTTGGTAGAGATAGATTTAGGTACAAATTCTAGTTTCAAATGAAACATAGTAGATAGGTCAATTCCTTTAACTGACACTTCTTGGGAATCAGTCACATCAAAATAACTTGAAAATTTATACCATGTATCCATTGATCTTGGATCAATCGGATTATGGACTCTAACATATTCTAGATTAGGGGGATGCTTCCCCTCAATAGGTGCATATTTCTCAGGACTGAGAGATTTGGATCCTTGATCTATCTCCACGAATTCATCCCTAATTTCCTCAGCCATTTACTTTCTAGCCAAATGAAAGGCTTTCTCCATTATCTCTTGATCATAAGGAATAAATTCAAGAACATCTTCTTCCACTGGGAGTTCCTCAAGGGAAGCTTCTTTCACAAAAAAAAATATCTTCTTCTATATTCTCTTCTACAAAATTCTTTCCACTTACCTTAGCAAAAAATTCTTCTTTTGAAGCAAGTTGTTCTTCCAGATCAACAATGTTTTCAGGAACAAGCACTTTCTTTTCAAATAATACATGAGGAGCAGGTGTACTGTCTTCTTCTTCTTTCACATCAGAATATTCAACAAGTTCATCTAGTTCCAAACCAGGATCAGAGACATTCTTAGGTCTTGAAGGGTGTTCCACTGGGTTAAACTTTTCATAAACTCTATCATTATCTTCCACCCATGATTTCCTCCATGGATTCTAATTGATTTTCATTCTCTTTACAATAACATTTGAAAGACATAACGTGTAATCCTTTATGAATTCTGCATCTGGTCAAACTAATCCT
Source organism: Viscum album (assembly GCA_963277665.1). Classification (NCBI taxonomy): domain Eukaryota; kingdom Viridiplantae; phylum Streptophyta; class Magnoliopsida; order Santalales; family Viscaceae; genus Viscum; species Viscum album. The sequence continues at coordinate 780,131,741 of OY728132.1, forward strand.
TTTTCATGAATCATAGCTGAGATAAGCCTTGAATAAAACAGGGAGGTTGACTTGGAGGTTGTTTTGATCAACTCACACATATTTTGTATAATATACTTTCAAAGGTTGATCTTATGTCCATTTTTCATGAGATGTATCAAAAATACATCCTGATACTTGAGTACAGCAAAATCACCTTTTCTAGGGCTAACAAAATTTTGAACAAACATAAATAAGAGTCTAGATTCACCATCTAGCTCAGCAGCTAGGGCTCTCCTCTTGGTTTCATTGCCAGTTAAACTTCTCAAAGCTTATTCAAAAACAAAGAACTCACTTGGAGGTGGAGGACCTCTCTGGTAGTACTAAAAAATACCCTTATGAGGTATCCTAAGGAATACATCCCATAACCTCAAAGAAAAGGTACAAATCTGACCATTGATCTAACTTTTTACAAAATACCTATCTTCTGAATCAAAAGAAAATTGTACATACTGGTAAAACTTGGTAACTGGCTTTGGATAAATAGGCATATCCTCCTTTGTAAACCAATCTAGATAGTTTTTCTTTGTTATAACTTTCAACACTAAAGACTTACTTGATAGAATCTACTTAGGTCATATCTCTTTTTCAGGTACCACTACTATATTCACTAGGTTCGGATTTAGAGGTCCCTCGGGTGCTGACATTGGCGTGATTTTCAAATTATTCTTTGAACTGCACTTCTTAGGAGTTGATGAAAAAGGGTGTTTCATCCTGGGAATTCACCGAAGGTTTGAGAGAGATAGAAGGGTTGAAAGAGTGGTTACGATTTGAGAAAAGAGAGATTTAGTGAAGAACGAGTGAAACTTCTTTTATTTTATCATTTAGGGATATCAAGCATCATGGGATCAAAAGTGCAAGAAAGTAAAATGAATAAAACAATTAATTACCACAATACGGGTTATAATGTATAAATAAAACAATAAAACATCTTTATGGTGAGACTGTAACAAGTCTTCACAGTGAGACCGTAACAGTCATTCATGGTGAGACAGTAACAAGCATTCACGGTGAGACCGTAACAAACATTCATGGTGAGACCGTAACAATGTGATTTCTAAGCTGTGCGACCGTATTATTTGAGACAGTAAGTACCAAGCAGTAACCAATAAATAGTAACTGTGGGACCGTAAACATGAAATAGTAACTCTTAAGATAGTAAAATTATAGAACTGTTAAGGTTAAACAGTATTCTTAAGATAGTGACTTGTGAAGCCGTAAAGTGTGAAACAGTAAGATATAAAACAGTAAGATATGAAATAGTAAGATATGAAATAGTAATATATGAAACAGTAAGATATGAAATAGTATGATATGAAACAGTAAGATATGAAACATTAAGATATGAAATAGTAAGATAACTACTTAATATTTATCATACCCAACTCATGTATGACGTAATCTATTCTTTCAGAATTTAATGGTTTGGTGAATATATCAGTAAGCTGATATTCAGTTCCAATGAATTCCAAAGTGATTTCACCTTTCTAATAATTATCTCTCAAAAATTGATGTCTTACATCAATATATTTTTCCTAGAGTGTGATACATGATTTTTTGAGATGTTAATATCACTTGTATTGTCACAATTTATAGGTACATTCCTAAATTGATATCCATAATCTATCCATGTGTGTTTCATCCACAAAATTTGTGCACAAAAACTCCCACCAGCTATGTATCCATCTTCTGCAGTAGATAATGAAACCGAGTTTTGTTTCTTACTACACCATAATACTAGTGACTTGCCTAAAAAGTGACATGTTCCATAGGTGCTTTTTCTATCTAACTTACATCCATCGAAGTCAGCATCAGAATAACTCACTAACTCAAATTATTGTCTTCTAGGATAGAACAGTCCTAGATTGGGCGTATACTTGTGGTATTTGAAATTTTTCTTAACAAAATTTAAATGAGATTCCTTAGGATTTTCTTGAATACGAGCACACATACACATGCTAAACATAATGTTTGGTCGGCTATCAATCAAGTAGATTAAACTTACAATCATTCCTCTGTAAGTAGTTTGATTAATAAATTTTCCATCTTTATCAAGATCCAACTTACAAGAAGTAATCATTGAAGTGTCACTACTTTTAGTGCTATCCAATCCAAAATGTTTTAGAAGATATCTAGTATATTTACTTTGATTTCAAAAAAAATACCATCATTATTTTGAAAGATTTGAAATCCAAGAAAGAATTTGAGTTCACCTATTAAACTCATTTCGAATTCATTTTTCATCATTTTTGAAAATTCAATACATAAATAATTTTTTGAAGATCCAAAGATAATGTCATATACATATATTTGAAACACTAAAACATCATTGTAAATTAATTTTATAAAAAGGTTAGGATCATCTATTCCTTTTGTAAAACCTTTGGAAATAAAAAAAGTACTTAATATATCATACAAAGCTCTTGGAGCTTGTTTTAAACCATATAAAGCTTTTGATAACTTAAAAATATGATTTTCAAAATGAGGGTTTGTAAAACTAGGGGGTTTCTCAACAAATACATCCCTGGATATATACCCATTTAGAAATTCACTTTTTGACATCCATTTGATATAGTTTGAAGTTAAGATGTGCAGCATAAGAAAGCAGAATTCTGATGGCTTCAAGTCTATCTACTACTACAAAGGACTCTTCGTAGTCAATTCCTTCTTCTTGACTATATCCTTGTGTAATCAATCTAGCCTTGTTTCTAACTATATTACCAGCTTCATCTACCTTATTTATAAACATCCATTTAGTGTCTATGGTGAATGTGTCTTTTGGTCTTTCAAAAAGTTTCCAAACTTTGTTCCTTTCAAACCAATTAAGTTATTCTTACATAGCCATCACCCAAAATTCATTATTGATAGCATCATTAATTTTTTTAGGTTCAATTTGTGACAAGAAGAATTGATGTTCAACCTGATTTCTAAGAGAATCTATAGTTTGAGTTCCTTTGTCTAAGTCTCCTACAACAGTATCTAAGGGATGGTTCTTAAGAGTTATAATAGCTCTAGAAAAAGAAGTATTGGTGATTTCAGGTTCTTCAACAAGATCTGGTTCATTGTGACCAGAATCTAAAGAATTTCTAGAACTGGAATTTTTCACAGATTTCTATAAAGGATAGTTGGAGGATTTTGAATTAATTTCTAGATTTGATACATCATCCTATGGGTTCTCTAGAGTGGTCTTAGGCTCATGTGGATCTGTTTCATCAAATTTGACATGGATAGATTCTTCCACACATTTAGTTCTTTTATTAAACACTCTATTGGATTTACTAGAAATTGAATATCCTAAAAATATTCCTTCATCACTCTTGGATGCAAATTTTTCAAGATTTTCCTTAGTATTGAGGATATAGACTTTAAAACCAAAAACTTTGAAGTAGATAACTTTGGGTTTTCTATTATTCCACAACTCATATGGAGTTATTTTAAGGATAGGTCTAATCAACACTCTATTGATTATGTAGCATGTTGTATTTATAGCTTCAGCCCAAAAATAAATAGTTAAGTCATATTCACTAAGCATGGTTCTAGAAATCTCTTACAAGGTTCTATTTCTTCTTTCCACAACTCCATTCTGTTGAGGTGTTCTAAGGGTAGAGAAATTATGACTATAGCCATTTTGTGAGCAAAAGGATTCAAACTATTGATTTTCAAACTCACAGTCATGATCACTTCTTAAGGATTTAATTCTAATTCCACTAATATTTTCTATAGTTTTGGAATATTTAGTAAAATGAGATTAGGCTTCACTTTTGTGATCTAAAACGAAAGTCCAAGTATATCTAGAAAAGTCATATACAAAAACATAAACATAGAGATTCCCATTTAAAATAGAAACTCTAGATGATCCAAACAAATCCATATGAACCAATTCGAGAGGTTGAGAAGTTGACACTTCTTTCTTTGGTTTGAAGGAAATTTTGTTTTTCTTTCCTTTTTGACAAGGATTACACACTTTATCATTTGGAAACTCAAGTTTGGGTAGGTCTTTGACTAAGTGGTTTCTAGTTAACTTTCTAAGGGAGAGAGTGTTATAGTGTCCCAGTCTCTTATACCAAAGCCAAGATTCTTTTTGAAACACACTTAAACATGAATCATTTAGAGAAGCTAAAGAATGAAATTTAATAAAATATAAATTTTCATTTCTTAATATAGAAAACACTAATTCATTTTTTGAATTAAAAACATTGCAAGAATCATTCTCAAATTTGACATGAAATCCATCATCACATAGTTGTGAGCACAAGAGTCTCAGGCCAGTTGGTGAGGACTCACTAGGTGCATCCAAGAGACCCGAGATCAAATCTGGGTGGAGGCATATTTCCATCAATGTAGCAGTACTATATTAGACAATGTAGCAGACACTATTCGGCACTGTAGCAGCTGGAACTATTCATCCATCTAGGCCTTCGGCCCACCAGTTTGGTCCTCGGGTCCTACAAGGCTTTCGGGCCACCCAAGGCCTTCAGGCCAGTTGATTCTCAAGGCCTTTGGGCCACCTTAAGGCCTTAGGTCCACCCCAAGGCCTTCGGGCCACATGAATTCAGGCCCCAGACACACTACAAAAAAGGATCAGCCCTAGAAGAGGATTCAGAGCAGGTGCACTCACCAGAGCAGAGCCAAATGGATTGTCAGAATGAGAGGGTTTGGATATGCCATCAGTACCAGCCTGTGATTGCAAGGGAAGCCTAGCCAAACGGTCATGTAAAGGTGGAGAGCTACTATCAAGATGCAGATGCTGGGGAAGGGCAATTCCTTGTAGATAATCTGGTTTAATTCCCTAAGACCTTCGGGTCATGTAATCTCTTAAGCCTACGGGCCATGTAATCTCTGAGCCTATGGGCCTTATAAGGGTTCCCCCTCATCCCTTGAAAGAGGGTTATCAAAAATCAATAAAAAATGAAGTCCTTCGGGCCATTCAGGAAGACATAGTTGTGAGATGCTAAACAAATTATATTTTAATCCATCAACAAAAAGTACTTTGGAAATCAAAACTGAGTTAGAGTTTCTGATTTGGCCAAGGCCAATAACTTTTCCTATGGCATTGTCACCAAAGGTGACATGTCCTCCATCAATTTTTATTAAATTCTTGAAGCATGAATAGTCTCCTGTCATATATCTTAAACACCCACTGTCCAAGTACCATAAGCTTTTATAGGAACTCTTTAAGCATCTTTCCTATAAAATAGTAAGATAAAAACCAATTTTGGTACCCATACTTGTTTGGGTCCAGTAATATTAGTGACTAGTGCCTTAAGAACCCATATCTGCCTTATAGGTTTCCTATAAGCATTATGTAAAGTTTTTGAAAAATAAACTCTATTTGGTCCAGAAAATCTTAAAACAGTAGAGAGTGTTTCATAACTTAAACTAGTTGAATGTTTTCCAGAACTGGGAGTAAAGATATATGTCCTATATTTAGAAACAAAGTTAGTTCTTCCAAAATTTCTTTTACTAGGTTGATATCCAATGCCAGTAGTATATTTAGGAGCAATCTGTTTACCTAGAATTTTTACCAAGGTATCTTTAACATTAGTAAACCTTTCAATATCCTTTTTTAATTTATCATTAGATAATTTTATTTCATTGTTCTCTTTGATTAATTGAGCATTTTTCTCCCTTTCTACAGTGAGTTCAGTTTTAACAATTGAGGTAAGAGCATGTTGTTTCATTAAAGACTTGTATTTATCTTTTAGTTCATTGCATGTCTCTTAAATCATATTATAATACTCAAGCTTTTCTTCATTAGACATATTTTCAGAGTCACTCTCATCTCTAGAATAGTAAGAATTTTGTACAGGAGATTCCAGTGTTACCTCAGATGTGTTTGTCATAAAACACATATTGGATTTGTTAGCATGTTCATCATGTGAAGATTTTGAGTCACTTGAACTATCCTTAGAAGCACTCCATGTTGCTTTCATTTCCTTTTTATACTTTATATATTTTTCCTCATATTTCTTTTTGTACTTGAGCTTGGGATAGACAGCCTTGATATGTCCTTTTCGTTTACATTCGTAGCAGACAATCTCATCAGACTTGTCACTTCTTTTCCAATATTTCTTCAAACTTCCTTTCTGATCATATCTTCCCTTGAAGTTAGGATTTCTGAAAAAGTTATTCTTCTTGTAAAATCTCTTAAACCTTCTAGGTAATTGAGCCATATCCTCATCACTATCAGGTGATGATGGTTCGCTGCTGGAACTTTCTACAGAAACTTACACTTTTTCTTTTTCTTTGTGTTTAGAGGTGGTGGTCTTGAACGTAACTAATTTTCTTTTTGGTTCATCCTCATCTTCCTTGTTGACTTTCATCTCCTCTTCATACATCATTAGTTTTCCAATGAGTTCTTTTATAGGTATCTTTCTGATGTCACATAACTCTCTAATAGGGACAAAGGTTCCTCTCCATCTGTAACGTAGGCACCTGAGAATCCTCATAATCTATTCTTTAGTAGTGACTTTTCTTCCAAGAAAAATCATTGTGTTGATAATTTCATTGAACCTGAGATACATTTCAGAAATAGTCTCATCAGGTTTCATTTTAAAGTTATCATATTCAATAGTATAAGTATTAATTATTATTTCTTTCACACTAAAAGTTCCTTCATGTGAAACAGACAAGGTATCCCAAATTTCAAGGGTAGTTTTACATGCAGAGATTTTATTAAATTTCTCATCTTCTAAAGATCATTATAAAGCATTCATAGCTTTGAAATTGTTATTGTAGGCAGTTTTGGTAGGTTCATCCCTAGTGATTCTATCAGTAGCATAAATCTTATATTCATCTATAATTGAAGACCATATTTCAAAGCTCATACTTTCTAAATGCATTTTCATTATAATTTTCCATTGAGAATAATTGGTTCCATTAAAGCATGGTGGTTTGTTTGTTACAGCACCTTCTAATAAATTGTCCATAATAAAGAAATACTTTAAAAGAGCAAGAAATTTATAATTAATAGAAATTTACATATTTTTAAAGTAAAACTACAATCACAGTTGAATAGGGTCAAAAATAGAGTCTTAATAAACAATCCTCTGATACCAAATTTTGGTTGGAGTAGAGTACTCAAGAGGGGGTGAATTGAGTATCTATTAAAAAATTCTGTTTAAAAATTATTCTTAAAAAGTTTCCCCAATAAATATAAATACAGCCCAGTCAATCAAGTTTATACGGTTATGAAAGTTTTACTGTTTGAATAACTTTTTAGAATATTGATTAATTCTCAGTAATCTTAATATCGGTTATTAACATTACTTTTAAAGCTATTCTAATAAGGAAAAACAATTATAACTTCTTTCCAAGATTAACTATCAAAGTAAATTTAGTGATTTCTAAATTAAACAGTAAAACAGAGAACACTAAAATTAACAACACAGCGGATATAAAACAAGAAATTCAGTCTCAAGCCGAGACCTAATCCACTCCACTTGGTGATCACCTGCCAGCAAGCAGTTTATATAAATAAACTTTATACACAGCTTGTATCAGGATTTACAACAGTACACAAGACTGTCTAGATCACACGACCTCTTCTACAGTTCTTTGAGGGTATGAACTAACAAGTCACATAGGGACCTCTTCCACACTTATCTGTGGGAAAAAAGAAGTGTAAAAAGATGTAAGAGAAAGGATATATTGTATCCTTTAGTTTTATGAAGAAGATAGTGTGTGTTTAATACAGACACACACACTGCTCGAAAGATAAAAAATAATACACAACATAGAAGAAATGATGAGATAAGGTTAGAAGTGCTCTGAGTGTTATTCTATGCAGCTCTGGACTTATGGGATGAAGCAGATGCAGAAATTGAGTCATCTCGTGAAAAACAGAGTATCGTAAGTCTGCTCGATCTGTCTCATGTTCTTCGTGGGGTTGATGATGCAAAAATATTATCGACTTTGTTATTTGAGTATGATTCGTGTGTTCTTTAGTCATGTCGAGTTGCATGTAAGCTCGTGCTTCTTCATTATCGCGTACACACTTTTTTATGTTGTCAATGTTGTCGCTACAATCACTATGATCGCCCACTTTTATCTTGGCCATGTTGTTCTTTTTATTCTTGGAATGAATGTGTTGGAGTCGACAGGATACATGTATTCTGCACCTCATACCTCGTATTGTCAGGTGACATGTCTACAAAGAAACATTAATTATGTCAGTGCATTTAAAAGCTTCAAATATGACCGTTAGAAATTAAATTGAAAAAAGAAAAAACAGATTAAGAAATGGTGTTACAGTATGTCTGTAAACAGTGTCTCCATGAAACGGTGTCTCCTTGAAATGGTTTCTCCTTCTTTTTCTTTGAGCGGTGTGACAGCTATGATGGCATAGTTGTATAGAGATCAGGAACCGGTAGCACAGATGCGATGTTAGGATCACGGTGTCTGGTCATGGTGTCTGGATGGTCACGGTGTCTGTATGGTTACAGTGTCTGGATGGTCATGGTGTCTGGATGGTTACGGTGTCTGGATGGTCATGGTGTCTAGATGGTTACGGTGTTTGGATGGTCACAGTGTCTGGATCCTTTGTCAAAAAAACACAACTGGTGGCAGACTCACAGTTTCTTAGACTTAGTCAAATCTCTGTACATAGACTTAAACAGTGATATTCATAGAATTAATTAAACTTAATCATTAATAATAGAATTTAATTAGAAACAATACAGTTTACAATAATTATTTAAGGCATAGAGAAACTAATAATTTGTACACATGATTCAAGATAGATTAAAGAGGATTAACAGGCCTTACAGAATGTATATGATTTGTGATCATTAAAACATGATTAATACATGAGGAGTACAACAACCTTTTTTGTTTTATAATGTTCATTGATTATTTTGCAGATACTTTAACTTTTTGGTTGTATGTTGGAACCCATGACAGTGAGTGTCAGCTTCTGCTACTAGGTGGTTTATGTTGTCTACGATAGCCACTTGTGAATCCAATAATTCGTAATTTTGATGTGTCTACAACAATTGTTTATAACTACAAATAGCATCACTAAATTCAACACCCCTTTATATTTGATGAAATATTCATGCAATAAATAAAAAATACCTGAGTCCTTTGTAGTTCACATTATATGACACTGTAATAGGCATTTAATCTTTTCCTTACTAATGTTTTCTATGACTGCAGACTTGTTAGGGGAACAGGCACCCGATCCACATCATTATGCAGAGACATCTACATTTAAGGATCTAGGTATATATGAATGTAAATGTGTTTATTTTTTTAATTAAGTGTTAAACATATATATGCATATCTATTCAACACATCATGCAATCATAAATCTCTGTATGAACTTGCTCACTTAACGCACTCACATACAGGTAGGTTAAATAAAAACCTCCATAAAATACACGCTCAAATTCCTTTGGCACAAAACATCGAACACCCTATGTGCGTCCTCATGCAACCCCAGATCCCAAACATTTGAGCGCACAAACATCCATCATCTCCTTAATGAAACTGAAAATAGAGGAAGTAAACAACCAATATCAACTTGGGTCGTAGAGCGTCGATCATACCACTTATGAAACTCAATCTCATCTTCCTTCATGATTCAAATTCAACTTCTTGATTTTTGGTGCTCCATTATGAATCAAGATTATATTTTTAGTTTCATTGGCACTATCATATCCTCATATTCAGTGTCTTCAATCATTGCTCATTATTACCAATCGGTGCACAAGTCGAGCTTGGAATTCTTCCACTGCTATAGATAGCACTTTTATTAGCGCTAGAAATAGCCTTTAACAGTGATTTTTTAGCGCTGTTAATCTGAGCGCTGATAAAGGGGGGCCCTTTTATCAGTACTTTTCTTAGCGCTGATAAAAGACCCCTTATATCAGCTCTTTTAAAAAAGCGCTGATAAAATTCAAAAAATGTAAAAAAAATTAAAAAAAACAAAAATTGGAGACACTTTTTAACGGCGCCTGCCACCCCCTTTCAACAGCGCTCGAAAGCCCCCCATTTGCACCCACCCCCGCCAGCCAACCTTTAATAGCGCACTCCCCTTCCCTTTAATACCGCTAGACCCCCCCCCCCCCCCCCCCCGCACCTGCGCGCGCACCCCTACCTCTCCCTGAATTTGAACTCAAGACATCTTCCTTGCGCGCTAGACACTTTAACACTCCTCCATGTTACTTTTTTCTCCATTTAATAATATATCTATTTAGTTATATTTATTTTTATATTAAAATATATTTATATTAATATATATATATATATATAGTTATATTAATATATTTATTTATTTATTTATTTATTTGTATATTGATATCTATTTATATTGTTATATTGTTATATTTTTTATCCGTATATTTATTCATATATTAATATATATTTAGTTATATATTTATTCATATATTAATATTTATTTGTAAGATTAGTTTTAAATACATTTATAAAATGTGTTTTTTTATTTATAAATAAATAAATAAATAAGTACATATATACAACATGCATACACATGTATATATATTATATATGTATGTATCTGTAAGTATAATTATACATATTTATATATATTTACATTTTTATATATTAATATGTCTATTTATATATTAGAATATATAGATAATATATATCAGTTTGTTAAAACACACACACACGATAAGATATATATATATAGACACACACACACACACATTATATAAGTATATAAATATTTATATTTTGTATTTTAAATAAAATTAATATTAGTTTTTATTTATATAAGGCTTATATATTAATAAATATATTTTATATGTAAATATGTTTAATTAATTATTTATAAAATTAAATTTTTAGGTGTGGATATATAAAAAATATGTATATATTGTTATATATTTGATTATAAATAATAGTACATAGAGAAAAATTATAAAATTTTAAAACCATTATATCAATATGAATATAAGACCTGTAAATAAATGTAGTCCCCACAAAAAAAGGGAAAAACACCCCATAAATGATCCTAAAAATCCATCAAATGATAAAAAATCGGGGTACGCCGACTAAAAACTCAGTTTTGGAGGCCTTATGGACCTTTTTTTGCCTCAAAAAAAACCTTGAACAAGGTTTCCTTAGTTAAAAGGCATATATCTCATCGCAAGATTCTATTTGATATGTAGTAGAGCTCAAACGGACACTCGGATCAAAAGTTATGACCGTTTGAAGTTTGAGTTGTTTTTTCAACTTATTTTAGATCTTTTATTTATTTATTTATTTATTTTATATTCAAATTATTATTAAATGACTATTATTCAATACAAATAACAAAATTATTAATTAAAAATATTTTTTAAATTATTTCATAATCTTTTTTTTACTAAATAACTTATATATTAAGTTTAAATTTCTATTTATCCTTATCTAAAACGCATTTAAAAAATATATATTATATTTATATTAATATCAATATATTTATATATTAATATATTAACATATTAATTTTAATGTTTTTTTTAAAATATACCATTTATCAGTGCTAGTAAAAAAAGTGATGATAAAGGATGGGTATTTATCAGCACTCTTAAAAAAGCGCTGATAAAACCCCCCTTTAATAGCGCTAAAAAAGTGCTGATAAAGGGGTACTTTTTTAGTGCTGTTAAAAGTGCCATTTATCATCAATTTTTTAGCACTGATAAAGGGTACCCCTTTTATCAGCGCATTTTTATCACTATTAAAGGGGTGGCGCTGCGAAAACCCGAATATGTTGTGGTGTTCACTTGATGTTCATCAATAAGTTTTAGCTTCTAATTGATACCTAGATTTGACTTATTCTACGGTGGATGCTTTGATAATATTCGTGCTTCATTTGAGCAGGCGTAGTTCATCATCATCGTAAGAAAAATGATAGCAAGGTAGGTGAACAATATAAAATTCCTTCTTTTCACATTAGCAGATAGAATAATGGTAGCAGAGTTCTTCTCTTCACTGATGGTAGCCGACCAGTAGCAAGGGGAAATATAGCTATTCACTCAACGATAGCAGAATTTGAAATTGTAGAAGAATTTTCAAAAGTCAGAAAAGCTATCATGCATGGAAGTGACCTTCCATCTTCTTCATGCAACAACACCAATGCGCACTTCCCGAAGTCTACTTCTTCCTGAAACTAAAACTTCTTTCACATTGAATATGCCGCATGTTTTTTTTCCCATCACATAACTATAAGTATGCGGTTTCCCTTTTACATCCACACCAACCTCACTGTACAAAACTACTCCTTCACAAATTTCATCACCTGTGCACAAATATTCAAGAATATGATAGCTTCCATGCATGCCTAAATCTTTTCATGTTACGTACACCCATAGTGTATTTAGTATTTCCATGAAAATAGTAATGAAATTCCATCAATTTTTGATAACCACTCACATTAGTTTTAAGATGTTTGTGGATTTGAACCCCACTAATGTAGCTCTTGAATCCCGACTGGTGAACTTCTCACTGCTAGTTTTAGTCTCCACATGAGACACCTTAGTATTTGACATCTTCCTCATAATGTGAATTTCCCTTTAAGCTTCTTAATCAATATATTCTTCTCCTTCAGTTGGCCCTCTAAATTATCAATCTGGGAATCTCTTTCACTAAATGAAATCTTCATCCATTATTTATGTTGTTCCCTTAGGACAGTCGTGGATAATTCATGGTTCTTCTTTTCCATGCTAACCTTCAACTCATGAATCGGTTCATCAATCACATCACTTTTCTCTTTTAATTTATTATCCATTTGTGTAATGATTTCGTCCAAATTTGTTATGTGAGTATAGCTTCTTTTTACCTTCAGCATTCAAGTGTTGAACTTCGTCTCTCAAGGCTTGAGTCTCCTCTTGTTGGTTGCAAAAATAATGTTTAGATTTACCTTATTAAGTGGTTGTTATATCCTCAACACATTCAGTTGATATAAAATTTGTATCTTCATATTTATAAGAGATATCTTGTTTCAGGTTAGACTCTAATATGAAAAATGATTCATTTTTTGTTTACTTGAATAGGTGAACCCAATTTATTGGACTTCTACTTGTTTTTTTTATTTTTTGGACTGGTGAAACTCTTGTTCACTCCTCTTCAAGAGACTTCAAAACTATATATTTAGAAGATTTATACTTAGCTTTAAAGATAGATTATTTATCTTATAAATATTCCAACTTTGCCCATAGTTCTTTTGAAGTGGTGAATACAACATCAGACACTTCGCAATCATTTCAATTGTTTTTTGAAGAATATTTCAAATAATATTAATTTGATAAATCATAGAATAATTGGCAGAAAATAGAAATATTAAAATCATAGAAAAACATAGCATTGTAATCCTCTGATCCTTTTGGTGATATCACATATTGTGAATGTGAGACACACCTTCCATCATCTAAAATCATAGTCTCAAGTTCCTATCAAGTATTGTCACTATAACTCCCAAAAACATAAAGCTTATTCAGAATGCATTGTATCTTTGGTTTACATATATTAAAGTAACCATTATCAGAGAGATCCAGTTCTATATGCAGAGCCTTCTCTTGCATGAATTCTCCAATATTGTGGTCATGTTTTCAGTTATCATGAAGAATGTTCGCATGTTGCATGTGATGAGTATTACTTCAACCTACAGATATAGTTGATGAGGCATAACTTTCGTGATGATTTACTTCCAGGTGATATGAGCTATTGTAAATCGCGTATATTATTTTACATACGACGTGTGTTTCCTCTAGTTAGTATACTGCATGTGACGTCTACTTCTGGTCGTACTGTAGTGCGTGGCACCAAAATGTTTCCAGTGTGGCCAGGTTTTCGGTTATCATGAAGAATGTTTGTATGTGTCATGTGATGGGTATTACTTCAACCTGCAGATATAGTTATCAAGACATGACTTTCATGATGATTTATTTCCATGTGATATGAGATATTGTAAACCATGCAAATTATTCTACATATAACGCCTATTTCCCCTAGTTAGTATACTGCATACGACATCTACTTCTTCTAGTTGTATTATAGTGCGTAGCATCAAAACATTTCAAGTGATGCAACATCATACTTTCCTTCAATCCATTCTTCATTTGGCATCCTTTGTTTAGTTATACTCGATTTCATTATAGCAATATGTATAGGAGTCCCTTAATATCTTGAAGCCACATGAGTTGGGTTCCGGTAAGAGCTTCATCAGCTTGAGTTGCAATCACTAGCATGATGTGATATCTTCATGTAGAGATGAGTTTCAGTTTGTAGAATGATGGTTTCTTCATCCAATTTATTAGGAATTGTAGAGGGTTTTTTTTATGGGTTTTATGAAATAAATTATTCGGGATAGGGGATTAGGGTTCCGATATTTTTAAAACTGCATCTGGGATGCATGAATGGCGTTCACGCATCCCAGCCCCCACTGAAGAAGCGTGAACCCCATTCACGCATCCTCCCAAGAGGAGGGATGCATGAACGGGGTTCATGCATCTCACAGAGAGCTCAAATGCTCCTCAAAATGTATAACTATTAATTATAAACTAATAAACTTAAAGTAAAAATTTAGAAATATTAATAAATATCAATTAAATAATAGAAAATATTGAAATAATGTTAATAATTATTAATAAATATTCATGAATAATAGATATTCATTAAATAATTATTAATAGAATGGCTTGAGTATTCTCTAACATATATTGAGAAAGATATAATCATAGCATCTTTCACTCACTCACATCATCTCAACATGTTGTTGTTATACATCTATTTCTATAAAGATCCTCATATGGTTCCATTTGTATTCTAAAGTGGAAACTGTTATTATATATTAATTCCACTAATAAATGTTGTTGATCACAATATCTCTTGAAATAGATCAAGAAATATATTAGTTGGTCTACAATCCTATGAATGATCCTTTTAGACTTACTATTAGTTTTAGTGTGGTTAGTAGTTCAAATCACATTTTTGTATCCAATTCTTGCTAAATAATTCCCAAAAACATCATAGAGATCTTTGGGTCTCTATTAGATATAATATAAAGATTTAATCCATGTAAACTTACCTCTTTATTTATATATTGGTATGTTGATAGAGTGTGAAATACTCTCAAATAGTAATGAAGTAAGAAAGCATTGTAAATTGATCAACTATAAACTGAATAGAATTATTTATAATGTAGGTCTTTATAAGACCTATGACGAATTAGATGGTGATGTTTTATATTTTAATGGGTAATAGTTTAATCATCCTCTTTTACCTATTTCATTCATCCTTTACTTACTGTAAAACTAAGTTTTGAGATGCATACTCAATAATATCACTCTTTAGATTGCGTACCAGTAGAAATTGTTTCCTTTTATAAAGTCTGAATATGTATCTTCTCAAAATTGGCCAAATGAACTTCTAGTTCATATTGTAGTTATTCTGATCTCCAATCATAATCATCTACTCTTCACAAATATCCGTTATTCATTTAAATTCTTCTTCATGCAATTTAATTTTTGTAAACAAATAATCGTGTTCCATGATATTCTAGGATTTTACATCTAATTTTAAATCATTGAGATCAATAATATTTTTCAATATTTCTTCAAGTTCATGCATCTTTTCATCCAGAATCTATTTGATTTCGAAATAATTAATATAATTAATATTTATCATTTAATTTAATCATATTATTTATTATACATATATATATATATACATTGTTAGATAATTTGATAACAGTAAGACACTTATTAAAAATAGAATAGAAGTATAGATAATTGTAATACACATAAAAAATGTATAATAAATAAAATGTCAACCTAATCTATGCCTCTGGTGTGGATGCTCCTCTGTCCCACAGCTAGGCATATACTGGATGCGTCCACGTCGTGTTTTTCTACGTCTGTGCTCTGGCGTACGCTGTGCATCCTCATCGACAGCCACCTCCACATCCTCCTGTGTGACAAGCGGTGGATGTACAGTCTCACCGCCTGTACCCTGGCCCGCATCTAAGGATAGTGGAAGCTGGCTGGAACTCTCACCAATATAGGAAGTAGATGGCTGCTCTGCTGCAGATGACTGCAATAAAACATAGAACTCAGTCCAGTCATCATCTGTAAGTACCTATGGTTGTGCCTGAGAAGCTGGAAGAGCATCTGACTGATCATGCTAAACACCCTCCTCCAGTGGAACAATATCATGTGGCTGAGCAAGCTGAGCAGCCTCCTCTTGTGGAACAACGGCATCCATAACAGGGTCATCACCCCCAGGTACATCTATTTGAGGCTCAGCAGGCTCCGCGGCCTCCGCAGCAGGTGGTGGATCAAATAAAATGCCATGATAAATCTCGTCCATCGACGGTAGCATCTGTCGTACAAGGGTGTGAAAATATGATGGGTCAAAGGCAGCTCTCTCCACTGGATCAGACATATGAAGTAGATGAAAAATACGAGCATCTTGCGAAAAAAAATTCCGTTGTTAACTAATATGAATAAAAAAATCTGTTGAACTGTGAAAGGAATAATGCATACCAAGTCATGGAAGCCTCGTCCGTGCCGTGTCAAAAATCTGACTGGGGACCTGATGTACCAGCCTGCATAATCCATCTGATCCATCAAATGAAAACGTACCGTCCCTGCCCCTCGCAACTGGGACTCCCGTCGTCTGTCCCATAATGCAACATATCTGGCATGGTAGCTCCTCCAATCAAAATCTCTCTTCCCTGACATCTTCAGGGAATGCAATGAATCCAACTGACTGGGCGGGTTAGGAACTGGATGAAGGAATCCAAACTGTCTCATAACCCTATCCGTCTGATGCCACTCGACTATATGAAAATGAATCAGTTGAACCATGCAGGAGCTGATATCAAGCATCACTGTACAGTATAGGGGCAGACTCTGAAGGATATCATCTGTATATGGAATCCATGTAATCTGAAAGAAAAAATTAATAATCAATTAATAAATTAATAGATTTACAGTAAAGAGTAAATATTTAACAATATAAATAATAATCACTTACATCGTCAGGTTGAATGTTGTCTAACATAAGTCTGTAGGCGTGAAAATCATGTCTGGGAGAATCTGAATGTCGATGCGCCTGACTCCACCTGTAGATAACATTTTTATTTTTACATTTCATAAAAGAATCTTATACAATTAAGTTAGATTTTAGAAGGAATTAATAGCATACCAATGTCCACGTGGAGCCCCTGCTACAATATCTACGGGTAATGGCGCACGGGCATGTGGAGCTAAACGACGTATGTGCTCCCATACCCACATCTGTAGAAGAACCATGCATCATGTGATCTACATCTTATCGATACGACATGCGCTGCATAGGGCCCTGTATGTATATTCTAGGCAGGCAGACCCCCAACTATATCGGTCTGCCTGGTCCAAATCCTCCAAAAAAGATAGATACATCAGGTGCACAAAAGTAGTAGAGTGGTCAACAAAAAGTGTGCCACCGATCAGCCTCAAAATATATGCGCCTGAAAATCACAGCACGGTGATATCATCAGCATCATCTGGTAAATGTGTGAAGTGTCGGTCTAACCAAGGCATTTGCAATCTACCACCGACGATGGTCATACCATCATCATGGACCTCTATGCCCAGAAGTCTATGAACAAGCTCAAGAAAATCTGATGGAACTCAGCCTGTCAAAGCATGTTCGTCGATAGAGAGGCCCAACATAATGGCCACATCCTGCAACGTAATAGTCATCTCCCCCTCACTGAAATGGAAAGTATGCGACTCTGGTCACCATCTCTCTACAAGTGCGGTAATGAGCTGATGATCAATAAATGTGAAGTTGCACATCGCTACTCCATAGAATCCAGCTCGACGAATATGTGGGACAATAGCGGGAGGTGGTGAAGTATGATGGAAATAGTGATATCTACGTACACTCAAGGGAGCCACAGGACGTCCCTCTAAAATTAGTCGTGATACATGAGTAGCCTGAGATGTAAGAAATGGAAAACCTGTCATCTGCACACATGATATCATCATTACTTATTAATAGTGGAAGCATGATATATTCATTTTCATTTGGTGTCACAATCAACATTAGCCTAGTATCACAATCAATATTAGTTAATGATGCTCAGACACTCAGATGCCATTACAAAAACTAGACATCTTATAAGAAAACCAAAATTTAAAAGTGAAAAATTAATTATTTCTTCTTTTTTGTAAAATTACGTTTGTTAATTTATCCATTATCCATTAAATAACAATTAACATTATTCCACATTATATTAAATTTCATTACATTAATCATCAGAGTAAATTCCATTCCCTTTAAGAAAAATCCAAACCATGTACTCTTGGAAGACCATCCAAAGCTACCTCTAAGAGGAAACATGCAACCAAGAACATCCATATTCATAAGTGAGAATTTCATCTCTCAACATCTCCCCAATAGGTATTCCCAGCTTTAACCTACTCATATCTATAGCACATTAAAAAAATAATAGGAAAAAACAAATCCAGAGGGAAACTAGGCCCTCAAAACAAGTCTTTCAACCTTCTCATGAAAATGATCATTGATGACTCCAAAACAAGGTACTTGAACTCCTCCAGAAAAAGTACAACTCGCACTCTAGAAAGTTATATTTATCACCAAAATGGAGCAGGTACACAGACTCGATCATGGATGATGAGATGTGGAACTCTGTCCTGCCACTTGGGGACATCTCTTACGAGTATGTCCTTTTGTGTGACAGATACTACGTCGTATTCTCCCTCCTCGTTGTCGAGGCCAATCCATCTCATTTATGATGCGAGTTGACTTCAGTCTTCCTCGGGGCCGCAACCTGGTAGCATGAAGCCAATAATTTTAAAAATGACAGACATTGAAAAAATTATAAATGAAACCAAAGCCAACTTATGAAAACCTGTAAATATCAGGGACGATGGTCAGTTGATCAGCAGGCAATGTGATAGAATGAAAGTCACCAACAGGCATCCAAGCAGCACTATAACAGTTAACCAAAGTGCTCATGTGATACATCGGGTCAACATATGGCTCCCATGATATATTTACCGAAGCACAAGCTGCAATAACATGTACACATGGATATCTCAATGTCTGAAAGTTGCCGCAATCACAGTACCTGTTATCCAACATCACGACAAACACTCCACCATTAGTGCATATACCCTGGTTGTAGTACTGTCTTACCCGAAAACTCCTCTTTTCCCTGTCAAAGGCTATAACAGTCCATCGTGAAGCCTCATTCTGTATCCGGTCAATATCAGTTTGAAAATGATGAGTAAAAAGCATTCCATTTTCCATCCTCTGGTAGGCCTTTTGGGACCGGTCAACAAAGTAGTGAACACATCTAAAAAATGTCTCTTGCACTAACCCTGTGATTGGGAGTTTGCGCACACCCTTGAGGACCCCATTTATGCACTCCACTATATTAGTGGTCATATGCCCATATCTCATGCCACCATCATATGCTAATGACCATTTTTCCTTTGAAATTTGCATCATATATTCATATACCTCCTCATTAACTGTTCGGATCTCTTCAAGACGTCGATCAAACCTTTTTTGTTGGGGTTCATATGCTGAAACCATAAGATAATAATGTATTAAAATGGATATTAAATTTTGTTTAAAAAAGAAAGTTTAGAAAACCATACCCAATTTGAGGATCGCCTTCTTTATGGCATCATCTCTAAACTGCTTATGCATATTACTTACAATATGTCTAATGCAATAACGGTTATAAGCATTCGGCTCAGTCCAAGAAACCACATCACTAATCACGGCCTCTATAATCGCTCGATGACGATCAGATATCAGACACACACCCTGTTTTTGCGTGACATGAACATGTACACATGCCAAGAACCAGCTCCAGCATTCAAAATTTTCTTTTTCAACAAAAGCAAAAGCAAGTGGCAGAGGAGCGCGATTACCATCCTGTGTGGCAGCAATGAGTAGAACACCTGTATACTTTCCATAAAGGAATGTGCCATCTACCAGAATAAATTGTTTACAATAGGGAAATGCAGCAATGCACGGTCTGAATGCCCAAAAAATCCTATTGAACTTTACCTTTGACCGATCAACTCGATGATTCTGGGATACATACTCAACACTGTCCAATTGATAAACAATCTGATTATTGAGAGAGAACAATTCCATAAGCTATGGCAACATCGCATAAGACTCGTCCCAGTCACCATACACTTTTACAATGGCTTTCTGTTTTACATTCCAAGCTTTGTTGTATGATATCTTATAGTTATACAATTGTTGAATTCTTTCCTGAACAAGGGCAACAGGAACATCCTGACTTGTTCGTATCATCTCACAAATAACAGTAGATATAAACTCTACATCAAGGGAAGAGTGATCTTGTGTCAAGTTGGGATGCAGACAAGTGTGTGGGCCTTCTAATTTGGTTATCTTCCAACATCCATAATATTTATCACATATTGCTCTTAATCAAAATTTACATTTTGACCCATATTTTTCACAACGAATGAGATATTTGGTCTTCTTTGACTCATAAACCACAAATGTGAAATGTCGCTCAATGTGGTATTGCTTTATCACATTTTTCATGACCTGTTTACTTTCGACTCCTGCCCAACATATATGGCATTATCATTTGATGCAGGCCTATTCCCTATAATGCCAGGGAATTCAGAAGCTGGTGTAATGACATCCCAATCAAAATGTTGTTCACGAGACATTCCTCCAACTAAGGAACTCAAAACTGAAGGCTGATTTCCACTAACTGGTGGATGTAATGGATGTCTATCTCTCAAAGGAACCTCAGAAGGTTCATTCCCAACCACATCATCTCCTACTGACTCCCCATATTCGATTTCCTCAGATAAACTTCCATGCACTATATCAGCACACAAAGGGATGTCATCTACATTTCCTTCCAAATTTTGATGATCTTCCTCATTACATTCTTCCACAAGAGTTATATGAGGAGACAATGAATAAGACTGCTGTGAAGGACCAGCTTCTATAGAGCTCGCAAAGCATGGTTCTGTAGTGATCGATTGCACCACATAAATATCAAAAATGACAATAAATAATTCCATCAAACCATTAATACATTGTTGCCTGAATAACTGAGAAGCATCCATCCAATCCTCATCATCGACTATAGGGTAGTCGTTGTGCCACAGACGCTCAGGATATTGAAGATGTCGGTATCTAATTGAAGTGATTGCTTGTCCAGCACTCAGTTTTAACAGACTATGAATCTTATTATGAACTGCATCCAATGTCATACAACCATGGAGATTTACCACTTTGGCAGGTGGTACACTGTAACTAAAACCCTGCTCGGTATAAATTACCTCACCGTTGCAATATATTTGAGCAGACATAATTACCTATAAAAAAATAATTTAAAAAATATTATACACTACATTAAAATTTTAAATTATTTAATTTGGTTTTGAATAATTGATTATCTTGATACTTTTTAATGTATTGATTTATCACTGTTAAGGTATAATGATTGTGATATTAGCACAAAAGCAAATTTAATATAATGTTTCATAAAGTTTAATTACTTATGAATATATAATCATGACTTGATCTTGAGACTTACGATTAGTTTATCATCTGATAAACTAACCACAACCTATGGGTGAACTCCTGTCTCTATTATTAAATATTTCAGCAACCACCAATCTCTTGTCAAACATCAACGCCTCCTCTCGAACGAGTTCTCGAATGCCTCTTCGTCACACCTCTTCGGGGATGCCTCTTCGTTGACACCTCTTTGGGGAAGCCTGTTTGGGGACACCTCTTCGGGGCGCCTGTCTTTTAATTACAAATTTACTCACATGCATGTGAGGGGGTCTAGGGGTATGAAATACATAAATTATTTTAAGCGGACACGCAGGTCCTTACACTTACTGAGAGATGACTCGCAGGTCATCAATGCGGAAAAAATGCAATTATTACAAATTGAATAACAACATACACAAAATAAAACATGCAATTTTAATTATGCATGGTCGGTCATCTCAAGATCAGTCATCACTCATACCATGTATTTTGGTATATTTATTATATTATCCGTATTATATAAAATCTATATTAAATACTACACATCTTTTACAAAAATTTAACTTCATGTGTATATATATATATATGATTATTAATAACATTTAATAAATTTTATTATAACTGATCTAATTGAGATTTACATAATAAACACTTTTGTTATTAAATCCATTCATTAAAATAAATTTCTCTAACATAAATTATTTTTCCTAAACATTAAACATTTTAGACATAACATAAAACATTCAATATTCAGACAACATACATTCAAAAAATTAAATCATACAAACATTCAACATCAAGAAAATTAAATCATACAAAACATTTCATGCATAACATATGAAATAAATAAATCATACACACAATTAAACATACAAATTAAATAAATAAACACAATTAAACAATTAAATTATTAAATAGAAATTTTACCACAATAAAAACAGCAAATATTTGTTGAAAAAGAATTTCTGCAGGACTTCGCAACAAAAACCAGAAGAGAACAATGAGTTTTGGGGGGGAGGACCCCTCCTTTTATAGAAATTCTCGGCCGGATGCGTGAACGCTGTTCACGCATCCTTTAGCTAGTCCGCGAAGGATGCGTGAACGGCGTTAACGCATCACTGCCGCGGCTCGGATGCGTGAATGATGTTCACGCATCTTTTAGCTGGTCACCGAAGGACGCGTGAACGGCGTTCACGCGTCCGAGCCGCGGCAGTGATGCGTGAACGGCGTTCACGGCTCCGAGACCCAGTTTTAAAAATATCGGAACCCTGATCCCCTATCCCGAATTATAGATCATGTCCGGGGAAAGTCAAACTCCGTGATAACGACGAATGATTAAGATACAGATTTTGACGGCGACACCCGCAAAACGAGACAGCCTCTTCATATCGTCCGTTACGATTCACGTCAACGATGACGGAATACAAACGGACGTTGATGACGTTTCGGACCTCTTCTAACCGCGGCAGCTCGCCACGCGGCTCAGTTCTCCCCGGATATCGACCTGCTTCCGTGCATCCTCCGGCGGTCTCAGAGAGAGCTTCCTCGACTCATCCGCCGGCGACTGCGCTAAAACGCTGCCGAGAGAGTGGCGAGTGTAGGGCGAGAGGGTGAAGTTCCCGGAGAATGTTTCTTTCCGGCGGTCATCGAGAGGAGGCGGCTGCGCGTGGGCTTCCACTACCGGCGATTGGCCACCGTAGATGGTGACGAAAACATGAGCAGGAGGGTCGGTGTCGGGTCCGGATCTGGGGTTCTGACCCTCATGTTGAGGCCTTGGGTGGAGCGAATTGCAGGCGGGACAGTGGTGATGCGAGAGGTCGGATCGGCAAACGGGGCAGGTGGCGTGCGAGGACAGCCATGTGGCAATGCAGGCAGGGTGGAAGGCGTGATCGCAGCCGGGCAGCACTCGGAGCGTCTCGTCGTCGACGAACTCCTTCAAGCACACGGCGCATTCCAGCGCGCCACCACCCCTCACGGCGGAGTGCGGGAAGACGGGGAATGCCTCGATGGCCGACCGGTCAAGTCCCGAGTGCTTGGCGCCTCCATCGGTGGGGGAGCTCCGGCCGTGATCGGCGCAGTGGCGGACGTAAACGGAGAAGAAGCCGAGGATGACGATGGCGCACATGATGAGGAAAATGACGAGGGACATGGCGGGGTTGAAGTTGGAGTGCAGCCGGAAGGGGCTGCCGGAGGCCTCCAGTCCGATCTGTGCGGCGGCGCGGGGGAAGGAGTGTGTGAGCATGAGAAGGAAGAAGCGAAGGACCGCGATTCCACGATGCTTCGGCTCCGCCGTCGGGGGGCGGAGGTGGCGGATGATCCCAACATGCTCCATGGATCTAGAAACATGGAAGGGAGGGTTACACACACATATATATAAAGATGAATCATTGTAAATGATGGTGCTTTGTTGCGGGCATGTGATTGTTAAAATTTTATTATTATGGTGGATTATTAGGCAATGGCACGTAAAATGTGCGTGGGCGTAGGTTGTCTGTAATGCATTTTTGTTGTTGTCATTTTCCTCTTTTTCCATTCCCACTGCACTCAAAACACACCAATCTACTCAAAACTGCGTTTCGGCCACTGTTTAATGATTGCACCAGGTTTCCCACAATCTTAAATAGAATCCTTAAAATTAGAGGTGTTAACGGGGGCGGGGCGGGTCAACCTGTGGGGCGGATCATGCGGGTTGCGGATTTTATTTTGCGGTCCGATCCGGTCCACAAATAATGCGGGCTTAAAAAATAAAAGTCCGACCCTACAATGCGGGACCCGCGGACTAACGGGCCGGCCCACGGGCTTAAAAATATATATATATATATAAATATTTTTTTGCTTCATGAACCATGATAAAGTGGAACAAAAAATAGAAATGTTTGAGATTTGATGAAAATATTTAGTTTTTAATTAACAATATCCCTAACAACAACAAAAACCATTAAAAAATTATATCTTTGATGATTTATGAGATTAATATCATCTCAGGTTGGTCATTTAACTTGACCGTCCAAACTAGTTTATGGACAACAATACTCTTGCGCCTCTCGTTAACACTACAACTCATGTATATAATATTTACTAATATATATAATAATATTTATTATTTATTATATAAATTTATTTAATACATATGATATATTTATTACATGTACATGTAATATATATTATTTATTATATGTACATAGGAAAATTTCTATTGACTTTTTTTGTGCAAATTTATATTGGAAATTTCATGTGTAAATTTCCACTAAAAATATACACTTCAAATCTTTACTTAAAATTATAATGAAAATATATTGATACATAATTAAAAAATTTAAATTTTCACTAGAAATTTTCATTGCAAATTTTTGACAAAAAATGTTTACTACAAACTTCCATTGAAATTTTAATTGGAATCTGCACTTAAATTTCTAGTGTTAAATTCAACTTATTTTTTATTATAATTGTACTAAAATTTGATTAAAAAAATTCTAAGATAAATGCATGATTAAATTTTTAATTTAAATATTTTAAATCATAAATAAATAATTTAATTTCACACTAAAATTTTGAACCGCAATGGAAATTTTTAGTGAAAACTTCTATTGGAAATTTGTGATGCGAATTTTCACTGGAAATTGACCTTTTAATTTTTCACATAAAATAACAATGTAGATATATTAAAAAATAAATAAAAATTTTAATTTTTCAACAAATTAAAACAAAAATAAAAATATATTAATACATATATTAAAAATGTAAATTTTAACTCAAAATTTTCATTAGAAATTTGCACGAAAAACTTTCAGTAAAGATTTTCAATAGAAAAGTTTAGTTCAAATTTCCACTTAAATTTCTGATACAAATTTCCATTTGACTTTTATTATAATTATACTGAAAATTTGATTAACAAAGTTCTAAAATAAATGCATGCTCAAATTTTATCAGTGCAAATTGCCACTACAAATTCTTAGTGCAAATTTTCATTGGTTTTCTACAGTTCGATTTTTCCATTAAAATTACAATGTAGACACATTAAAACATAAATGAAAAATGTAAATTTTCATTGGAAAATTACATTTAAGTTTTTCATTAGAAACTTTTACAGTAAACTTCCACTAGAAACGTCCACTTAAAACTACAATAAAAATATAATGATACATAAATAAAAACTATAAAATTTTATCATAAATTTACACTAAAAATTTAGATCAGAAACTATGAATGAAAATTTCCAATAGAAAATTATAGTTAAAATTTCCATTTAAATGTCCAATTTAAATCATCAAATTATATTTTCTATGCATTGAAATTTTACTCTTATGAGTGCAAATCAGTACTCAAAAATTGCACTGAAAATTTGTATTGGAGACTTGATTATCAAAATTTTAAAATAAATACATGTTTGGATTTTCAATTCAAATATATTAATACATAATATTATTATACATTTATTATTATTATTTATTATTTTTTTCTAAGTTACTTTTAAAACCTCATAGTAATATATATATATATAATTATAATAATAAAATTAAAATACATAAATCAAAATATTAGTAGAGCGTTGTATTATAAACAAAATAGTAGTCTTGTATATCCATTTTCATAATTATTGTATCAATTTTTAATAAATTAATTCTATTATGTTCCAAATAACCACATGAGCGCCATCTATCCCACGACCAACCTTATAGTCAGGTTTAAAATCTAACATGAGTCAATTTTTTTTCATAATTTATGTATGATTTTATAAAACTTGAACTATTTTTTTCACACACTCATGTTAATTTATTATATTATATTATTTTGTTTTATTTTTCAAGAATAATTTTTTGCAATACTTATATTTGCGGGTCAAACGGGACCCGCGGACACCCGGCGGGCTAGTCCGCGCGGGCTGCGGGTTTTGCGGGTTGGATCGAATGCGGTCCGAATGTTTACGGGCCTAAATTTTCAAAGCCCTAACCCACATAAATCCACGGGCTAACGGATCGGCCCGCGGATTTGCGGATTTTTTGACAGGTCTACTTAAAATCAGGGCATTTTAATATTGACATGCTATGTGTGAGTGTGTGTGATTATTAATACACTTATATATACACTATCACAAATCCGTGTAAATTCAATGCCGTCTAAAATTGATGATAAAGATAACTTTTATCAGCGTTAAAAAAAACGCTGAAAAAAATATGTACCATTTATCAACGTATTTTTTTTAATGATGATAAAAGTTGATCTTTATCACCATTATTATTCGCAGTAATATATAAAATTATTATATTTATATGCAAAAATAATGTTTATTTATATACATTAATTAAAAAACGCATGTTTATAATTAATCTAATATGATATATTAATATATATTTTTTAACAATTATAATATATATATATATATATAATGTTTATAAAAAAGTATTTATAAGATTATAAATAAATAATAATTTTTTTAGTATAATTGTCATTGTATATATTTATATATAAATATATAAATATATATAATTATATACACATATATAAATATATAAATATATATAATTATATAAATAGCAGTTGAGGTAGCACTTGGGTGGTAAACCTCATACTCCTACATCCAAATAACCAGGGCTTGAATCATGAAAAACACCTTGAGGGATTTACATCACAAGCAGTGACACAGACATGACACGAGCAGACGGTGACGCAGACATGATGGTGAACTGGTGATGCGGACAGGATAATGCAAGCATGAAGGTGCACCGGGACTTCAAGCCATATTCAATGATCACTTGGTCTTGGGGCTACAAGCTATGTAATGAGTTTCTCTCTAACCAGATATAAATAAGTATTTGATTTCATAATACAAAGAGGCTTCAACCCCAACTTTTTTTAAAATAAAACTAATTATATAAATATATTTATATTTATATACAAATATTTATAAATATATTTATTTATAAAGCAGCTAGTTGGGTAGGTTATCCGTTGGAGGAGCTATGACCTGCATTTCGGGTCTGTGTGTGTGAGGTGTGTGTGTGTTTAATGTAATTATACCCCCAAGCACCTAATATAATATAATATATTTATTTATAATTAGAATTATAAATAAATATACATATTTAAATAATTATAAAATTATAGTAAATATTTTTTAAATAATATATATTTATTATATTTATAATTATATATACTTATATATTAATAAATATATATAATTATATAAATATATTCATAATTATATACAAATATTTATAAATAAATTTATTTATAATTATGATTATAAATAAATATATATATAAATATATATATTTGTAAATAATTTTATATATAAAAAATTATCAAATTTATATTAGTCAAAATATTTAATAGTTTATTTATATGCATTGATTACAAAATGTGTATACAATTAAAATAAATATAATATATTAACATTTTATTTAAACAATTATATAATATATAAATGAATATATTTATTTACCCAAAACGGCGCAAACCATGGTTTAAAATCCATGGTCCCAAAAAATTTATTAATAAAACAAGTACAAAAGACACCGAAAATGAGGGAAATCAATACGATTAAAGTGGTAATGCCACCAAAGAACAAAAAACCATTCAATCACCTCCTTTTATTTTTACTACCTCTTCCTTGGGAGCCGCCCCTTCCATTCGGATGTCTGTCACGCTTCCATTTCTTAGGAGCCCTGCCAAGTGATGTCATGCACATCCATGCTCACCAAATCATCATCCTCAAGATGAGACTCAATATCAAAATGATCTCCCATGGAAATATTTTTTAATAGCAATCTAGAGTCATCCTGTGGGTCCTCATGAACAACAACAAATTCTTCACGGAACACATCCCTACTCATGGACCTATTAAAAACATCAAACAAAGAAAGTTTACTTGGATCAGGATTTGGTGGGACAATGGCAACGTGTGTCACCTTCCCCACTTTCGTATCACCAAACATTAGGTTGCTCGCCGCATCCTCAATATCACCTTCTTCATCCTTGTCTGATCCCTTTCCTGCAAAGGATGACCACAAACTGACTTTCCTACGGGTAACTAGCTGATAGCCCTCATCATCCACTAAAACATTTTTGCCTTTGTTCATAGTTCGCTCTTTATCCACTGCATCCTGCACCGGTACATTAGTTGAATGTTGAACATCCACAAGTGCTGCAACATCCCAATCATCAATAGGTTCCTTCCTTGGATGGTTAGCCACAATATCTACATGAGCAATTTCCATGTCCTGAGTGTCGGTAAAGACATTGATATAGTATCCCCCACACGACAACATCGAGGGAGGCAACAACAACATTGCTCCTACCTTCAACCTCCATCAAAGCACTAAGGTCAGCACCTTTGGGGACCTCATTGAGGTTATCATCACTAGCCTTATTGACACGAGAGACCACATCAACAAAGGAAGCCGCAAGTCGATGGGCACCGATCGAAAAATCAAGTCTACTTCCTTTCATAGGCCTATAAATCTGTGATGGGAGCAACTCCTCTCAAACCATCCTTCCCCGACTTCCCATCCACGAGTTTAGCTAAATCAGGGATGTAACATCCCAATATTTTTAAAAGGAAAGAAAATGCCACATCATGCTTAAATGAACTACTATGTGACCTTTAAACATAAATTTACCACTTTTGTGTTTTGAATTTCGAAAATCTGACATACACGGTTGCGATCAGTAAGATGTTTGGAGTCCGATATAACAAACATATTTTTTGGTGAATAGTAACCTACCCTTAT
Organism: Viscum album; assembly: GCA_963277665.1. Classification (NCBI taxonomy): domain Eukaryota; kingdom Viridiplantae; phylum Streptophyta; class Magnoliopsida; order Santalales; family Viscaceae; genus Viscum; species Viscum album. The sequence continues at coordinate 780,161,017 of OY728132.1, forward strand.
GAATAGTAACCCACCCTTATGAATAGTAATATGACCCATATGAATAGAAAATGATCCAAGAATAATAGTAACCTCACCCATGAATGATTAAATAAAATTCAGGCATCTTATAAGTGACAATATGACCATAGTAAAAGTATTGGTATTTTTATAAGCCATAAATAAATAATTATAATTAATTAACTAATTTAAAAGAAAAATTATTTTCCTAAAATGTGTTCATAAATTAACAATTCTATGTCTTTTGGTTTTAAGATAATTTTATAAGACCTTATGTAATTTTTTAAAAGTATTATAAAATCAGTTTTAATTTTAAAATTCGTATTTTCCAAGTAAATTATAATTTTAATTAAAAATTAAATTAATTATATTTATAAAATTATTTTCATAAAATGAATTTCATTTTTTGTATTCAACACGTTAAAAAATGGTTAAGGTAAATTTTTGGGATTTTTCTGAAATACTTGATTTTTTTGTGAATAGTAAAATACATTAATTTACTGTATAAATACATTATAATTTAAATCCACTATTCCTGACATCATGAGTGGTGTAAGCACTCAAATCTTAAACTCACATGCACTTATTACTATTATTGGTCATGGAGTCATCACTATTGCATGTATTGTGGAGAAATAATAAATTAATGAATATAATATTGAGAAAACCTTTCTCTCCACTATAAATAACACCCCTCACACCCTCATTACTTCACACCTCTCAAGCTTCAAACCTTGTCCAAATTCTACCCGAAGCTCTCCCATAGCCCTCCCCCACATCCAGGAGATCTTGGTCTCATCAAAAGACTAAGTCTAGGTTCCTTAAGAAGGATCTCAAGAGGAGGATTCAAGAGGTAATTCATCTTTTTTTCAATTTCCTTTCAAATTTCATTTATTTTATTTTCTTATCCTCAACTTATCTTACCCGAATGTTATGATAACTCCAGTATGATTGATATACTGGTATGATATCATGTTAATGGAAGATTATTCATTATACTACTCCCTTTATCTCTTTGTTAATAAAAATGAAATCGTTGCCCATGATGTGTTAATTTACCAACATCATGGGTGATGCACTTCCATTTTCTTTCAACTCCTTCAAGCCTATCAGTGAAACCATTAAATGATTTAAAACATATTGTAATATGTATGTTGTAACCCTTTTTATGTTTTGTAAATAACTTTTATTCATAATACTAATTGATAAAATAAAACATGGTCGTTGTGATCTAAAAACTGCCAAAATTAACCTAAAACGATCATCATTAAATTTTAACTAATGATTCATCCACATGGTATATAATATAATTAATTATAATATCATTTAAACTCATATAATATCATTAATAACATGTAATATCCGTTCTGGATGTTTATCCATGTTCTACATGAACTTCCATTCATGTGTACAAGTGAACCATTCATGAAAACTAAGAAAAAGAACACTCCCGAACAATAAATTTAAACTCTATAACTCATCCAAAGGCCCATAAAGGAACTTAATGAAACCATAATGAACCATATTAGTGTATACAAAGTTTTGGAAGTGTTAATTAATGAATCTAATGTGATTATACAAGCCATTAAAGTAAAGAAAGCATTCAGATACAAGGTAAGGGGAAATTCTCGAACCCAACTCTCTTTCTTTTGGTTTTCCCTCTTCAACCCATTTTCAGTATGGATATGCCTTAAAAATTATTTATTCATCATTATCTTACCTTTTTTGGGATATACAAGTTCCCTAATTGATTTTATGAAATATACAATGTTTTCCAAAAGAACTCTTCTTTCAAATAAACACACCCTTTTTACTTCTCAAAGATTGTTTCACTCTCACTACTAGAAATTTAAGCTATAGCCATGGACCTATAGCCATGATTTTATAGGTCCATGGCTATATATATTTTATTTCCATGGTTTAATTCAACCTTCATGTCTAAATCAATTTTATACAGCGGCTGAAGTTTTTTTCTCAATCAACATCGGGCTCCTCCTCCCCCGATCCTCGACCTTGTCACCGCGCAGTCCTCTCCTCCCCGACAACGTCTCCTCCTCCCTGATGATCTCCCTGACGACCTCCTCGAAGACCTCTCCCACAGTGGCACCCTCCTCCCCGAAGAACTCTCTCACAGTGGCACTGTCCTCCCCGAAGACCTCTCTCACCGCGGCGCCCTCCTCCCCGCCTTCGCCTATGTCTCCGGCTCCAGTCTACTTAGCTCTGCCTTCCATTCAGCATCCGTGTGAATCCACATTCAACAAATCCTATAAAACATATTCCTCATATCTTCATCGGCTTCCTCTCAAACACCATCCCGTATTAGTAATTTCTTCTCCAATGACTGCGGTACAAATCTCCTACCATCACCATCTCACCGACACAGGACGTGCCATCCCTCTGTTCACATTGTCTCCCCTGCACTACTCTCTAAATCCAGACTCAGGTACAAGATTATCACTACCCTTGCACATGTTTCTCCCTTGCGTCCCCTCAGTTTCATCGCACAGTCCACTGGTAGATCTATGAAAACTAAACTCCCCACTACTGTCTTTCACTCTATTGCACTAACATTTTTCTGTCATATTTTTTGTGAACAATGTATTCAGTTTTTCCGCTTTAGAATTCTTTCTGCACAAATCCTAAAGTATTTCTGCTTGAAAAGGTTTGCCTCATTGTAGAGCCTTACTAGTAAAAATTTATATTTTGAAATAATTTTTCTTTAATTACCATAATCATTTAAGTGTTTGCTCCATTAAGATGTTTTATTTCATAATTTTTCATTATGATTGGATTCTACTAGGTTTTAACTGAGTTAAAATTAATTTTAGTGATTCTATATCGAATTTAGAAATGTTCTTTGATCATGGATTTGTTTGAACATGAATTTTTGTTGTTGTTTTACTCTGAATCTTCATATATCTATTTAGATATTATTTTATATTTTACAGCTCATACTTTCCCTGAGATCATAATCAGATATGGTTTTTTTCTAATCCAATTGAGTTATTGTTTTCATTAATTTGGTGTTGTGCACAGGGATGCATAAGAGAATAAAATCAACTTCACGAGTTAAATTTTACTTAAGTTATTTCATCAAGAAGTATAATATTTTTTGATTGTTATTTTCAGGTTACTTGTCCTGCCATGTTTATTGTCATTTTACACATGTTTCATCTCCTGGTCAAGAAATTTTTTGACGACCACCCATCCATATTGAAAATATTTCAATTCTCATTCAATTAGCTATTTAATAAATGTTCTTTGATCATGTATTTGTTTGAACATGCACTATTTTTTTTGTTTTACTCTGAATCTTCAAAGATCTGTTTAGATATTATTTTATATTTTATGCTCATAGATCTGAAAAAATTTCAATGTTTTTTTTCAATCCAATTGAGTTACTATTTTCATTGCCTTGGTGTTGTGTATAGGAATGCAGATGGGAAAAAATAAGCTTTATAAGTAAAATTTTACTTAAGTCAATGGAAGTTTCCTTACTTCCACTCCTATCACCAGCTAAGAGAATCGCTTCCAAACACCTTAGATTAAGTGATCATGTGCCCTTATAAATTGTATCATCTTATTCCTTGTACTTTTTATACTAATCATGAATTCATTTTTCTATCATCCTTTCTTTCATTCCTCAAGTGATCATGCATGTCATCGATTCAATGCTTAGTGAATAGTACCAAGCTACTGCTGGTTGGTTGTTTGTTATATTCATACGTGCTGAAACACTTTTTATGGTTCACATTGTTTACAACTTTACCTATTTTGAGGTGTATACTGTGATAATTTATTTTGTTGGGGTCCTATTGGTTTATTTTAAAATCATGGTATTTGGAAATGATGGGGTCTGGTGGGTTCATGATGAACGCGTGTTATGTGGAGATATTTATTTTTTGTTATAAATAGAAAAATACAGTAAATCTTTAGTTTGAAATATCTACCCCTTTAGCTATTTTTCAGTTTTTAGATTATGTATAATAACTAATGTTTGAAAATATTTTATAGATTTACTAGAGTACATATGTATTTATAAAGCAGAATAAATCCATATTTTATTGTAATCCATAGATTATAGTAATACATAAAAAAAATGAAAACTTTATTTTTCATTTGGATGCTCATATATTTGCAATGGCTATAACAAAAATATATGACCTAAATTTTAACTGTTTAAGGGTTTCTATAGGGTAACCTAAATTCTTTAAAAAAAATTGGTTGTACTGTACACATAAATTTTGGAATTCCAATGCTATCAATTAAGAGAAGCTGGAAAAAATGAACATATTATATAATATTCTTGTAACCACACAAAGTCTTTGTTTTCCATCTTTGACAAGGTACTACCCGCATTAAACATCATGCATTTAGATCTGATTTTACTTATACTTTGTATATAATTTATCTATCTTCTTTTAAACATATATTTGTAGACTTCATTAAAGTGTTGTACAGTATTACTGAATTGCTTAGACTATTACATATGTTATGATTTCATGTACAGATTGGGGTGAAATATGAATAGATTAGTACATATATAATAATTTGATACACAGATTCTTACATTTTTATTAGATTATATGTTCAGATTCATTTTCTTTTCTATTATAGAGTTGTCAAAATTCTACAGATCCATGATTTTTGCTAATTTCTTGATTCTACTGTTTCAATTTTTTTAATCCATCTATATGTGATTTGACTGGAACTCTTGGTATTTGCATTTCACTTGATTAATATTTTTTCTTCAAGATTTATAGTTAATTTAGTAGGTTTCATTTGTATTGTAGGCATGCCAACTGAATTAATTTTTTTTTGTGGTTTTAGATGACTCGATTTGTCTTGAGTTCTATGTTGTTTTATTAGATTAGATTCTATTTTCTTATTTGGAAACTACACTTTCACTGTGCATGCTTTATTTTTTTCACCAACATGTTTTTAACCTACAATCAAGCTTTATGTTACTTTAAAATTTTAAAATGTCTATTCATCACCATATCAAGACCATATTTTCATCTCAATCAGAACAAATATTGTCAATATCTAATGTTTGGAAGATACTATACATTGGATTCAATCTAAACTCAAAAGGTATTACCTAGAATATCCCTCTCACTAGGCTCACTATACTCTATGAAAAGATAAGTGTGCAACAAATTTATTTTCAATGGCTTTTCCTTTTCCTTTGCTGTTATGGAATTATATGTTTGGGAGATCATAATAATCTATGATAAATATCATTGGAAAATGGTGAAAAGATAAATTTATTTATAGAAATACAGTTGGCTAAACCATTCCCTCTATTTTATAGGTTGTCTGGTGGAGGACTTGGATCTCAAAAAAGGTGATTCAATTCATAGATCTTCTTAATATGGTTTTGGATCAGGATCAGATTAGGGAATATAATAACATATACTTCTCAGATGTGAATGATCGATTTATTTTCACAACAACTTCTTTGGGTGGTTTCATTACCGGTAGTCTAAGAAGGTTTATTTACACACTTCAATGGGTTAAAAATTAGAAGATGTTGATCAAGTAAGATAATTTACCCAAGAAGATATATTTCCTCATATAGAAAAATACATAACAAAAAATTTCACACAAACAAGGAAATGTATTCTCCAGGTATCACACAGGCATCTAAATCCCTATGTTACAATGCATTAAAAGGGGGTTGGATACTTTATTTATTCCTAAATAGTGAGTATCCTACCCATATTTGAAGATTTCTTTCTAGAATCATGGAATTATATTTCAATTATGTTTCTTTTGACCTTTTCCCCATGTTCTGGTTTAACAATGTTGAAATGATCTCATTCGAAGGATGTTGATGTTGCATTGTCACCTTAACATGATGTTGGTTAACCTGAAGAACATGTATTAACATGAGAAAAGGTGGGACCTTATTTGATTTACACTAACTCAGATGTGATCTATTCACTACTACCAAGGATTTGGCCAAAAATTTAGAGGAACCCGGTTTGTTATCTTTACTTAATTCCATATTACTAAATGACATACATATAGCGAGGTCTGTTAACATAACCTTCAAAGGAAACTGGGTGAGATGAAAACCCTGAGAAAATATCCTAAAAATCAATATGTATAGATTATTTTTTTGTTGATTTATGATAGGTTTCATCCTTATAATGGACTCCTTGGGTTTTTTAAATTTAGTATTCCCAGTCCAACTAGGCCTATAAAACCCACTATGTGCTAAGCCACTGAATTTATTATAATTTGATACACAAACTCTTAAATTATCAATAGATTAAATGTTCAAATTCATTTCCTTTTATATTATAGACTTACCAAAATCAGCAGACCCATGGTTTTTCTTAAAATCTAAATTACACTGTTTAAAATTTTTCTAATCCATCTATATGTCATTTTACTGATAGTCTTCATATTTGTATTTCACGTGATTAATGTTTTTTGTTCAAGATTAATAGTTAATGTAGTAGGTTACATTACTACTTAGAGCATGCTAACCGAATTCTTGCTCCTTGCACTGCTGCTTTGGTCTGTTCACCGAACAACCTTGTCTGGGGCTACAGACATCACGCCCTATAGATGCCTCCAACTCTTCCATTAGTAGTTTTTCCTTGTCAACAATAGCAACCTTCTTATCGACCTTGCGCTCTTTCTGTTCTGGTAGTACCACATGATTATCACTCACCTTGCTGAGCACTTCCGCTCGTCGAAAAACTTGGACAAACGAGAGGGGGGAATGGGTAGGGGGGTTGGCAGGGGTGGGGGGATGACAGGGGGGACTGGAGGGGGGAATATTCATCTTAACAACTTCCAGTTTCTACTCTCTCAAAATGAATACAGGGTTTCCATTAGAGAGCCTGAATAAAATTTTACTTTCCTGATGCTTTGCAGCCCTTAAAAATCACCCATGTTTGTCTAGAGACAATTTCATTCCCAACCAAGCTTAACCACAATTGATGGCCTTGGAAAACCTCAGAAGTAGAAGATCCTCCAGCCATCGACATTAACCATAAACTTTAATCAATTTCAATTATTCAGTTATAGGAAAATCCAAAAAAAAAAGTTCTCAACATTAAGAGATGTCCACTTTTGATGTTCTTATACATATGTTTTGTATATATTTATTATATATATAAATTTTGTATACACATGGGTTCTCAACATTAAGAGATTTCCACTTTTCATATTCTGTATGAATTTCTTGTATGCATATTCTGTATGCACTTTCATTTTCTATACATGTATAAATGCACTTTCAGTTTATCAAAAATGCAATGTCTTCTTAAATTTTTTAATCTGCATGATAAAATTTTATAACCTTTATTCATTAATATACTATGTTTCTTCTCACTTTTAATCTGTAATGTCAATGACATGAAATATTTGTTATTAACATTATTTACAATTCTTGCATTCATAGTATCATTCTTATAATTTTGGGAAAATGAAATAAATTATATTGTACCTTATTTTACTCTTATTCACATTTTTTATGACTCTTGTATTGGTCATTAATGGTGAATATCCATGATGGATTTATTTGAGGTGTTTTTCTATACTTTATGATTGCTAATAAGGCTTGCATAAGTTTCTCAATGCAATTTTTTTGGGTGTTAATTTATATGGATTGAGAATTTTTAAAGTATGTGTTATTTTCTTGTAGGATGTGAGAAAATATGGCACAATGAATAACATGTGATCATCAAAGAACAAGTATTTAATTTTTTTTTTATTTTTTGTCGTTCCATTCTTTGTAGTCATTTTTTGGAGCTATTAATTTTTGTGGAACTTCCCATTCTTGACCAAATAAGGTAAGAATTCCTCACCCAATGTGATACTCAGAAATTGAGATACTTAGGTGAGGTTATATTATTGATGTTCCAGATTTGCGCATACATTTTCATACATTCTATTTAGTATAAAAACATTTTTTCACATGCATTGGGACTACTAGGTTTTTTCCCTACCTCATCTCTAGCATCTCTTTCATGATAAGGTCACTCGAACACACCCACATGTGTGCATCCCAAATCGATATCGACCACCTACAAATCATAATTGTAATACGTACAACTAACCTGACCATGGGATCCTTGAGCTTCATGTTTTATCCCTATAACTACCATATGTTCTCCATTAGTATTTTATAAAATGAGTTCTCCTTGCCTTGTTAAATATCCTTTGGATAATGACACAACTTCCCTGTATGTATGTCCATTGATTCATTCTAAAAATACCCAAAACATTGCGTGAAATGGATGTCCATCATCCATATTTTTTGGTCACTCTCCCCTAGGACAAGCATTGTGACACCCATGTGATTGTTGGACTCTCCTCCTTGTCATCGCAGACATACGTCCTTATCCAGTTTAGCTCATCATACATCTCTCCATAGATATAGATTCTCATGAATTGGTATAGGTCCCATATACCATTGATGACCTCCTAATGATGTAGGAGAAATTTGTTGGTCCCTGGTGTCTAATTTCTCAGCAGCTCTGGAATGAAGTCCTGATTATTGTAAACGTGGAATTTTGATCACCATGTTGGCTCATAGATCCCAACACACTATATATCCAACTAAAATTCATGACAGGACAAACATACCCAGCATACCCTGGACCCTCTCTTCAATAAGTTTCTATAATGAAGTAGGTCCTAGTAATATGTCAACAATCCTTGAATTTAAAAGTGGAAATAGATTAGTTTAGAAATGAGGGGGGTGTAGGGCGGGGGGGGGGGGTGTTTGTTTAGGAAGGGGGGGGGGGTTCCAGGGGGTTTGTTTAGAAGGGGAGGGGTGGGGGTGTCCAGGAGTGGGGGGGGGGGTGCAAGGGGGGTCTGATTATTTAATGTTATCTAATAAAGAATAGAGTTATGGGAATCTGATGTTGATTTTTTTTCTTTTTACGTACTTCAATGAGAGCATCCAGGTTGAGTGAAAAATATAAGAGGATGGTTGGATGATTAAAAAGAAGAAAACCACATCATATCATCACAAGAGAATACTTAATTTGGTTTTTACTTGTTTAGAAAAATTCATTCATGCTGTCACTTATTGGAACTCTTTTGAAATTCTTGATTTTAGGATGTTATTCTTGTTGAGTGTTTGTGTTTAAACTGTTGAATACTTTTCATGCTGATGTTATTGAACTGAATCTGTTTATGATGGTTATTGAAAATATTATTTCTTATGGTAAAGAATGCTGAGTGTTGAGTTTTAAGGGGGCTGTCCAGGGGGGGTGCAAGGGGGCTGTCCAGGGGGGTGCAAGGGGGCTGTCCAGGGGGTGCACGAGGGCTATCCAGGGGGGTTGCAAGGGGGCTGTTTGGGGGGGGGGGTGGGGGGGTCATGGGGGCTTTCCAGGGGGGGCATGGGGGCAGGGGGAGGGGGTGTGCAGGGGGGTGCAGGGGGGTGTGCAAGGTGTGTGTGTATAGGGGGTTTCCCTCTTTTTATTGTAATGACTATTTGAACCAAAACACCCTTTAAGTTATGTTATACTTTTAAGATGGAATTGCCCAAGAAGGCAAGTGTTTTAATGACCAAGTCATCACTAAGTTACCCCCTTTGATCTTATAAATAGAATTGCTATGTTTTAATGAATTGAATGAGTTAAATTGAACTGAACATGGTTAACTTGGAACATGAGTGATAATGCCTCATGTAGTGAATTATGTAATGGTTATTCCTACTTTCTAAAGTTTAATTAGATGTCATGAAATAAATAGAGTGGATTATTCATGGTGACTTGCACTACACTTTCATAGGTTGTATGTATCATAGAAATTTAAATGATGTATACATAGTTTCACATGATGTGTGACCATGCCTGGACACCTGGGAATGTCCTCATCTAGAACTATCATGGTAATCCTTGTGAAATTACATGGAATTTACATGTGGAACATAGAGTATCTTATCTTCCCAGGGGTATGCTTGTGTACTCCAATCAATGCTTTTGTATTCTCGCATATGCTTGTGCACTCTATGTACATAGATTTTCTAGCCATGTACAAATACATGACATATCCACTATGGTACAATTAATGTCTATCCACATGGTGTAATTAGTAAACATGCACCCTGTCTTAAATGATTCTTACATTTGAAGATATTTTTTCCATGAATTCAAATTTAAATTTTTTGTAACTTATGATACTTACTCACGTTTAGTCCACTTTTATTGCAATATTATATACCACAAATGTATGTTTTCAATATATTAAGTATAATCAGTATTCATACAGGGTTTCGATCCTAACATACAAGGTGACAGGGTGGACTAACACTCAATTTTGGAGAAATACGCCGTCATGAAAGATTGAAGCAACGATATATTTTCTTGCTGTGGGTCTTTTTATTTTGTTTCAGTTAATATTTTCTTTTACTTGTATTAAATATGAGTTGTGCTTCATTTTTTAGACTGCATGTACTCTTATTGAGCAGTTGATGATTTATTTAATTTGAGTATTGGATAGTTTATTAGACCATTAGAACATGTTTTTTTAGCAGTGGGTCATTTATTAGAGCATTGGGATTATCATTGTGTGAATGCGCGTGAGAGGAACCACTATGGGGGGGTGTTTGAAGGGGGGCTCTGTTCGGGGGGGGGGGGATGTCTGTAGGGGGGCTCTGTCTGGGGGGGTGTCTGCAGGGGGCTCTATCCGGGGGGGGGGCTGTCTACAGGGGGGCTCTGTCCGGGGAGGGGATCTGTCCGGGGTGGCGGCTGTCTGTAGGGGGGTCTCTGTCCAGGGGGGCTGTTTGCTGGGGGGGCTCTGTCTGGGGGGGGGGGGTATTTGCATGGGGGAAGGGATGCTGAGCATACCTATTTTCTCAAATGTTATGCATTAAAGGATTAGAGTTGAGATAATCAAGACTTCTTTGTGTCCCTCATACCTTTTAGTAATTTAGAATGTATGGATTATTCCTTCTTTTCTTTCTCTCAAACACTCTTAGCACATAGATATTTGAGCTAACTTGTCACATTATGTTACCTCTATGGTTTTAAGGAATCCTATTGGGTATATTTATACTCAACCATGCACAAGAATTATGCCCACAGGTGTTGTGATTGAGTAGAAGATTCATGGGTTTGGAGATGGCTTGGATAGACATAGAGTTTTGGGTGGGTTGTTCAGAGTAAATGCTTACGGATGCTAGGAGATTAATTATGGAGCATGGAGATTTTTGATAGTAGTGGTCAACAATATAGATAAAGAGTGATCCAATAGTATGTGAAATGTGTAGGATCTTCTCAGTTACTTCATGTTCTGTAGAATTTTCATATGTCTTGTTTTCCTTGTATTTATATCATGGGATATATTTGTGTCTATTGTATCTTGCATATATTATATACAGTTTAGTTGATTATATATATTATACTAGTATTTTGGATTTATCTTGTGTACTGGAGATGTGTATTTTTTACTGAAGATGTGTATTTTGTAGGTTGTTATTGGTTGTACTGGAGATGTGTATTTTGTACTACAATGTGTATTTTGTGGTGGGTAGGGGGAGGGGGAGGGGGAGGACTACAGGCCAGGGGGTCAGGGGGGAGGTCTACAAGGGGGAGGGTGGAGGGGGCAGTGGGGAGTGGGGAGGTCTGCAGGTCAGGGGATGGTCTGTAGGAGGGTCTACAAGGGCAGTGGGGAGGGGGGAGGGTGCATGTGGGATGAAAGGGGGTGAGGGTGGTGTCTTCAGGGAAGGGGGTTAAAGGGGGGGCAATGGGTGGGGGGAGGGGGTCTCAGGGAGGGGGGAGGGGGGAGTGTGGAGGTATACAAGGGGGTGGGGAGGGGTAGGGTGCATGTGGGGTGCAAGGGGGGAGAGGGTGGTGGTCTTTAGGGCAGGGGGTGCAAGGGGGAAGTGTGTGTGTGTGTGGGGGGGGGGGGTCTCAGGGTAGGGGGTCTGCAGGGGTGCAAGGGGGGTTTGTCCAGGGTGCAAGGGGGGTCTTTCCAGGGGTGCAGGGGGGTCTGTCCCGAGTGCGGGGGGGGGGGGGGGGGTCTTCAGGGGAGGGGAAGGGGGGTTTGTAGGGGTGCAAGGGGGGGTTTGGTGGGGGGGGGGGGGGGTCTGTCTAGAGGTGCAAGGGGGGTCTGTAGGGGTGCAAGGGGGTCTGTCCAGGGGTGCAAGGGGGTCTGTCCAGGGTGCAAGGGGGTCTGCCCAGTAAGGGGGGGTCTGCAGGGGTGAAAGGGGGGGTTTGGTAGGGGGACTAGCAGGGTGGCAGGGGGGGTCTGCAGGGGTGCAAGGGGGGGGGGGGTTGGCAGGGTGGACTGACAGGGGGAGGAGTGTGTTGTCTAGGGGTGCAAGGGGGTTTGTCCAGGGTGCATGGGGGGTGTGTCCAGGGTGCAGGGGGGGGGGGTGGCAGGGGGGGGGGGGGTCTGTAGGGGTGTGAGGGGGGGGGGGTTGGCAGGGTGGACTGACAGGGGGAGGAGTGTGTGTCTAGGGTGCAAGGGGGTTTGTCCAGGGTGCATGGGGGTGTGTCCAGGGTGCGGGGGGGGGGGGGGGGGGTCTGCAGTGGGTTGCAAGGGGGGGGACTGGCAGGGGGAGGGGGGGACTGGGCAAGGGGAGGGGGTGTGTCTAGGAGTACAAGGGGGTCTGTCCAGGGTGCACGGGGGGGGGGGGGGGTCCAGGGTGCTGGGGGGTGTGTCCAGGGTGCATGGGGGGTCTGTCCAGGGGGCAAGGGGGGTCTATCCAGGGTGTAAGGGGGGTCCTATATAGGGGTTACAAGGGGGGTCTGCATGGGTTCGAGGGGGGGGGGGGGGTCTGTAGGGGAGCAAGGGGGTCTGTCTAGGGGTGCAGGGGGTCTGTAGGGGTGTAGGGGGGTCTTTCCTGGGTACCGGGGGGGGGAGGCAGGGGGTATGTTCAGGAAGGGAGGGAGGCAGTGGGGGTCTGTCAGGGTGCAAGGGGGTCTGTCCAGGGGGTTGAAAGGTGGGTCTGTCCAGGGGTGTAGGGGGTTTGTAGGGGTGCAAGGGGGATCTGTCCTAGGTGCAGGGGGGGTAGGGGGTCTGTTCAGGGAGGGGGGGAGGTAGGGGGGTCTATCCAAGGATGGGGGGGGAGGTGGGGGGGGGGGCTGTCCAGTGTGCAAGGGGGGTATTTCCAGGGGTGGGGTGGGGTTGTTTTTTTATGAAATGGGAAGGAATATAGCCAGAGTTTCAAACCGTGGCTAAGACTTATAGCCACTGTTCATTGAACCGTGACTGGTATTGGCGTGGCTATAGGCCAATCCCTATAACCAAGGTTTGAAACCATGACTATAGGGCTATATCCACTATTTCAAACCGTGGCTATAACCGATAGCCACAGTTTTTGAGCTTATAGCCACGGTTCCAAACCGTGGTTATAGGCCTAAATTTCTAGTAGTGTATTCACTCAAGGTTAATGGTTCTATGTCAAGAATGATATTCCCTCTTTATTTTGGGGAAAAAATGTTTATGAATGTATGATTTATGATGTAAAACCCATTTCTTTCTATGAGTTATTTTATGTTCAAGTTGGACATATTTTTTAATATGTCATGCATGATAATGAAAATGTTCTAATGAGATAGGTGTGCCCAGAATTATATAGCACAATATGAATTTTTAAATGTAACGGGTGCACCCAGAATTATACAGCGCTCCAATGCATTGGGTAAAGTGATGAATCTCACGAGTTAAAGTGAAATTATTTTTGAACATGATTCTAGATTTATTCATAATTATGTGTGATATTTAACCACTAAGACATGATGTTTCATTTTTTATGCATTGCCACATTCCAAGTTTTTTATTAATGTTTCCTCTCATGATTCTGATCCTATACCTATGTAATGATGATAATGATTATGCTCATCTCATGTTTTGTTGTTTCGTGTTCTTATCTATCCTCTTACTGGGATTTTAGCTCATCCATTTTTGATGTATATACTCAGGTGACTACTTCTACTATGGAGTATTCAAGGGCCAATAAGAAGCTAGAGAAGAAGGAATTAAATAAATGTTTATGTTTTATTTTGTAAAAGTTATTTATGGTTTGTCTAATCCTCCAAAACCTAGAACGGTAAATTTTTTTGGAATGTATTAAATTTTTTGTATTTGTTCAGTTGTATTTTATAAAAAAATACACAACATTTATATGTGATGAACCTGGAAGACCGGGTTATAGGCTTTATAAGGGACATGTAATTTATGCTCGCAATTTTCAGATCGATGACCATACTTTTTATAGTTAGTATATCTCAACCCTCTACGATAGCTTTCTTTAATATGCCCGATACAGAATAAATTTACATAAAACTCAGGCAAATACTCATATTTAATATAAATCTCAAATTTAAAGTCCCCAACGACCAAATAATAGTTTCAAATAACATCAAATTAAGATCAAATTCAACCAAGATCCTATCATAGTGACCATACCTGACCATCTTAGTTTCCTTATCAAATTTAATTGGCATACCTACAACCAACACAACATCCCATATAATACTTGTATTCCAAAAAAAACCAGTTTAGTCCTCTCACCCAAATCTAGGACTGAATGATAGATTTCATAGTCTGATACAGATCAAACTTGAAATGAGATGCACGGGGTGGCCCGATCTTCACGGCATAGGGCGGAGATTGAAGGATGTGGTTTGAGGCTAAGTGGCGGATAATGGGTACGGATAATGGATGCAAGTATTAAATCAATGCTATAAGGAGTGCAACCTACTACCTAGACAACACACTCAAAGGAGGGATGTGATATCCAATCCACACAACAACACACTTGGGTTGAGTCACGTAATTGGGGGCTTTGTGATCTTGGATCACCAATCTAACTTGTAGATTGAAAAGGCAATAATGCACAAGAGAAAGGGGAAATTTGGAATAATTCTCACACAATAGAGAGAAACAAATCATAATCTCTCAATTAATTCTTGGATCAAAATACAATGCCATGGGGTGGCTATTTATAGCCAAGGGGGTGATACAATGGTCAAGGGTCCAATACCCTAAAGTCATAAAGGATAAACATACCTTTTCCCATTAAAATTCAAAAGATAAATTCTAACAAAGACTTTTGGAAAAGTAGCACACAAATTTCCAACTATAGCCCACCAGATTTGACTTTGGTGTCCAAAGATACCATTTCTAGAATCCTCCATGTGGGAAAGGCATCCAAATTCGTGAAACCATGTGGGCCAAGATTTAAACATAAATTTTGGGATTGAATAAGTGATATTATAGGACTATTTTATCCATCCATGAAAGGAAAGATCCATTGGGCCCTTAATGAAGTGAGATAGGCACCCATTGTTGCATTCAACCTCTTTAATCTCCCATGCATCATCGGGCCTTGTAAATCCAACTCCTCCACTCGGGTAATCGACTAGGTGCCTTCAACATGGTTCTCATCATCCCCCCCCCTCTTGAAAAGGACTCGTCCTCGACTCTTAATCCTCTACACCCAAAAAAGGAGAAATATCAGAAACATTGAAAGTGACACTTACACCATACTCACCTAGAAAAGCTATCTTGTAAACATTTTTGTTAATCTTATCAAGCATTTGGAAAGGTACATTACCTCATGGCATGAGTTTTGATTTATTCTTGTTGGGAAATCTTTCCTTCCACATATGAACCCAGACTAGGTCACCGGGCTCGAACAACATTTGTTTGTGACCCTTGTTTGCACGATCAGTGTATTTATGGGTCATCTGCTTGATATTTATCCTTTCCTTTTCATGGATTTTCTTGATGAACTATGCATGTCCTTTCATATCCATATTAGCTACTTCCTGCAAAGGAAAAGGAACTAGATCAATAGGGTAAATGGGGTTAAATCCATAAACAATTTCAAATGGAGAATATTGAGTAGGGGAATGCTTGGCCCTGTTATATGTGAATTCCATATGTGGAAGACACTCCTCCCAAATCTTGATGTTCTTCTTCACAATGGTTCTCAAAAGAGAGAATAGTGTCCGGTTCACCACCTCGGTTTGTCCATCGGTTTGTGGATGAAAAGTGGTGGAAAATAGTAACTTCATTCCTAGTTTTCTCCATAATGTCTTCCAAAAGTAGCTGAGGAATTTTGTGTCTTAATCCAACACAATAATCCTTGGCATTCCATGAAGTTTGACTACTTCCCGAAAGAAAATTGTTGCAATGTTAGTGACATCATCAGTTTTGTGATAAGGAATAAAATGTGACATTTTTGAAAACCGATCCACCACAATAAAAATGGAATCTCTCCCCCTCTTGGTCCTTGGTAAACCCATAATAAATTCCATTGATATGTCCTTTAAAGGGGTGTTGGGGATTGGGAGAGAAACATATAGTCCATGTGGGTTCAATTTAGATTTGGATTTATGGCAGACAATGCACTTTCCCACAAATTTCTCAACATCTCTAGATATCCTAGGCCAATAAAAATTCTCACTAAGAACACTTAGAGTTTTTACAACACCAAAATGCCCCATTAACCCACCCAAATGTGACTCCTTCAGTAAAAGTAAATGGATAGAGCAATTGGGAATGAAAAGCTTATCAATCTGGAATAAGAATCCATTGTGTTAATAGAAATTTTCCCAACTAACTCTAGATTTACAATGCTCATAAGGTTCTCTAAAATAACTATCAGTGGCATATAAATTCTTAATGCATTCAAAACCAAGGATTTTTGAATCCAATATGGATAAAAGATAATATCTACATGAAAGTGCATCAACCACAGTATTTTCCTCACCCTTTTTATGCTTGATGATATATGGAAATGATTCAATGAATTATAACCATCTAGCATGTCTTCTATTTAGTTTATGTTTTCTCCTAAGGTATTTAAGAGCCTCATGATCAGAATGGATCACAAATTCTTTAGGCCAAAGATAATGTTGCCATGTTTCTAGAACTCTAAACAATGCATACAACTATTTATCATATGTAGCATAGTTTAGAGTTGGTCCATTTAACTTTTCACTAAATAAATTAATAGGCTTACCTTCTTGCATGAGTAATACTCCTATGCCAATTCCACTTGCATCACATTAAATTTCAAAGGTCTTATTGAAGTTCGGAAGTGAAAGTAGAGGGGTGTGGGTGAGTCTCTCCTTAAGTTCATGGAAGACCTTCTATTGAGTTATCCCCCATTTGAAAGGAACATTATTATTTGTCAACTCTTTCAACAATGCTGCTAATGTGTTTAAGTCCTTCACAAATCTCTTTTAAAAACTAGCAAGCCCATGAAAACATCTTACCTATCCAACAGAGGTTGGAGTTGGCCATTCTTGTATTGCTTTGATCTTCTCAGTGTCGACTTCAACTCCATTACTACTCACAACGAATCCAATAAAAAAAATATTTTCAAGACAAAATTCACACTTATTTATGTTTCCAAACATATTTTCCTTCCTTAACACCTCTAGGAATTTTCTTAAGTGATATACATGTTCAAGCAAGGTCCTACTATAAACAAAAATGTCATCAAAGTTAACTACCACAAATTTTCTAATATATGTACATAAGAAATGATTCATTAACCTCATAAATGTGCTAGGTGCATTGGTGAGACCAAAGGGCATGAAAAACCATTCATAAAGTACATGTTTTTTTTCTTAAATGTAGTTTTCCACTCATCTTCTTATTTCATCCTAATTTGATGGTAGCCACTTCTTAAATAAATTTTTGAGAAAATAATTGAACCATTTAATTCATCTAGCATATCATCTAACCTAGGGATAAGATGATGATACCTGACTGTGATGTTGTTGATGGCTCTGTAGTTAATGCACATTCTCCATGTTCCATTCTTCTTTGGTACTAGAAGCCCCGGTACAACACAAGGGCTATAAATCTCTCTGACATATCCCACATCCAACAGATCTTGAACTTTCCTTTGAATTTATTTTGTCTCTTTTGGGTTGGTGCGATATGCAGGGTGGTTCGGTAGTGATGCTCTAGGTATGAGATCAATTTGATGCTCAATACCTCTAATGGGTGGCAAATCAGGTGACACCTCTTCGGGAAACACATCTTCAAATTCCTACAACAAAGATTCAACAACATGTAGCAAAGTAGATGTTAAGTTGTTAGTGTTCAACATCACCTCTTTGTACATAAGTATTAAGAGATTTTTCTGAGAAATAAAATATTCCTTAACCTCACTCCTTTTTGAAAACACCACACTTTTCTCTCATCTCAAATCTTTTTTCCCTCTTGATTTTTATTTGATCTCTATTTCTTTTCTTCTCTCATTTTCTATTTCCCCCTCATTCTCTCATTTTTAATTTTCTCTCTTTTTTTCTTCATCACTCTTTTTTTTCTTTTCTCTCAAAATGTGATCTTCCAAAATTTTCTTTGGGGACATGGTATTGAGGGTTATATTTTCCCCTCAGAGTACAAATGAGTGACGATTTAAGAAAACGTCATTAGTAACACGCTGATCGTACTACTACGGTCCTCCCAATAACAAATGACAAGCCTTCATTGGAACAACATCACAAAAAACCTCATATCTATACTTACTGATAGTGAAAAATACCTTCACTTTCTTGGTGACCTTCATCTTACTACAATCATTCAACCACTGAAGCTGGTACAGATTTTGATTCCTCAATGTTGGGAGTCCCAACTTCTCCACCAAGTCGGTGCTCGCCACATTACTACAACTTCCCCCATAAATAATAACACCACATACCTTCCCATTGATCTTTAATTGTGTATGGAAAAGGTTCTCTCGCTTCTCCTTTTCTCCAATAGTCATTTGTGCACTTAAAACTCTCCTAGTGACAAGAATTTCACCGTCTTCCGTAAATTCTCCATTATCAATTTCTGGAGATTATTCCTCCTCCTCTTCCGAGCTCTCTCCATAGGTCTCCCATTATCCATACTTGTTAATAGTCATGGTATGTTGGTTTGGTCACTCAATAGAAATGTGACCCCTTCTTTGACCTTTGTAACATCAAATATCCCAATTCCTATTTTGGTTATCCATAAAAGTAGGTTTCTTAGGTTGAAGAATTACCTTGTCACTTTTGCAATCAACCTCCTCTTTTTCCTTTGATGGTTCTCCAATCCCCTTCCTTGTATTTCTCCATGCCATGAAATGGGTAGTGGGTTTCCTCATGTTTCTCCTCCTTTTGATTTGTTTCTCGATCTTGGTGGCTTGGTGAATCATATCTTGTATTTATATGTGATGGTACATCTCTACTTGATCAGAAATCTACCGATTAAGCCCATGTAAAAACTGTGCCATGGTTGCCTATGGATCCTCCTCAATGTTTGCTCGAATCATGGAAATTTGCATCTCTTTATAGTAATATTCCACACTCTTACTCCCTTGGGTGAGCCATTGAAGTTTTTTGTGGAGATATCTATGGTAATGTGTGGGAATAAACCGTTTCCGCATGGTGAACTTCATGTCATCCCAAGTGTTGATGGGACGTCCACCATATCTAGTCCTCTCCTTTTGCATTTGATCCCAAAAAATTAAAGCATAATCATAAAATTCAAGGGAATCAAGTTTGACCTTTTTCTCCTCAGAATATGCATGGCAGGAAAAGACCTACTTGATCCGCATATCCCACTCTAAGTATGCTTCCAGATCACTTTTACCTTGAAAATATGGAACCTTCACCTTGATCCCGCTAAGTAGGTCATCATCTTGTTGTCTCCTTTGTCCTCTTATAGGTTGTTGGTACAACCTCCTCTTTTGTGAGACATCATCAAGATCATCTTCAAATTTCACTATCTCCTCCTCCATGATGTGGGGACGATGTGGTGCCAGAGCGCATCGTGGGTTATCATAGATCATCCTTGGGCTTGGTTTATTCTCCAATTCATCAATCCTCTCATGTATAACTTCCAACTTCCTATCAAGAAGCTTCTTGAAGTGGCTCACAAAATCTTTAATTTGGAGTTGTGCAGCTTCATGTGCGAGAGATCTACTTCAGCTTCCTTCATCGCTAAAATGTGCAATTTTCTTCCCACAGTCTTCTGCCATGATAAGTTATGCAAACACAAACACACACTAAGGGGGGAGGGGGGGGAAACACAATGATACACACTCACTCACACATGAAAGATGTACACACACACACACACAAGATGTACAAACTCACACACACAAGGATACACACTCACGCACGCAAGATATATACACTCACACACAATATGTACACACACACACACACACACACAACAAGATGCACACACTCATACACACAAGATATTTTTTTTGATTATTTCTCTCCATTATCAACACTCAATTAAAATTTCAAGCTCTTATGAAATATAATACCTTGTTTCGGGTGATCACTTGCCACCAATATTTCCCCAATCAAGATTATGTCGAGGGTTGGTTTAACACAATATGCTTGAGTGGTAAAGGGTAAAGGGTGAAAAGAGGGTAGAAAAATGGATAAAGGATGGGTGGAAAAAATGGGTAGAAAGGTGGTATTTGGGTTTTTCCCGATTGTGCAAGATAAGAAAAATTAATTACAATATGATCCCAAAATGATATGGGGATGAAGTAAAATGATGGAGAAAGTGATGTATGGAAATGGAAAGTGCTAATAATGAAAAGCATGACGATGAAGTAATTGTATCCACTTTTTTTATTTATTTCTTTTTTCGGTCAAATCTCCCCAAAAAGTGTTGTTCTTGGAGTTTTAAATCACAAGATGATTGAAGGGAGAGTAAGACAATTTTTTTGAAATCTCTTGAAAAAGGATGTTCTTAATTTTGAAAATCACAAAAAGATGAGTTGAGAGAATTTGATTTTTTTGATTTTTTTTCCAGATACAAATCACATATAGAGAATTAAAGAAAAAAAATAAGATGGAAGAATAATTTAATCAATGTAAAAATATTTCAATCTTGCACAACAAAGGCCAATTCTAAAGGTTTTCAAAGAAAAGTAAAGATAAGAAGGGTAATGGACAAAAGTAAATTAAATGAAGGGATAGATGCCTACCGTGTTAACCAGAGCTCTGATACCAACTGATATGAGATGCACGGGGTGGCCCAATCTTCACGACGTAGGGTGGCGATTAAAGGATGTGGTTTTGGGATAAGTGACGGATGATGGGTATAGATAATGGATGAAAGTAGTCAATCAATACTATAAGAAGCGTGACCTACTACCTAGGCAACACACTCAAAGGAGGGATGTGAAAGCCAATCCACAAAACAACGCACTTGGGTTGAGGCATATAATTGGGGGTTTTGTGATCTTGGATCACCAATCTAACTTGTAGATTTACAAGGAAAGAATTCACAAGAGCAAGGGGAAATTTGGAACAATTCTCACACAATGGAGAGAAACAAAGAATAAGCTCTCGATTAATTATTGGATCGAAATACAATGCCACGAGGTGGCTATTTATATCCAAGGGGGTGATACAATGGTCAAGGGTCTAATACCCTAAAGTCATAAAGGATAAACCTACATTTTCCCCTAAAAAGTCAAAAGATAAAGTCTAACAAAGAATTTTGGAAAAGTAGCACACAAATTTCCAACTATAGCCCACCAAATTTGGATTTGGTGTCTAAAGATGCCATTTCTAGAATCCTCCATGTGGGAAAGGCATCCAAGTTCATGAAACCATGTGGTACAAGCTTTAAACATCAATTTTGGGATTGAATAAGTGATATTATAGGCCCATTTTCTTCATCCATGCAAGGAAAGATCCATTGGGCCCTTAATGAATTGAGATGGGTGCACATTGTTGCATTAAACCTCTTTAATATTCCACATGTCATCGGGCCTTGAAAATATAACTCCTCCACTCGAGTAATCGACTTGGTGCCTTCAATATGGTTCGCATCAAAACTAGGGATCCCAGTCCTAAAATCTAAGGAACCCTAGCTTGAGAGAAACATACCCACAACTCCACACCTTTAGCTTGAGCTCCAGTGAATTGAAAGTAATGTGGAAATATCCCAAGCCAACCGACACAATATGACAATCACGAAAACCCCAAATCCAAACTAGTCAATTTCTCAGATCATCCAACTTCTAGGGTTCTCTCTCCACCTATGAAGTGATCTGCGTAATGATTGAATGTTGGCAAGACACTATCCGCTTCTCAAAGATCTCAGGGTTAGCTTCGACAAAGGCAACATGCCCATTCTTTGAGATCCACCTATGCATAGAAGAATCTAAACAAGAGTAAGGGAAGAATATATCAGAGGGATCATTTGTATCTCGTGAAGTAAAAAATATTGGGGCATCGCGAATATGAGGATCTAAAGGTGTCTCTGACTCCATATCTCGATCTCCACCTGAGGAGTGAAACCGAACCTCCTGCGAACTAGATCCTACCTTCACATCAGTAGGATTCGAAACCAGATATGAGGGATTCAAAACTCATTATGTGGAAACTACCTTTGGGGAATCATCTAGCATTGAGTCAGGATAAAATAACTTCAAATGAAAAACCCCATCAGAAAAGCAAAAAAACATCTCTCACGAGCCAGGACCAACCTCCACCACCTTCATCATGAAAAAAACCCTGATCACCATTATCTTAGTGAGAGGATATTTGAAACCAGATATCCATCTTTTCAAAACATGTGTATGGGTTACGCTCGACTCCCAATGGGGGCCCCAACCAAGCCTAGAGCACACCGCACATTTCCCAACCAGGCAATGACTTTGAATCATCCTGTGCACAATACACATAGTGTCCAGTCTAGTGGGACACAAACCTACACCTATTCCCACGAAGAGAGAGGGGTACAAAAAAATGTGTTATTGGGTAATGGGGTATAGGTGAGCGCCACACCACACTTGTCTTGGGGCCAACACACTACCTGTGCATCGTACACCCCCATCTAAATTTGAGTGTGGTAGGACCTGAACCTGCACCATTTCTATTTCCAGGGAGTGTACTCCTTACACAAAATCATGTTATTAGGTAACAAGGTACAGATGAGTGTCACACCATGCTTGTCCTAGGCCCAACCCACCACCTGCGCGTCGTATGCCCATAGCTAAATTCAAGTGTGGTAGGAATCAAACCTGCACTAGTTCTATTATAAGAGAGTGACTACCTTAAAAAGTGCCACTTAACCAACCTCGATCGACAAATAACGTAGTATTGGGTAATGATGTATAAGTGGGCGCCACACCATGCCTGTCCTAGGCCCAACCCACCACCTGCACGCCACATGCCCCCAGCTAAATTTGAATGTGGCAGGACTCAAACCTGCACCAGTTCTATTACCAGGGAGTGGCCTCCTTACATGGTACATACATATTATTGGGTAACAAGGTATAGGTGGTAACCAAACCACATTTGTCATGGTCCCAACCCACCACCTGTATGCCGCACACCCCCAGCTAAATTCGAGTGTGGAAGGACTCAAACATTCACTAGTTCCATTTTCAGGGAGTCGCTGCCTTACATGGTGAAGCATGTTATTGGGTAATGAGGTATAGGTGGGTGCCACACCATGCCTTTCCTAGGCCCAACCCACCACCTGTGCGCCGCATGCCCCCAACTAAATTCGAGTGTACATGACTTGAACCTGCGCCAGTTCTGTTGTTAGGGAGTGACTGTATTACATGGTACCACTTGACCAACCTCATTTAGCTAAACATGTTATTGGGTAACAAAGTATAGTTGGATGAAACACCATGTCTGTCCTGGGCTCAACCCACCACATGTGTGCCTCACACCCCCACCTAAATTCGAGTGTGGTAGGACTCAAACCCATGCCAGTTCCATTGCCAAGGAGTGGCTTCCTTACACGGTACCACTTAACCAACCCCGGTTATAAAAAAAGTTATTGGGTAATGAAGTATAGGTGGGTGCTGCACCACACCTGTCCTAGGCCCAACCAACCACCTACATGTCGCACGTCCCTAGCTAAATTTGAGTGTGGAAGGATTTGAACCTATTCCAGTTCCATTTCCAAGGATTGAGAACCTTACATAGTACCACTTAACCAACCCTGATCGATAAAACATGTTATTGGGTAATGAGGTATAGGTGTACGCCACACCACGCCTGTCCTGGGCCCAACCCACCACCTGCACACCATATAACCCTAACTAAATTCAAGTGTAGAAGGACTCAAACCTGCACTAATTCCATTTATAGGGAGTGACCACCTTACACAGTACCACTTAACCAACCCCGGTCGACAAACATGTTATTGGGTAATGAAGTATAGGTGGGCACCACACCATGCATGCCCTAGGACAAACCCACCACCTGCATACCACACACCCCTAGCTAAATTCGAGTGTCGCAAGACTCAAACTTGCACGAATTTCATTTCCAGGGAGTGATCACCTTACACGGTACCACATAACCAACCCTAGTTGGAAAAAATTTTAATGGGCAAATACATGTGTGTGTATAGATGTGTATGTGTACATATTGTAATTCACTTAAATGTTATGAATTAAATTTTTAACATTTTTTAATTTATTTAATTTAATTTATCCATTTATTATTATAAATTCATTAATAATGTTAAAAATATATCTAATAATTTTATAATATTTATTTATACATATATTTATGTACTATATATACATGTAATATTTTCAATATGCTTGTAATTTATATGAATAATATTTATTCATTTTATTTATTATGTTTTAAAATATAAGATATATTTTAAATTTATATAATTAAACTATTTAAATGTTTTTTTAATAATTTTTTAATTTAAATATTTAATTGTAACACCCCGATTTTTTGTGAAATATATATTTTTTGAATTAATTTTATCCTTTTTTTATATTTTTCATTTCACACAACACTGAATATAACTCGTGTTATATGAAAGCACCAAGTTATTCTTTCATTATATGCAATACCTACTTGTCTTTCACTACACACAACACCAACTTGGCTTGCACTACACACAAAACCAACTTGGTGTGCCTTACATGCAATACTAAGTTTCTACAAAACATTATTTTATTGTTATAATTATTTAAACAAGATAATTATAATTTAGCTGTTAAATTTAATAATATGAATAATAATAACTATTTTCAAATATTATTTATAATGGAGATAATGAAAAATATAATTTGATTAAATCTTTATATGTTTAAAAATTCTGTTTTCTCAAATGAACTGTTTTTCATGTCCTTCTATGAAAAAAATAAAATTAATTTTAGACAAATTTAGAAATTTAATTTTATAAAATAAAATTCATTTTTGAATTTAGAATATTGAAAATATCTTAGGGTTAATTTTTTGGATTTTCCTGAGAAACGTCATTTTTGGATGAATAGTGAAAAATATTGAATTTTAATTCAAAACTGTTTTTTCGTCTAATTTATTTATATAGTAAAATTATATTTGAAGTTGGTTTTAAAGTCATATTATATCAATTATAAATCTATTAACCCAATTTATTTCATTTTAATCTTTTTTATATTGAATTTATATATAAAATCTTAATGAACTTTTGATCATTCTCACTTAAAAAACTCACTTTCTCACCGCATCTACAACATTAACATTAAAAGTAATTTTGTTGCTTCTATGAATTTAATTTAAAAAATTGGACATACATGGTTGTAATAAGTATTATATTTATATTCTAATAAAACTTAGTGTTGTATGCAATGAAAGCTATCGAAGAAATTAAATTTATTCGGAAAAAAATTATAAAATATCAGGGTGTTAAATTATAACCCCCTTAAAATGATTTTTATCCTCAAAATTCCATCAATTTGGTACAAAAAACTAATGATACTTCTACCTCATTGCATCCTCAGTTTCCCACATAGCTTCCTTAAACTAGTGGTTTTCCCACAAAACTTTAAACAGGTGAGTGGTCTTGTTTTGTAGCACTTTATCTCTATGATCAATAATATCCACCAGTTTTTCCTCATAATAGAGATCATTCTGTATTGTTAAGACCTCTGAGTTCAGTAAATGTGATGGATCGGGTATGTACTTCTGAAGGAGAGATACATGGAACACATTGTGAACCATAGAGAGGTTCGGTGGAATCACCAATAGATAAGCTACCATCTCAATATGATAAATAATTTCAAAGGGACCGATATAAATAGGGATAAGTTTCCCTTTCATCCTGAATCTCATAACCTTATTCCATGGAGAAATTTATAGAAACACCTTGTCACCAACTTCAAATTCCAAATCATGATGGTGATTTTCAGCGCAAGTTTTTTCCAACTTTGTGCCATCATTATGTGTTTTTGAATGAATCCAACCTTCTCTACCATTTATTTAGATGTCTTAGGTACCAATATCTTTCTTTCTCAAACTTCATCCCAATATGTTGGAGTTATATACTTATTTCCATAAAGGGATTCATAAGGGGTCATCTAAATGATTCAGTGAAAGATATAATTGTAAGAAAACTTAACTAGGGGAAGGTGTTGATCCCAAAAATTGTTGAAATCTATAGAATAATATATTAGTATATCCTCTATGGTTTGAATGGTTATCTAAAATTGATCATCTCTCTGTAGATGATACACAGTGTTGAAACTCAACTCCGTATCAAGGGTTTACTAAAAAAAATTCTATAAATTTAAGGTAAACCTTAAATCCCAATCAAATACAATTGAATGTGGTACTCCATGAAACTTTACTATAACAACCATAACCACAATATCTCAAAGTCAGTGTATACTTTATTACACTTTCATGAATAAAAATAGTTAAATACCAAAGGACCAATTAGTTTAGTAGTCTTGAAGAACTAGATACATACATGGTGCCCTCATTACATTGGTAATTAAACATAGAACATAACAAAGGAAAGTAAGTTGTATCCTTGAAATCATTTAAATATTTCATCTTAATATTCTAAAGAAAGGAAAAAAACTAAGGGTGAGATAAAATTCTCATTAAGGGTCACATACAATGGAATATATCATGAATCAATTAGCATAATTAGTATGGAAAGGTAAATAAGTGAACACACATTCTATTAAATCAATAAAATGGGAATGAAATGCATCCAGATATAATATCATTATGAAAAAATCATGGATAATAATAATAAATGAATTTTTTATGAAGTAAATTCTTAATTATCAGACATCATATTTCCCATACATGTGATACCTCTACTATCAAGACCTTTCACAAGATGATTTAAAACATACTTTATAAAAACTCATCTGATTTGGATAACCGATTTATCTCATGAGACAACCAATGCATCAATGATCTATCTATAATCAGGACCCACCAATTTCATTAATGTATAAATCATTCCTCATACATCAAATAATATATTTAGTTCATAAACAATGATCCTTATCATAAAGAATCCATATTGAGTAAATGATAGAAATTTATCAATATTTCCCCAATTGATAAAAAAAATTTAAAATAAATATCGTATGTAAAAATGGTATAATATTTAGGTAATAATCATATAAATCACACAAGAATATGGATATTTAAGATAAATGTAACTTTTAATGAGAAATTATCACAAGAAAGTTGTTGTTTCAAGAGATAGTTAACAATCACAAAAGAAAGTGAGATTGCACAACAACTTTTACCACTTGGTAATTTTTTATTCAAATAACCTTGGATAAAATAATTCAAATTGAAACTTAAAATACCATGAATAATGATTTATTCAAGATACTATATGTCAAAGGGGTAGTATATACACCACATTAAAGTAAACTAGTACATAAAAACAAATAAGTCTCAATGGAATGTAAATTGAGATGAAATCCTTACCTCATGCTTTCTTTTGGTTTTACATTATTTAACCTCATGTATAGTGGTTTTAAAAATGTTATTAACTCATACCAGAAACATATTAATATTTATAATATCATATATGATATCTTTATAACATTTTACCACCTACTTATTAATAATATTTTATTAATTTCATTGTTTTGGGTGCTAATTGCCTCATATTCTCATACATGTTCTATCATGAAATTTTGGCTACCTACAAACATAATAAAGTAAAATCATCTACAAAATTATATTAATGTTATAAATATCATATTGACTCATTATATATATTTTTATAATCATTCTTGAAGGTTGGACTTGGAAAATGAGTCACATCACTTCGTGGAGATGATAGGTCACACGTACACACAAGTGATGATATCATTCCCTTAATGAGTGAAAGGGTATTAGAGTGAATGATATATTAAATTTAAATAAGTGATATAATGTCATAATTATCATATATTTATATTATTTCCATGATTATAATCATCCAATTAAAGTGGTGATGAAAAATAAATTACACTACTGCGTTGGGATGGTAAGTTGTACATACGAACATGTGGTATTTTCATTTTTTGTAGGATGGATAAAATATAGAATATTTACTATAGGAAAACTAAATATTTTTGAAGGGAGATACGCGATGGTATCCCATCGCAAAAGGTCTTTTGCGACGGGGCTCTGTCGCAAATCGCCCGTTGCCGAAAACGGCATTGCAAATAGGTGTTTTTGTGGCGGTCTCGTTGTAAAAAGAGTATTTGCAACGGTATTTTCCCCCCGTCGCAAATGGGTTTTCGTTTATATATAACAAAGGTATTTGCGACGAGCCATCGCAGATATATTAGTTGCGATGGGTTTCTGACCCGTCACAAATAGGAAATTTAAAAAATATTTGCGACGAAGGTATTTGCGACGGACCGTCGCAGAAATGTTTTTACGACGGGTATTCTTCCCATCGCAAATGTTACAGTAAAAAAATTTTACGATGGGAAATCTCGTCGCAAATACTAAAAAATAAAATAAAAAATAAAATAATTAATACAAATCGTATAATATTATATAAAAATAATAATAATATTAATAATATAAAAAAATTCTATTATTATAATATAAATAAAAATATATATAAAATATAATTATGAAATATTAATATAAAATAATAATAATATAAATATAAATAATATAATATAATATAATAATACTAATATTAATAATATAAAAAATTAATATAACATTATTATTATTAAATTATGTATATAATAATAATAATAATATTAATAATATAAAGAAATTATATTATTATAATATTAATAATAAAAAATATATATAATATAATTATGAAATATTAATATCAAATAATAATAATAATATGAATATAAATAATATAATATTATATATTATGAAATATTAATATCAAAAAATAATAATATTAGTACTAATATTAATAATATAAAAAATTAATATAATATTATTATTATTAAAAAAAACATACATATTTATGAAAAAATAATATTAATAATATTAATATTAATAAAATTATAAAATTATAAACTTCTCAATATTAACAATAAATATAAAATATTAAAAGTAATATTACTAAAATAAGCAGACATTAAAAATAATACTAATAAGTAATAAAATACTAAAAAAAATAAAAACAAATTAAATCATGCAATATTCGTACCAATATGAAAGAGGAATTGTAAATAGTTAATATAACAATAAACTACGAACTCAAATGTTTATTACATCTAAAAAAATCACTAGGGGGTGAATAATCTGAAGGACCTGGAGGAGGTGGTGGAGGAAAATCCATCCCTAAACTATGCGTCAGACGATGCATATACTCCATCTCCTCCTGATGTTGCTCCTCATATCGACGTCTTTCCTCATCCTGCTGCTGACGCATCTGCTCCTGCCATCGACGCATCTCTTCATCGTGCTGCTGACACATCTGCTCCTACCCCTGACGTAAATCCTCTATAAGCTGACTCTGAGCACGCAGCTACTCCTGATACTGTGAGGTAGAAGATGATGTCTCTCCACGAGCTCCTCACGAGCTGGACGCCGACATCGCAGCAGTACCATAATAAGTTGCAGGAGTCAAATGAGAGTCGATACCAACTACTCGGCCCTTTTCAAAACCATACTGGGTTGCCTGCATCCATGTCGTCTTATCAAAATGGTGTGCACTAGTCTGATCACCCGTCTCGTCTTGACTCAGCCTGTGTTTGAGAGGTCGCAGACTCATATGACTCCTTAAGTTTCAATTATAAATTAAAATAATGAAAAGATTATATGCATTTAATTTGAAAACTGAAAAGAAAATAATACTGACCATAATCTAATGTTGGCGGTCACCTTTAATCTTTCCAGTAGTCGGATCAGTGTACATCCTCCGATAAACGCCGTACGTCGTAATAACGGGATGCTCAGCTTCCTATATAAATATAAAATAAACTATTTATATTTAAATTTGTATAAAATATTAAAAAAAAGTACTTACCAGATGCTCTCTATGCGCACTGAATGTATGACTACCGGCTCGATGCGTCACCTCTTGTCTCCCCCGATTCTGTCGACCCAATGCAGATCTCCTATGAAACCCACCACCCAACTAGTGTGTACATAATCCATCCCAAACGTGAGATGAAATATACTCAGGGTCGGTGGGATCTACAGGACTCATCAAATTCTGTCACTCCAGATTTCTTCACAGCCGTCTTTATCAAATTATGCAAAAACTAACAGAAACGGTCACACATATACACCACCCATGCCACGTGGATAGTGGCACGCCTTCTCTCGTCGATGGGATACCATAAACCCTAATATAAAGTTATCAATGAATTAAATTTCAAAATAAATAATATTTAATTACGTACTAGCCAATGATCGAACATGGCGGCCTGCACATCAGCGGGAATCTGATCCCATGTGAGCCAGGGCTGAGAAAAATAATTGAGCAAGATAGCGCTCCCCTGTCCAATAGCTATATGCGTAAAACTGTGGAAAAAGAAAAAATAATCAAACAATTAGAATATAAATAAATTATAATGAAAGATAACTAAAATACACGGGTTACCATACCACCGCGTGTGTGCATCGAATCCAAGAGGTGGATGTCACTCCGGGATAGGATCTGGAATCATCAGTCTGGCAAGACCATGACCCCTCTGAGTGCTCCCTGTAGTGCCAATAGCCTGAGGGTCAGATGACTCAAGAACCTAATCATCCATAGGTAGATCATCCTCTATCAACTGACGAAATGTTTCTAAGTCCATCTGAAACATGAAATGATTATTATTAGCAAACAGTTGAAAATAACTATTATGTATAGATATATATTTGTTATGATTCTAACCAGCATTTTACTTTGTCAATGTTCATCTTCATCATAATATTCATAGTTTTCAATGTCAATGTCTTCATCTTCCTTATCAACATCATCAATTTCCATATTAGTTTCACTTTCATCATCTCTTGTCATTTCAAATTCAGTTGTAACATCATTGACAACATCGTCACCATCGAACCTTAACTGTGGGGTGTCATCCTCGATATTCATGTCTCTTTGTGAAAAAGATGTGTTTTGAGGAGTGTCCTGAAAAAATTCATTTCCTTGCACTTCAGTGGAACCACATTCAGTTTGAGTAAACTGATTTTCTCGAGATTTAACTTTTATTGTACTCCACCAATCATCCAACTCTTTTGCAGTAGCACAATATTTTGCATAATAAATTTTATGTGCTTGATGAGCCAATAAAAATGGTTCATTTACTGCAAGAAGACTTTTATGTTTAATATCAACAATTCCATGAGTCGGATGAATACGCAATCCTCTCTCAGTATCCAACCATTGACATTTAAACATTGTTACACAATTCTGTCCCAAATAACACAGTTCAATAATTTCTTCAAGCATGCTGTAAAAGTCAACTTCAATATCTCTATGATGTGATCTCTTCAAACAAACACCACTATTCATTGTTTTCTTTGATTCCCCATATGCACGTGTATGAAAGAGATAATCATTCACCACATATGAATTATAAGATTTAACCATTTTGGATGGTGGGCTACTCAATATACGCAATCGACTATCAATCTTATCAGCATGTACGATTTACCTGAAAATTTGTAAAACATTTATCACTATTACAATTAATAAATTGATTTTATATGTAAAACCAAACAATAATGTATGTTACCAGTTTTTGAAACTAGTAGGCAAAATTTTTTTGCCGACGTTCTTCTAAGCCAGCTGCTGTAATTTGTGGAAATTGTTTCTTGATATGATCATCATATAACCTATAAATAAAATATTATTAATTTACTGTAACAGAATATATAGAATAAGGGGTATGAGCACTCACTATACAATTGGTGAGATTTCTTCACAGTTGAGTAGAACATATGTATGAGCTCTATGATGTTCTTCATCTGAATCCATCTATCATGAACTCCACCAAAGTCAAGTTATGGCTGATTGACAACTGATAATTGATTGTTCATGTCATCATCAACATTCCCCTCGTTCTGGCCCATGCGGTTAAATTTTGAGGGATATTCAGATTCAAAATAATGAGAGCAGAATAAAGCAATTTCCACTTGCAAATAAGCTTCAGCAATTGAGCCTTCAACTGATTCTTTGTTACGGACTTTTTTCTTCAATTTCTGCATGCATCTATCAAATGGGTACATCCATCAAAATTGAACTGGACCTTCACATTTTTCTTCATGTGGCAAATGTAATATCAAATGTTCCATTGAGTCAAAGAAATCCGGTGGAAATATTTTTTCCAGTTTGCATATAATTACAACAACAACTTCTTCCAGTTTTCTTAGTGTATCGTAGTTTTTTGTCGCCGCACACATGTGTCGGAAAAAAATATGATATATCTATTATCAAATCCCAAATATTAGAATTCAACAAACCTCTTAATCCAATAGGCATAAGTCTTTCTATTATAACATGACAGTCATGACTTTTTAATCCGGTAATATGACCATTTTTAACACATCTGCCCAAGTTGGAAGCATAGCCATCTGGAAGTCTTAAATATTCAATCCACAAACAAAATAATAAGCGACTCTCTTCAGTCAGTGTATAAGCTGCTTTTGGCTTCATTAATCTCTATGATCTGACATTTTCAAACAATTCAAGTTCTGGTCGCCTGAAAATTTGGGCAAGATCTAATCGTGCTTTTACATTATCTTTGGTTTTACCCGATGTATCCAAAAATGTATGAAATAAATTATCAAAACAGTTCTTCTCAATATGCATGACATCCAACATGTGTCAGACCAACAAATCAGACCAATATGGCAGATTCCAAAAAATGCTCCTTTTTGTCCAATTGTGTTCTTTCCCAAAGCCATGAATTTTCTATTGGTTTATTGTCGGTCCAAAAGTGATGGAAGGTAATGAAAATACAACTGATTGTAACTATGTACCTGAGATCATTTTTGGAGGTTCATCTCTTTCAATTATTCCTTTTCTGAAATGAGATTTATTCCTCCAAAAAGGATGATCAATTGGAAGAAATCTGCGATGACAATCAAAATAGCAAGGTTTTTTTCCATTCACGAGCATAAATGCTTTGTTGTCTCCCATACAGTAAGGACATGAATTTAGACCATGTGTACTCCATCCAGATAACATGCCATATGCCGGGAAGTCACTAATTGTCCACATCAAAGCAGCTTTCATTACAAAATTCTGTTTCACAGCAGCATCATATGTACCAACACCATGACTCCACAATAAATTTAACTCATCAATCAATGGTTTCAAATAAACATCAATATTCTTTTTTAGATGTCCTGGGATTAATAATGTCAAGAAGATATAAGGATCTTTCATCAACATCCATGGAGGAAAATTGTACGGAGTTATAAAGACAGGCCAACAGGAATACTGACTACCAAAAGATCTAAATGGACAAAAATCGTCAGTAGAAAGATCCAATCGCACATTCCGGGATTCTAAAGCAAAAGACGGATGCACTTGATCAAAATGTTTCCATGAATCACCATCAGATGGATGAATCAAGATTTTACCATTTGAAATATTGGTTTTGTGCCATGACATTATTTTCGCTGTGTTCTGAGACATAAATAAACACTGCAACCTGGATGTAAGCGGGAAATATCTCAACTGTTTTACAAGAATCAATCAAGACTTCCCTGATTGAGCTTCTTTATACCTCAATTTTCCACATGTGGGACAACTATCCAATGAATCATTTTCACTAGAATATAAGATGCAATCATTTGAACATGTATGGATCTTCTGATAACTAAGGCCCAGATTACGAACCATTCTCTTTATCTCATAATAATTAGCAGGTAACACATTTCCTTCAGGTAACAGTTCTTTAACCAAAGAAAATATCTGATCAAAACAGTTATTTGACATTCCATTATCTGATTTAATAGCCATAAATTTTGCAACTGCTTCTAATTTTCTTATCTTGAAACCAGGATATAATGCATCCTCAGCAGACCTGAACAACTCAGCAAATTCAGATGGTGCCAACTCGGGAGGTAAATCAACATCATCCTCGATTTCAGTTTGTTGAACGGATGACCCTGCAATATCATGTACTAAATTCTGAAACCGTGATGGATCCGGAATCAAATTATTAGTATCTTCTATGGAACTGCGTTCACCGTGTTGATACCAAAAAATATAAACTCATTGAAAACCACAACGCAAGAGATGTTTCCCAATGATGTCAAATGTCTCAAATGTTCTTAGAGAACATTTTTTACAAGTACACTTAATTGTCCCTTCTGAAACAAATTCCGGGTTTGATGATGCAAATGATAAGAAAGCTTCAACACCATCAACATATACAGGATTTAAACTAGAACCATTTGGATTTCTGCGCTGATTTATCCAAGCACAATCATCTAATAATGATTGATGTCGATTTCCTTGTTCCATATTCATATATATGTTTCTATAAAATTTAAAACCATTACTGTTGTTAAATAATTTGATATAAGAAAAACAATATCCTAAAAAGAGAAGATACATAATTACAGTTATTTCTTAGTAATTACCAATAATTATAGACGACACAGTTAGTTTGTAATCATCCCCACTAATTATTATTAATTTAGCAATACTTAGCAATACTTGGAAAAATGAAATATGCTTGAATAATGAAATAAAATTTTGTAATCATTGTTGTGGAGATTATATTACTAATTATTCTTATTTGTTTCCAGCGGATTAGCGGAAGCTCTTTTGTCTGACGGCTCATCTCTTTTTAAC
Source organism: Viscum album (assembly GCA_963277665.1). Lineage (NCBI taxonomy): Eukaryota > Viridiplantae > Streptophyta > Magnoliopsida > Santalales > Viscaceae > Viscum > Viscum album. The sequence continues at coordinate 780,195,967 of OY728132.1, forward strand.
TTTCTCCCGACTGAAATCAGTATGAGAAACTTGCTCTGACATACGTTAGAGCAAATTTTTCATACTGATTTCAGTGGGAGAAAGTATCAAAGATATGAGACGTTGAACAAAAGGTAGCCGCCAATCCGCTGGAAATTGTGCCAATTTATAACCATGTACTTGAATTTATTTGATTTTTGATTAATTATTACTAATTATTACTAATTATTAAAATTATTAATATTTCCAACAGATTTTTCTCTATTCTTAACATGTTCAAATCTTAAAGAGTCGTCAATTTTCAGGTCATGCCCAATAAAAAGTTTGCATCAAAAATATCCAATTTAAACTCTATAATTGTCCTTACATGGTTGATCACCTCGCAAGTAGTGTTGCAATAGGACGACACAAGTAATTTCATTCTTTTCTTTAAGAATAATTTCACATGACCCTTTACATAGATCATTCTTCCTTGAAAAATTAAGAGAACTTCATTATCTTTTCCTTAATTTTTCAAGAAAGAATGGTCTATGTAAAAAGTCATGTGATATGATTCTTATAGATGATAAAGACATGACTTGGGTTGTCCTATTGCAACGCTACTTGCGAGGTGATCAACCAAGCAAAAATAATTATAGAGTTTACATTGGACACGGTTGACACAAACTTTTTATTGGGCATGACCTGAAAATTGGCGACCCTTTAATATTTGAACATGTTAAGAATAAATCAAAACTTGTTGAAAATATTGATAATTGTAATATTTTATAAATTTTTTATAATTTTAATAAAATTAATATTTTTTTTATAAATATTAAACATATAAAAATAAAATAATTATATTATTAGTATTATTTAATTATTAATATTAGAGTAATATAATATTTTATATTCTGTTACTATTTATGTTAGTAATTATATTACTAATTATGTTACTAATTAGTAACAAACATGATTGACCGCTCATCTATCTCAATTTTCTTTTCATTTGTGTATTGAGGTTGACAGGAAACTTCTACCTCCACATGTAGCATTTACTTTTACTGTCAAAATTATAAACCTCGTCACCTCTATGCTGGAGATGAGGTTGATAATTTTGACAGTAAAAGCAAATATTACATGTGGAGGCAGAAGTTTCCTATCAAGTCTCAGCACACAAATGAAAAGAAAATTGAGGTAGATGAGCGGTCAATCATGCTTTCTAATTGTTTACTAATTATTTGTATTTGTTTTCTAATTATTTTTATTTGTTTCCTAATTATTTTTATTTGTTTCCTAATTATTTTTAATTGTTTCCTAATTATTTTTAACTGTTTCCTAATTATTTTGAATTTTTTCCTAATTATTTTTAATTATTTTCTAATTATTTTTAATTGTTTCCTAATTATTTTTAATTGTTTCCTAATTATTTTAATTTTTTCCTAATTATTTTAATTGTTTCCTAATTATTTTAATTTTTTCCTAATTATTTTAATTATTTCCTAATTATTTTAATTGTTTCCTAATTATTTTAATTGTTTACTAATTATTTTAATTATTTCCTAATTATTTTAATTATTTCCTAATTATTTTAATTGTTTCCTAATTATTTTAATTGTTTCCTAATTATTTTATTTTTAATTATTTCGTAATTATTTTATTTTTAATTATTTCCTAATTATTTTATTTTTAATTGTTTTCTAATTATTTTATTTTTAATTGTTTCCTAATTATTTTATTTCTAATTGTTTCCTAATTATTTCTAATCAATTAAATCTAATTATTTCCTAATTATTTGATGATTATTTTAATTAAATCTAATTATTTCTTAATTATTTAATAATTATATAATTATTCCTAATTAAATATAACTATTTCTAATTATTTCTAATTAAATATATTTATTTCTAATTATTACCAAAACATCCTCCAGGAGTGTCGAACCAAGAGTGCAGCAAGGCTCGTTGTCGTGTACCAGGTTGTCCCGAGTCAAGCTCGAAACACCTTGTCAGAGTTTTCACTCTTAGGTACATCTATGCCAGAGCTGCCTCTACTTGTTCGTATCCAGACAAGGACTATTTGGTACAACCACTTAATCTAATTATACTATATGACTAAATAAACATTCTATTAAAAAATTAAAATTAACAATTAAAAATAAAATTAACAATTAAAAATAATTTAACAATTAAAAAAACTATAAATACCTTTGATATTTTGAAGCAGTTTGCACCTCCTAATCCTTCTCTGCTCTTCTCGTAAGAAAAAAATAAAATAAAAAAATTCTACTTAGAACAGAAATTCAAAGAGAGAAAAAAAATAAGAAGAGAGATCTGAATGATTTGAAAAAAATGGATGGGGGTATATATAGGTTAGAATTTCTGCGATGGTGTACTGTCGCAAATACCTTCGCCCACATTAATTATGGGTGGCGATTAAAAGGGTTTTTGCGACGGGCCCGTCGCAAATTGCTGCCTACCGACATACCATTAGCGACGGGCAGATATCCCCATCGCAAATTGCTATTTACCGCCGCCGGTATTGGTGACGAGCCCCGTCACAAATACCTTTGCCTGTATTTAATACGGGCGGCGGTTAAAAGGGTTTTTGCGACGGGCCCGTCGCAAATACCTGTAGGCCGACATACCATTAGCGACGGGTAGATATCCCCGTCACAAAAGCCTATTTACCGCCACCAGTATTGGCGACGGGACCCGTCACAAATAACACCTGTTGAATAGTGTTTTGCGACGAGTAATTGTCCTGTTGCAAATAGTATTTACCACCTCCGGGTACTTGCGACGGGACGAAGGCCACCGTCGCAAATAGGCTTCCCGCGTTTTGGCGCGCAAACCGCGCCATACCTATTGTGATGGGTCCTATATTCTCGTCGCAACTAACTGACCATTTGCGACGGGCATATATTCTCGTCATAAATACGCTTTTCGTCGGATTTATTGCGACGGGATTTATTCCCGTCGCAAATAACCCGTCGCAATAATCGATTTTTCCCGTAGTGATTGTTTTCTCATAATCATAATAACATCTCAAAATATATATAATAATGGAGTTATTATTTTATTATATAAATAACACATGAAGAGGAATTTGAAGAAGAAATAAACTTGAAAGAGTCGGTAAAGATGATTATCTCTTCTTATGTGGACTTCCTTTAGATCACTTATTAAGGGATTTAGGGTTAGTATTTTGGAAGTACAAGAACCATAAGAACTTAAATAAGGTTTCTGAGAAGAGAAATGCTCAGATTTTGGTTGAGCTAGATGGCTCAAAGTGGTGCAAAGAAGTTAAGGAAGAGGTGCCCTTTTATAAATAATGCTAGAAGTAATTTTGGAATTTCATAAAATATTGAAATATAATAAGACTATTATAGAGTAAAATGTTTAAAAATGGCCTATAAATGAAATGGGGGCGAATTTTTCAACTATATCTTATCTCCTTTGTGATTGTTTAATATTTTTATGATTTTAAATAATTTAATAAAATATTAATCCCATAAAATATCATTATTGTCAATCTTGATACTATTCATTCCTTTGACTTTAAAAACATAAATCAATAATTAAAATTCAAACTAAATATTTTATTATATAATAAACATGTCACAGTCATCTATATAATTCATGGATCACCTTAAATATCTCAAATTATGTTACTTTTAATATTTTTATTATCATTTATTTGATTATTCAAATATGAGCTCGGATTGTTTTCAAACATTAGGAAATTGATCCATAATTCGTTTGTGACATGTAGGAATCGACCACATGTCAATCCAACACATGATGTAGTTAATATGACTTGATGTGTGTGTTTCAATATTAAAGTTTCATTTTAGTTTAAAATGTACATCACATAGCCAAAACCAAGAAAATGAGGTTGAGTTGTTTTCAATCTTTACTAAAACAATCCATAAATCATTTTTGATGTGTAGAAATTGACTGAATGTCAATATGACACAATGTGGTTGATGTGACTTGAAGTGCATTTTTTCAATATAAAAATGTCATTTCAGTTTAAAACATGCATCATATTGCCAAAACCAAGAAAATGAGATCGTATTATTTTCAAACATTTGGATAATGATACATAAATTTTTTGTGTCATGTAGGAATTGATCACACATCAATTTGATGCATGATTAATCGATAGTATAATTGATATATATAATAATTAACAATATAATTTATTATATGTGGATTATATAAAATTAAAATTAAAATTATTTTATTTTGTTATTTATTTTTACAAAAATCAACATTAGTTTTATTGCAGGGAAAAACTTTTTTAGGGAGGTTGATCTTTGAAGAAATACTATATAAGAGTAATGATTTTCTATATTGGTTGTAATTTTTTATTAACCGTAAATATAAAAACAATGTAAATATTTTTTAAGTAAATTTTGAATTGAAATGATAGTGAAATGTTATATTTTTATTTCAATTTTTTATCTGTATATTTTTATTTCTATCTATTTTGTTTCTGATTGAGTTTGCTGTTATGGAGCTCCTGCAACTTTGGAGTAGGTGCATGACCTTTATTAGTGCTATAAAAGCGTTGATAAATGACCCCTCTATCAACAATGAAATAATGTGACGATAAGGGATTTTATCAGTACCTTTTAGGGATGATAGTGGGGCCTTTTGTTGGAATTACAAACCATTTCACCAGGTGTTTTTTCAAAGCTGGAATCCCTGCAACTTCCCCATGTGGCGCGTGTTCCCCATGTGGCTTGTTTTTTCCATGCAGCTTGTTTACTCTCCCCATGCATCCACTTTCAATTCCTATGCAAGCATTTATGTCACTCTTTTTGTTCCATTAATAAATTTTATGCGTTATATTGTTTTGAATCCTTTCATTGTTGGGAATAGCTTGTATATTGTAGCCAATATAGTCCGTTGAACGTTAGAGTGCAATACATGCTTGAAAGCCTTTGTCGCGTTGTGTTTCCTTATTATTACTCTTATATTTATTGTCTTGTATATCCAACAAACTGGTATCAGAGGGGATGACAAAGTATCCTCAATTTTCTGAAGATGGCCACCGTAATCCAGCTGCAAGTTCTGAAGCTATCTAAGGACAACTGTGAAAGGTGGTGCATCCAAATGAAGGTGTTGTTTGGGTTGCAAGAATTATGAGAGATATTCACCAATGGGTATATTGTACCCTCTATGGAGGAAGAATCTTCCTTCATGAATGAATAAAATAAGACCCTCAAAAATCAAAGGAAGAAATACAACAAGGCGTTGTTCCTCCTCTATCAAGGGTTGGATGAATCAACGATCCAAAAGATTTCTGAAGAAACATCAAGAAAACAAGCTTCAGATACCCTTGGAACCATCTTCAAAGTTGTTGATCGAGTGAAGCTAGTCTATATTCAAACACTAAGAGTAGAGTTCAAAGTGGCACACATAAAGAAATGTGATAGTATCTCTGATTACTTCTCACTCCTAATTGTCATTGTTAACTTTTTGAAAAGAAATGGTGAAAAAGTGGAGGACATTAGATTCATTGAAAAAGCACTTCGATCTCTCACAATCATGTTCGAGCATGTGGTTGTGGAAATATAAGAATCAAAAGATTTAGAAACACTATCCATTGAATAACTGATGGGGTCATTGCAAGTGCATGAGCAGTTAATACAGAAGAATGTGGGTTCAACAATAGAGTATGTCTTAGAGTCCAATTTGACTCTACAAGAACAAAATAATGACCAAAATCAATGAGGCGTCATCATAAAAGAGGTAGAGGGTGTAGATATCATCCAAACCATCAACAAAATCAACAAAATTTTACCAAATTCCATGGAATAGGAAATGGTGGAGCCCGATTCACGCATGGTCATGGAAACACAAAGAAATTTCAATGCAACAATTATAAGAAATTTGGCCATTATGCTTATGATTGTTGGAAAAAAAATGGGTCAAGATGAGCAATCTAACTATGCTAAAGCATCTCACCATGAAGAAGAAGGTACCACAATCCTCCTCACACAAGAAAAGGCAAGTGAACGACCCGATATGTGGTATCTAGCCACGAGTGCAAGAAACCACATGAGTGGTAATAAAGAATTATTTAAGGAACTTGTCGAAGAAGTTTGTGGTGATGTGAGTTTTGGCGACTCATCAAAGGTACCCGTGATTGGAAAAGGTAAAATCAAAATTTATCTGAAGAATGGTGAGTCGAATTAAATTTCTAATGTGTATTACGTACCAAGCATGAAAAATAATATCATCAGTCTTGGCCAACTCCTTGAGTAGGGGTATGTCATACACTTGGAAAACTCTTCTTTGTCTATAAGATATGATCATAGGAGACTTGTTGCTCAATTTAAAATGGAGAAGAATCACATGTTTTCACTGTATATCAACATAAAGGTCGCGCAATGTCTCTTTGGACTCATGAAGAATGATTCATGGAGATGGCATCTGTGCTTTGGGCACCTCCATTTCAGTGGCCTTAAACTTTTATATTCATCAATCATGGTGCGTGACTTACCGGGGATTGAAGTTCCAAATCTTGTATGTGAGGTGTGTATACTTGGTAAGAAACAAAGGAACTCCTTCCCAAGTGGAGTGTCCAGAAGAGAAAAGGAACCACTTTAGTTGGTTCACACTGATATTTTCAGACCACTTGAAACACCCTCACATGGAGGTAATATGTACTTTATTACCCTCATTGATTATTTCAGCAGAAGATTTTGGGTGTATTGCATCAAATATAAATCTTTCTCTTTCACTGACTTTAAAAATTTCAAAGCTCGTGTTGAAGCTAAAAGTGGTCATAGAATCAAAGTACTTAGATCTGACAGAGGTGGAGAGTACACTTCAAATTCATTTCAAGATTTTTATAGAGAAAAAGGCATCAAATAAAAATAAACTTCAGCCTATATGACACAGTAGAAAGGCATCGTATAAAGAAAGAATCGAACTATCCTCGACATGTCAAGGACCATGCTGAAGGAGAAAGGCCTTACAAATAGCTTCTGGGCAGAGACAGTGGCATGTACTTCCTACCTTCTTAATCGGTGTCCAACGAAGAGCATCAAAAACTTAACACCACAAGAGACATGGAGTGGCTACAAACTAAGAGTGGCACACCTAAGAATCTTTGGGTGTGTCACCTACGCTCAAGTTTCAGAAGCAAGAAGAAGGAAGCTTGATGATCGTGGTGAAAAGTCCATCTTCATAGGCTACAATGAAGCCTCTAAAGCCTATAATCTCTACAATCTACTAACCAATAAAGTATAGGTGAGTAGAGATGTGGTCTTCAGTGAGGAAGAAGGTTGGAAATGGAATGGTGAAGAATCAAACAAAGAAATTCTAGTCGAAACCAAAGATCTAGAAGAAAGGCATGATCATCAGGAGCAAACTCCCACAACACCTTCCCCAGGAACATCGTCAGTACACAGGAGTCCAGGATTACATTCCATCACTCCTAAAAGGAGACCATCAAGTAAAAATTCGGCCAGCTCATCCGCTCCTATGGTTCCTATAAAGATGAAAATTTTGAGTGACATTTATGAGCAGACCAAAGAGGTAAATATTTTTTTCTTTTATGCCGATCATGAGCCTCTGAAATTTCAGTAATCCATGAGAGAAGAATTTTGGAGAATGAAAATGGAAGAAGAAATTTGTTCTATATAGAAAAATGACACATGGGAGCTGACCACACTTCCTAATATCCAGAAATCCATTGGTGTCAAATGGGTGTACAAGATCAAGTGAAATGTTGATGGTGATATCGATCGATATAAGGAAAGGCTCATAGCAAAGGGGTATAAACAGAATTAAGGGGTGGACTATGGATAAGTCTTCGCTCCTGTTTCTCGCCTTGAAACTATGAGGATGATTATCTCCCTTACAGTCCATCACAGTTGGATGATCTACCAACTGGATGTGAAGTCTGCGTTACTTAATGTATTTTTAGAAGAAGAGATCAATATTGATTAGCCTGAAGGCTTTGTTATGAAAGGGGAGGAAGAAAAGGTGAACTACTACAAAAATGGGCTTTATCAACGCTAAAAAAGCACTAATAAATGCCCCACCTACTGTAACATAAAATTATACAGCAACACACCCAAACAAGACCTGCAAAAAAATCAACATATCAACAAGTATACCCATACAAAAATTAACACATAATTCATAAGGTAATTACAGAAAGTATACACATACCACAAGTATACCCATACAAAAAGTATACCCATAAAACAAGTATACTCTTACACCATTAATACATAATTCATAAGTTAATTAAATACATAAATAATTCAATTCATAATTCAGGGGGTTGGGGGGCTGTTTAGGGGTTTGGGGTGGCTGTCCAAGGGGGGTAGGGGTGTCCAGGGGGTGGTGGTGTCTGAGGGGATAGGGGTGTCCAGGGGGGTGGGGGCTGTCCAGGGTGGTGGGGGGGGGGAGTGTCCATGGTGGTGTCCAAGGGGTGGGGTGGTGTCCAAGGGGTTGGGGGGCTTTCCAGGGGGTGGGGTGTCCAGGGGGTGGGGTGGGGGTGGGGGGTCTATGGGGTGGGGTGGTATCTAGGGGGGTGGGGGAGGTCCAGGAGGTTGGGGGGGATATCCAAGGGGGTGGGTGGTGTCCATGGGGGTGGGGGTGGCTGCCCATGGGGGTGGGGGTGGCTGTCCATGGGTGTGGGGGTGTTCAGGGGGGTGTCCAGGTGGTGGGGTGGTGTCTAGGAGGGTGGGGGAATCCAGGGGGTGGGGGGACGTCCAAGGGGGGGTTGTCTAGGGTGGTGGGGGGGTCTGTCCATGGGGGTGTCTAGGGGGTGGGGTGGTGTCCAGAGAGGGTGGGGTGGTTTCCAGGGGTGGGGGCTTTAATGGTTTTAATGGAATGAATTTCATGGATTTTAAGATCATTGGTATTTTTAAAATGGTTTTGGAATAGTGTTTATTTAAATATTATGTGTTTCTTTAGGAAAAAATGAATGATTTTGGTGTGTATGGTGGGAAGGGTATTTTTCGTACGCCAGTTGTTGTTTTCACTTAAAATTCTGTCCATTTTAAACAAAAGAGAGACACTTTGAGTGATACAGGCCACACCATATCTCGGATTGAGGAGGGGTTTACTCTGAAACGTCACACATGACCCATGGATTGTTTTACTAAAGTATCAACACAATCCGAATGTGTTTGGTCAGATTTTCGTATGTCAGTTGTTGTTTTCACTTAAAATTATGTCCATTTTAAACAAAAGAGAGACACTTTGAGTGATACCGGCCACACCATGCCTCATATTGAGGAAGGTTTGAATCATACATGTCACACATGACCAATGGATCTTTCTACTAAAGTATAAACACAATCTGAATGCATTTGGTCAGATTTTTGTTTGTCAGTTGTTGTTTTCACTTTAAATTCTATCCATTTTAAACACAAGAGAGACACTTTGAGTGATACCAGCCACACCGTGTCTTGGATTGAGGTGGGGTTGACTTTTACATGTCACACATGACCCATGGATAATTATCCTAAAGTATAAACACAAACCGAATGTTTTTGGTCAGTTTTCCTTATGTCAGGTGTTTCTTTCACTTAAAATTCTGTCCATTTTAAACAAAAGAGAGACACTTTGAGTGATACCGGCCACACCATGACTCTTATTGAGGTGGGTTTGACTCATACATATCAAAAATGACTCATGTATCATTCTCCTAAATTATCAACACAATCATAATGCGTTTTATTTGATTTCCGTATGTCATTTGTTGTTTTCACTTAGAATTCGGTCCATTTTAAACAAAAGAGGGACACTTTGCATGATATCGGACACACCATGACTCATATTGAGATGGGGTTGACTCTTACACATTAAAAATGACCCATTTATTGTTATCCTAAAGTATCAACATAATCCGAATGCATTTGGTCAGTTTTCCGTACGTCAGTTGTTGTTTTCACTTAAAAGTCTGTCCATTTTAAACAAAAAGATATACTTTGAGTGATACCAGCCACACCATGCCTCATATTGAGGAGGATTTGAATTTTACACATCACAAATGACCCATGTATAATTCTCCTAAATTATCAACACAATCTGAATGTGTTTGGTTAGTTTTCCGTATGTCAGTTGTTGTTTTCACTTAAAATTATGTCCATTTTAAACAAAAGAGAGACACTTTGAGTGATACCAGCCACATCGTGCCTCAGATTAAGGTGGTGTTAAATCTTAAACGTCACACATGACCCATGGATCGTTCTACTATATTATCAACATAATATTAATGTTTTTAGTCAGTTTTCCATACATTAGTTGTTGTTTTCACTTAAAATTATGTCCATTTTAAACAAAAGAGAGACACTTTGAGTGATACCGACCACAACGTGCCTCTAATTAAGGTAGGGTTGACTCATAAATGTCAAAAATTACCCATGGATAGTTCTCCTAAATTATAAATACAACCCAAATACGTTTTTTCAGTTTTTTGTACGTCATTTGTTGTTTTCACTTAAAATTCTGTCCATTTTAAAAAAAGAGAGACACTTTGAGTGATACCAGCCACACCGTGTCTCGGATTGAGGTAGGGTTGACTCGTACACATCACACATGACCCATGGATCATTATTCTAAAGTATAAATGCAATCATAATGCATTTGTTTATATTTTCGTACATCAGTTGTTGTTTTCACTTAAAATTTTGTCCATTTTAAACAAAAGAGAGACACTTTGAGTGATACCAGTCACACCGTGCCTCAGATTGAGGTAGGGTTGAATCATACATGACAAAAATGACGCATGGATTGTTCTAATAAAGTATCAACACAATCAAAATGCATTTGGTCAGATTTTCGTACGTCAGTTTTTGTTTTCACTTAAAATTCTGTCAATTTTAAACAAAAGAGAGACACTTTGAGTGATAACAGCCACACCGTGGCTCGGATTGAGGCAAGATTAACTCGTACAAATCACACATGACCTATGGATATTTATCCTAAAGTATCAACACAATCCTAATGCGTTTGGTTAGATTTATGTACGTCAGTTGTTGTTTTCACTTAAAATTCTGTCCATTTTAAACAAAAGAGAGACACTTTGAGTGATACTGACCACAATGTGCCTCATATTGAGGAAATGTTTAATATTACACATCAAAAATGACCCATGTATTGTTCTCCTAAATTATCAACACAATCTAAATGTGTTTGGTCAGTTTTCTGTATGTTAGTTGTCGTTTTCACTTAAAATTCTGTCCATTTTAAACAAAAGAGAGACACTTTGAGTGATACCGGCCACACCATGCCTCATATTGAGTCATGATTGACTCGTACACATAAAAAATGATCCATGTATCATTCTCATAAATTATAAACACAATCTGAATGTGTTTGGTTAGTTTTTGTACGTCAGTTGTTGTTTTCACTTAAAATTCTGTCTATTTTAAACAAAAGAGAGACACTTTGAGTGATATCGGCCACAACGTGCCTCAGATTGAGGCGGGTTTGACTCATACATGTCACACATGACCCATGGATCATTCTCATAAAGTATAAACACAATATGAATGCGTTTGGTCCAATATGAAGGTATTTTGGATATTTTACTTGTTTTTTCTTATCCAAAGCCCAAAGAAAAGTCGTTCATCATTCTTGCATCTTGCTGGTGCATTTCATCTGTTAAAATGGAAAAATGACTCATTGGATAAATGATGTTTTATTTAATAACAATTAAAATTTTCCTACAAACATTTACATACAACAATGTTTTATCTTTTGATCTCCTTAACCTCTCTCAAAAATGGCCTCCAATTGTACATGTCCCCAAGTCAGATCTTCATGCTATTTGTGTATAATATTCCATCAGGTATGCGGCCCACTCATTTTAAAAAAAAATCTACATCATCTTGTGAATATGAGGCATGCGCTGATGGTTGTTGTACCTCAACACTAGGAGCAGCAACAGGTTCAGAAATTTGTTGTTGCTTTGCACTGTGAGCAATAGCAGCAGCATCAGCTTGAGAGACTTGTTCAGCCTCGAGTTTGGAGCACCAGAATGTAAAAAAGTCATTATCTTCAAAACTAGTTGAACAGTTAATTTATATTACATAAATTCATTAATGATAAGATAATAACATTAGATAACAAGATCTATATTACAAAAAAAATATAACATTTTTATTGAACTCTCTTTCTTTTTTTCAATGGATGAAGGGATTTGACACCTCTATCAATTATCAAAATCCCTTCATTGTGGTCTCCTCTAACATACAAAACATCATCTACATTAGGACCGCTGTGAAATTATTGCGACGTACCACTAAAAGGATCATCCTCAATTGAATTTTCATCGGACCCTTCAGTAGTTTTGGACAATAACAAAACAATTGACCACTTTCGGTTTGTGGGATCTGGAACATAAATTACTTGTACCGCTTGTGATGCCATTATAAACTATTCTTCTTTGTACCCTTCTTTACTAAAATCAACTTTCACAAATCCCAATTCATCTATTTTAACACCACTATTGTTATCAACCCATTTTCATTGAAAAATGGGCAATTGGAATGTTGTATAATCAAACTCCCATATTTTTTTGATAATGCCAAAGTATGACATATTCACATAAATTGGATTTCTGTCCTTACTACCAGAAACATGCATCGCTTCAGCCACAAGTGCAACTCCACTATTTTGCATAGTACTATCTTCATCATGTTCATCCGTATAGAATGTATAACCATTAATTACATAACCATTGTAAGATAATACATACACATTTGGTCCGGTAGCTATCCATCGAAGTCATTTTGAAATTGAATTCGGATTTTCAGCTAACTCCTTAAAAATATGGTCCTGAAACTATCCTATAAACTGGTGATTATGTGTATTTGATATCCATTTTCAGCCCTTGATGGATTCAACTGCCTAATAATTTCTTTATGGGTTTAAATATATGGGGAAACCTCCCAACTATTATGAAAAACATAAAGGTGGGCCTGATCTCGATCTTTAATATTGATTGTCACAACACATCTTCCAGAAATTCCCTCACCCTCAATGCGTCTAGTGTGACGAGATTTCAGGAGACCAATGCTTTCCACATCAGATAAGTATTTGGTACATTATTCAATTGCTTCCTCAATAATATATCACTCCACAATACAACCCTCTGGATGACTTATATTTTTGACATACCCTTTCAAAATCTTCATATACCGTTCAACGGGGTACATCCATCTATAGTGCACAGGACCACAAAGTCGAATCTCTCTCACCAAGTGAACCATCAAATGAACCATCATATCAAAGAATTATGGAAGGAAGAACATTTATAATTCACATAATATGATGACAATTTCTCTTTCCATAGCTGGAAATTTCATCGGGACTAAAACTTTGCTGCATATAGATTTGAAAAAGAAAAAAAGTTTGGTTAACGTATGACGAACATTCTTGGGAAAAATTCAATGTAAAGCTATAGGAATTAAATATTTCATCAAAACATGGTATTCATGTGATTTAAAACCTTTTAACTTCAAATCATTCATTAAAACAATGTTCTTGATATTTGATGAATACCCATTTGGAACCTTTACATCATTGAAGAAGTTTCAAAACTGATATCTCTCCTCCCTGGAAAGAGTGTAAGCAGCTAGAGGAAGAAGCATTCGATTTTCACCCTTCACGGGATCCAACTCTTCTCGTATTCCCATGTCAACCATGTCCAACCTTGCCTTAATTCCATCTTTTCTTTTACCAGGGGCATTTAGCAACATTCTGATAACACTGTCACATATATTTTTTTTCCACATGCATCACATCAAGAAAATGTCTGACGTACAGAAAATTTCAGTATAGTAATTCAAAAAAAATTGATCACTTTTTCCAATTGATTTTCATAAGTTTTTTTGAAAATGGTTTACCAAAAATAGTGTTCACATCTTTTACTTTCTCAAAAGGCTGATCACCTGTTATTGGAGACGGTGTTGTGCATTGTTCTGAACTTCCATTGAATGATTTCATCCAAGATCGGTACTTATGCCGACGAGGTAGAAATCTACGATGTCCTAGAAACACAGATTTCGATGAATGTTTAAACCTAATTGATTCCATATATTTTTCACACATGGGACACCCTTGATTTCCTTTAATGCTACAGGCTGAAAAATTTCCATAAGCAGGGAAATCATTTATCGTCCCATACAACATTACTCTCAACGTGAAGTATTTACTTTTATAAGCATCATAAAACATAACAACTGAATCCCACAATAACTTCAAATCCTCAATTAAAGGATCCAAATAAACATCAATATCGTTACCTGGTTGTTTTGGTATTGATATAAGCATAGATAACATGATGAATTTCTGTTTCATACATAACCAAGGTAGAAAGTTATAATTTACCAACATAACAGGATATGTACTATAAGTGCTGGTTTGAAAACCAAAAGGATTCACTCCATCTATAGATAATGCAAGACGAAGGTTTCTCGACTCATTTCCAAATTCAGGATACTCATGATCAATTCTCTTCCATTGAGGAGAGTCGACTGGGTGATTTAATTTCTCACCTTTATTTATTTTCTCTGCATTCCATGATAATTGTCTTGCAGTTTCTTCACTTCCATATAGATTCCTAAACCTTAGAATGATTGGAAAGTACCATACAACTTTCGTAGGACTGGATTCATATTTCTTGTATCGGGAATCACCACACTTTGGGCATTCTGTAAGTGATTTGTTCTCCCTACGAAACAATATACAGTCTTTCGGGCAGGCATGTATTCTTTCAGAATTCATACCCATCGAGCGTAGCATTCGTTTAGCTTCATATGTCCGAATTGGGAGCTCATTATCTTCCGGGAGTATGTCATTCAAGAGAGCAAGTAGTTCCGTAAAACTGAAATCACTCCATTCATTGCCTGCTTTCAATTTATACAACTTCAGTACAGCTGACAATGTTGTATATTTAGTGCAACCGACATGCAATGGTTTCTTTTCACAACTCTTTAACTTCTCGAACAATTTTGGGCAATCACAGAGTTTATCTTCAACTGTTCTTGTCATTTTTTCAATACGATCTTCATCATCATTGACATTTGTAATCACATCCTCCATATAGTTTTCTTCATTATCCATATTTGTAATCATTGATGATCCATAAAATGCGGTTTTATCCTAGCCAGTAGCTACATTCACTTTTTCTCCGTGTTTATTTCAACATTTATAACTCCGATCTATTCTGTGACATATCAAATGTTCTTCCAACTCCTCTGGAGTAATTAGTCTAGAATAAAAATAACATAAACACAAATAAAGGATTTGAGAAGGATCCTTTGCATGATCCTTTTCAAACTTGATGAACTCTTTCACTCCATTCTCATACTCTATAGTCAAACGATTAGCACTCATCCAATCTTTATTCATATCCATCCTATTTGAATATGAAATATTATTATTTATGATTCAAATACACAAAACAAGACTTCCAAATACAGTAGAAGAGAACCACTTATAAAAATAGAGATTAATAGAGCCTAACCATTTCCAATAAAGATTTGGAAATCAACAAAACCAGGATAAACCCCCCATAAAAATCAACACACTTTACAACCCCCTTACCAATAGTTCTATCACCCACCACCCTTGCAGCAAAACATTAAATATCTTTTTAACCACCCCTACCAGCCGCCTCATTCATAATAAAATAATCACATTAAACAGCCCAAAACTAGTGACCAAACTCAAATAAAATGAAAACAAGGATACAATTTTGATGAGAAAACTAATATAGTATATACATTTCCAAACACAAAGGGGTTCGCAGGGGAGACAAATAACCTAGGTTTATCCAAAATTACTATGGAATATCATAGGTTTTGTTACCCAAATTAACATAAGAAATAGAAAATTGTGGTTAGTGAACATAAATTCTATCATGAACATCTAAACGATATGCAATAACTCTCTCTCACCTTCCCCAAAATTGTAACTAATATCCACAGACACGTCTTACATCCATTCTATAAAAAGAACATTCACATACAAAGGGATAAACAACAATCCCTTAGTGTTAAAAAACACACACATGAGGGAGAAGGACCACATCGACCATCCCTATCCAAAACTCAAACCTCCTCTCAAACCTCCTCTCACTAACTGTTAATACCTTCCATAATATTAATACCTACCATAAATAAATTATTTCCCAAAAGCATGACCTTTAGATTAGAAAAATTCCCATCCATTTAGGTAAAATAGAAATACGCTTCCTTTATTTTTCTTATGAATCATTAAATTTGGACAAACACACTAAACAACTCAATAAAATTCATATTTTCACAGGAATTTAAAGGTAAAGAGAGATAAATAATTTCATTGAAAATAATTCAACTGAATCTTTTAGTATCAATTGAAAGAGGGTATTGGTTAATAAAGGGATGAGGTCAATAACTCAGGACATAATCATGCCTAGACTCTCAAACCAAACTCACCACATCCCAAAATTTTATCAACTAAAACATGACCATCCGACTAAATAAAACTACACCATAATGAATATTAGCATAAGAACAAAAGGAAACAGATGATGATGAGTGGAGAAATCACCAAAGATCAAAGATGGGAAGCCGAGAATCTAACCTCATCGAATGGAATCTCAAACACTTGAAGTAGGGTTCGCGGAGAGTAGGTTCCAGCGGGGAGGAGGAGAAGTAGGGTTCATGGGGAGGAGGATCCACGGAAGGGGTTTGAGGGGGAGGATAAGAAGTAGGGCTAGTGGCGGTGGAGTAGGGCAGCGGCGGCGGAGTAGGGCAGCGGCGACGGAGTAGCGGCCGACAAAGAGAAGATCGGGGGGGAGGGGAGTTGTCGCAGGGGTACAGTCCCGTGAGAGCTTAAGGGCTCGATAAACAGAGGGTACTGTGCACCCTATTTTATAAAATGGGAATATGGTTTTATCAGTGCTAAAATTTTAGCGCAGATAAAGTAAGAGACACATCTTACATCCATTTTATAAAAAAGCACATTCACATACAAAGGGATAAACAACAATCCCTTAGTGTTAAAAAACCCACACGTGAGGAAGAAGGACCACATCGACCATCCCTATCCAAAACTCAAACCTCCTCTCAAACCTCCTCTCAAACCTCCTCTCACTAACTGTTAATACCTTCCATAATATTAATACCTACCATAAATAAATTCTTTCCCCAAAGCATGACCTTTAGATTAGAAAAATTCCCATCCATTTAAGTAAAATAGAAATATGCTTCCTTTTTTATTATGAATCATTAAATTTGGACAAACACACTAACCAATTCAATAAAATTCATATTTTTACAGGAATTTGAAGGTAAAGAGAGATAAATAATTCCATTGAAAATAATTCAACTGAATCTTTTAGTATCAATTGAAAGAGGGTATTGGTTAATAAAGGGATGAGGTCAATAACTCAGGACATAATCATGCCTAGACTCTCAAACCAAACTCACCACATCCCAAAATTTTATCAACTAAAACATGACCATTCGACTAAATAAAAATACACCATAATGAATATTAGAATAAGAACAAAAGGAAACAGATGAGGATGAGTGGAGAAATCACCAAAGATCAAAGATGGGAAGCCGAGAATCTAACCTCGTCGGAAGGAATCTCAAACACTTGAAGTAGGGTTCGCGGGGAGTAGGGTCCAACGGGGAGGAGGAGAAGTAGGGTTCGTGGGGAGGAGGATCCGCGGAAGGGGTTCGAGGGGAAGGATAAGGAGTAGGGCTAGCAGCAGCAGAGTAGGGCAGCGACAACGGAGTAGGGTAGCGACGGTGGAGAAGGGCTAGCGGCGGCGGAGTAGGGCAGCGGCGACGGAGTGGCAGCGGCGGTGAAGTGACAGCGGCGACAGAGTAGCGACCGACAAAGAGAAGATCGTGGGGGGAGGGGAATTGTCGCAGGGGTACAGTCTCACGAGAGCTTAATGGCGCGATAAACAGAGGGCACTGTGCACCCTATTTTATAAAATGAGACTATGGTTTTATCAGCGCTAGAATTTTAGCGCTGATAAATGGTGCCTTTATGAGCGCTAAAATTATAGTGTTGATAAAGTGTTACTTTATCAGCGATTTTTGAGCGCTGATAAATATTCCCTTTATCAGTGCTAAATTTTTAGCGCTGATAAAGGGTCACTTTATCACCGTTGATAAAGTGCTGATAAAGGTAAATCTTTATCAGCACTAGAAAAGTGCTGATAAAGTGACCATTTATCAGCACCGATAAAGAGTTACCTTTATTAGTGCTTTTTTCTTAGCGCTAATAAAAGGTGGCGGTTCCCTTGCTCGTTTTTGTAGTAGTGGAACAATTGACATCTGTTTAATGAATTCAAGGGGTCCATGTTTAAGGAGTTCAAGATGACCGATGGAGGTCTCGTGTCCTTCTTTTTAGGCATAGAAGTAAAGCAACAACATGGCGACATCTATATATTTCAGAAGAAGTATGCTAAGGAGTTGCATGAAAAATTCAAGATGGCCAATTGCAATATTGTAAACACACATGTGGCAATGAGCTTAAAACTAACAAAAGATGGAAAAGGAAGAAGTATTGACTCGACTTTGTTCAAGAGTCTGATTGGAAGCTTGAGGTATCTCACAATCACAAGGCCAGATATTGTCTATAGTGTTGGGCTTCTAAGTAGGTATATAGAGGCACTGAAAGAGTCACACTGGCTAGCAGTAAAACGAATCTTCAAGTACGTCAAAGGAACAATGGATTTTGGTCTTTTTTATCCCTACAATGAAGAAGAAAAACTATGCAGTTATTCAGAAAATGATTGAGGAGGTGACCAAGATGAAAGGAAAAGCACCACTGGGTATGTATTTATTCTTGGATCGACTGATTTTATGTGGAATTCAAGAAAGTAGAGTGTGGTCACCTTATCCACATGCGAAACAGAGTACTTGGCGACATCATCCATTGTTTGTGAAGGAATTTGGTTAAGAAACTTGCTAAAAGAGTTGAAGCATCCGCAGGATGGATCCACAGTCATATGTGTGGATAATAAGTCGGCAATTCAACTTGTCAAAAATCCGGTGCAACATGGAAGAAGCAAACACATTGATACTCAATTCCATTTTTTGAGAGATCATGTGAAGCAGAAAATGATAAAATTAGAATATTACCATACTACGAAACAGGTGGAAGATATTTTCACAAAGACACTACCGACAGATGCATTCAAACGGCTAAGAACGATGCTCAGAATGAATCTGGTTTTGGCTTGAAGAGGAGTGTTGGAATTACAAACCATTTCACTGGGTGTTTTTTCAAAGCTGGAGTCCCTGCGTCTTCCCCACGTGGCGTGTGTTCCCCATGTGGCTCGTTTTTCCCATGCGGCTCGTTTACTCTCCCCATGTTTCCACTTTCAATTCCTATGCAAGCATTTATGTTTTTTTTCTTGTTCTGTTAATAAATGTTATGCGCTGTATTGTTTTGAGTCCTTTCATTGTTGGGAACAACCTATATATTGTAGCCATTGTAGTCCGTTGAATGTAAGAGTGCAATACATGCTTGAAAGTCTTTGTTGCGTTGTGTGCCCTTATTATTCCTCTCATATTTCTCAGCTTGTACAACAAACACCTTTTTATCAGCGATTTTCGTAGCACTGATGGATACATGGTTTTAACATTGTTTAGATTGTCACCACATTTCTGTGATGGCAAATCCCTTTTCTCACTATCAAAGTCTCCACTGGTTGTAGCGACTTCAACATTGTATATTAACTTTTTTGTATATATTTATTGTTGTGGTGGTATTGTTTTTGTTGATGGGGAACAACTCCAATGTTCGATGGTTAGCAAGTTGTCCAGATGAATAGGAAGTGGGAATTTTGGTGATCTTGTTGCGCTATGATGAAGGTTTGGCAAAGGGAAATGTTGTGTTTTTTTAGGTGATAGACATTTTGGTATGTAGTTGTTGTTAGTTAATTGGATACTCTAGGAATGTAATGAATCTTTGAAACGCAACGTCATTTTTTTAGTACTTAATTATGGATGAATCTTTTATGCTTTCTATTAAACATGAGAATGATGTATCCTTTATATAATATAAAAAATACATACCGGTGGTTATTTTTAAAAGAAAACCATTTTAGTGGCCACTTGTAGAGTCCGTGAAAGGTGGCAGACACCGTTGGCGGCCGCGAATATCTTTTTTGTGACCTAGCTTACCGCGATGGAGCCAAAAGGGATGTTTTTGACGGCCATCAAATCCTGATTTTGTACTAGTGAAGGAACTTTTTTAATTTTAAGTGAGGAGGTCTCTCTTAGGGTCAAAAAAATCAGCTTTAAAGGAACATAAAGAATGATGGTGAAATGGGTTTAGAAGAATGTGGGTTCAAGATAGAAGTAGAGAGGGAAGCCTTTGAATCCAAATTTGGAATCCCAGGGCCATACCGGGTGTGTTTTTATATATTCAAAAGGCACCCCCCATGTATTGATTCTCCAGCTAATCCTCCGCCCCTTTTTGCGTCCGCACTCCACTTTTCAAGTGTAAAGCATCCCTATTCTCTTTCTTAAAGCCATTCAGTCTTTTTATTTACAGTTTTTGCCTGTTGTTTGATGCTGAATCACAGAGTTAAGAGACCAACTCTCGCCCCTAACTAATGATATATGCCTTCGGATTAACTTTTACAAGCAGCCACGATATGGTTTCTTCAGCAGAAAACATGCATGCATGCAGTAACTAATCCACTGTGGCTGACGGCGGAAACCATTTTAAAAGTGCCAGCATGGTTAAAGTGAGGTTTTTTTTTGAGATTTGGTCGGGGAGAAAAAGGAACTGCCACGATAATGTTGTCACCTCAGAAACCACCCCTTTTTTATGGGTTTTTTTTTTTTTTTTTATATATGGTTTTTTTTTATGGAAATGATTTGGGTAACCAATATTTTTAAAAATGGGTATCAACATGCGTCGATTACGGGATGAAGGATGCGTGAACATAGTAATAATACCACCATCACTATACCTCAATAGTGATAGATCAATACATAAAAAAAGTCTCTAGATAAAGTCAATTATTCAAAACCAATTTAAATAATGTAAAATATTGATGTAGTATACAATATTTTATTAATTATTTTTTTTATAGGTAATAATGTCTGTACAAATATATTGCAACGGTGAGACCATTTATACAGAGCATGGATTTAGCTATAGTGTGTCACCTATCAGAGTGATAAATCTCCATGGTTGTATGACATTGGATACAGTTCATAATAAGATTCATAATCGGTTAAAACTAAGGGTCGATCAATCCATTTCTTCAATAACATATCGAAATCTACAACATCTTGAACATTACTGGCACACCGAGTACCCTTTGGTCGATGATGATGATTGGATGGATGCATCTTCCTTATTTAGACAATAGTGTGCTAATGGTTTGATGGAGTTGTATGTGGTGATTTCTGATATAGATGTGGTGCAACCAACTACCACAAAACCCTGTTTTGTGAGCTCTGTAAAAGTTGCTCCTTCACATCAGTCTTTTGCATTGCCTCCTCAAATGACTCCAGTAATAGAAGCAAATTATGAAGAAGATGATCAAAATTTGGAAGGAAATTTAGATGACATCCCTTTGTGTGCTGATATAGTGAATGAAAGTTTATCCGAGGAAGAAAAATCTGGGGAGCCATCAGGAGATGATGTGGGTGAGGGTGATGTGGGGAATAAACATTCTGAGGTTCCTTTGAGAGATGTGGGTGAGACTGATGTGGAGAATGAACCTTCTGAGGTTCCTTTGAGAGATAGGCATCCACGACATCCACCAGTTAGTGGTAATCATCATTCAGTATTGAATTCCTCAATTAAAGGAATGTCTCGTGAACAACATTTTGATTGGGATGTCATTACACCAACTTCTGAATTCCCTGACATTATAGGGAATAGGTCTGCATTAAATGATAATGCCATCTATGTTGGGCAGGAGTTTGAAAGTAAACTGGCCATAAAAAATGTGATAAAGAAATACCACATTGAGTGACATTTCACATTTGTGATTGATGAGTCAAAGAAGAAAAAATATCTCATTCGTTGTGAAAAATATGGGCCAAAATGTAAATTTGGATTAAGGGCAATATTTGATAAATTTTTTGCATGTTAGAGGACAACCAAATTAGAAGGGTCACACACTTGTGTGCATCTAAGCTTGTCGCAGGATCACTCTTCCCTTGATTTAGAGTTTATATCAAATGTTATTTGTGAGATGATACAAACATGTCAGGATGTTTCCATTTCCCGTGTTCAGGAAATAATTCAACAGTTGTATAACTATATGATATCATACACCAAAGCATGGAATGAAAAACAGAAGGCAATTATAAAAGTGTATGCTAATTGGGATGAATATTATGATATGTTGCCACAACTTATGGAATTGTTGTCTCTCATCAATCTGACTGTTTATCAGTTTGACAATGTTGAGTATGTATCTCCCAATCGTCGAGTTGATCGAACACAGGTGAAGTTCAATAGGCTTTTTTGGACATTCAGGCCATGCATTGGTACCTTTCCTTATTGTAAACAATTTATTCAGGTTGATGACACTTTCCTGTATAGCAAGTATACAGGTGTTCTACTCATTCTTGCCACATAGGATGGTAATCGTGCTTCTCTGCCACTTTCCTTTTCTATTGTTGAAAAGGAGAATTTTGAATGCTGGAGCTGGTTTTTAGCATGTGTATGTGTTCATGTCACACAAAACCAGGGCATGTGTCTGACATCTGATCACCATCGAGTGATTATAGAGGTCATGGCTAGTGATGGGGTTTCATGGACTAAGCTGAATTCCTATCATCGTTATTGCACTAGACATATTTTAAGTAATGTGCTTAAGCATTTTAGAGATGAGGTCACAAAGAAGACGATCCTCAGGTTGGGTATGTTTTTCTAAAATTACTTTTTAAAAAAAATTAATCTTCATTTTAATACATTATTCTCTTATGGTTTTAGTATATGAGCCCCAACAAGAAAGATTTGATCGATGCCTTGAAGAGATTTGAACTGCTAATGAAGATGTGTATGAATATATGATGTAGATTTTGAAGGAAAATGGTCTTTAGCATATGATGGTGGCAGAAGATATGGCCATATGACCACTAATATAGTGGAGTTCATAAATGAGGTCCTCAAGGGTGTGCACAAACCCCCGATCACAGGGTTAGTGCAAGATACATTTTATACATGTGTTCACTACTTTTTGACCGGTCCCAAAAGGCCTATGAGAGGATGGAAAATAGAATGTGTTTTACTTAGCATTTCCAAAGTGATATTGATCAGATACTGAATGAGGCTTCAAGATGGACTGTACTTGTGGTAGAGTGTTTGTGGTGATGTTAGATAAAAGGTACTGTGATTGCGGCACCTTTTAGGCATTTAGATATCAATGTGCACATGTTATCGTAGCTTGTGCTTCAGTAAATATATCATGGGAGGCATATGTTGACTCGATGTATCACACGAGCACTTTGGTTAACTGTTATAGTGCATCTTGGATGCATGCTGGTGACTTCCATTCTATCTCATTGCCTACTGATTAGCCGACCATCATCCCTGATATTTCCAGGTTTCATAATTTGGTTTCATTTTCATTTATGATTTTTTAATGTCTGTCATTTTTTAAATTATTGGCTTCATACTACTAGGTTGCAGCCCCAAGGAAGACCAAAGTCAACTCGAATGAGAAATGAAATGGATTGGCCTCAGCAACGAGGAGGAAGAATACGATGCATTATTTGTCACCCAAAAGGACATACTCGTAAGAGATGTACCTAAGTGGCAGGATAGATCTCCACATCTTGTCATCCATGATTGAGTCTGTGTATTGTATTATGAATATGTATATTTTGTTTTGTATGTTGACGTTTCAATATTGAATCCTTTTATTTTTGACTTGCTCCATTTTTGACATGTGTCAATTTTGCTTTGTCTCATTTTTGGATTCTATAATAAAGAATTTTGTGATACTAAAACTATTAAAAAAATAAACATAGAACGAAAATGAATATATCATGCTTCCACATGTAACAAAGACACTAATCCACACACAAAAAATCAAGTATAAATCAAAAATATTAACACAATCATTTTTCATTTTCTTATTGTAGATTTTTTTAAATAAAAGTTTAATTTTTTTATTGAATTCACTATAAAAAAGTACTGATGATATCATTTATGTAGATGGAAGGTTTTCTATTACTCACATCCCAGGCTACTCATGTATCACAGATGCTTTTATAGGGACTCCATGTGCCTCCATTGAGTGTACGCAGATCTCACCATTTCCATCATACCGCACCACCTCCCGCTATCACCCCTCATCTTCACCGCGTTGGATTCTATAGCATAGCGATGTGCGACTTCACCTTTCTTAATCATCAGCTCATTGCTGCGCTTGTAGAGAGATGGAGTCCAGAGTCACATACATTCCATTTTAGAGAGGGGGATATGACTATTACCCTGTAGGATGTGGCCATTATGTTGGGCCTCTCCATCGACGGTGCGGCTCTGATAGGACAAGTTTGAGCAGATTTACCCAATCTTGTTCATAAACTACTGAGCATAGAGGTCCCTGATGATGGTAGGACCATCGTCAGTGGTATATTACGCATGCCTTGGTTAGACCAACACTTCAAACATTTAGCATAGGATGCTGATGAGATCATTGTGCTGCGATTTGCACGTGCATATATTTTGAGGATGATCAGTGATATGCTTTTTGTTGATCACTCCACTATTTTTGTACATCTGATGTATTTACCTTTTTTTGGAGAATTTGGACGAGGCAAACTGGTATAGATGGGGGTATTCTTGTCTAGCATATACATACAGGGTGCTATGCAGCACATGTCACATTGATAAGATGCATATCACATGATGCATGGTTCTTCTATAGATGTGGGTATGGAATCACATCCCTTGTTTAGCTCCACACGCTCGTGTGCCATTTCCAGTAGATATTGTAGCAGAGGCTCTGCATGGACGTTGGTATGTTATTCCTTCCTTATACTATATAACTTAATTTTATAACTTTCTATTATGAAATGTAAATATAATAATATTATCTACAGGTGGAGTCAGGCACATCGACATTCAGATTCCCCCAGACATGACATCCATGCCTACAGACTTATGTTGGACAGCATTCGACCACACGAGGTAAGTGATTATTATTTATATTGTTAAATCTTTATTATTTACTATACATGTATTCATTTATTAATTGATTATTTATTTTTTTATTTCATATTATATGGATGCCAT
Source organism: Viscum album (assembly GCA_963277665.1). Taxonomy (NCBI): domain Eukaryota; kingdom Viridiplantae; phylum Streptophyta; class Magnoliopsida; order Santalales; family Viscaceae; genus Viscum; species Viscum album. Next base: position 780,221,199 of record OY728132.1, read on the forward strand.
ATATAGATGCTATTATCCAGAGTCTTCCACCGTACTGTACGATGATGCTTGCTATCAGCTCTTGCATGGTTCCATTGATTCATTTTCATATAGTCGAGTGGCATCAGAACAATAGAGTTATGAGGCAGTTCAAATTCTTTCAGCCTGTTCCTGACCCACCTAGTCAGTTAGATTCTCTGTATTCCCTGAAGATGTCAGGGACGAGAGATTTTGATTAGAGGACACACCATACCATATATATTGATTTATGGGACAGATGACAGGAGTCCCAGTTGCAAGGGGCGGGGACAATACATTTTCATTTGGTGGATCAGATGGATTACGCATCCTAGTACTGCAGGTCCCTAGTCAGATTTCTGACACGACACAGATGAGGCTTTCATGAGCTGGTATACATAGTTCCTTCTACCATTAAGTAGAATTTTTATTCATATTACTTAATAATATAATTTATTTTCTTAGGATGCTCATATCTGTCATCTAATTCACATGTTTGATCCAGTAGAGAGAACCATATTTGACCTGGCATATTTTCACACCATTGTATCATAGTTTCTTCCTTCGATGGATGAGATTTATCAGGACATTTTCTTTGATCCACCACATGATGAGGAGGCTGTGGAGCCTGATGAGCTTCATATAGATGTACCAGGGGTGACGACCCTGTTATGGATATTGTTGTTCCACAGGAGGAGGTTGTTAATCTTGATCAGTTAGATGCTATTGTTCCACAGGAGGAGGGTGTTCAGCATGATCAGTCATATGCTCTTCCATCTTCTCAGGCTCAGCCACAGGTAGATACAGACGTTTACTGGGTTGATCTGGATTCTTTATTACAGACATCCACAACATAATAGCCATCTTCATTCCATGTTGGTCAGAGTTACAGCCAGCTTACACCATCCTTAGATGCAAGATAGGGTACATACAGTGAGACTGTACATCCACCGCTTATCACACAAGAGGATGTGAAGGTGGCTGCTGATGATGATACGTAGCGTACACCAGAATGCAGACATAGACAGACACGGCATGAACACATCCAGTATACACCTAATTGTGGAATAGAAGAGCATCCATGCCAGAGGTGTATGTTAGGTTGATTTTTTATTTACGATACATTTTGTATGTGCATTACTATTATCATTTATAGAAATATACTTTTTTAAATAAGTGTCTTACTGTCATCAAATTATCTTCCAAAATTAATAATTTCTATTTGATATTCATTAATAAATATTAATACTCTGGATGAAAAGATCCATGAACATCAAGAAATCTTGAAAAATATTATTGATCTCAGTGATTTGAATCCAAAAATCATGGAACATGATTCTTTGTTTAAAAAAAATTAAATTGAATGAAGAATAATTTTAATGAATAATGGATAATTGTGAAGAGTAGATGATTATGATTGAAGATTAGAAAAACCAAAATATGAGATGTATGGACATTATGAGAAATTTTGATTTCATATTATTCTAGAATAAGAAACAATCATTAAGAGGGTTAAGAATGTGTTATGCTATCCTAAAGAATAAGTATTGAAGAAGATCATCCTTGGTGAAGTTATATAAGTTTTCAAAACTGATGTTTATGAGTATTTCCCTTGAGGGGTAGGTAAATGAAGAAATATGAAATTATTACTAGAATTAGTATATCAATTAGAATCAAACCTAATTAATGTAGAATCTTCAAGAAGATCATGTTATTGAAAGATGAATGTTTTTCTAAATATATCTTCCTTTGTTAACAAAAAAAAATAAACTGAATAGAAAGGGGTTGTAATTGAATTAATCAAAGACATAAGAAAAACTTGCCTCTAATAAATTGATGATTTTTTATTTAACCTTTCGGTAGGATGCGTAAACGAGGTTCATGCATACTTTACAAGCTTCATACAGTATGTGTGAACCCCATTCACACATCCTAACAAGGGTAGATGTGTGAACAGGGTTCATGCATATTTTATCACATCTGCGCAGGATGCGTGAACCCTATTCACACATCTCTCTACGCCAAAGATGCGTGAACAGGGTTTATGCATCTTGATACCCATTTTTAAAAATATTGGTAACCCTATTCATTTTCTATAAAAAATAAAATAAAAAACCCATATATAAAAAAACCCTTTTTTATTGGTTCAAAGAACAAGATTTAGTAAAATGGTTGGGGGTGGTACCAGATATTTTGTTGGAAGATCCCTATTGGCATCTCCCAATCTTCATTAGTGGGAAGGGAGACTTGAGAATGTGACATTGGTTTCAAGAATTTTTGAGAGTTTTTATGTCGTATAATGAAATGGGATAAATTTAATTTCAATGTTCATTACTTGTAACGAAATGATGTGTGAACCCACATTGTCCCCAAACCCTTTACCACCTATCAAGTCACACTTGTGTTTTTATCATCAATATTGGAATACAAACTTGAATCACACACCGGTTTACTAGCATAATGTTTATTGCAAAATATATACTTCAAATACAAAAAAAAAGTTTAGTATAATATGATATTTGGTAATTACTAGTACAAAATTAGGGTTTATCCATACTCAAAATGGCCTTTATCATTGATAAAAATAACCCCATGAAATTCCAAATTAATTCATGAGGGAAGGGAGTTACACTACCAAAAAAATGGGTTTTTTCATTTCTACTCTTTAACAGTGCTAACAAAAGCTGTGACAAATGGGGTACCTTTATTAGTGCGTTTTTAGCGCTGTTAAAGGGGACCCCTTTATCAGTGCTTTTTTTAGTAACGCTGCTAAAGGGTGGTCTTTATCAGCGCTGATAAAGTGTATATTAAAAAAAATTACATTTCATTAAAAATAAAATAAAATATATAAATATATTTATATTGATATAAATATAATATATATTTTTGAAATATGTTTTAGATAAGTATAAATAGACATTTACACTCAAGATATAAGATATGCAGTGAAAATGACTTATAAAATATTTTAAAAAATATTATTAATTAATAATTTGCAAATTATAATTGAGTAATAGTCATTTAATAATAATTTGAAGACATAAGAAATCAAAATATTAATAAAAGATCTAAAATAAGTTAAAAACATAACTCAAACTTCAAAAAAACATAACTTTTGATCCAGGTGTCTGTTTAAGCTCTACAACATATCAAATTGAAGCCTGTGATGAGATCTACATGATGAAGACACAAAGAAACCTTTTCTCATATTTTTTGAGGCAAAAGGCCTAAAAGTCCTCCAAAATCGAGTTTTTAGTCGGGATACTCAATTTTTTTAACATTTGATGGAATTTCTACCTCGTTTCAGGGGGTATTTTTTTCCCTTTTTAGTGGGGAATGAATTTATTATGAGGGATTACATTCATATTGATATTATGATATTGAAATTTTATCATTTTTCACAATGTAACTTTATTTATAATCCAATATATAACAATATAACAATATATATTTTTATATATTCACACATAAAAAATTTAATTTTATAAATAAATAATTAAACTTATTTACAAATAAAATATATTTCTCAATATACAAGCCTTATCTAAATAAAAAACTAATATCCATTTTATTTAAAATACAAATACATGAATATTTATATACCTATATAATGTGTGTATGTGTGTGTATTTGTGTGTGTATGTATTAATAAACTGATATATATTAATATACAAATAAATATACAGATAAAAAAAAATAAAAAAAATAAAAAAAAATAAATAAATAGATAGATATAAATATATATTAATATAAGAATAAATATATAGATATATGAATATATAAATATTTAAATATAACTATGCATGTGTATATATATATATATTAATATATGAATAAATATATAAATATATATTAATATAACTAAATATATATTTTAATATAAATATATATATGTTAATATAAATATATATTAATATATGCATAAATATAACTATATATATAAATAGATATATCATTAAATGGACAACAAAGTAATATAAAGGAGTGGTAAAGGGTCTAGGTACACTGTGGGAGGTCTCAAGATCGAATATTGGGGTAGCCAGGGGCACGTGTGGTAGTGAAGGGAGGTGCTCGCACTGTTAAAGGGTTGGGGGTGGAGCCAGGGCGTGTAGGGGTGCTAGGGCCGTGTGGGCGGGTGGGGTGCTTCATAGTGCTATTAAAGGGGGGGGGGTCAAGCACTGTTAAACCCCCCCCCCCCCATTTGCAGATTTTTTTTAATTTTTTTTTCAATATTTTAAACTTTTATTAGTTCTTTTAAAAAAGAACTGATAAAAGTGCTCTTTTAACAACGCTGAGAAAGCGATGATAATGGACCCTTTTATCAGTGTTTTTTAGCACTGATAAAAGGTGTCTTTATCAGCGTTTGTTGAGCGCTGTTAAAGGGGACCTCCTTTTATCAACGCCTCAATTAGAAATTTTTTTAGCAATGTAAATGGTATTTTCTAGTGCCTTTAAAGGCCATATCTATAGCATTGCTGTAACATTTCGAGATTTCAATATTAACTATTTTAAATAAATGTCTTGTTGAATAGCCTTTGATATACATAAAGTGAATAAATTTATTAAAATTCATGTTAAGATCAATACATTAGGAATATACAATAAAAAAATAAATTAATAATCATCGGTAATTAATATGAAATAAGGTGAAGAACAGTTAATGATTAAAAGACACATTTTTTCTATAAAAGTAAATTTTCTTTATATTTTATGTTCTTATTTAAAAGATAAATTTCTGAATTTTAGACTTTGAATTTGATAAAATGAACTTTATTTTTGATAACACCATGTAAAAAATATAGCTTAGAATGATTTTTTGAGATTTTTTTTTGAAATCATTGATTTTTAGATGAACAGTGAAAAAGTTTGTTTTTACAAATCATTACTAGAGAAACTCGTATCGTCATTGCTCAAATTGAGCATTTTCAGTGATAAAATAGCACTGACACACTAAGCGATTACAAAGTGGGCATATTTTATCACCACTAAAAATGTTCTAAAAAAGGGGACTTTTATTAGTGTTTATTAGCGTTCATATATATAGCCTTTAACATCCTTTTTTTAGCACCCATAAAGAGTGACTTTGTATAAGTGTTAAAACCAGTTCTGATAAAACACTATCAGCAATTGCTTAGCTACCACAGACTTATGTAGAATATTTTCAACAACCCTAAAACATTAATACAATTTAAAGAATTAAAATTACAGAAGGTAATGGTAATACAAATATTACAATAAAACAATATTACATTTCAAAAAAAAAAAGATAAACTCAATTACTGTACTACATATTACATTACATAATATTAAACATAAAAAAACAAACATAAAAAACAATTATATTGTACTATCATAAAATTTACATTGTATCATCATTTCAATTCAAATATTATTTTAAAGAATTTTAGTACAACCCAATTACATTGATGTACAATTTAATTGCAATAAAAAATAATTACAACCAATACAAAACCAAAACTTCCGCAACAAGAATCCCCTATGGCCAACCTAACCATATACAAAAGGGAGTGACTACAATAAAAACAATGTTTTCTTAGTAACATTACATTAAAAAATTAAAAAAAATTATAATTGTAATTTTATATTGTAGAGACCTACTTTTTTTATTATATGACTTTAAAATATTTCTACATATATTTTAAGAGTTAGGTGTTGAGAAGGCATGAAATTCTGAGGCTCGATGTGTCCATAATTAATTTATTAAAAATATTAAATATATTTTATACTGCACAAGAAAAATTTCTTAAATAAAATTTGATAACCCTTAAACCGAAGCTCGAATTAGAAATTTGAGACCATGGTTGAGTTCGGAATGCAAATTTTAATCTAGGCGCGACAAGATAATTCGGCGTGGGGTGTTCGGATATCTTGCCTGTTGGTGGTATGTTTTAGCTGGTTAATTAATTAATTATTTTAATCTAGTTGGAATGTCTATAAATCCGCCGCTATGGAAAATCCTCTAGGGTTAGCCGCATAAACCCTGGGAGGATTCCAGAGCATTCTTCCTCCTTCTATTGGTGAATCAACATCCAACGATGACCGATCTCTAGATTTGAGAAGATAGGGACACAATGAACTAAACAAATTCTTCCAATCATTGGTGGGCACATTTTTCAGCAACAAACGATCCAATATCCAGGTATGAATCATAAAACTTTGTATTACACCATTTTGATTAAATTTATTGAGCATAATTATCTCTTTTATGATCTGCACCAATTGTTGTAGCCATTGCATGTGCCCACATATTGAAATTCAATGCGTTATTCTTGTTTTATAACCCCAGATATCCCTATTCTTGATCGTTGTCATAGAACTCTTGAAAAAGATCTATTAAATATTTTTATGGTGAATTTCTCCCTTTATTCATTATGTTCTTCACCGATTGGACCTCACGGTCTCGGTTTGAAATTTTCGGGAAGTACCGAGCCCGAACGGAACCCCAGAATCATGAAGAATCCACGTGTGAAGGATGGATCAAAAAACTAGGTTTGTTTTTGGATATATTATAGGTTGTGGGTGATAATTTTAACAATAAGAAATCAAATCCTCAATGACAGAAGAACCCAAGCGTGTGTGGTGAGAGACAGTGCATACAAAGCTTCGGGAATTGCTTTTCCAGCCACTGGATGGTCAGAATCTATTGGCTATATGTAGATCCACTAATACTGGATGAAGGAAAGGCCAAAATCGAAGGAGGAAGACTATATTTGGAGCATGGATCATATATATGGATTTCTATGAAAAATGTGACTACACGTTGTGTACTGTGATGAACACACGACGTGTAGCCCTATGCTGCAGTGGTTAGTGTTTTGAGAATTTATAAGGATGGAATGGAGTGTTTCCCTCCTACAGACTATGTATCGCTTCCTTATTTGAATGATCCATGTGGCGGTTCACACATAAAGGACCCTATGCAGAAGTAAATAGCCAGGTGCACAACTGTGTAGAAAAGTACAAAAACCTGACTTGAGTACACATACACGGGATTGATACATGGGCATGACCAAGCATAGTGGTGGGACCTCGAGTGGCATGGGTATGTCATGTAGATCCCCTAGATTCTGTGTAAACCTACATTATTGGTGACCCATGTACCTCTAGGGACACAACCAGGTGATAGAGTGTGTCATGAACCGACCCAGGTTGACCCTGAATCGGTCACCTGAGTCGATCCGCAACATGTCCCGAGGGGCATTCCTGATCCCCCTGGGATGAACAATAGTGTCGAGCATCAAAACATACACATGGGAATGATTTAATCCCAAAATAAAAAACCAGTATCGGATAAATAAATACTTAATAAGTAGAAATAACCCATAACTAAATCTTAAATAAACAAACAAACAATTCAGTTATAAGATACAACTAAGAAGATTGTGACCAAACTGAAACTAATACAAACGGAACTAAAGTGCTTCCAAACCAATCTTTATGTGACCACTTGGTCACCTCTGACCACAATATCAACTCTGCTCCAACAAAAGAAAACGAACTAGGAGAACCAAAGAAAAAAGGAACCTGCAATTGGAGAGATAAAAATAGGTGTGAGCACCAAAATGCTCAGTAGGAATTTCAGAATGAACCAATAAATCCAAGTATTTAATATCCCAAAACAATCCAAGAACACCAATTTTAAATATAGTTCTAAAAATAAAATAGAGTTTTAAATTTTCATTAAACAAACATATTCATTCCATTTTTAAAATCCAACACACTCCATGCCTTTATTTTCAAAACAATATTACCATTTTGAAACCAGAAACCAAACCATAACCCAAGAATTCAACCAAGCTGAGATGTAAATAAACAAATAGTGCAGGATAAAAACTTAAAAAAACAATAGAAGTAACCAAGTAAATACAAACAATAACCATGGGCGATCCCAAACATCCCTAGAAGACCCCTAGATGTACTCGGTTCAGAACCACCTACCTGTGTATGGTGAAACCACTAAGTCAATAACAACCAACTGCCCTAACCTGGCCTCACTAGTGGAACATCCCTTTAGTACTATATACAACTTTAGGGGGTAATAACCTATATAATTGGGCCTAGAAATCAACCATCACTCAATCAACTAAAAGATGCCGAAGAACCCATGGTGCAACAATACTGTGTAAGTGGGAGGCCTTAACACGCGTGACTCACCTTACCTGTCATCACTGCAGCTGCCTACCCCAAACAAGGACACTCTATACAATAACCCATAAAGAGATACAACCCTATAGAGGTGCCCCATAAATATATACATACATACTTATATCACATATTCACATCATATCATCGAAGGTTCCAACCAGGACGCTATAATATATAACCATTTAAAACATTTCACAAAACAAAAAGGTTTCCAAACGACACACAATTTCCAAAACAAAATCCTTTAAAAGAGTCAACATAAATATTAAAATAGAGTTAGAAGTGCCAAATGGGCCTTTAACTTGACATGTACAAAATAATTAACCAAAACATAAAACAAAAACGACATTTACATTTTCAAGTCCAAATGGTCTCTTAAGATCTAAACACACACCCAAAAAATTCAAGTTTACCAAATGGGCCTTTTCCCTTCTCAAAATCACACCAAAATATTCCCATAAAGGTCCTTAAAAATTCTAAAGTGTTGAATTTTTTTTAAACAAACCAAACGGCCCCTCAAGCCACACGTTCACCAAAAAACACACACCAAGAGCCAATCAGGAACATGGTTAAAGATTTCATTTCAAACCATTTTAAAGAATCAACTAAAGAGACTAACAATATTTAGAAAATGAGAACCATTTATGAAATTTAGATTTTCCAAGGAAACACCAATTTAAAGTACCATCTTCACTTGAGGGAACATCCATGTGTGCACTTAATGCACCCATGTATGTGCCAACATCCAATGGCACAAAAAAATCCAAGAGATAATCAAAAACCATTTCCTTAAAAACACTAACTGCTTTAAAATCAAATCCAAACTTTCATATAATTTAAAGGACATAAAATACTTTCCCTTAAAACAATAAATCCACTTTCTAAAACATTTTTAACATATCTAACAAGCCATGATATAACCAAATTACAGACCCCAAACCAAATTCACAAACAAACATTTACTGTCACCCCACAATCAAGGTTAAACACTTATTCCAATTCCACTTTTAAGAAAAATAACATTTAAAATAAACATCATAGGTATCATAACTTAGGAAATTCACACAAACCACTTGAAAAAAATTATTTTTTGTAAATTATAACAATACAAAAAAACTAATTACATCAATACATAAATATAATAGAGGTGAAAATAACCTTTAGAAGTAATTGAAAACATGCAAGTGCTAATGGATCATTTTAGAAAAGAAAAATAGTAAATGCCTACCTTAAAGAATTGGATGAGACAATGCTTTATAACTCAAACCACCACATACGCATGCACACACACTTCCATAATAGCGCACACTTGTGGAATTTATTTCCACACCTTAACAACAACATTAGGCACACACAATTAGTGCGGAGAGGACCAACACACATCTAATTAAATACCCAGGACTCACTTATCACAATAGAACATAAATTAGAAGGTTCAAAACCCAACAGTAGGTTTAAAATATTACTCAAAACAAAGGCTTCAAAGAGAATTGAGTCCATCCACCTCACCCTTGGCAGCAGATGCTGGGACATGGACCAAGGGGTCCAGAGACATCATTCATATATCCTATTGATGGAAGAAACACAAAACCAATTATTATCTTCAAACCCTAGGTTCGGCCAAAACCATATCGATTGTTGAATGTGAATCAAATTTCCAAAGTGATGAATGAGGACATTAGAGAAGGTCTTACATCAAAGAATCAGACCTCATTCATGAAAAATCCAGAAGGAATCGACCGTGGAAGGAGAGGTCGCACACCACTGGGTCTCAGCTAGGGTTCGTGTGCGCTTGCTGCAGGTCACGACCAAGATCTATCTAAGGGAAGATGATCTCACATGATGGGAGATGGATTTGGGGTGAGGTTGCCATGAAAGAGGGTAGGGGGACCAAGCCAGTGAGGGGGAGGGAATCTGGATGGGATGGAAAGCAGGGGGGCTGAATAGGGTCGATGTGAGCTAGTCAGGTGCGCACAAGGAATACATTGGGGAGGGACCTTGTGCCTTGGAAGAAGGGGAGGGCACTAGGGTTCTTCCTCCTTTCCTTTTTTTTTATTTTTTAATAATAATAATAATAATAATAATAATATAATAATAATAATAATAATAATAATAATAATAATAATAATAATAATTTTATGCATTTCATTTTAAAAAATAATGATATTAATAACAATTCAATAATAATTATAATAATAATTTTTTAATGATAATAATATTATTAACAATTCTTCTTCTAATAATAATTTTATTATCTGCACAATATTATTATTATTATTATGATTTAAACACTTACCTTATTTATTCTCATGAAATTTTATTATTTTAGGTAGTGGGAAACCATAGGGGCACCTAGACTAACTTCATGATTACCAAAAATCGTGCGGTGCCCGTGCATCGATCTGAAACCCATCAAAATTATTAAACATCGAAATTTTAGACCAACGGTAAACCTGAACCTTGATGATGCTATACTATGCCAATAAATAATAAAATAAAATAATTTTAAAGGTCAGGGTGTGATAGAGTGGGATAACATACCTAGTGGGTCACCTTACATGTCGTGTACCCCTTGGTTCTTTTTTAGGAAACATCAAAATCTCATATCTCCTTTGTTTAGAATCAGATTTTGGTCTGTGAGTAGCCTATCCTTAGTGTTTTCCACACAGAATATGATGGTTCCCTCCTTATTATTTTTTAGGTATGATGTGATAATTCCAGGTATGGCGATTGTTTAGGCGATACTCGATGACGACAGTGATCACACAAGATCACCAAAGGAATTCTGAGTGAAACCCTACAGCTAGGCTGGGCATGTGTTCTTGATGACAAGAGTAGAACCCTCCAACTGGACTGGGTATGAGTTTTCTATAAACTTCTTGAGTGGAACCCTCCAGCTTGGCAGGACATTGGTCCTCTACCATCAGAGTGGAACCCTCCTATTGGCACAGGGCTAGAGTCCTCTACAGACTTCTAGAGTCGAACCCTCCAGTTGGGATGGGCATGAGTCATCTACCATATTTGTGGAACCCTCCCATTGTAATGGTTCATGACTTCTCTATCAACTACTAGAGTGGAACCCTCCAACTTTGTAGGGCAAGAGTCCTCTATTGACTATTAGAGTGGAACCCTCCCGTTAGAATAGGATTTGAGTCTTCTATATATCCACTGAGTGGAAATATAATATTATACCAGGGAATGGTTCCTCTACCTATATATTTTTACTCCTTTACTATGAAACATAGTGATGAGGTGTGACTTGACTTGGATGGTTTCTATTGGGAAGACACATAAGATGCTGGGCATTATTGAAGGACTTATGAAATTGTCGGTGACTCTTTTCCTGGGTTGAGATATGAGATAGAGATCTTATTACTCTCTCATTTGGGATTAATTTACTAAGAATATATATATATATATATATACATCTCTATCAATACCTTTTATGTCACACTTGGATTTTTAATTCCATGCTTTTTTCAAAACCTCTTTTGGTTCTTAGCGTTCTCTTGGTTTCCAGGTGTTCTGGGTTTGAAATTTTGGTGTCTCTTATGTTCTTGATCTATGAACTTGGTATTTGGGGTATTGTATGACACTTGGACTCCTATTATTTCAAAATTATGGTGTTAGGTTTTGGTGTTTTGGAGTTGGTTTTGTGACACTCCTAGTGGCACCACTTGTGGGGTAAGTTGTTGAGGTGGTTTGTACCCACGAGTTGGAAGAGTTTTGGGGTGAAAAGAGTGCTTTGTTTTGGGAAAATTTCTCCCCTATCCTTGAAATATATTTACCCATAGGTTTCCCCATTGTAACACTCTGAAATATGAGGATAATGGAAGGGTTTTGGGTGGTCAGAACAGGCCGCACGGTTTACTATACCATGCAGCCAAACCATGCAAGGGTGTCTAGGTCATTAAAAACATTTTGTAATTCCAACTTTGACCTTCCGAAATAAACCCAAATCCGCCAATTTCTTCCCCATTTCGTACCCTACCTCCATTTAAAGCCTCCAATCTCTTTCTCCCTCCCTTGGAACTCAATTTTTAAGGGAGATTTGATGGGGGAAACTTCAAAATCATGCAAGTAAGTAATTTACTCTTTGATTTATTTTTTTCCTTAGGGTTTATTTCACCCTTTAATGGGTTATAAAATTTCCAGAAGTTAGGGTTCGTATCTAGGGTTTAACTTATTTTCTTTTCGGTGAAATCTTGAGGTTTTAGGTTTCTTTTCACTTCATTGAGGTGCAACGGTGGTGCGGTTGATGTTTTGCACTAAGATTTAAGGGTTTCGACACTTTCAGTAGGTGGTTCCATGTGTAAGAAAATATTTATGAGTTATTATTCTTGATTTATTAATTTATAATGTTCCTAATATGTTTTTTGTGGCTATAAAACCATTTTTGGTAGCATTAGAAAAGAATTTGGTATTAAAGTTTCACTTGTGTTTGAAGTTGTGTACTTTTCAAATGTAACTCATGTGATATCTTTGGTGGTAGTTTATAAAATATGAAGGTGATTGATTAGTTGTTTAAAGGAGATTCAAATTCTGGTTTGTTAATTCTTTAGTGTCATGTGGTCCACAAAAGTGGGTTTTTGAAAGGGTGTGTAAAACCTTGTTATACTTCTTGAATGTTTTTTATAAAAATGTGTGTTTTTCATGTGTATCTTTTGTGGAACTATTCGTGGTAATTTTATAAAACTTGAGAGTGGTTTGATAAATGTTTATAGGGATTCCAATTCTATTTTGTATCGGTATTGGTGTGATTTTGTTCTGTAAAGAGGGTTTTGAAATGGGTTTTGTGTGCAAAACATAGTTATACCCTTTGGGATTGTTTTATGAAAATTGTAAATGATTTATTTGGTTAAAAAAGTAGGAAAAGGATGTACATGTATTGTTTTGGTGAGTGTGTTCACTCAATATGGGGTTTTTAATGGTAAAGTGGTGGTTTATGATATCAAAAAAATTTAGAATGTTTTTATAAACTGATGAAATGTTTTATCAAATGGAAAGAAAGGTGCGAAACACGTTTTTGGGCTGTTTTGTGTGAGTGTGATGTGAAAAATGGATTTGGTTTATGAAAGAAGTACTATGTGATATGTGTGTGGGATTTTATGTGAATTAGACTATCTTGGAAAGGTTTTATAAAATTTTTTATGGGATTTGTTGAAGTGTTAAAGAGATGTAAAAGTGTTGTGGCCTATTTTGGTGTGAGTATGATTTCAAAAGGTATTTGAATGAAAAAGGGGATTATGTGACTTTTGTGATATACATGTGGAATTTTTGGTAAATTTGTGATGTGGAAGTGTTATTTTCACATGAAAATTTTATTTTATAGATTGTTGAACTTGTTTGAGAACAAGAGGGAAACCCGAGAATCTAGGTGGGTGGACGTGTACTAGTATGCTAGTGATCCCGTGAGAGTTTGCCTCAGTTTCATGTAGAAATATTGAAGATTAAAACACTAAATAAACTATGATGATGAGGATTATGATATTAGGGGACCACTAGGTTATAGGTATGATCCCTACTAGTGTCACATGTGCACGATAAGGGATATTGTGATGGATACTTTCACCAAGATACGAGGTACCTGGGACCCACAACGAGCTAGTGCCTAGGGGTTATTTTCCCGTTTCTTATGATCATTAGATGATTTATGCTTACCATAGACATACGGTATGGTTTTATGGAAAATTCAGTAGCTTTTCCATTTTTTTAAAAGTGTTGATTCTTTAAATTATCCCACTTGAAAACAATTTTTATTTAAAGTTGCATCCTTTAGAAATTGTAACTGGAATTTAATGTTTATGAAAACTTTCAAGCTTTTCATATTTGAATGTTTATCACATGGAATCTTTTATTAGTGGAATCCTACTAGGATTTTGATCACACCCTACTTACACCTTTAGGTGTAAGTATACTTTGTTATCTTTGTCACAGGTTTGGGTACAACTTTTTGTGCAAATTGTTTGGGTTTCTAGTGGTCCTTCATGATTCCGTGTTGTGGAGATGGCTTGAGGGTGGTGCCCCTTTCCATGAGGAGGTTCTTGGGCTGTTCTTTTTGGTTTTATTCCTTTGTAATGGTCTTTAAACATTGTTTTAAATTATGTAATTCAATTATGAAATTTTGTAAAAGATTGTTTTGTTTGAAAAATCAAGATTTGTTTGTCATTGTATGTTTATAAACTCAGGTAAATCATTCCCAATTATCATTTTATAATACCTGGGAACTTGTTCCATCCTATGGGGATCGGGAATACCCTTCGGGCATTGTCACAAGTTGGGTTTGGTGCCAGTTTTGATGGAGACCAGATTCGGTTAGTGAAAAAATGGTATCAAAGGAGGTTCACTATCTTTGGGTTATGTTTTTTGGGGAAGAGTCAGAATAGTTCAGAGTTAGGATTTTTGGGGCTTGACATTCTGATTATGAGTAAGGTGCTTGGACAACATAGATCATGATGTAATTGAAGTCTCTAGGGAAAGTTTGGATTTATCTGAGTCCTTTGGTTTTCTTGGTTTGATGATGATTATGGGAAATGAAAAGAGAGTTGGGTTAATGGTCTCAATGAGATCACAAGGCCTAGAAAGCCATGTAGAGATGGGGATATTTCCCTAGAACACTCTCTATGATGGTGAAGTTATTGGTATATGGACACCAAACATACGTCCAAGTTACCTACCGAAACTAGTTTCCTCTCACATTGTCTTGTATCCTTTAGTTTTGGGATCTTGGATGTTTGGTTTTAGAGAAAAAATGACTCAATTTTAAGAAGTGTAAAGTTTTTTTGAAATGGTTTTCTAATAAAGAGGGAATGGTTTGGTCTTTGAAATGGTGGAACTAAATTTTCAGAATTATTTTAAAGTGTAAAATGGTGTGTTTACACCTATTTTGAAGGAAGGAACTATGTTAAAGTTGGTTTTGAAAAAGTGTTTCCAATAGAGTTTTACGAACTATTGAAAGGTGTTTTAATGGAATGAGATGTTTTGAAATTTATGTTAATTACTTGAAATTGAGTTCTTATCTAAATGGTTGTGCCTTTCTGAAAAATTTTATAAACTGTAAGCTGGGATTTTTATTTTGTGGTCAGCGGTCTTGAGAAAAAGGAAGTATTGGTTGATTGTTTTGGTTTGGAAAAGTGGAAAGAATTTTTGTTTTAACCTTTGGTATTTTCACGAGCAACCACATGCATGGGGTTATATGTAATGATGGATGGTTAATGGAATAACTGGATGAGTTTTGGGATGGATATGAGGTGGGTTCCCAGTGTGGTACAAAGACATGCATGTGTGAGGCCCGTGGGGTACCATTGGTGGATATGCTGTAACTCCCCGACCCCAGTTACCCAAAGTCGGTACATTATTACGTAACATTGGCATGATCACAAAAGATCATGTCTCGAAAGACCGATTAGTTTAGTAGCCTTGGAAACAGTAGATACATTCATAAGTCTTACATTACATCATAAAGTAAAACAAAACTACAACAACATCTTGTCTTCATATCCCCTCGTACTATCCCTGCAGGTCATTCATAATATACTTCTTCACATCCTAGAAAAATTAAAACATTGGAAGGGGTGAGCTCATATTCTTAGTAAGGATAAAAATATAGCGTAAGATTTCATAAATAAATATACACATTTAAGGAAATGTATAACTAAAACAAAAGACTTTTAAACTTGAACTTCAACATAATATGGAAAAAGTAGAATGAAATAATTCCATTTACTTATTCACATGGTTATTCTACTGGTCAAATAATCACATGAAATATCAATAACCACTTTCATAATGATGGAATGCATAATGCCGGACTATCATAACCACGTAGCCAAGGCCTCGTGCCAAGACTACAAATAAGATTTTGTCAAGGCCTCATGCCAAGAAACTAGTTTGTCTCATGAGACCTGTCGATTCATCGAGGATCTATAGAGGGCTCCACCTGTCACTTATTAAGTCCAATTCATTCCTCATATGAACAGGTTTAAACATATCATAAACCATAACAAAATCGTATCACATAAAACATGCATAAAGGAAACATAACATTTCCACATTTCAATCACAAGATATCAATACAACACATTCATATAATAAAAACACTTTCAAAACCATTTTTAATACCAAAATAAAAGAAAATTAAAACTTTGTATTTATTTTTCATTTAAAAAAAGTTATGGCTTGTAGAGGAAGCCGAAACTCAAATAATGGTCACGGCGGCGGAGAAGTCGTTGTCGCCGCATACGTATGACAAAAAAAACATTCCCTTTTGTATTTTAGTAAAACGCTTCATATAAAAAGATTCCTTTTGAATAAAATTAACATTCAAAGGGGTTTATACACTGTATAAAAGAAAGTTGTGTATAAAACAAAATATGCCTCAATGAAAGGATATTGAGACGAAGTCCCTTACAAAGATCATTTTTTAAATAAAATAGATCTATTATGTGTATTCACTATATGTACAAATAAAGAAAGTATAAATACAATATAGGAAATAATAATATCATGACATAATTTTAAAGTAGGAGATTAACCCAAAGAACGGAAATTGGGTTAAGAAGTTCGCTTACCTCGTGTCCGACTTGACATGATCGTTATTTAACCTCCTGAATAATAAACTAGAGTTAATTTATAATTTATTAAGAACATTTTTCAAGTTTATTATTCCTTTTATATCACTTATTACCATGTTATGAACATTATGTAATTATTTATGTTAATAACGGTCGTTTTGTCGATCTTTCATACTTGAGTAAAAAATAAACTTATTATAATTACAAGTTGTTCATGTGGTAAAATATACATTATATCCAGAATTATATTCATGATTTAGATATCATATATATCATATATATCCAGTATATACATTCATTTATAATATTACGTAACATTTAGAGGTAAGAAATGAAATGCACCGTTCATGGAGACGGTAAGCCGTACGTACGCATGAATGGTACTTTCATTTCTATTTCATATTTAATGGAATGAAATAATAATTATATAAAGGTGTATTATAATTACAGTATAATATCATATATAATATCATTTACTCTATCTTTTATACATCCCACATATGGCATTAACGATTCAAATCACTTTGAGGGGGCGGTAGTCCACACTTCCTAAAATGAAATTATTGCGTTTACCCATAATGGAAATCATAAAGGTATGACATAAATGAGAAATAAAAGAGCATAAATAAAACATAAACATAATATATATCATATATAAATAATAGTGTCATCATAATGGCCACCATGAGAGGTGTTAAAATAAGATTGAACAATCATCGTTTCGTGAGGTAGTAATTCACCACCCACAGAAACAATATGTTCTTTAACCATTTGACGAAGGTGTGTGTAAGTGTAAATAAAATAATTCTCATAAAAACATCATAGTATATTGAAGATACTGGTGTTGTTACAAAATAAAATAATAAAAAGATTTTAAGGGGTTGGAGAAGCAAAATAAAACAAAACAACATAAGAGAAGACATTACCTTAAAATCGGGTAACTATTTTTGATTTGAGCCAAAGGCTTCCTTGAAAAGACTTCTGCCCAAAGTGAGGCTTCTAGGAGTAAGAGAGGGAAGTTTAGAGAGTATTTGGGCAGAGGTTGGCCGAGCCAAATGGATTTGAATGTGTGAATAAGGTGGTAGTGGTGGGGGCCTTTTATAAGAGGAGAAGAGGGGCACTCTTGGAAAGTAATGAAATGTTACATTATTATGTAATGCTTTTCAGATTTTAAAGGTCCCAAAATGATATATTTATAGGATAATGTGATAATGGTTCAAAATAGACTCATCCAATAGGTTTTTGACAAGTTTAAGTCTTATATTTTACATTATCTTTTCATTTTATTTAAATCATTAATTAATGAGGTAATCACTGCATCATCATTGTGTCATAAAAAATTTAATTTATTTAATGTATAAAAATTATAAAAAAAATATCATGATGTAGGAAATATTTTTATCTTTCCAATTAATATTTATAGTAGAAAATTTAACTTATATAACCCCATGTAATAATTATTTTAGTAAAACAACACATGTTTGTGACAATTTTATTTTTACTTTAAATAAAAAGTTATTAATGTCATTTTCTTACCCAAGTGGCTCCATGGGGTCCCTAAGTTGAACCATGGATTTTCTTGGTCAGACATGACTCATACAATTAGTGTAGGACAAGTTTAAAGGTAATTTCATATTATTATAACATTATATTTACCTTAAGTTACACTAATTACCTTTAATCGCGATTAATAGAACTTAAAAGTTACTATTCACCAAAAAATATTTTAATCCCATTGAACCACATTTTACTTCCTAATGAATACCATGTATGTAGTATTTTTGAAATTCAATACACAAAAGTGGTAATGTTTCATTTACACAAAAAATTAGTTTTTAAACTACCACTTAGTGGTTTCACTATTCATCAAAAATTGAAAGTTCTCCAAAAAATACCAAAAATTCAACATAGGCTAATTTCGGTATTCCGAATCCAAAAATGAAGTCCATTTTGAAATATAAAATTTATATAATTTCAAAAAGTGAATATTAATATTCAAAACTACTACTTTTATTGGTCGCGGTGTGTTAGAACTCGAGGTTTCGTACAACACATGCTGCTCTATTATTCAAAAAGGAGCGTACCATGGAAGCTTGGGGTGTTACATTATCCTCTCCTTCGATAAATTGCATCCTCGCAATTTAAAATTTTTCTTTGAAAATAAAAGGTTGAAAATAGAAAATACCTTTGTGGAAAACCCACATCGGAAATAGGGTTAATAAAAATATAACTTTAAAAGAAAGAAAGAGAAGTACAAAGGTCACCCGAGATAGCCCATACTAGGATTCTATGAAAATATGGATATGGAGGAAATAAACCCATCAAGGTCTGATGGAGAGTTGTATAAAATATGATTAGGATAAATTTAACTATAATAAAATCACAAACTTGTGATTGGTTAAACATTCATTGATTCCCCAATTGGAAAAATTAACCAAAAACATATTTGTTTTAAGTTACCTTTCATAAAGTTGAGGAATTTATTTAGGATATTTACTAAGAATGTAAGGAAATATACTTACTTGTCATGTAGACTTTCATTCTTTAATACATTTTTACCACAAACCCATCTTTCACTCCAAATGGTAATAGAACTCAAAAATATTCTATTTATCATAATTGTATCACATACCATTTAGATTAGGAAAACTTTTTCGTAATAACCAGGGACTTCCTGTAGGCTAGTGGTAGGTAATAAAGGCCTGTCACACTATGGTTGTGGGTTCGGTTCCTACAGCTTTGTCCGACGCGAAGGGTTATCCCCCAACCTGCAGGTTGTCCTTTTCTTAAAACTATAGTATTATAATATTCCAAAAATAATCTTCATAAATGTTTTAACCTTAAAAAATACTATCCAAAGTTCAAATTAATCCATTCCAACCTTTATAGTTATCCAAAATACCTCCGTCCAGAATTTCTCTAAAAGGTCATTAAATTCCAAAATCAATTGTATCATCAGATTCCTCAAACAAAGTAAAGTTTCTCTTATTGTCACATATAAAAATATGATTACCTTCATCATATTAAAACCTTAATGAAAACAACAAGTACTACAGTACAATCCTTATATATATCACATTATTCTTATAACCAGAATATAATCCTTGAGTCCAAGAGCACCAATACATTAATTATTCCACTTCAACTGTAGTAACAACATAAGATTGTCCTTGATCCCTTGGAATTTTCTGAGGTAAGTTTCCCTGACGCTTAGGAAATTCATTTGCATAATGCCCCATTTCCCTACAATTGTAGCATTCAACATTGATAGCCTCTTTCTTTACCTTGCAATCACGAGCCTGGTGACCTTTTTCTCCACATTTATAACAAACTCCCATTCCTTTTAGGCAAGTACTGGAGTGATTCTTCCCACAATTATCGCATAATGAAAAATCCTTCTTTCCCTTTTTCCCTTTATCTGTCTCTTGTTCCACCGTTCTCTTCTTCTCTTGCTGTACTTTTTTGTCATAAGACTTAGAGAATTCCTTTTCTGTCTTGATAACACACGAGACTATATCTTCGTATGTTGAGAAATATTGTGATACTAAAGCTCGATGGAGAAATGTTTTTAACCCATCAAAGAAACAATCAATATTACTTCTTGGGTTATGTATATAATCTGCAGCATGTCTTGCTAACCTTATAAAGTTGGCTTCATACTTTGCGACATTCTCATCCTCCTTCTGCCTCAGACTCAAAAATTTCCTTTCTATATCTGCTCGATGGTCATGTGGAAAGTATTTTTCTAAGAAAATTTCCTTAAAATCCCTCCATTCCATACTTGATACTTCTTCATCTTCTTTTGTGTTTTGAATCAGTGACCACCATTGATCGGAGTCTCTAGTGAGGCGGTAAACTGCCATGACAACCTTCTCCCTTTCGCTACTCCCCAAGGCGTGGAATATTTTCTCTAAGGAGTTTATCCACTGCTCAACTACTAATGGGTTTGTACCCCCATTAAATGTTGGCGGTTGTTTCCTCATGAAGCGGTCTAACATTGATCCTCCACGTTGCGGATTAGGGTGCTCCATATGAGTAAGGTTATTATTCATAACCTAAGTGAGTTGTCCTAGTATGGGGATAAGTTGATCAGCAACAGTTGTATCTCTAGCTCCACTATAATTATCTTGATCAGGAGGGAAATCCATACATGGAGTGTGTGCATTGATATGATTTCCATTCCTCCCACTAGGCGTCATTTCTAAACAATGGCATAAACTAGATTAGTTTATGAATGAAAATACATAATTAAAAAATTGAAAAACACTTAACATAAATTGAACTATTTATGGATATAATCCATAATCACAAAAATGTTTTCTTTGAGGAAGTATATACTCATAACCCTTTATAGTGGTTTTTAAATAAAATGAGAATTATCCTAAGCATATCCCCTGGGAGTGTTGTAACCAAGAGTGAAGAAAGACCCGTTGTCGTGCACCAGTTCCCGTTCGAGTCTAGCTCAAAGCGGTGTTTTTGGGTTTTACCCCTAGGTAAATCTGTGCCAGAGCCGCATATACTTCTCATATCCAGATAGGGATGTATTGCTCGGAAAACTCCCAAAATCTCTATAATACCAAAATTCTAGGATGTTCTTCTATAATAATCCTCAAATTCTATATTAGGGGTATGTTCTCTAATCAGAGTTTATCTAAATCTAGCTTCCAAGGTTAGTACTAAAATGCCTCTGATACCAACTGTAACGCCCCGACCCCAGTTACCTAGAGTCGGTGTATTATTACGTAACATTGGCATGATCACAAAAGATCAAGTCTCGAAAGAACGATTAGTTTAGTAGCCTTGGAAACACTAGATACATTCATAAGTCTTACATTACATCATAAAGTAAAACAAAACTACAACACCATCTTGTCTTCATATCCCCTCATACTATCCCTGCAGGTTATTCATAATATACTTCTTCACATCCTATAAAAATTAAAACATTGGAAGGGGTGAGCTCAGATGCTCAGTAAGGATAACAATTTAACAGAAGCTTTCATAAATAAACATAAACATTTAAGGCAATGTATAACTAAAAAAAAGCCTTTTAAACTTTAAATTCAATATAATATGGAAAAAGTAAAATGAAATAATACCATTTAATTATTCACATGGTTATTCTACTGGTCGAATAATCACATGCAATATCAATAAACACTTTCATAATGATGGAATGCATAATGCCAGACTATCATAACCACGTAGCCAAGGCCTCATGCCAAGACTACAAATAAGATTTTGTCAAGGCCTCGTGCCAAGACACTAGTTTGTCTCATGAGACCTGCTGATGCATCGAGGAGCTATAGCGGGCTCCACCCGTCACTTATTAAGTCCAATGCATTCCTCATATGAACAGGTTTAAACATATCATAAACCATAACATAATGGTATCACATAAAACATGCATAAAGGAAACATAACATTTCCACATTTCAATCACAAGATATCAATACAACCCATTGATATAATAAAAACACTTTCAAAACCATTTTCAATACCAAAATAAAAGAAAATCAAAACTTTGTATTTATTTTTCATTTAAAAAAAGTTATGGCTTGTAGAGAAAGCCGAAACTCAAATAATGGTCACGACGGCGGAGAAGTCGTTGTCGCCGCATACGTACGACAAAAAAAACATTCCCTTTTGTCGTTTAGTAAAATGCTTCATATAAAAATATTCCTTTTGAATAAAATTAAAAATCAAAAGGGTTTATACACCGTATAAAATAAAGTTGTGTATAAAACAAAATATGCCTCAATGAAAGGAGATTGAGACGAAGTCCCTTACAAAGATAATTTTTTAAATAAAATAGATCTATTATGTGTATTTACTATATGTACACATAAAGAAAGTATAAATACAAGATAGGACATAATAATATCATGACATAATTTTAAAGTAGGAGATTAACCCAAAGAACGTAAATTAGGTTAAGAAGTTCCCTTACCTCATGTCCGACTTGACATGATCGTTCTTTAACCTCATGAATAATAAACTAGAGTTAATTTATAATTGCTTAAGAACCTTTTTAAATTTTAATATTCCTTTTATATCAATTATTACCATGTTATTAACATTATGTAATTATTTATGTTAATAACGGTCGTTTTGTCGATCTTTGGTACTTGAGTCAAAAATAAACTTCTTATAATTACAAGTTGTTCATGTGGTAAAATATCCATTATATCAAGAATTATATTCATGATGTAGATATAATATATATAATATATATCCATTATATACATTCATTCATAATATTACGTAACATTTAGAGGTAAGAAATGAGATGCACCGTTCATGGAGACGGTAAGCCGTACGTACGCATGAACGCTACTTTCATTTCTATTTAATATTTAATAGAATGAAATCATAATGATATAAAGGTGTATTATAATTCCAGTATAATATCATATATAATATCATTTAATCCATCTTTTATACGTCCCACATATGGCATTAACGATTCAAATCACTTTGAGGGGGCGGTAGTCCGCACTTCCTAAAATGAAATTATCACGTTTACCCATACTGTAAATCATAAAGGTATGCCATAAATTAGAAATAAAGAAGCATAAAGAAAACATAAACATAATATATATCATATATAAAAAATAGTGTCATCATAATGGCCACCATGAGAGGTGTTAAAAGAAGATTGAACAATCATCGTTTTGTGAGGCAGTAATTCACCACCCACAGAAACAGTATGTTCTTTAACCATTTGAAAAAGGTGTGTGTAAGTGTAAATAAAATACTTCTCATAAAAAATTCTAGTATATTGAAGATACTTTTTTTTGTTAAAAAAGAAAAGAATAAAAAGATTTTAGGGGGTTGGAGAAGAAAAATAAAACAAAACAACATAAGAGAAGACATTACCTTAAAATCGGGTAACTCTTTTTGATTTGAGCCAAAGGATTCCTCGGGAAGACTTCTGCCCAAAGTGAGGCTTCTAGAAGCAATAGAGGGAAGTTGAGAGAGTATTTGGGCAGTGGTTTTCTGAGCCAAATGGATTTGATGGTGTGAATAAGGTGGTAGTGGTGGGGGCCTTTTATAAGAGGAGAAGAGGGGCACTCTTGGAAAGTAATAAAATGTTACATTATTATGAAACGCTTTTCGGATTTTAAAGGCCCCACAATGATATATTTAAAGGATAAGGTGATAATGGTTAGAAATATACTCATCTAATAGGTTTTTGACAAGTGTAAGTCTTATATTTTACATTATCTTTTCATTTTATTTAAATCATTAATTAATGAGGTAATCGCTGCATCATCATTGTGTCATAAAAAATTTAATTTATTTAATGTCTAAAAATTATAAAAAAATATCATGATGTAGGAAATATTTTTATATTTACAATGAATATTTATAGTCTAAAAGTTAACTTATATAACCCCATTTAATAATTGTTTTAGTAAAACAACACATGTTTGTGACAATTTTATTTTTACTTTAAATAAAAAGTTATTAATGTCATTTTCATACCCAAGTGGCTCCATGGGGTCCCCAAGTTGACCCATGAATTGTCTTGGTCGGCCATGACTCATAAAATAAGTGCAAGACAAGTTTAAAGGTAATTTCATATTATTATAACATTATATTTACCTTAAGTTACAATAATTACCTTTAATCGCGATTAATAGAACTTAAAAGTTACTATTCACCAAAAATTATTTTAATCCCATTGAACCAAATTTTACTTCCTAATGACAACCATGTATGTCGGATTTTTGAAATTCAATACACATAAGTGGTAATGTTTCATTTACACGAAAAATTAGTTTTTAAACTACCACTTAGTGGTTTCACTATTCATCAAAAATTGAAAGTTTTCCGAAAAATACCAAAAATTCAACATAGGCTAATTTCGATATTCTGAATCCAAAAATGAAGTCCATTTTGAAATATAAAATTTATATAATTTCAAAAAGTGGTTATTACTATTCATAACTACTACTTTTATTGGTCGCGGTGTGTTAGAACTTGAGGTTCCGTACAACACACACAACTCTATTATTAAAAGAGGAGCGTACCATGGAAGCTTGGGGTGTTACATATGCTAACCGCTAAACCATTTATTTTCAAAGATATGATTTGAAAGGAAAACATGATATCTTGATGAATATTTTGGGATGTTGTGTCTTATTTGTTTTTGGAAATGTTGTTGTTGTGAGATATTTTGAGTCCAAGAACCCCTCTTGTTTGAACGGTGTTTTGGGTTTGTGTTTCTTTGGTGAGTTTGGTTGAAGGAATGGTTAGTGATATCTTCTAAGAAATGTTTTGGGATGACTTTACTATTGTTCCCTTAATGTGTTTGGATCTATTTTATGGCATGTTTTGACCAATGGACCATCTTGGTTGGGTCCTAGGGTTCTCTCCTCGGTTAAGGTATGCCCCCATTAAGCGTTAGTGCACAACTGAAGTGCAACCCAGATTGTTTCTCTGTTGGAAGACCCTCTAGTTAACCAATATATGGAATCTTTTTATAGAGATTTGGAGATTGAGTCTACACCATTTCCTTGGTTTTTTTATCCTCTTTTTGTGGGAGAGTGCTCGTGGAAGGTTGAAACAAACCTTATTTTCTTAAGCTACCCGATTCATTGAAGATGGAAGTAGTCTGGGGTTGTTAGTGTGGATGGTGACTAAGAGGGACTATGAGTCCTTTATAGTCTCTTCGAAGCAGGAGTTCACTTTAAAACACCAGTGTGGTAAATCTTGTCATGAGAGGATATTAAGTACACTTTCTAGAATTATGTGTTGTTTGGGAACATTGTATCAGGTCCCCCTCCATGTATTGTTTCTATTAGTCGCATTGGTCATGTTCGTTGATGTGTTGTGATATTGCGTGCTCGTTTGATTGTAAAGGTGAAGTTGTAAAATCTTTTTATGAGTCTTTGTCTTGTCATAAGCGTGTCTCCTTTCAAGAGATCTCTACATCCTTTGTTTAGAGGAAGGTGTTTTTATATATCCTTTTCTCTTCCTGTTTCTCATCTGAGGAAATAAGGGGTGATGTGTGTGCATCTTCGAATCACTTGCTTCAGTTAAATGTAAGGTTTTGGTAAGGTGAGTTTTGGAGTGTGTTATGACATAGTGAACCCATCTAATATTGTGGTGTAGTTTTTTGTATCACCAAAAGAAGAAGTTCCATTTAGGGGTTTCTAAAGCCTAACTACGAGGATGAAGATGCTTCAATCATTTAAGCTCTAGCTATATGTCTCGGAGTGAAGCTGGAATGTAGTTTGGGGAAATCTCAGAGTCATGTTGGTTCTTATGGTGGGGAGACCCACTATGAGTCTTATGTAAGTTATTTTGGAAAGGTCTAATGGAAGTCTACCCCTTGTTCCAGGGAGTCCGTTCGGGCCTCCCCCTGTTAGTGTCCTGATTCTGTCTCGAAAAAAATTTAAGTTGTCTCTTATGGTGGGGATCCTATTGTGTCTACCCATACTATTAAATCATATTTTTCCTTGATCATGGAGTGGGGTTTGGTAGTCTCATTTAGAGCTATATTACTACCAACATCTTCCTTGGGTAAACATTGGGATTGGAGAGTGCCCAACAGTTTAGTTAAAGCAAGGTAAATGTAACCTTATTCATTATTGTTGTTCGTTTGGGTAAATTGCTTGAGTTTTGTTCAGATAGTGTTTGAGGTGTTTCATCTTGGGATGAATTCAGAATGTGCTATATTGTTTTAAGAAAGTGGTTTAAGTTTTGGTTTGTGAGAGTATTCCTTCTTTAATTGATCACTAGAGGTGTTTTGGCCTTTGGGTGTGGATGAAGCTTAGCAAGGGAGTACATCTTCGATTCTCGGTTGGTTTTGTTTTTTTTTCTTTGACCTTTCTATGACATTTTGGGGTCATAAAAATTTATGGTGGGGAGAATTTTCACACCCTTATTTTCAATTCAATGATTTTTTCAAAACCTCTTTTGGTTCTTAGCATTCTCTTAGTTTCAGGGTGTTGCGGGTTTGAAATTTTGGTGTCTCCTGTGTTCTTGATCTATGAACTTGGTATTGGGGATATTGTATGATAATTTGCCTCCTATATTTTTAAAAGGATGGTATTAGGTTGTGGTGTTTTGGAGTTGGTTTTGTGACACTCCTAGTGGTACCACTTGTGGGGTAAGTTGTTGAGGTGGTTTGTACCCATGAGTTGGATGAGTTTTAGGGTGAAAAGAGTGCTCTGTTTTGTGAATTTTTCTACCTTATACTTGGCCTATCTTTCCTCATAGGTTTCCACCTTAGACCCCTATAAAATTGTAGGATAATGGAAGGTTTTTGGGTGGCCAGAACAGGCTGCACAGTTTGGCTGCATGGTTTACTAAACCATGCAGCCAAACCATGAAACGGTGTCCAGGTCATTAAAAACATTTTGTAATTCAAACCTTGACCTTCTGGAATAAACCCAAATCTGACCATTTATTCCCCATTTAGTTCCCTACCTCTATGGACATCCTCCAAGATCTTTCTCCCTCCCTTGTAACTCAATTTTGAAGAGAAATTTAATGGGGGAAGCATCAAAATCATGCATGTTAGGGTTTGTACCTAGGGTTTAAATTCTTTTATTTTGGGCGAAATCTTGAGGTTTTAGGTTTCTTTTCACTTCATTGAGGTGCGGTGGTGGTGTGGTTGATGTTTCACACCAAGATTTTAGGTTTTTGACACTTTTAGTAGGTGATTCCATGTGTAAGAATTTATTGATGAATTATTTTCCTTGATTTATTAATTTATCATGTTACTAATATGTTTCATGTGGTGAAAAAATCATTTTTTGTATCATTACCAATGCAATTGGTATTAAATTTTCACTTTTTTTTGAAGTTTTGTACTTTTCAATTGTAACTCATGCGATATCTTTGGTGGTAGTTTTATAAAATATGAAGGTGATCAATTAGTTATTGAAAGGGGCTTCCAATTCTGGTTTGTTAATGATTTAGTGTCATGTGGGCCTCAAAAGGGATTTTTCTAAAGGGTTTTATGTGTAAAACCTTGTTATACTTATTGAAGGTGTTTTATGAAAATGTGTGTTTTTCATGTGTATCTTTTGTGGAATTCTTCGTGGTAATTTTATAACACTTGAGAGTGGTTTGATAAATGTTTCTAGGGATGAAAATTCAGTTTTGGATTAGTATTGGTGTGATTTTGTTTTTTAAAGATGGTTTTGAAATGGGGTTTGTGTGAAAAACATAGTTATACCTTTTGGGATTGTTTTATAAAAATTGTTAATGATTTATTTGGTTAAACAAAGTGGGAAAATGATTTACATGTACTATTTTGGTGAGTGTGTTAACTCAAGATGGGTTTTTGAATGGTAATGTGGTGATTTAAGATGTCAAAAATTTTTATAATGTTTTTATAAATTGCTGAAATGTTTTATCAAAAGGCAAGAAAGGCGAAAAACACGTTTGTGGGCTATTTTTTGTGAGTGTGATGTGCAAAATGGATATTTTTTATGAAATAAGTACTATGTGATATGTGTGTGGGCTGTTATGTGAATTGTACTATCTTGGAAATGTTTTATAAAACCGTTTAAAGGATTTTTTGAAGTGTTAAAGAGATGTAAAAAGTGTTGTGGGTAATTTTGGTGTGAGTATGATTTCAAAATGTATTTGAATGAAAAAGGGGATTACGTGACTTTTTTGATATACATGTGGGTTTTTTTGGTGAATTTGTGATTTGGAAGTTTTAGTTTCACATGAAAAGTATATTTTATGGCTTTTTGAACTTGTTTGTGCACAAGAGGGAAACCCTGGTATCTAGGTGGGTGGTTATGTACTAGTTTGCTAGTGATCTCGTGGGGTTTGGCCTCAGTTTCATGTAGCAAGATTAAAGATAAAAATAATAACTAAACTATGATTATGAGGATTATGATATTGTGGGACTACTGGGTTATGGGTATGATCCCTACTAGTGAATCTTGTGCATGAGAATGGATATTGCGATGGATACTTTCACTGAGATACGAGGTACTTGGGACCGACAATGAGCTAGTGCCTAAGGGTTATTTTCCCATTGCTTGTTCTCATTAGATGATTTTTGCTTATCATTAGAATATGATATGGTTGGATAGAAAATTCAGTATCTTTTCCATTTTTTTAAAATTATTGATTCTTTAAATTAGCCCACTTGAAAACTGTTTTTTTAAGTTGCATCCTTTAGAAATTGTAACTATCATTTCATGTTTATGAAAACTTGCAAGATTTTCATCTTTGAATGTTTATCACATGGAATAATTTATTGTTGGAATCCTACTGAGCTTTAGATCACACCCTAATTACACCTTTGGGTGTAAGAATACTTGGTTATCTTTGTCATAGGTTTGGGTACAGCTTTTTGTGCAAATGGTTTGGGTTTTTAGCGGTCCTTCGTGATTCCATGTTGTGGAGATGGATTGGGGGAGGTGCCTATTGCCATGAGGAGGTTCTTGGGCTGTCATTTTTGGTTTTATTCATTTTTAATGGTCTTTAAACATTGTTTTAAATTATGTAATTTAGTTCTGAAATTTTGTAAAATATGGTTTTGTTTGAAAAATCCAGATTTGTTTTATTGGATTTGTTTGTCGTTGTATGTTTATAAACTTGGGTAAATCATTCCCAATTCTCATTTTATGTTACCTGGGAACTTTTTCCAGACCATGGGGATTGGGAATGCCCTTCGAACCTTGTTGCGGTCTGGTTTTGGTGCCGGTTTTGATGGCGACCAGATTCAGTTCATGACAAAATGGTATCAAAGAAGGTTCGCTATCATTGGGTTATGTTATTTGGGGAAGAGTCAGAATAGTCCAAAGTTAGGATTTTTGGGGCTTGACATTCTGAATACAAGTAGGGTTCCTATCCAGCACACCTAGTGACATAATTCAAGTCTCTAGGAGAAGTCAGTATTTATCTGAGTCCTTTGGTTTTCTTGGTTTGATAATGATTAGGGGAAATGAAAAGAGAGTTGGGTGAATGGTCTCAGTGAGCTCTCAGGTCCTGGAAATACATGTAGAACTGGGGATATTTCCCTAGAATACTCTCTGTTATAGTGAAGTGATTAACATATGGCTACCAAACATATGTACAAGTCACCCACTAAAACTAGTTTCCTCTCACATTTTCTTGTATCCTTTAGTTTTGGGATCTTGGAAGTTTGGTTTTAAAGAAAAAAATGACTCAGTTTTAAGAAGCGTAAAGTTTTTGTGAAATGGTTTTCTAAAAAGAGGTAATTGTTTGGTTTTTGAAATGGTGGAACTAAATTTTCAGAATTGTGTTGAAGTGGAAAATGATGTTTTTACACCTCTTTTGAAAGAAGAAACTATGTTAAAGTTGGTTTTGAAAAAGTGTTTCCAATAGAGTTTTCCAAACTATTGAAAGGTGTTTTAATGAAATGAGATGTTTTGAAATTGATGTGAATTACTTTAAAATGAGTTCTTATATAAATGGTTATTTCTTTCTAAAAAGTTTTGTAAACTATAAACTGGGATTTTGATTTCATGGTCAGTGCTCTTGAGAAAAAGGGAGTATTGGTTGACTATTTTGGTTTTGAAAAGTGGAAAGAATTTTTGTTTTAACCTTTGGTATTTCTATGAGAGACCACATTCATGTGGTTATATGGAATTATGGATGGTTAATGGAAATACTGTATGAGTTCTGGGATGGATATGAGGAGGGTGCCTGGTGTGGCGCAAAGACATGCATGTGTGAGGCCCATGGGGTTCCATTGGTGGCTATGCTAACCACCTAACCATTTATTTTCAAAGAGATGATTTTAAAGGAAAACATGATATATTGATGACTAGTTTTGGATGGTGTGTCTTATGTTTTTTTGGAATTTTTTTTGTTGTGTGATATTTTGAGTCCAAGAACCCCTCTTGTTTGAACGGTGTTTTGGGTTTGTGTTTCTTTGGTGAGTTGGGTTGAAAGACTGGTTAGTGATATCTTCTAAGAAATATTTTGGGATACCTTTACTATGGTTCCCTTAATGTGTTTGGATATGGTTTGTGGCACATTTTTACCAATTTACCAGCTTGGTTGGGTCCTTGGGTTCTCTCATTAGATAAGGTATGCCCCATTAAGGGTTAGTGCACAACTAAAGTGAAAACGGGATTGTTTCTCTATTGGAAGACCCTCCAGTTGATCAATATAAGGAATCTTTTTCTCAAGCTTTGGAGATTGAGTCTACACCATTTCCTTCCATTGGTTTTCAGATCCTCTTATAGTGGGAGAGTGCTCATGGAAGTTTTAAAGAGACATTAGTTTGTTAAGCTACATGATTTGTTGAAGATAGAAGTAGTCTAGGGTTATTAGTGTAGATGGTGTCTAAGAGGGCCTCTGGGTCCTTTGTAGTCTCTTCGAAGAAGGAGTTTATGTTAAACCACCAATGTGGGAAATCTTGTAATGAGAGGCTATTATGGCCACTTTCTGGAATTATGTGATGTTTGGGTACTTTGTATAAGGTCACCCTCCATGTATTATTTCTATCAGTCACATTGGTGATGTTCGGTGATGTGTTGGGATGTTGCATTCTCATTTGATTGTAAAGGTGAAGTTGTAAAATCTTTTGTGAGTATTTGTTTTATCATATGTGTGTATCCTTTCAGGAGGTCTTGACATCATTTTTTAGAGTAATTTGTTTTTATATATCCTTTCCTCTTTCCATTTCTCATCTGAGGAAAAAAGGGGTGATGTGTGTGAGTCTTCGAATCACTTGATTCAATGAAATGTAGGGTTTTGGTAAGGTGATTTTGGAGTGTGTTATGTCTTGGTGAACCCATCTGGGATTGTGGTGTAGTTGTTTGTAGCACCAAAAGAAAAAGTTCCATTCAGGGGTTTCCAAATCCTAACTACAAGGCCGAAGATGCTTCAATCAGTTGAACTCCATCCATATGTCTCGAAGTGAAGCTGACACGCATTCAGGGGAAATCCCAGGGTTGTGTTGGTTATTATGGTGGGTAGAACCACTATTAATCTTATGTAAGTTCTTTTGGAAGTTCTAATGGAAGTCTACTCCTTGTGCCGAGCAGTCCGTTTAGGCCTCCCCTGTTAGTGTTCTGATTCTGTCTTGGTAAAAATTTATGTTCTCTCTTATGGTGGGGAGCCCATTGTGTCTCCCCATACTAGTAACTTATATTTTTACTTGATCTTGGCATGGGGGTAGGTAGTATAGTTCTAATATATCTAACTACCAACATCTTCCTTTGATAAATGTTGGGATAAGAGAGCGGCCAACAGTTTAGTTAAAGCGAGGTAAGTGTAACATTGTTTGTTGTTGTTGTTCGTTTGGGTAAATTGCTTGAGTTTTGTTCAGATAGTGTTTGAGGTGTTTCTTCTTGGGATGAATTCAGAATGTTCTTGATTGTTTTAAGAAAGTGGTGTAAGTTTTGGTTTAGGAGAGTATTCCTTCCTTAATTGATCACTCGAGGTGTTTCGACCTTTGGGGGCGGATGAAGCTTAGCAAGGGAGTACATCTTGGATTCTCGGTTGGGTTTGTTTGTTTTTCTTTGGCCTTACTGTGGATTTTTGGGGGTGGAAATATTTATGGTGGGGATAATTGTCACACATGGATTTTCAATTCCATGCTTTGTTCAAAACCTCTTTTGGTTCTTAGCATTCTCTTGGTTTTCGGGTGTTCCGGGTTAGAAATTTTTGTGTCTCCTATGTTCTTGATCTATGACCTTGGTGTTGGGGGTATTGTATGATACATGGAATCCTCTTTTTTAAAAATGATGGTGTTATTTTGTGGTGTTTTGGAGTTGATTTTGTGACACTCATAGTGGCACCAATTGTGGGGTAAGTTGTTGAGGTGGTTTGTACCCATGAGTTGGATGAGTTTTGGGGTGAAAAGAGTGATTTGTTTTGGGAATTTTTCTCCCCTATCCTTGGCCTATCTTCCCCCTAGGTTTCTCCCTTGGACCCCTCTGAAATTGGAAGATAATGGAAGGTTTTTGGGTGTCCAGAACAGGCCACACAGTTTGGTCACACAATTTACTAAACCGTGCGGCCAAATCGTGCAAGGGTGTCCAGGTCATTAAAAACATTTTGTAATTCCAACTTTGACCTTCCGTAATAAGTCCAAATCCACCCATTTCTTCCCCATTTTGTTCCCTAACTCCATTAAAATCCTCTATTCTATTTCTACCTCCCTTGGAACTCAATTTCTAAGGTATATTTTATGGGGGAAACTACAAAATCATGCAAGTAAGTAATTCTCTCTTTGATTTCTTCCCTTTCCTTAGGGTTTCTTTCACCCTTTAATGGGTTCTAAAATGTCTAGAAGTTAGGGTTCATACCTAGGGTTTAAATTATTGTCTTTTGGGAGAAATATCGAGGTTTTAGGTTGCTTTTCACTTCCTTGAGGTGCGGCGGTGGTGCGGTTGATGTTTCACACCAAGATTTGAGGGTTTCAACACCTTTTGTAGGCGATTCCATGTGTAAGCAATTAATTATGAGTTAGTTTGCTTGATTTATTAATTTATCATGTTCCTAATATGTTTTTTGTGGTTTGAAATGTTGTACCTCTCGAACCCCTCGTGGTTTAATTTTCATGATCACAATCACTCTCTTTTTTATCTAATCTTGTTTTAAGTGTTTTTTGATAGGCAAAAGGTTGCCAAGGAATTGGGCCAAGAAGGACTGAAAGTGGACTCTCTGAGTCTACCGGCCAACCGGTGGATGACCACCAGCCAGCCGGTGGTGCCTGGGCAGAAGGCATCCCCTCTGACCAGACCACCGGCCAACCGGTGTCCCATCACCGGCCAGCCGGTGGAACCCAGATAGAAGGAACACCTACTGCCTCCTCACCGGCCAACCGGTGGCCTCCTCACCGGCCAGCCGGTGGTGCCTGGGCAGAAGGCCTCTCTACTTTCCAAAGCACCGGCCAACCGGTGGCCAAGCACCGGTCAGCCGGTGGAGCCAGTCAAACTAGCCGTTGGGCTTTGACCAGACTTGTACTTTTGACTCCCAACGGCTCCGAAGACCTCTCCAACGGCTCCGAATACCCCCAAAGGCCATTTGAGTGTTCCTCTCCTATAAATAAAGGACTAGGAAGCCCCGGAAACACAAGAAAGCCCACGGGAACATTTTTCAATCTTTTGGCGAACTTCCGGCGCATTCCTTCAAGGATCCCCACCTGCTCCAACTCATTTCCACATACAAGGAGCATCACCATAGAAGCTTGGGAGCGCTCTTCATCAACTCCAATAAATCCATTGGAGCCCAAGACTTCTCCACATTACGGTTTTTCTTGTTTTATCTTTTTGAGCATCAATTTGGGTTTGTGCCTAGAAACCCCCATTTCTCTCATCTTCCCTTTTTTTGGGTTTTCACACCACCTTCAAGGTGTGAAGAGGTTAGTCAAGCCTTCCCTTTAAAAGGCTTGAGTCATAGGTGAGCTAGCCTTCACCTGTAATAAGGCTAGTGGGTTCTTGCTCAACCATTAAAAGCAAGCTGTAATAGGTTCTAGACTACCTTAAAGTCTAGTGGGTTTCTTGCTAAAACCATTAAAAAGTAAGCGGTAGTAAATCTCTCAACGGTTGAGTTGGGAGCAGAGACGTAGGCTTTGGTTTAAGCCGAACTCCGTTATCAAGTTTTGTGTCTTGCCTCTTTTATTTCCGCTGCACTTTTTACTTTGATTTTAAATTGTTAATTATTTTTTAAAAGGCAATTCACCCCCCTCTTGCCATCACTCTCCGACCCAAAAATTGGTATCAGAGGGAAATTTGAGTAATACCCTAACCGGTTTCAAATTCAAGATCCTTTGTGATGGCTTCAACTTCTTTCACCCCCGAAGGCTATTCTTTGGGTCGTGCTCCATTCTTTGATGGAACCAACTATACTTATTAGAAAACCCACATGACTACTTTTCTTAGAAGTATAGGTTATCCTATTTATAAAATTGTCATGCATGGTTATTCTCTTTCTTCTCCCGATGAATCCAAATGGACTCAAGCCAATATTAAAAATTTCGATCTTGATGGCAAAGCCATGAATGCTCTTCATTGCGGCCTTGATCGTAATGAATTCAATCGAGTTTCTACATGCACTTCATCTCATGAAATCTGGAAACTATTGGAGGTTACCCATGAGGGGACCAACAAAGTTAAGGATACTCGATTGGATATGTACTGTCAAGATTTTGAGTCTTTTACCATGCATACATCTGAAAATATAACTGAAATGTTTACACGTTTTACTGATGTTTGCAATGGGAGAAAGTCCCTTGGTGATGATGTGTCTGCAGAAACGATGGTCAAGAAGATCCTTTGGATCTTACCAAGCTCATGGGCACCGAAAGTCACGGCAATTCAAGAAGCAAAAGACATCAAGAACATGCCGGTCGAAGAGCTCATCGGATCCCTCATGACCTACGAGATCACCATGAGGAGGCAAGCTGAAAAGGAAGGCAAACCGATCAAAGTTCCAAAGAACATCGCCTTCAAAGTTCAAAAAGAAGAAAGCTCCTCCTCCTCATCGTCTTCCTCTTCAAGCGGCGATTCAGAAATGGAGAATCTTGCCCGCAAAATGCACAAATTCATGAAGAAGCACAAGAAGAAGAAATCCCGCAAGGCTCAACCCAACGAAAAATCCGAGCCTGAGGTAACATGTTACTGGTGTGGCAAGAAAGGCCATTACAAGCCCGATTGTCCACTCAACAAGAAAAAGGCCAAGCAAAAGGAAAAGAAGAAGGCATTCAAGGCCACATGGAGTGATAGCTCCACATCCTCCTCCTCCTCCTCCTCAAGTGACAATGGTAAAAAATGTCTAATGGAATTTCATGAGGTATCCTCTTCCGACTCCTCATCCTCTAGTTATTCAAATTCTTTCAATCATTTATCTTATGAGGATCTCCAACATGCTAGAGATCAATTGGAGGAAGGTTTTCACGAACTTTCTTCCAAATTTATTTCTTTAAAAAATAATTTCAAAAAACTTTCTTCCGAAAAGGAACAACTTCTCAAAGAAAAGGAGGAGTTGTCCCTCAAGATCCAAAACCTCCCCGATGTTGATTCTATGGAATCAACAATCAAGGATTTAAGGGAATCCCTAGCTAAGTTCACCGAAGGTGAACATAACCTTTCGAATCTCCTTGGTTCCCAATGCATATCTAGAACCACCCAAGGGATTGGCTATTCCAAGCAAGCTTCCTCTTCCCATGCTCCAACTATTTTTGTAAGGGGGAGCTCCCAATATAAATTTTGCAACTATTGTAAAAAACCCGGGCACTTAATTTATGAGTGGAATTGCAAAAATGCCCGGTATGGAAGGCCCAAAACCATTTCCTTTAACGATGAATTTCATAGGAGAAGACCCGCCACTAGACAAGTTTGGATTGAAAAATCCCTTTTAGCGAGTCTCACCGGACCAAAATTTGTCTCGGTTCTAAAATCCTCTCCCCGGTGATTTGTTGTTTTTATTTAGGGGGAGTTAGGATCGTTTAAGCCTTTTTTCTTTATTTTAAAAACTTTCAATTCAAAACATTCAATTCAAATTTCAAAAATTTCAATTGGTTTAAAATCTCTGTCTTGTTTTTCAATCCTTTCCCTCAATCAAGTTTTATGCCCCGTGCTATTTTGATAATCACAAAGGGGGAGAAATTCTTGGTTTATTGGGGGAGAAATCTTTCTCTCATGCTTTGCATTACTTTTCAATTTATCCTTTAAAGCATGCCTTTCATTTCAGTCTTTTACATTTCTTGTTTTGGTGATTGTGATCATCAAAATAGGGGGAGATTGTTGTACCTCTCGAACCCCTCGTGGTTTAATTTTCATGATCACAATCACTCTCTTTTTTATCTAATCTTGTTTTAAGTGTTTTTTGATAGGCAAAAGGTTGCCAAGGAATTAGGACAAGAAGGACTGAAAGTGGACTCTCTGAGTCTACCGGCCAACCGGTGGATGACCACCGGCCAGCCGGTGGTGCCTGGGTAGAAGGCATCCCCTCTGTCCAGACCACCGGCCAACCGGTGTCCCATCACCGGCCAGCCGGTGGAACCCAGATAGAAGGAACATCTACTGCCTCCTCACCGGCCAACCGGTGGCCTCCTCACCGGCTAGCCGGTGGTGCCTGGGCAGAAGGCCTCTCCACTTTCCAAAGCACCGGACAACCGGTGGCCAAGCACCAGTCAGCCGGTGGAGCCAGTCAAACTACCCGTTGGGCTTTGACCAGACTTGTACTTTTGACTCCCAACGGCTCCGAAGACCTATCCAACGGCTCCGAAGACCCCAAAGACCATTTGAGTGTTCCTATCCTATAAATAAAGGACTAGGAAGCCCCAGAAACACAAGAAAGCCCACGGGAACATTTTTCAATCTTTTGGAAAACTTCCGGCGCATTCCTTCAAGGATCCCACCTGCTCCAACTCATTTCCACATCCAAGGAGCATCACCATAGAATCTTGGGAGCGCTCTTCATCAACTCCAATCAATCCATTGGCGCCTAAGACTTCTCCACATTATGGTTTTTATTGTTTTATCTTTTTGAGCATCAATTTGGGTTTGTGCCTACAAACCCCCATTTCTCTCATCTTCCCTTTGTTTGGGTTTTCACACCACCTTCATGGTGTGAAGAGGTTAGTCAAGCCTTCCCTTTAAAAGGCTTGAGTCATAGGTGAGCTAGCCTTCACCTTTAAGAAGTCTAGTGGGTTCTTGCTCAACCATTAAAAGCAAGCTGTAATAGGTTCTAGACTACCTTAAAGTCTAGTGGGTTTCTTGCTAAAACAATTAAAAAGCAAGCGGTAGTAAATCTCTCAACGGTTGAGTTGGGAGCGGAGACGTAGGCTTTGGTTTAAGCCGAACTCCGTTATCAAGTTTTGTGTCTTGCCTCTTTTATTTCCGCTGCACTTTTTACATTGATTTTAAATTGTTAATTATTTTTTAAAAGGCAATTCACCCCCCTCTTTCCATCACTCTCCGACCCAACATGAAAACCATTTTTGGTAGCATTATCAAAGCATTTGGTATTAAAGTTGCACTTTTGTTTGAAGTTGTGTACTTTTAAAATGTAACTCATGTGATATCTTTGATAACAGTTTTATAAAATATGAAGGTGATCGATTAGTTATTTAAAGGGGATGAAAATTATGGTTTTTTAATTCTTTAGTGTCATGTGGTCCTCAAAAGGTTTTTTTTGAAAGGTTTTTATGTGTAAAACCTTGTTATACTTCTTGAAGGTATTTTATGAGAATGTGTGTTTTTCATGTGTATGTTTTGTGGCATTATTCGTGGTAATTTTATAACACTTTAGAGTGGTTTGATAAATGTTTCTAGGGTTGAAAATTCTGTTTTGGATTGGAATTGGTGTGATTTTGGCCTATAAAGAGGGATTTGAAATGGGTTTTGTGTGAAAAACATAGTTATACCCTTTGGGAATGTTTTATGAAAATTTTAAATGATTTATTTGGTTAAAAAAAGTGGGAAAAGGATGTACATGTACTGTTTTGGTGAGTGTGTTCACTGAATATGAGTTTTTTAATGTTAAAGTGGTTATTTAATATGTCAAACATTTTTATAATGTTTTTATAAATTTCTGAAATGTTTTATCAAATGGAAAGAAAGGTGTGAATCACATTTGTGGGCTGTTTTGTGTGAGTGTGATGTGCAAAATGAATTTTGTTTATGAAATAAGTACTATATGATATGTATGTGGGATATTATGTGAATTGAACTATCTTGGAAAGGTTTTATAAAATTGTTTAAAGGATTTGTTTAAGTGTTAAATAGATTTCAAAAGTGTTGGAGGCTATTTTGGTTTGAGTATGATTTCAAAATGTATTTGAATTAAAAAGGGAATTATGTGACTTGTGTGATATGCATGTGGGATTTTTGGTAAATTTGGGATGTGGAAGTGTTATTTTCAAGTGAAAATTATATTTTATGTCTTGTTGAACTTGTTTTATCACAAGAGAGAAACACAAGTATCTAGGTGGGTGGATGTGTACTAGTGTGCTTGTGATGCCATGGGGTTTGGCCTTAGTTTCACATAGAAAGATTGATGATGAAAACACTAAATAAACTATGATGATGAGGATTATGATATTTGGGATCACTAGGTTATGGATATGATCTCTACTAGTGGCTCTTGTGCATGAGAACATATATTGTGATGGATACTTTCACTGAGATACGAGGTACCTGGGACCCACAACGAGCTAGTGCCTAGGGGTTATTTTCCTATTTCTTGTGCTCATTAGATGATTTGTTCTTACCATTGTCTTATAGTATGGTTGGATAGAAAATTCAGTAGATTTTTTATTTTTTATAAAAGTGTGTATTCTTTAAATTAGCCCACTAGAAAACTATTTTTATTTAAAGTTGCATCCTTTAGAAATTGTAACTGGAATTTTATGTTTATGAAAACTTGCAAGATTTTCATATTTGAATGTTTATCACATGGAATACTTTATTTACATAATCCTACTAGGCTTTGGGTCACACCCTACTTACACATTTGGGTGTAAGTAGACTTGGTTATCTTTGTCACAGGTTTGGGTACAACTTTTTGTGAAAATGGTTTTGGTTTCTAGTGGTCCTTAATGATGCTGTGTTATGGAGATGGTTTGAGGGTGGTGACCCTTTGCATTATGAGGTTCCTGGACTATCCTTTTTGGTTTTATTTCTTTTTAATTGTCTTTAAAAGTTGTTTTAAATTATGTAATTCAGTTCTGAAATTTTGTAAAAGATGTTTTTTTTTGAAAAATATTGATTTGTTTTATTGGATTTTTTTGTCGTCGTACATTTATAAACTCTGGTAAATCATTACCAATTATAATTTTATGATACCTAAGAAGTTTTTCCAGCCTGTGGGGATCGATAATTCCCTTATGGGATTATCACGGGCTGGGTTTGGTGCCGGTTTTGATGGAGACCAGATTCAGTTCGTGAAATTTGGATTTGGCTACTCTCCTTCCATGGGTTGTGAAGAAATGTAAGGTATTCCATGTCCTTTCTGTGTTTATATTATCATGGTTGTATAAGGTTACTCTTATAATATGGGTGGAAAATACTTGATGTGTATTTTATCTACACACCGTGTTGAACCTCTTGTGCTTGGAAGAGTTTACTCTTTCTCTTACCTTGGGTATATTTTCATCTTGTTTACTGTCTACTATCTTTCTATTCCTACTGTATCTCTTACTACCCCCATTTACCTTTCAAGTTGTCTTATTGGGTATGTATATACTCACCACTAAATGGAATTTTCCTACACATATCATGTATTTTGAAGATTATGGATAGGTCAACGGTGACTTCAGAGGAGCTTAGGGATAATGGAAGATTTGGATTGTGTATAATGGTCATAGCTTGGAGACCAAGATATGGGCTATCTTAGTAGTTTACTTTCCATTTTTTCCGATTGGGACATATTTCTGGTTGGGAATATATTTTCTCCATACCTTTAATTTTTCACTAGTGTACTCTTGTACACCCTAGAGGTATTTCATCCTTGTATTACTTTCTAGTTGTTTCATCTTTTTATTATTATTCCTCTGCACTTACACATTGAGATGGTTGTGTGCATGCATATAGACACATTATAGAAATTCCTCCCATTCCGGATATTCCTTTCAGTGGTTTTCTCCACCCCTGGACAATGGAGGTGGGATTGGGGTAGTTGTGGCTCATTCCCTAACTAGGGTCTGGTCGTGACAGATTGGTATCAAAGGAGTTAATTACTTGGGATGTTTTTTGGATTAGTCCCCTTACAATAATTTGGTTACAATTATTGAAACACTGTAAAAGTGTCTCCAATGTGGTTCTCAGGCTAGTGAATCTAGTGATGGTATGAGCGGCTGAGATATCCATTCACCAGGACCTTGACTACCCACTTTTCGAATCGACATACCGAGACACTGGTCGTAGGGATCAATGTTACATGCATAATATAGGATTGAGTCCTTGAATTTACTTATTAATTTAACACCCTATTGTTATATATATATTATCATCTGATCGAGGTACATCTTGATAACTTTTAAGACGCCTCTGCAATAACAACCAGCTAGGATACTAGCTCCGGATCGTGAAGATGATCCGATGAGTGATGAGGCCATAGTTCATGGTCTATCCCATGAGATTCATTGACCAGATTTGAATATAGCAACACCACCACCTATCGAGCATCAGATCGTCACAATAGAGTAGGATAAGGATGTATGCAGGATTAACGCACTCCATGAGATATAGTGCTAGTGGCCGATGAGGTTCCTCAATGAACCAAATCTCCAAGTAGTAGAGGATATGATATAGTCAGTGGCCCATGTTCTTAGTCTCATCAAGATACTGAGAGATCTAGCAGTTTCACTAGAATATAGCCTTTTCCATAGAGTAGCTGGGTGATGATAGATTCTTTTTACCTAGATGCATAATGAGTCGATACTCTCGTGGCCAAAATTCCAGCAGTTGTGCCATGAGGAGTACCAAACATTCATTCTTCCCTTAGTTTAGAATCAAGAGATTTTTGGGATACATTAGGGAGGGATGATAGTAGAAGGGTATGCTGCGAGGTTCATATACCTTACATGATACTCCCTTAACATGATTCTGTATGTCTACTTCTGAGTATGAAAGTTTGAGCAGGGACTCCGTAGAGAGATCTTTGCCAGTGTGGTTCCCTTTTTCATTCCCACCTATACTGGGGTGTTGGAGCGGGCACTAGTGACAAAATTATTTCTATCATAGGGATGAAAGATAACTGAATCTAGTAGTGGGAATCATAGAGTTGAGTATTCTGTAGCCACTAAGAGGTGTCAGTCAGGAGGTTCTCAGCACAAGAGATCCTATCATGATCGAACTAAGATGTGTGGTAATGTGACATAGCAACACACATACAATAAGGAATCCCGAATATTTTCAGCTCTTTTCTTGTGATGGGAAAGATCACATAGCTCATGACTACCTGACCAGACATACTGAGGAGCATATGCAGGTAGCTAATAAACCACCATGGCAGAGACAACATTATGAT
This sequence comes from Viscum album, assembly GCA_963277665.1. Classification (NCBI taxonomy): domain Eukaryota; kingdom Viridiplantae; phylum Streptophyta; class Magnoliopsida; order Santalales; family Viscaceae; genus Viscum; species Viscum album. Next base: position 780,262,871 of record OY728132.1, read on the forward strand.
CATGGATCTCCTAGGTGAGGGAAGGGTGGTCCATAGGGAAGAAAAGTTGTCAAAGGATGAGGAGTTGTGTGTGGTGGACGATGTTATGAGATCCTTCCACCACTACCACCAGGTGGCCCACACTAGGCTCAGGGAGATAGCGATTGGGGCAGCAGACAACTATAGGCTCTGTAAGCTCATGACCCCATGACACACATGTTGATTAGAGTAATGATATGTGTGTTTTCTAATCTTGGTTTAGTATTAGTAGAAACAAGTGTTAGTTATTACTTCATCTATATACTCATGGTGTAAGAGATGGAGTGCCCAATTGAGGTGATAGGCCAACAACTTCATCTTGAGGTTCCCACATGGAACACTTCTTCTATATATTTTCACTGCCGGCAGTGCGAGCTATCTCTTGATGGAGAGAGGTTCACATGGGACCTTTTAGTATTCATGATGGAACACTATGGCATAATCTTGGGTATGGAATGGTTTTACATAGTCTGATCCCAGATTGACTTTTACCACAGATGATACGGATACCTTCGCACTGATGGGACAAGATTCACCTTTTTAGGTGAGAGAGATCTTATGGAATGGAAAGTGAGTACTATAAGAAGAAGAATATAGAACTAAACCCATCAGTTGGTGATTATATCCCTTGTTTCATAAGGATCTACAAACATCTGAACCCCTTTATTCATGGAGGATTTTATGTACATCTTCCCCGAGGAAGTTCCAATACTATCTCCAATGATGAAGATGGATTTTTGCACTGACTTGCTTCTCAAGACTACTCTAATATCTTATATGACATATAGGATGGCCCCTACCGAGCTCCAGGAGATACAATTTAATTTGGAGGACCATAAATAGAAGGGATTCATTAGGCCCAGTGTGTCCCTCTGGGAATCTCTAATGTTGTTCATAAAAAAAGAAGTTGAGAGATTGTGGATTTTCATGGATTATCATCGCTTGAACCAGGTCAGGATAAAGAAAAAATACCATTTTTGAGGATTGAAAACCTCTTTAACTAGTTTCAAGGTGTGAGAAGGTTCTTGGAGATTAATCTTTGGTCCAGCTACCACCATTTTATGGTTTGTGAGGTTGATATTCTAAAGATGGCATTCTGATTTCTCTATGGACACTATGAGTTCCTAGTGATGCCCTTTTGTGTGATGAATTTCCCCACCATGTTTATGGATTTTATGAACTGGAACTTCCAATCATACTTGGACCAGTTTGTGTTTTTATTCATTGATGACATACACATCTAATCTACATCAGAGGTGGAGCATGCAGAGTACTTGAGAATGGTTCTATATTTTCTTCGAGATCACCAACTTTATGGTAATCTCTTTAAGTTATAGTTCTGGATTCACGAGGTTCACTTTTTGGGGCATATCATTTATGATCATAATTTAGATGTGGACCTAGAAAATACTGATGTAGTGCTTTGTTGGGACCCACTTAAGAGTGTGTCATAGGTGTAGATCTTTCTTGGTTTGGTAGGGTACTATAGGAGGTTAGTGGAATACTTCTCTAAGATTGCATCCACTTTGACCACCCTAACATAGAAAGGGAAACCTTTTACATGGACTGAGTAGTGGCAGAAGGACTTCAAGGAGTTGAGGATGAGGGTGATGAGTGCTCCAATGTTGAGACTACTATAGGTAGGTTCAAAGTTTATAGTGTATTGTGATGCCTCAAGAGATGGGCTTGGATGCATGTTGATGCAGTGATATTCAGTTATCATATTCGAGTTAAGGAAATTGATACCCCATGATCCAAAAAACACGAATCATGAACTAGAATTGGAAATGGTAGTCTTCACCCTAAGGATTTGGAGGCACTACCTTCTGGGGGCACTTTGTTGTTTACTCAGACCATCATAGTCTTAGGCACTTCTTCACATAGAGAGACTTGAACCTAATACACCAACACTTGTTGGAGTTACTGTAGGACTATGACTTCGAAGATAGCCTATACGATAGATAAGGACAACATGGTAGCATATTCCTTTAGTAGGAAGTCCTAGTATTTTTTTGTGTAGGAGAATTTAGATAATTAGGCTTCATTATAGTTGACCTTGGTGGAGCAGGAGTGTATAGATTTTCTTCAGTTGATGGTGTTGAATCCTATACTTCTCGATCATGTGAGGGAGTCTCAGCCAGGAGACATCGAATGTGAGGTCTTTCATGGCCATATATCCATATGAGATTAACCAGATGGATATTATAAAGGAGGGAATCTTTTCATCATTTTCCAGGGAGGAACTATGGTTCCAGTCATGATGTGAGAAGATGTGATGCTATAATTACACACTTATCCTTTAGTTATAAATCCCGATGTGGGAAAGATGTATAGAGACCTTAAGTAGAAGTTTTGGATGACCTGCATGAGGTAGAGTGTTGAGGAGTTCATCCCTTGGTGCCTCAAATATCAGTAGGTGAAGGCTGATCAATAGATTTCGATAGGTTTATTGCATCCCCTTGAGATCCTAGAGTAGAAGTGAAATCACATATCCATGGACTTTGTGATAGGGCTTCCACAGATAGTGAAGGGTCATGATACCATTAGGGTGATAAGTGACTAATTCATGAAGTCATAAAACTTCCTTTATATAAGGGAGCATAATTCAATGGAGAGTTTTGGGTAGCTGTACGCACGAGAGATTGTTCACCTTCATGGGGTTCCCTCGACGATTGTCTCTGATCATGATGCACGGTTCATGTCGCAATTGTGGAGAGGCCTGTAGGAGGCATTCAAAAATTAGATTATGATGAGTATAGTCTTTCACCGCCATACTGTTGGGAAGACCAAGTGCACTATCTAGGTGTTGGAGGATATGCTGAGGGTTTTTGTGTTAGACTTTGTTCAGAGCCAGGAGGATCACTTACCCTTAGTAGAGTTTGAATACAATAACAAATACCATGCTATTATCAGTATCATAAATTTTGATTTTGTGTATGTGAGACCCTTTAGGTCAGCCTTTTTTTGGACATAGATTGGTGAGACATATCTCATGGGAACAAATATGGTTCAGGTGACAACAGAGAAGGTCTAGGTCATTAGTGATTAGATGAGGGCGGCTCAGAGCAGGTAGAAGTCTTACATAGATCACCGTCATAGGACCTTGGAGTTTAAGCAGGGAGGCAAAATTTTCCTAATATTATCCCCATGATAACTATTGTGGAGGTTTAACTAGGGAGGCAAGATATCCCCAAAGTTCATCTAGATGTTTGATATATTTCCTAGGGTTGTTGAGGTTGCCTACCGCCTCACCCTACCACCATAATTGGAGCAGGTGCATGAAATATTCCATGTGTTGTAGCTAAGGAGATATGTGCATGACCCCAAACACATCATTGACTAGGGATATATGGAAATCAAGGATAAATACACTTTTTTGGAGCACTCAGTGGTGATCTAGGATCTATAGGAGAGAAACCTACATAGATGAACAATCCCCTTTGTTCGCGTGTAGTGGTAGCACAAGAATGTGTAGGAGAGCTCCTGAGAGCGGGATAACTAGATGTAGGCTCAATATCCTAAGATTTTTTAGTTTTTCTTTTATAGGATGAAAATATTGAATGAGATAATGATATATAGACCCACTTTTTTCCTTCTATGACTTTGAAATATTTCTAAATATATTTTTGGAGCCAGGCGCTGAGATGACATGCGATTCCGAGGCCCAGTAAGCACAAAATTAATTAATTTAAAATATTAAATATATTTCATATTGAGATCACACATTTTTTAAATAAAATTTGATAAATATTAAATGTAATCTCATATTAGAAATATGATACCATAATTGATTCAATAACATGATTTTTACCCTAGGCATGACCTAAGATAAGTCGGAGCGGGGAGTTCGGATATCTCAACCATTGGAGATACGATCAGATGGTTAATTAATTAAATTAATTTATTATTTTAACCTATATGGAATGTCTATAAAGCCAAAAATATGGAAAATCCTCCAGCATTAACTACATAAACCCTAGGATGATTCTAGATCATTCTTCCTCATTCCGTTGGTGAATCAACATATGATGATGATGAATCTCTAGATCAAATAAGATCAGGATGAAGCACACAAAATGAATTATTCCATTAATTATAGGTCATGTTATTCAATTATGAACAATCCAATATCCAGGTAGGTATCATAAAATAGTGTATTAAACCCTTTTGATTAAATTTATTGAGTAGAATAATCTCTTTTATGATTTTTTCCAATTTTTGTAGCCTCTGTATGTGCCAGGATATAGAAATTCAATTGGTTATTCTTGATTTCTATCCTAATATATCTCTGTTCTTGATCGTTGGAAAATAAATATTGGAAAAAATTGGTTAAATATTTGTTGTTGTGTTTATCTCCCTTATTTCATTGCGTTCTTCACCGATTGGACCCTATGGTCCCAGTTCGATATTACTGGGTGGTACTGAGCCCAACCAGACCCCTAGAATCATGATGAATCCATATTCAAAGGATGGATCAATAAATTAGTGATGTTTTTGGATTGATTATGGATTTTGGGTGATCATTTTAATGATCATAAATCAAATCCTCAACAATGGAGGAACCCGATCATGCATGGTACAAGATGGTGCTTACGAAGGTTTGGGAATTGGTTTTTTGACCATCGAATGGTTGGAATCCACTATTCGGAGGTATATACACTAATATTGATTGGATACAATGTTTAAATAAAATTTAGAAGACAAGATCTAGATCATGGAGGGAGGATCCATATTTTTGTGAAAAACGTGACTAAACATCATGTATCGTGATGAACACATGGTGTCTAGACCATATGCTACTATGGTTATGGTTTTGAGAATTTATAAGGATGAAAAGATGTGTATCTATTATACATGTTTTGTATCGCTTCCCTGGGTAGATGATCCATGTGGAGGAGTACACAGGCTTGACTCAGTGTAGGAGTATACATCCACGAACAAAATCGTATAATGAAGTACATGTTCATGATTTGAGTACATGGACATGAGATGGATACATGAACATGACCAACCACACGAGGGGGACCCTGAGTGGCATGAGGACACCATATAGATCCCTTAAACACCATGTATACCTACATAGTTAGAGATATATGTACCTCTAGGTACACAACCAGGTGATGGAGCAAGACTACAAGTCGTTTGGGTCCCCTCACATGTCGTTTTCCCCTTGTTTCCTTTTTAGGAAACTTCAAACTCACATATCACATTCTTTTGGACTCATATTTTGTTCCATGAGTGTCCTATCATTATTGTTTTTCTGTGTAGAACGTGATGGTTATCCCCACAGTGTATTTGGAGGTATGAGGTGAGAATTCTAGGCATGGTGCTTATTTAGGCGATGCTCAATGATGGTACAGATCACACAAGATCACTAGAGGCATTCTGAGTGGAACCCTCTAGTTGTGCTGGGCATGGGTCCTTGAAAACTTGAGTGTAACAATCCAATTGGGCTGAGAATGGATCCCCTATAGACTTCTATAGTGAAACCCTCCTACTGGGCTGGGAATGGGTCCTCTACCATCAGAGTGGAACCCTCCTGTTGGTACATGGCATGGGTCCTCTACAGACTTCTAGAGTGGAACCCTCAAGATGTTCTTGGAATGGGTATTCTACCATCCAAGTGGAGACCTCATATTGGAACATGGCATGATTCCTCTATAAATTACTAGAATTAAACCCTCCTGTTGGGAAGGTCATGAGTCCTCTATTGACTATTAGAGTGGAACCCTCCTATTGGAACAAGGTGTGAGTCCTCTATCTATCCACTAAGCAAAACCCTCCTATTTTTCTAGGGAATGGGTCCTATAACTAGTGATTGTGTCCCCTAAACTATGTGGTATAGTGATGAGGTGTGTCTTGACTTGGATGGTTTCTATTGGGTAGATTCCCGAGCAACCAGGAATTGCTGTTGGACTTATGGAACTGTTGGTGAATCTTATCCTCAGATGAGCTATGACATGGAGATCCCATTACTCTATCATTTGTGATTATTTTACTAAGAATACAGATATATATCTATATCCATACCTTTGGATTTGGTTACTCTCCTTCCAAGGGTTCTGAAGACATATGGTGTATGCCACGTTCTTTCCATGTTTACCTTCTCATGCTTGGATGAGGTTACTCTCCTTCTATGAGTGAAAAAGATTCGACATGTAGTTCATCTACACACCGTGTCGAGCCACCTGTTCTTGGATGATGTTACTCTTTATCTTAATTCGGGTTGAGCTAAATCTTGTTTACTAGATACTATATTTTTTCCCCTATTATATCTATTACTACCCCCTTCAGCTTTCAGGACGTCCTACTGGGTATGTATATACTCAGCCCAACATGGGATTTACCCACACGTGTCATGTCTTATGCAGATGATGGATATGTTGATAGTGACTTCAAAGGAACTTAGGGATACTATGTGTTTTGGACTTTGTATATTGGTTGTAGCATGGAGATTAGAAGTTTTCCTCTCTTAGCAGTTTACTTTCTAGTTTTTGTCATGTTGGGACATATTTCTAGTTGGGTGTGTATTTTTCCCTTTTACCTATCAGTTTTCACTATTTGACACTAGTATAGCCTATAGTTTTTTCATGATTTTTTTACTTTCTAGTTTTTGTTTCTTTTTATTATTATTTATCTACACTTCTGCATTGATATGGTTGGGTGTGTGTGTATAGGTACCTTAGAAGAAGGCCTCCTATTTAGGATATTAATTTTGGCACTTGTCGCAACCCCTAGCCTTTATAGGATGGATTAGGGTAGTTACAACATGAGATTTGGTTAGGTTCATGTAGTGAAATATATAATCCATGAAAAATTCAAATAAAACTTTTGACCAAACACCACCTTCATTCATACTGAGAAATTTAGCTATCAGATTGATGTGCAGTTGATTCCTATAGATAAAAAATGACCTAAAAATCATTTTTCTAATATTTCAAATAAATTTGTTTGCTCAGTTATAACCCCTACATAGGTGATTAATTATTTATTAATAATTATTAACAATATAAAATCATAATTTCCATCATATCAGAAAATAAAAGTTTCATATTTATGCTTAGTTGATTTCTAAAAATCCAAAATGATTCAAGGATTGCTGCCCTATGTTTTCACATCAATATGAATCCATCTTCTTGGTTTTGGACCCTTTATGGGTGTTATGACATTTTAATAAAAACAAAAATGTGAAATGGTACTCTGAATCATATCAAGCAATCATAGTTTCTGATTTATATGTGGTTAATTATTATAGATTAATAATGATTTGTGTATCTTCATTCTATATTTTTATGGTAATCCAAACTCACCTTACTAGATTTGACCCCTTTTATGTACCATAACAATTTAATAAGAATACGAAGGTCAAATGAAACTTTCGATCATACAAAATAATTCAAGTATCAAATTGATGTGTGTTTGATTCCTATATGTAAAAAATTATTCTAAAATCATATTCCTAATTATTTTTCACCAATCTAAGCTTGTTTACTCTATTATGAAACCTATAAAGTTGATTTTTCATTTATTAATAAGTGTTAACAATATTAAATCATATTTTCCATTATATTAGGAAATTCGAGCATCATATTGATGCATAGTTGATTTCTAAATATTACAAATGATTTGAGGATTGTTATCGAAGATTTTCACATTAAAATAAACTCACCTTTTTTAGTTTTGAACCCATGATGAGTGATATGTCATTTTAATAGAAATGGAAAGGTGAAATGGTACTCTAGATCATATCAAGTAATTTGGGTATTGGATTGAAATGTGGTTAATTATTACTGATCACAAATGATTTTAGGATCATCATACTATGGTTTTATAGTAATTTGTACTCTTTTTCTAAGCTTTGACACCTTTTAGGTGACCTAACACTTTAATAACAACATAAAGGTTAAACAAATTTTTTTATTATAACGAGAAATATATGTATCAAATTGATGTATGTTTGAGTCATAGAGATAAAAAATGACTCAAATATCACTGTTTTATATTTTCATGCTAATATAAACTTGTTTTTTTTTGTTATGACCCATATAATAGAGATTTTTCTTTTATTAATAATTTTTATAAATATAAAATCATACTTTCTATCATATTAGTAAATCTAAGCATTGGATTGTTGCATTGTTGATTCCTATAAACCAAAAAGGATTTGAGTATTTTTACCTATGTTATAATTCCAATGAAAACTCACCTATTTGGTTTTGACCCCTTGAGGGGTGATATTCCATTTTTATAAAAATATTAAGGTGAAATTATTCTTTGGATCATACTAAGAAATATGATCATCCTATTGATGATTAATTGATTCCAATTGATCAAAAATTACATTGGGATAATTTTAATTAGTTTTCATGTTAATATGAGGTTTTTTTATCAGTTTTTACCCCTTTATGGTTGATATGAAATTTTAATAAAATTAAATGGTAAAATGGTACTTTTCATCATACCAAGAAATATGAGCATCAGATCAATGCTTGATTGATTCTTATGAATCACAAATGACTCAAGGACCAGTTTCCTAATTTTTCATGTCAACCATAGGTCATTTTATTAATTTTAAACCTTGATGGGTGATATGTCATTTCAATAAAAATAGAAAGGTGAAATGGTACTTTAGATCATATTAAGCAATCAAAGCATCAGATTGTTTTCAAAGTTTATGAAAACTATCCATAATACATTTGTGATATCTAGGAATTGAACACATGTAAATATGATGCATGATGTGGTCAGTATGACTCAAACTATGTGTTTTAGTATAAAAGTATCATTTTAGTTGAAAACACACTTCACTTATAGAAATTAAAAATTCTCATACATAAATATTACATCTTAATAGATGAATGTTCATTACATAAAATAATGATATATTCTAGAATCATTTAGGTATAGTGACTTTGGAAACTTAAACACATAAACAGCTAGTCCATAAGTGAGCTACATCATCTCTCACTAAGTTATTTATAAATATCACCCCTCTTGGACATATCATACACAATACCTTTCATCATAACTTGAAGAAAAGAAACATAAGAAAGGGTGAGATCAGATGCTCATTTAGGGAAAATAAGGTATATATCAATATAACATTAGCATAAGGGTATGATAAAACAAGAATAACTTTTGAAAAACCATACCATACATATCATAGATCATAACCTTGAGTCATGGAATAAATATTGGAAGTTTATAAGGCACAAATCATAATGGAATCAATGAACATGAGCCATGAAAACATAACATTGGAATAAAACATAGATTTTTGGCATAAAAATAAGCATAGAAAATCATTTACTTGGTATTAAATGATCATATAAAAACTATCATAGTATAATGTGATCAATATATAAACCATCATAGTTGTAAAGGTTCACTCCAAAGAATATCATAGTGGAAAAAGTACCTTAATGAACTAGGTCCACTCTCTATTCTAGTCTTGTTTATCTCATGAGACATCTATATTTACCTAATAAATTTAAGGGAGATATAGGTCCCACCCATTACATAATAAAAATAATACATATGTATTCCATAAGATCATAAAACATTCATCATATAAGAAACCATTAAAACAAATGAGTTTTATAAATATTTCATCATAGCATAACCTATGGGAAAGAAACATGTTTCATAATTATTTTATAATTTCATAATATCATATACCATGAAAAGGAAAGAGGGTTTTATAAGAATTTTATCATGGTATAACCCATAGGAGTGAAATGGATTTCATAAACATAAACATAAATCACTTAGAGAAAGAATAAGAATGGTATCCTTGGATCACATCCCTTGTAATGAATAAGTAACATAAAGTATTTAATCTTAGATGTAAAATAATTTTGAAAGATAACTTGGAACATTTCTTGAGGAAAATATCCTTTCCCATTTGGAAATCACTTTTCAAAAATATAAATTCAGAAAAAATTTTCAAAATAATTTTATTTGAAAATAAATTTGGAAACTTATAATGGAATCTTTAAATCATTGATTTTTTATCAAAACAAAAAATTCTATTCCTGTCCTACATGTTCAAAAACAAAAAGTCTTTTCACATTTTTTGTAAAAGTCTAAACAATCTTGTTTGGAAAATAAAAATAAGATTCCTTTTAAACAAATTTTTAAGAAGTTAAATAAAGGTAAAAATGAATTTAAAAAATTATTTTAGAGTTGTAAAAAATCTTTAAAAAATCATTTTTAGACAAAATTTGATATAGAATAAAAAGGTTTTTCAATCGAAGATAGAAATAAAGTCTAATTTAATAAAACAATATTTTAAATTATTGAGTACATAAATAGTTTTAAATGAAAGGAACAAATTTATTTTCATGAAATAACCAAAGTATAATAAAATTCATGATTTTATTGAGATATTGGTCATAAGAATTCATAATATGAAACTTAATTATAAATAATCTTGATGAATAATGAGATTGTAACATAAAACTTTTACGAATAACGTATGTTTTGAATCATAAGAAAAATAAAATAATAACTTTAAATTTGAATTTAAGTATCACAAGAATAAATAAATTCATGATATTACATTTCAAATGGTTTTTATATACACCTCATAAAATAAGATAGGTGCATAACAAAACATATGTCTAAAAGAAGCGAAATTGAGAGAAAAATCCCTTACAGTAAGTCTCAAATTACTTTGTACATGTTTGAAACTCATGTATGATAAATATAGGATTATTATAAATTTATTAAATAACCATAATAATATTTATCATAACATATATTATTTACTTATGAACTTTTATTACCCTTTTATTACCAATCCCTTGTTAAAATCACGTTACGAGTAATAACTATTTAATTTTTCATATAATTTTTGGTATGCTATCTTTTTTCCTTTAATTTTAATAATTTTTACATAATATATAGAATTTTAATAATTATATAAATATTTTGAGTAATCCATTAATGTGAGAGACAAAACATGAATTACCCTGTTTCTGGAGATAATAGGCTGTATGTACGCATGAAAGTTGTTTCCATTTTTTTGATGGGTGAAATGTTAGAAAGAAAAATAATATATTACCTTTAAATAATCATTTTTATTTCATATATATCACATATATTCATTAAATTTACTAGTATTACCATCCATGTAAAGTGTAAGTGAAAAAATTTCATCACTTCATGATGCAGTAGTCCACCATACACACGAATGATGCTATCATATTCTCATGAAAAGAAAAGTAAGAAGGTATATATAATAATATAATTCATAAGTATGATAATATCATAACTATCATATATAAACATTAAATTCATAATTATATCCATCTGAGAGGGGCGGTGATGGAAAACACATTACATCAGTTCGTGAGGCGGTAGTCCTTCATACACCTGATTAAAAATTTCATTTCCCATTTGGTGGATGTTGAGATAGATTTATTTCATTACATTAACATAATAATATCTCAGTATATGATATATATTTTTGTTATTATATTATTATAGATGAATAATATTTCAAGGAGGTGGATGAATAAATAAAACAAAAATCCAAGTTTAATAAGTTTACCTCTTGTTTGGAGAACCACTTTAGGTTTATACCTAAATCCATCTTAGGAGGGTTTAGTAATAAATGTAGGGACTATAGGATTTGGGTATATATGTAAGTAAGTGATTTTGTTATGTATTTTAGGAACCAAAGTTTTTTTTAAGTGTGAAGGGGAGAGGAGAGGGTGTGACCTTTTATAAGCGGGGGAGAGGACATACATGAAAGTTTTGAAAATAATAAAGTGTACCCAGATTTTTCACATGCTAAAAGTATCCAAAATGAAAAATTATAGAACTATATAGGTTATAATGTTGAAATATGGCCATAAATTTGTGTTGTAAAAGTATCTAGGTCATTTTATCCCTTATTATTTTAGTTTAACGCTCGATAAACCCGTTTCAAACCTAATCACAATAATTAATTTTTACTATTTTTAAAATTAAATTTGAAGAAAAATTAAGTTGAAAATATAATATATTATTAATTATTATGATTAAAAATTTGGAATACATTTTTACAAATTTAATTTATAGAATTTATATATTTTAATTCAAAATTAAACTCAGAGATGCGATGAAAAAGCGGTTTTCAAAAGAGAATATTTTCATAAGTAAAGAAACTTTTAATATCAAAATTCAATAATAAATTGATTATAAAATCATATATTAGAATAATAAATATTTAATTGAATTAAATATACTTTTAAAACATTTTAAAATAATATGGAACTTATAAATTCTATAAATTAAAAGGTTGTTTTTTAAAAAAGTTATTATTTTTTTTACTATTATCGAAAAATTTAATTTTTTAAAAAATTTCTAAAAATTAACTCAAAGATAATTTTGACATGTATATTTCAAAAATGAATTTTATTTTTTCATATATTTTTTTCTATAAGTGATAAAAATTACTTTTAGTATTTTTTTCACAGAATGTAATAAAAACATTTCTATGAGAAAATAGTATTTTCAAAACACATGAAGAATATACTAACAATTAAGTACTTTTTTATCAATGTGTTTTCTTTATATAAAACAATTATAATTAATATCTAAAATTTTGTTATTACTATTCATACCACTTAGATTAATGACTATATTATATTGGTATTTTTTAAGTTACAATACTAATAATATATCACGGATCATTAAAACTCAGTGTTGCATGTAATGAAAGAAATTTCAGAAATTTAATTTATTTGTTTTTTTTATAAAATCTCAACATGTTACATAAGTATCCAAAAAATGGGAAAATGAGCTCAAATTGTTTTCATATTTTAAGAAAATTATTCGTAATTCATTTTTGACATGTAGGAATCATCCCCATGTCAATCCAACACATGATGTGGCCGGTATGACTGAGAGTGTAGGTTTTCAATATAAAAGTGTAATTTCAGTTTAAAATGAATATCACTAAGCAAAACCAAGAAAAAGATTTTGAATTATATTCAAACATTAGGATATTTATCCATAATTAATTTGTGACATGTTGGAATCGACCAAACATCAATATGACACATGATGTGATATATATGACTTGAAGTGCATGTTTTCAATATAGAAGCATCATTTTAGTTTAAAAATTGCATAAAATTTTCAAAACTAAGAAAACGAGCTTAGTTTTATTTTTAAAATTAAGGAAAATGATCCATAATTCATTTATAATATATAGTAATTGACCCGACATCAATTTGATGCACAATTAACTCATAATATCATTAATATATGTAGTAATTAATAGTAAAATTTATTATATGTGGAATATATAACATTAAAATTATATATTTTTTATTTTATTATATACTTTCACTAAAATGAACATTATTTTTATTATAGGGACAATATTTTGTATATAGGTTGATATTTGGAGAAATACTTCTATAAGAGTTATGATTTTGTATATTAATTGTAATATCTTTTAATTAACTTTAAATATCACATCAATGTAAATATTTTGTATGAAAATTTTGAATTGAAATGATAGTGAAATATTTTATTTGTATTTCAATTATCTTTTCTACATATTTTTATTTCAATCTATTTGGTTTCTGATTGGGTTTTCTAATATAGGGTTGCTGCAGCTTTACAATAGTGACATGAATTTTATTAGTGCTATTAAATTACTGATAAAGGACCCATTTATTAGTGATTTATTTTAGGGCTAATAAAGGTGACTTTATCAGTGAATTTCCTAGAGATGATAAAGGATTCATGCTTTTAACATCTCTTGGATTCTCAACACTTTTGTTTAATGACAAATCCATTTTTTAGCACAATTAAAGGCTTCATGTGTAGTAGTGAATTCAAAATTGTATTTTAACATCGTATTTTTATATATTTATTGTCTGATTATTTTATTGTTTTGTGGGTTGTTATTTTTGTTGATGGGGAACACCTCTAAACTTTTGTGGTTAGAATGTTGTTCAGATGACTATGAAGTGAAAATTTTGGTGATCTTGTTGCACAATGATGACAATTTTTGAAAGGAAAATATTGTTTTTTGAGGTGATATTCTCTTTGGTATGTAGTTGTTGTTAGTTTTTTAGATATTTCATTTTTAGATTAAATATTATAGATATGAGAATGTAATGAATCTTTGAAACAGGAAATATTATTTTTTAGTACTTAATTATCGATGAATCTTTTCTATTTTCTAATAAATCATAGAATGGTACATCATTTATATAATATATATTATTCATTTATAAAAAAAATACAAACTTTTGGTTATTTTTAAATGAAATCTATTTTAGCTGCCGCTTATGGAGGCCATAAAAGGTGGAAGACACTATTGGAAGTCATGAATACCCTTTTTGTGACCCAATGTAGCAAGAAGGGCTTTGAAACATGATTTTGACGACATGAAATCCTGATTTTGTAATAGTGAGTTAAGAGTAACTTTTCTCAACACAAAATTATTAATATTAATAGATGAAGTCTTTATTAGTGTCAAAAAATCATCTTTAAAGGAACATAATAAAATTTACATGTGTGTGACAGTAAAATAGGTTTACTCAAATGTAGGTTGAAGATAGAAGTAGAGAAGGAAGCCTTTGAATAAAAATTTGAAAACCTAAGGCTCATCCCCAGTGTGTTTTTATATATCCAAAAGGAACCCCCCATGTTTTTCTTCTCCAAGTAATCCTCTTACCCTTTTTTTGGGTTAGAAGTAGATCAGTCCTAAAATAATTACTCAGTAGTGACAATAATCATTGTGAGAATTTCCAATGATTTTTTTGCATAAAATAAGAGTATAAAATAAATGGTGACATAGATTTTAACATGGGAAAACCCTATAATGTGGAGGATTAACAACACACAAGGAAACTTTGAGAAAATACACTATGAATCAGAGAGTATAAAAATATAAGAAAATCCTGAGACTTGAATTTCAAATTTAGTATAGAAAAACCTGTGTGAAAATCCACACCCTAATATGAATCTAGCTCCTCTCTGATAACAGTCTCATGAAAAGACTTCAACCTTTAGAGATAAAAGATAAACATATGGTGTTGTTATATCACCTCATTATACAACCCAATATTTTCATTTCTCACTACTTCCCATGCCCTTGAAACGTTGACCATGCATATACTACATGAGACGTGACTACTTTCCCTCCCTGAAGTAATACCAAAAATCCCCCATTTATAGGAATGTATATGACCTATGTATCATTAAAATAAAATAACGATAAAAAAATATTAAAAAATATCAGCATTCATGACACTTGAATTTTGAAAAACCATTATCTTCATATATGAAAAAACACCCAATAGATATGTGGGATGAACTCTAACCATCTCCCCCTTCAACTCATTAATAAAGAAGATGAAATCCAAAAAAAAATTTTGGAATGAAAATCGATTGGTATAACACCAAATGTTATCCTCTATAGAAAATATGACATCCCTCTTTTGTATCTCTCATGGAAACCTAAAATCTCCCCCTACAAAAGAAATCCAAATGTCTAAATATTCACCATACCTATATCTTCACTGCCAATACCAGAATAAAAAATATCTAGCTTTCCTAAAATTATGATCACCACATAATCTGGGTCACCTGCAAGAATTAATTTCTCCCTTTTCTCAATATCCTATGAGTAGTTTGAAACTCTTAGTACATCACCTTGATCATTGGTTTTAGTTATTTCTTCACTAGTGAAACTCTATGAAGAAAAATAATTAGGTGTAAGACCTGAACACCTGACTTGACATGCTTTGGCTTCAAAACCTTCCTCATCTTAGTCGATGGTCTTCAAACCATGAGTGATGATCACTTGTTCCACAAATTTGATGTTGTCCTATTCACAATTAGATTCAACAGACCACTGCACACCTTTACATCCATCCTATAAAGCATCTCCTCTATTCTACCTTACTTATAAACCATCAATCTTCTAGACAAGGTCCATTTTCCACTGCCAAATTAACTCTTAAATCCATCCGTATAAAGAGACAAAGTAGATAAAAAATTATGGAATATACCTCACACTTGTCTCAAATCCCTCAATGTTAGCATAAAAACTACATTTATAGTGATACAAATATCACCAAAACTAATGAAATCAGTAGAATATCCATTTCCCATATTCAATATACCAAAGTATCCATCTTCATATAAAGAAAATAATTCCCTCTTTGATATAATATGGCACGATGCTACTAATTCAACCAACCATTTGGTGTATAGATCTAACCTATGATAATCAATACAAACTAATAGTAAATCACCCTTACCTTGAATAAGTCTTATGCTGGTTTCCTTATAATTAGTGTCATGTTCCTTCTCCTCCTCCTTATGCTTTTTGAATTCATACTAGTTTCTCTACACATGATACCCCTAGTCGTATAAGAAGCACTTGACCTTTCTTATTGTCTTCGACTAACCTCTCTAATTACCACATGAATCTCCCATATCCAAAGTACCACTATGACCTAAATATTTACCATCATTAGTATCTCATCGATTCTCATTCATCAAAAATAATTAAATCACATCATCCAACTTCAACATGTCTTTCCTAAACAATAGTGTGGTGATGAGATTATCATATGAATCCAAAAATGAACCCAAAAGAAGAAAATCCTTATGTTCTTCTTCCATTTAAATAGGCACCACATTACCTTTATTATCTATCTTGACTTCCATTGAATATTTATCTTTTATAAGTTTGGTGAACTCATCCATTTGGTTACCTAAATCTCCATTCTCTATCATTCAAAAATGATACTACCATTTTTTCAGATATGAACAATTTTTAAGTGATTTTTATTTATACCTACTTTGAAGATTCACCCAAATATCCTCTGAATCCATTAGATTCATCACTTCACATATAGTATTATCATCCAAATACATCTGAATCGTGCTAGTTACCAAATCTCTCTTATCCTGCTATTCACCATCACTCATCATCTCTAGTTTATCTAATTTTTTCTTCAATTCCTTCACTATATTCTTATGGATGATAACATTATTAAATCTTTACTTACAAAGTATAAAATTATTTTTCCTATTAAAAATTTCAATATTGGAAGAAATCCCATGGCGTGAATCGTCCCTATTTAATTAGAAAGAAATATAAATGAACTCCTTTGATACTATTTATTAAGTTGGAATTAGATTGGTCCAATGATAATTACTCATTTGCAACATCAATAATTATGAGAATCACCAATGAAAATAGAGTGAAAAAAATAATAGAAGAAAATAAATGGGGAGACATATTTTAATGTGAAAAATCCCTCTAATGTGAAGGATTAAAAAACCATGGGGAAACTATGAGAAAATAAACTATGAATCAGAGAGTATGAAAATCCAAGAAAATCCTGAGACTTGAATTAAAAATACAGCATAGAAAAACCTGTGTGAAAATCTACACCCTCATACGCCTATATCGCCTCTTTGATAGTAGTCTCATGACAAGATGTCACCATTTAGATATTAAAACCAAAAACATGACATTATCGAAGCATCTCACTGTATAACCTTATATTTCTAATTCTCACCACTTCCCATGATATATAAATGTTTCCTATATATTTTCTATATGAGACGTGACTGGTTTCCCTCCCTGAAGAAATTCCACACATCCTCCTTTTATAGTATTGTATCGGCTCTACGTCTCATTCAAATAAAATAAAGATAAAAAAATATTCAAAAATATAGGTATTCATAACATTTCAATTTTTAAAAACAATTATCTTCATATATGAAAAAACTCCCATGAGATATGTGGGATGAACTCCAACACTTTTTTCATCCACACTCTACTTTTCATGTGTAAATCATCCCCATTCCCCATTCCCCATTCTCCTTCTTAAACCCAATTAGGGTTTTTATTTAAAGTTATTGTTGTTGTTTTATTCTAAAACACAAGGTTAAAAGGACAATTGTCTCCTCTAACTAGTGATATATGCCTTTGGATTAACTTTGAAAATCTATCATAACAAGGTTTATTTAGCATCAAACATTCATGCTTGCTATAACTTATCCACTATAACTGAGGGTGGAAAAAAATCTTAAATGTGATAGTACGGATAAAGTGATTTTTTTGGATATTCGGTTGAGGATAAAAAGGAACTAGAAGGATAATGTGGTCACGAATGAAAGCAAATTTTATTTTTTTTATTTAAAAGATCTAGATTTAGTAAAATGGTCATTGGTAGTAAAATATTTTTTTTTGGTGGATACCTATTAGAATCTCCCACTTCATTTGTGGGAAGGGAGGCTTGGGATATGACTCTGGTTTCAAGATTTTTTGATAGTTTTTATGTAATATAATGAAATTTGATAAATGTAATTTTATTGTTAATTACTTGTAATTAAATAACATGTGAACCCATATTTCCCCCAACCCTTTACCACCTGTCAAGTTACACCTGTGTTGTGATTATAAATATTGGAATCCAAACTCAAATCACACACTGATTTACTAGTATAATGTTTATTGTGAAATATGTATTTCAAATGAAAAAACCCAGTAAACTATTATATTTGAAAATTACTTATACAAAATTATGGTTTTTTCATACACAAATTGACCTTTATCACCATTGATAAAAAATACCCTATAAAATTCCAAATTAATTCGTGAGGGAAGGGATTTCTAACAATTTGAGATTTTAGTATGAACTATTTTAAATAAATGTATTATTGAGTTGCTTGGGATATAAAAAAATTAAATAACATTGTTAAAATTCAAGGTAAGTATCAATAAATTTGCAATAAACAATAAAAAAATAAATTAATAATCATTGGTAATTATTATAAAATAAGGTTAAGAACAATTGGTGATTCAAAGAGTCATTTTTTCTATAAAAGTGGGTTTTATTTATATTTTGTATTTTTATTTAAAAGTTAAATTTTAGAATTTTAGAATTAAAATTTGATAAAATGAACTTCAGTTTTGATATCAACATATAGCTTCATGGTGTTTTTTTAGATTTTACAAAATTATTTATTTTCAGATTAATAGTGAAAAATGTCGTTTTTATAAATCAGTACTATAGAAACTCGCATAGTCAGTGCTCAAATTGAGCATTACTAGTGCTAAAATAGCATTGAAATTCTACAAAATTACAAAGAGGGAATCTTTTATCACCACTAAAAAAGTGATGATAAAGGAGGAATTTTATCTATATTTTGGCATTGATATATGGATCTTTTATCAATTCCTTTTTAGCACTAATGAAGTTTGAATTTATTAGTGATAAAAGTATCACTGATAAAACACTATTAGCTACTAAATAGATCTTACAGACGTCTATACAATCTCCAAAATAACCATAAAAAAAATATTTAAAAAAAGAGACAATTTTAATATATATATTATAATAAAACAATATTTCATTTAAAAAACCAAAAAATAAACAAAATTAATGCACTACAGATTACTTTTCACAATATTAAACATAAAAAAAACATAAAAAAATTACACTAGACTATCATATAATTCACATTATACCATAATTTCAATTCAAATAATATTTTAATTAATTTTAGTACAACACAATTATAAGGATGTATAATTTAATTTCAATTTAAAATAATTAAAACCAATAAAAAATCAAAACTACAACAACAAGATTTTCCCATTGATCAACCAAACCATATAAAAAAATGTGTGACTGTAATAAAAACAATGTTTTTCTTAGTAAGAGTACATTAAAAAATAGAAACAAATTATAATCAAAATATATGTAACCCATGATAAATTTTAAATAATACTTTTGATCAAACATCTCTTTCGATCATACTGAGAAATTTGGGAATCAGATTGACCTGTGGTTGATTCCTATCGATAAAAAATGACCTAAAAATCATCATCCTGATATTTAACATCACTCTGAGCTTGATTTATTTGTTATTAACCCTACACAAAATATTTCTCATTTATTAATAAGTGTTAAAAATATAAAATCACAGCTTTTATAATACCAGGAAATAAGAGAATCATATTAATGCTCGGTTGATGGAAACATATCAAAAATGATTCAAGGATAATTTTTGAAAGTTTTCACATCAATTAGAACCCATATGATTGGTTTTGACCACTTTATGGGTGACATGAAATTTCAATAAAAACAAAAATGTAAAATGGTACTTTGGATCATAATGAGCAATATGAGAATTTGATTGATGTGATGTTAATTAATATAGATCAAAACTGATTTGAGGATATTCATGCTATTTTTTCATGTTACTCCAAACCGTTTTCTTGGTTTTGAAAAATTTTAGGTGACATAATAATTTAATAATAATATGAAGTTAAAAAAAATTTCAATCATACCAAACAATTCATGTATCAAATTGATTTGTGTTTCATTCCTTTAAATAAAAAATTACCCTAAAATATTTTTCCTAATTTTTTTTCCAATTCAAGATTGTTTACTATGTTATGATCCCTATAATTGTAATTTTTCATTTATTAATAAATGTTAACAATATAAAATCATATTTTCCATCATATTTGGAAATTTTAGCATTATATTGATGAAGGATTGATTACTAAAGATCATAAATGATTCGAGGATCGTTATCTCAGGTTTTTACTTTAATTGAAACTTTCCTTCTAAGTTTAGTCCCCATGAAGAGTGATATGTCATCTTAATAAAAATTGAAAGGTGAAATGACACTCTGGATTATATTGAGAAATTTAGGTATTATATTTACATACGATTAATTCTTATAGATCATAAATGATTTAAGGATTTCCATACTATGGTTTCATATTATTCTGAACTTATTTTGTCAGTTTTGACCCCTTTTAGGTGACTTGACACTTTAATAATAACATGAAGGTCAAAAAATAGTTTTAATAATATAGAGAAATTTATGTATCAAATTTATGTATGTTAGAATATCACAGATTAAAAATGACTCAAATATCATTATTTTATTTTTTTTTCACACAAATCTGAAATTTTTTTCTTATTTATGAACCATACATTGGTGTTTTTTATTTTATTAATAAGTGTTAAAAATATAAAATCACAATTTTCATCATATTAGGAAATATGATCATTGGATTGTTTCACTATTAATTCATATGAATCAAAAATGATTTTTGGAATTTTTTAATAATTTTCAATGAAAATTCAAACTCTCCTATTTGGTTTTGACCCCTTAAGGGGTGATATCCCATTTTAATAAAAATAAAAATATGAAATTGTGATTTAGATCATACTAAGAAATCCAATAATCCAATTGATGCTTAATTAATTCCAATTGATCTTAAATGACTTGAGGATCATTTTACTATGTTTTTATATCAATTTAAGGTTGTTTTCTCAGTTTTTACCCCTTGATGGGTGATATATCATTTTAATAAAAATACAAAGGTGAAAAGTTAATTTGGATCATACCAAGAAATATGAGCATTATATTGATGATTGGTTGATTTTTATAGTTCAAAAATCACTCAAGGATGATTTTTCTATTTTTTTATGTCAATTATAGGTCATTTTCTCTATTTTTAACCATTTATGGGTGATATGTCATTTCAATAAAAATAAAAAGGATAAATGGTACTTTAGATAATATCAAGAAATACAAGCATAAGATAGATGGACAATAAATTTTAATAAACATTTTTTTCCAAATGAGCATTCTATCAAGTAGATATGGAAATAAAAACCCTTTTGATCTCTTTTGACCCCTTTTATTTGATTGGTTACTTTAATAACAATACTAATATGAAACAAAAAATTTGATCATGATGATAAATTCAGGTATCAGATTGATGTGTTGTTGATTCCAAAATATTAGAAATGACTAAAAAATCAATTTCCTAATTTTTTAGTCATATCCAATCTTTTTTCTCTATTATGACCCCTATATAAGTGATTTTTTCATTTATTAACAAGTGTTAACAATATGAAATAATAATTGAAATAATACCATGAAATTGAGGAATCATATTGATTAAAGATTGATTCCAACATACCATAAATGGTTTAGGATAATTGTACTTAGTTTTTGTATCAATATAAACTTGTTTACTTAGTTTTGACCTCTCAATGGGTGATATATTATTTTAATAAAAATAAAAAGGTGAAATTTTAATTTGGATAATATTGAGAAATTTAGGCATCAAATTGACGTGAAATTAATTTTTATAGAAAAAAATGATTTGAGTATCATCCTAATATGTTTTATGGTAATATAAACTTGTTTTATTGGTTTTGACCCCTTTTTGGGGAACATACACTTTATTGAGAATATGGGGGTCAAACAACACTTTTAATCATACAATACAATATGGGTATCAAATTGTAATGCATTTCATTCCTCAATATAAAAAATGATTAAGATATTATTTTACAAAATTTTCATTCTAATACAAACCCATTTACTCAATTTTTACCTTTATACTAGTAATTTTCATTTATTATTAAGTGTTAATAATATGAAATCATATTTTCCATAATACTATGGAATTGTGGAATTATATTGATGCATGATTGATTCCTGTAGATCACAAATGATTCTAAGACCATTGCTTAAGTTTTCATGTTAATCTGAGGATATTTCCTTAATTTTGACCCCTTGATGGGTGATATGTCATTTTAATAAAAAATGTGAAATGTTACTTTGGATCATAAAGATAAATATGAACATATTATTAATGTATAATTGATCCCAAAAAATAAAAAATGTTCCAAAGATCATTCTATTAAGTTTACATGGTAATACAAACTCATTTTATTGGTTTTGACCCCTTTTAGGTGATTTGTTACTTTAATAACAATTTGATTGTGAAAAAACACATTCGATCATTTCAATGAAATCATCATGATCTCGATGAAATAAAAACACATTTACAAATATAATAGGAAACCACATCTTCATGATTTTTACAAACTGTCCGGTATCAGTTTCTTAGACCACTCATTGAAACAAATCTACTTCTTCAATTGAATATTTATACTATCAAAGATCATAATAGTATTGAGAAATATATAAAAAATGATCAATTACTATTTAAAATGAAAGTGTAATTACCTTCATTAATATCTCTTTGGGGATGATAATTTGTTGATATAATATTATATCACAAATATAATAAACACAATCATTGTTATTATTTAGTTTCAGAAAATATAGAAACATTAAAAAATAAGTAATTTTATTTGATATTAAATTATTATTATATATTCCATAATTTGTATCCATTTTTATAAATCCAAAGTCTTTTTGTGCTCAATCACTGACCTTATACCCTAATTTTTTCAACATTTTAATATCTTCTTATCATAAAAAAATTCCTATTAAAACATAATATAAAATATTTAAATTGACGTTTTTGTACAAAATTTTGATTATTGTACATTAAAAATTCAAAATGGAAATCATGCGTGGTCTATAATATCCTTGACTTGGTAATCACCCACATGACCAAGCTGGGTTTTCTACGTGACCTCAGGTGCACTACCCTGTATGACAGAGGCTGCCAACATGCAGTGAGGGTGTAAAGAATATAATGGGGATACTATACCATTTGGTAAAAATTTATTATAATAGTTAAAATAATAAAAGAGTATAATAAATATCAAAAAATATATAAATAATCAGCTACACATCCATAGTAGAATAAAGGGAAAAATAATTTAATAATAAAAGAATCATGTAATGATATTCTGAATATAACTACAAAAATATGTCAAAGTTCATACAAGTAAAAGAAAAAACTAAAATGATAAAGGACTCTAAAAGTACTGATCTTGAGACCCATTTCAATCCCATCTCTAAACTTCAATGTAGCATCTTGACCCGGTTTTCCACTCACATAGTGCTCTGGGCCGGTTGGCTGTTGGGCCATAAGTGTGCCTCCCCATATGCCAAAGGCCACCGACTAGCACTAAGTCTCTGATGAGGTGATAGTGGAAAGACTATACACTTAGGTAGTGATGATAATAATGGTCTATTTGTATATAATATAGTGGAAAGACCACAATTCAGCTAAATTAATAGATAAACAACAATAGTAATAAATAAGCCTAGAAGCATCACATCATTTGTAGATGAAACAAAGTTCCCAATAGGTCATACAAAATAGATAATCAGAGTCACATGTAGATGAAAATACATATACATATAATAATAATTCCATATAATAAAACGAAAAATCTATTTTGATGTAGAAGAACCACTTGGTCCACTCCCATCCATCCCATAAAAAAGGAACATCTATGATCACTAAGGTCCAACTCCTGAGCTTGAATCCTTACCTGATCTCAAAGACATAAATCCATATGAATTTAAAAGGGCCCATGTAAGGTGTGAGTATGAACTCAGTAGACCACCACCAATGTGAAGGTTCCATGCACATTAGAAGCACAGTTGGGACTACACCCAACTTTGATTTTTACTAGGATCAATGATTATTCTGGTATCAATACGACGTTGAACACCAGTCTCCATAGATTAGAATCAAAGATTTAAATAAAAAATGAAGAGGCCCTAAACCTTTAGATAGGATCTTTCACATCATGTTTATAATTAATTTAATTAATTTCATAAGGAAAAGAATACTTTGATCTTCAGTATTTTCTTCGTTGATGATATTGATCGTCCAGAATAACCCTACTGGATTATCTCGTTGCACTTACGAGGGTCCAAAATAGATACCCTCTAGAGGTGATCCACACATGCTTTAATGGCCTTCGGTCAACACCACTCATTCTCCGGGTACTAGTGCGGTGAAGTGAGTGTATTGTGTTGGACGTTCTTGATTGATTGTTCTTTGGCCTTTAATAAGGTCTCTTGTTTTTTAGAGGAGAGAGAACAGGATTTTAAAGAGAAATTGTTTAGATCAACGATTGTCAATTCACTGGGTGTGTGGTTCGGTACATGGAACAATAGACATATGTGTCTATTTATTGACATGAGGATTCAGTTACAATATTTAATTGTGTAACAACAATTAAATACATTCATAACCTTAGAGAAAACCCATGATATTAATATTAATACCGCATCATTATTTATGGTGTGCCAACTTGCACAAAATGGATTTATAAATAAAATTCCGCATTGTAAAATAATAACATAATTATTTTAATTTGTGCCAACTAGTTAAATAATTATTTATCATCTTGAAAATAATTATTTTACTATCGGACCAGCCTTGGTCTGCTCGAACTCCACTTCCATTTATTGAAAACCCGAATAAATAAATAAATAATTTATTCTATTAAATAAATATTTAATTTACAAACTAGTAAATAAATATTTATTTAATGTTCAATAAAATAAATAAATAAATTTTACCCACAATCTGGTGAATAAATATTTATTTAATTTATGAAATCATTTAAACTTGAATAAAATTATTCTACTGTCTTGAGAATAATATTTATTAATTAAATTCAAATAGAATTTAACCGATACCACCAGAACCACTTAGTGTGTGACCCTCTAGGATTATTTCTCGTTGAAATTAGGCAGGATTGCCTAAATTCCAAGAGTACTATCTAGCAATGGGTCAAGTCACCCAAGAAAAAGAACTTAAAGTCACAACAATGATATCCATATATGAATTCTCACTGTGTAATATAAGCTATTTGTTGAAATATCTCATCAAGTAGGTTTCATGATAGTGTCATCAACTTTTATGCTTGATACATCATTTTTTGACTACCTAAAATAAACTCATTATCACACCATGACCATGGAATTTCACGTGAAGGTTCTATTTCAATCAAAGGGATGATATATCAACTTCTATAAATGAAAGGGACTAATCCTTCCTTGACTTATCCATTAATAACATGCCACTCATGACGCACCCAACATACCCTACTTCCCTCCAACTGTCTACGTGACGATTTTCATCAGTAAATCAAAGTTCACAAGTAGTGAAATGTATTAATGATAATATTAAAGTCTAAGGATAATTACACATACTCATATATAGAAATATCCAATGACACCAAAACATATGGAATTACTTCTGGAGGGTATATTCTCATAATCTCTTATCTTGGAGATTACCAAGTTTGAACTTCATGAGAGGAAGTCTCATCTGCTTACGATTACTCACACCTGAAAATCTTCATGCTATGTGTCCCATCATAGTATTCCATCCAACTGTAGAACTATATTTAATAATTTTGTTATATCATTTCAAGGTTCTCATCATAGAGGGGAACTTTCATGACCTTATCAATACAACAAATACTCTAGGACATTATTACATCATAGTCATGCAGAACAATGATCAATATGTAATAAGTTGTTTTAAATTTAAATACATTAAATATCCTCATAATCAAAGTAAAACTAGTTGGTTCTAGGAAACCAAATCTTAAAAACTTCCACTTGGACTAGAGCCAACTGCCTACGACTTTTAGTTTGTTAGACCTCACATGGTGATCATGTTTCTGCTGAGTCAAGGCTTTAGTCATGGGGTCTGCCACATTGTCTTCCATGAAAATACTACTCACTGCAACCTCACTTCTTTAAGATAAATCTCTCAAGAGATTATTCTTATGAAGTATGTTCTTCGTCCTCTTATGTAACCTTGGATCTTTTAGGAGAGCCACCGATGTAGTATTATCACAGTACAATGTGATGAGATCTTTACATCCATGTATCAAACCTAGCTCCTAGATTAAGCTTCGCATCCAAACTGCTTCTTTAGCTGCATCATAAGCTTCGATATACTTGGACTTTGCTGTAGAATCTATAACCACCCTCTTCTTTGAGCTCTCTCAGCTCACTGCACCTCCATTCAAAGTTAAGATGTATCCTATTTGCGACTTCATGTCATATTTATTAGTATGGAAACTAGCATCTACATATCCTCTTATGACCAGTTCCTCATCTCTTCCATAAACCAGGAACATATCCTTAGTATGCCTCAGATACTTTAGGATAGTCTTGACTACCATCCAATGGCTGTCACCTGGGTCAGATTGATATCTGCCTACCACACTCAATGTATAGGCGACATCTAGCATAGTACATAGCATGGCATACATGACTGACCCAATCACTGATGCGTATAGAGTCCTTACCATTATATTTATTTTCTCATGTGTCTGAGGAAACATTTTCTTAGAAAGATGAATGCCATGTGAAGCTGGAAACAATCCTATCTTGGATTTTTCCATACGGAATCTCTTCAGTATCTTATCAATGTATGTACTTTGACTTAGGCCCAAAATTCTATTAGATCTATCACGATGGATCTTGATCCCAAGAATATATGTTGCCTCACCCAATTCCTTTATAGAGAAGCATTGATTCAACCATGCCTTAACAAAATGTAAGACTGGTATCTCATTTCTAATAAGTAATACGTCATCAAAATATACTATTTTGGAAATGGTTGCACTCCCACTAAACCATTTGTAGACACAAGGCTCACATTCATTCTTGATAAAACAAAATTTTGTTATGGATTCATCAAAATGAGTGTTCCATGACCTAGATTCTTACATTAATCCATAAATTGATTTTTTTTCAACTTTCATAACTTATTGGAATCCTTTGGAGTCATAAATCTTTCAAGTTGTGTCATGTAGACATCTTCTTGAAGGTTCCCTTTAAGGAATACTATTTTGATATCCATTTTCCAAATCTCATAGTCATGGTTAGAGGCAATGAACAATATAATTATGATAGATTTCAATATTGCAACTTGTGAAAAAGGTTTCGTCGTCATCAATGCCTTGACACTGTTTGAACCCTTTTGTAACCAGTAGTTCCTTATAGGTACTGAACTGTCCTTCCATGTCTAGTTTCTTCTTGAATACCCATTTGCAACCAATAGGATTTACATCAACTGGAGAATCTGCCAAAATCCATACTTGGTTTTGGTACATGGAATCAATTTTAGAATTCATGGCTTCTTTCCACTTGGAAACATCTATGCCACTTACTGCTTCCTTGTAGGTTAGAGGATCATTATTATCAAATAATAATGATTCACCATCCTCAGTAACTAGAAAATCATACCATTATAGTTCTCTAACCTCTCCTTTACTCCTATGCAGTTCTTGTGTCTCTGGAAGAGTTCTTTATTCCATGGGGCTTTGTGGAATCTGCTCCTATACCAACTCTTGTGTACCTTGAGCCTCAACTTCATCTAAGTCTATCTTGATCCGACCATCTCTTTTTAAGATAGGCTCCCTCTCAAGGAATATGACATGTCTATCCACTATAACCTTTTTTTCTGAGGGGTTGTATAGGTAATGTACCCTTTTTTCCTTGGGGTATCCTATAAAGGTACACTTTGTGCCTCGGGGTGCAATTTTGTTACCTAAAGAGGCCTTAACAAACAAATAACTTCTCCAAACATGTAAATTTGATAACATGACTTTATTTCCACTCTAGAACTCATATGGAATACCATTTATTGATTTAGTTGGTACTTTTTTTAGTATGTGCGCCACTATTTGTAATTCATATACCAAAAGGATAATGGAAGACTCACATGACTCATCATTGATCTCACCATGTCCAATAATTTGCGGTTCCATATTTCACTCACACCATTCCACTTTAGTGTGTATATAGGAGTGAGTTGGGATAGGATCCCAAACTCCTGTAAGTAATCAATGAAGTCTTGATTAATATAGTCTCCACCTTGGTCTAAGCGGAGTTTTGTAATCTTTTTACCAAGATGGTTCTCAACTTTATTCTTGTATTCTTTGAACATATCAAAAGAATCCAACTTATACCTCATTAAGTAGATATATCCATATCTACTAAAATCATCATTAAAATTTATGAAGTATGAGTACCCTCCCCTTGCTTCAACTGAAAATTTTCCACACACATTGGTATGAACCAATTCAAGAAGTTCTTTAGCCCTTTCACCATTACCACTAAATGAGGCTTTGGTCATTTTTCCTTGTAAACATGCATGACATATGTCAAGTTGTTTTAGTTCTAAAGAATCTAAATATCAATCTTGATGTAACTTTTTCAAGAGTTTCTCATTTACATGACCTAGCCAGTGATGCCAAAGTTGGTTGTGGTATGAGTCATCTAAAGTATCTTTGTTATCAATTTCCACTACTTGGTTTGTGTAATCCAACACATAAATAACATTGTATAAATGTGCCCTACCAAAAAAATTATATCTTTATAAAAGAAGAAACATTCATTTCCAAACATGAAAAAAATCCATATGTATCTAATATGGATACAAAAATAATGTTTTTAGTAATAAACGACACATAATAACAACCCTTTAACACCAAGATCATCCCAGTTGGCAACGTGAGGTGGTAGTCACTAACAGCTACATCAGAAAGTCTGGCTCTATTGGCTTATTATAGATCTACCTCCCCTTGATCAATATTCCTAAACCTACTTGGTTCTTGTATTTGGATACATATGTGAGAACCAAAAGATGTATCTAATACCGAATTTGTAGAAATATATAGATTGCATTCGATAAAAAATTAACATGAAGCTTCCCCTTGATTTTTAGGATGGGTGTAGTTCTTCTTCAAGTGGCCCTTCTTGCCACATGAAAAACAAATAGCCTCATATTCCTTTTCCTCCCCTTTGATATTACTTTTCTTGGAAGTCTGTGAAGAAGCTTTGGGCTTAAATATCTTCTCCCACCCTTTCCTCTTATTCAACATAAGGACAGAAGGATTGTTTCTCTTCATATATTTTCCCACTTGGTGAATGAGGATTAGAAGATCAGATAAAGACTTCTCAATGTTGTTCATATTGAAATTGAGAAGAAATTTAGAGAAGATATGAGGGAGTGATGCGAGAATGAGATTAGTGACCAGTTCTTTGGGGAGTTTAAAACCTAGAACCTCTAGGCGCTCAATGTTTCCAATGAGCTTGAATACATGAGGCCCTGCTGAGGAACATTATCCTAGCTTACGCTGAAATAGTGCCTTAGAGATCTCAAACCTTTTCCTATCTTCTTCTTTCCTGGTAAATACCACAGAGGTGCTCGATCATGCTATAAGAATCCATGTTTTCATGTGACTTCAAAAGATCACTATACATTGATGATAAAATCAAACATTTAACGTCGACTGCATCTTTAATATGTTTATCATAGACCAATAAATCCTCATCACTTGCCTCTTTGGTAGGCAGATCAGGTAATGATGACTCCAGCACGTAAGACTTCCATTCATGGTGTAGGATAATCCAAAGGCATCTAAACCGTTCCTGGAATTTACTACTAGTGAGGATGTTATCTTTATCCAGAATTGATTTCAGGGATAGTTTGTTTGATGAGATTTTATTTTTTATTCTACAATTAAAATAGAAGATCATTAGTGCTTTCTTGATTACATATTATGAGAAATAATAAATTTTATCAAGTCTCCCACTATTTTATCAAGTCCCAATAGTCCTCACCATTGAACTCAGAATGTACATTTGCCATGAAATTCTAGTGGAAAAGATCTATATTCCCCTTCACACAACCCCAAAAGGGTTGGTCAATCTATTAGAAGGTATTTAGGTAGTAATTTCTTTTCCAAATACGGGCTTGAAGCTCCTTCTTCTATTGAGTGGACCCCCCAATCTTGAAATCATAAATTTTGGATTTCCTCAAATATTTCCTCCAATATTACACCAAGTCTAGCAAGGTATACTAATCTTGATGTAATATGGTTAAGTTAACCTGAAACCTTTCATAAGGGTTTTCTGTATAAAAGTAAGTGTCCCAACAAGGGTTGGTCAAACACATAGTTTTATTGAGTTTTTTCCTTAATCAAGTAACGAAAGGCTTGGTCTGGATTAATATTTTATTTGAGGGATTTTTATCTCTTATGCTTTAATTTATTATTATAATTATTACATTCTTGTTAATATTAAGTGTAACTTAATTATGTGATTAACCATGTCATGATAATATTTACGCATAAGTCTGGTTTATTTTTGTTACATCTTGCATGCTTGTTTAATTCATTAATTATGTGATTGTGAAAACACATCCATAATGACAAACCATTAAACTGACAGAAATAAAATAAAGAAAAGGGTATGATCATGAGCTTTTCTAATGGTTAGTTTATCTAGCAGTTGATAAAATAACCCTTACCTAGGGGATAAACACCTTGAAACTCTTGGGTTTGTGTTTATATCTTTCCATATATCCACCTCTATATCTCCTGGGATTGATTTCATCTCAGATCCAACTTGAACCGCCTCCACTAGCTTCAGAGTTCCATCCATCACATATGACTTTTTTTAACTCA
This sequence comes from Viscum album, assembly GCA_963277665.1. Lineage (NCBI taxonomy): Eukaryota > Viridiplantae > Streptophyta > Magnoliopsida > Santalales > Viscaceae > Viscum > Viscum album. Next base: position 780,294,118 of record OY728132.1, read on the forward strand.
CACATAGGTGAGGGGTAAAAAGGGGTTTTACATAAAAGAAACCTTGGGCACTTAGGCCCTACATATTAATGAGGAGAAGGATCACATGACAAAAAAATTAATTTAAATAAATAAATTAAAAGAAACCATCCACATACAAAGGTCTTGGTCTATCTCATGATCATCCATTCATGCAATGATATTTTCGTAAAAATAAAACTATCATTCAATTATTTAATTGTTCTTGTTTAAGATAAATCATGCTCAAATCAATTAATTATTATCTTTAATTAATCAATGCTTTTATCTTAAACCCTCTTCTGAATTTCCTTGAGATTCTCATCCATCATTATTTTAAACAAATAAATTCATTTAAAATTATCATTGTACATAACTTGTACCTTGGAGGAAACCCGATGAATTCCCATTCATACCTACCAAATGAGTAGAAATGAATATTACACAGATGTTAAATTAAGCACATATATATAAAACACCTATCATGTGTTGTACCTCAGCTTTACGCCCACACTATGGTACATGTCTCAAGGGTTTGTATGATGTAATAATAAATTTTAATAAATCTGCATAATTTGGATGAGTACACAACATGTAGTTCCGACTAAACGGTGTGTACTATCATTCATCGTCAATCTGAAATACATTCCCATAAACATGGTGTGTAGATGTACTTCATAAATCTTCAGAGTACATAGTGTGTTCAGTGGGTTACACGCAGTGTAGTATCCAAGTTACACGGTTTCTAGCCAGGAAAGCTGTGTACGGGGTACACGGTCCAACCCTAACCCGAAGGGACTATACACCATGTCAAGTGGACTACACGACGTGTAATCTAGAAACTGCATGCCACCTATTCTTGGTCAACACACGGAGTCATTTAAGACTTATAAAGACTCCAACACAAGACTTGTTTTGGCGGATTGGTCTGACGCATTGAATCTTGACTACGCAGTGTGTACTGCCGAATACACACCATGTGTTCTGGTGTTTTATGACCAAGAAATTTTGGAACCTCTGGATGAGATCCTCTGTTTTATTTTAATCAAAATTAAAGGAATAGATCATTTCTTTAAGGTGGACAAGAAATGAAAGAGGAGGAATAGATATCATGATTCATTTTTTCAGAACAATTAACTTGAATTGAAACAACTAAATTATTAAATTCTTAAATCATCAACGAAATATTTAAATGATTATAAACTATGATGTTACCCCTCTGATACCACTTGAAGGTTTTGGGTGCAGTGGAAGCATTGTTGGGCCGACACCCAACTATGATTTTTACCATAATCAATTATTATTCCAGGATCAATACGATGATGAAATCCAATATCCACTTAATAGAATCAAAGATTTAGATAAAGAAGGAAGAGGCCCAAAAAATTTAGAGAGGATATTGAACATCAAGTTTATAATTAATTTAATTAATTTAATACAGAAAAGAATACCTAGATGTTTGGTATTTTCCTCATTGATGATGTTGATCATCTGGAATGACCCTTCAGAATTATCTCATTGCTCTTGCGAGGATCCAAAATAAAATCCCTCTAGCGGTGATCCACACGTGCTCCGATGTCCTCTGACCGACACCACTCATTCTCCGAGTTATAGCGCGGTGAAGCGAGTGTCTTGTGTTGGTCATTCTTGATCGCTTTTTCTTTGGTCTTGAAGAACATCAATCATTCCTAAAAGGGACGGGAAGATGATTCTAGATATAAATTTCTTAGCTCAATAATTCTAAATTCATTAGGTGTGCGGTTCGGTACATAGAACAATAGGTGTATGTGTATATTTATTGACATGGGGCTTCAGTTACAATATTAAATTATGTCACAATAATTAAATAAATTCATAACCTTAAAGAAAACCCATGCTATTAACAATAATACCACATCATTATTTATGGTGTTCCAACTTGTGCAAAATGAAATTATAAATAAAATTACGCATCACAAAATAATAATAGTGTTATTTTAATTTTTGCCAACTTGTAAAATAATTATTTTACTATTAGACTGGCCTTGGTCCGTTTGAACTCCACTTCCATTTATTGAACACTCGTATAAATAAATAAATAATTTATTCTCTTAAATAAATATTTAATTTACAAACTAGTAAATAAATATTTATTAAATGTTCAATAAAATAAATAAATATATTTTACCCACAATCTGGTGAATAAATATTTATTTAATTTATGCAATCATTTTTACTTGAATAAAATTATTCCGCTGTATTAAGAATAATATTTATTAATTAAATTCAAATATAATTTAATCGAGACCATGAGAAACACTTAGTGTGTGACCCTCTAGGATTCTTTCTCATTGGAATTAGGTGGGCTTGCCAAGAGTCCAAGAGTAATTTTTAGAAATGGGTCAAGGCACCCAAGAGAATTAAATTAAATCCACAACAACAAAATCCACATATGAATGCTCACTATGTAATATAATACCTTTGTCACATTATCTCATCAAGAAGGTTTCATTATAGTGTCATCAACTTTTTTTATCGATACGTCATTCTTTAAATACCTAAAATAAACTCGTTGTTACACTATGGCCATGAAATTTCACGTGATAGTTCTATTTCAATCAAAGGGAGGAGATATCAACTTCCATAAATGGAAGGGAAAAATCCTTCCTTGACTTATCCATTAATAACATGCCACTCGTGACACACCCAATGTACCCTACTTCTCGCCAACTGTTTGCGTTACAATTTTCATCATTAAATCGAAGTGGGTGAGTCATGACATGTATTAATGATAATATTAATATATAAGGATCAATACACATGATCATAGATAGAAATATCTGATGACACTATAATATGCAGAATTCCTACTGGTGGGTCTGTTCTCATAATCTCTTGTCTTGGAGATTACCAAGTTCAAACTTCATGAGAGGAAGTCTCATCTACTTACGAGTAATCGCACCTAATGGTCTGCATGCTATGTTTCCCATCATAGTATTTCATCCAACTGTAGAACTATATTTAGGAATATTGTTTTAGCATTTCAAGGTTCTCATCATAGAGGAGAACTCCCATGACCTTACCAATCCAACTCCGGAGCTTGAATCCTTACCGGATCTCAAAGACATAAAGCCATATGCATTTCAAAGGACCCGTGTAATCTGTGAGTATGAACTCAATAGACCACACCAACGTGTTCCTATCTTACATAAATAATTATGAAGGTATATACAAAATATAAATAAATTGGAAAAGAACTCAAATTTAATAAATAACCCACTTCCCTTGTGCTCAACATCCACAAGTGAGTGATTACCTATTTCAGCCAATTCCATTATATCTACGATCACATGCCCATAAATAAATATATGGAATTAAATAAATGTTTTCACACACACACACACATATATATTTGTATTGGAGAGGACCCATGTATCAATTTCCAATGCATAACCTGAATAAAATCATACATGGAGATCCCTTAGGCACCTCCCATAAATATCACCAACACCTCATTCCATTAATAAAGTATCTAGAATTTAAATGACACACCCATCAAGTCTTTGGTACCTCAAAAATCAGTTCAAAAGTCCCCATCAGCTCAACAATCTAATGTCTCGAGGCAAGAAAATATCCACCTGCTACAAATAATCACTATCATCTCAACAACCCAACATCCTGAGGCATGACAATATTCATCTTCCAATAATCCCTACCCATCAGCCTCATATGTAACAATAATCCTCATCCTCAAATCGATGTCCTCAACACCATCACTTTATGGTCCATAACTATCACATGATAGTCCATCACCATCCATGTGGATTTTAATGGTGATCACCCCTAACATACTCAATGGTCAACACCATCCCCTAATAAGAAATATCTACAGAGGCCTCCACCCATAGTGAGTGGTCAACACCACCTTAACTAAGACCTATCAGCATGCACACAACTCTAAAAGTGCATCGTCCAGCAACGGTGATTAGAAATCAACAAAATAACCTAAGGCACATCATCCAGTACCTCATGCCCCTATGAATGTGTCACTAAATCCTAATGGTAAACACCACCTCAAGTCACATGGTCCATGCCCTCATCTTGAAGACCTCACCACCTCAATATGATGACCATGTCGACTCAATCTAGTTATCATCATCACCCCATGTATCTTGGGCCATGCCCCTAGATTTATGATCTAGTTTACTTAGTCTAGGTGATCAAAATCACCTCAATCCTCATTCCATTCCTACCATGTTCCCATGGAACCATTACAATAAATAAAATTTAGTTAATTTAAAGACACACAACTAAACTAACCTTCCTAGTTGGTCACAATCCACTTACCCAACTTAGCATGCATAACTAAACTAGGGCATACCCAATGACATCCCATGGCATAATTTCATTAATTTTAAAGAATTAATTTAATTATTCGTGGTCTCACTTAGTCAACCAAATGTGTTCAATAAATCATGCACCCCAAAACAAATTTAAAATTAAGGGGTAATCTAGGCACCGCCAACATTATATTTATAAGTGATCACTCATATGATATCGACCTCTAACTCAAGTTGAAACAAAAGAAAACAAGATTTTAGAAAAACATCCTGAAAATAGGGAAAAATTGATTGAATGAATTTAGAATTATATATGGAGAGATAAATGAGGAAATAAAGATAATGGATTGAGAGAATTATCGATACACTTTCAATAAGACCAATTATGTTTGAATCAGAACTTGGACAATGAAGTTAGGCCAAAGAATAAGGGTGGAAGAAAAGGGAGAGCTCCCTACTTTCGGGAGGTTTTACATTTGTGAAATGATGGATAAATATGAGAAAAGGATAAATATAAGGGAGGATATTTTTTTCCATTTCACACTTAAATTGGTGTATTTATAAGTCACATGGTTTGGCTAACTGTGCACCATCTATGCTCACTCACTATCTAAAGGGCCACCTCTTTGAAATAGGTTGCATGCTTTGCTCACATGGTTTAGCTAGACTGTGCTCCAATTGTACAAACATACTACCTATGTAGATTTATGTGTCTGGTCTAGGCTACATAGTTTTACAAACTATGCATAGTCTATGCACACCATCTTAGAAGAACTACAATACTTAGCACTATTTCCCCTTGCAGGCCACACAGTTAAATCTAACTGTGTACCTTTACCTGGAATTACTAAAAAATGGGTTTTAGGCCTCGATGCACCTGAAACAAATCAGAACCCATCAGGAACTTAAGAAACCCTAATCCCCATATAAAAACAAGTCCCTATATCAATAAAACTCTAGGAATTAGGTTTCAAAGATGAAAAGAAAGGTTGGTACAACCACTAAACACAAAAATTCAAAAAGGTTGGGAAAATATGACCCTCTCAAAAACCTGGGTTGTTATAGTATCCCAACCTTATAATATCTCATCCATAATATATGAGGTCTCCTGCTGAGATGGTACCAAACATAGCCATATCTTTTATATTAACTTGGTCTACCCCGATTATCAGTCATAGGTCAATTCCCCTTGTGGCTCTTCCCACATTAGGAATTTTTTACTCACTCACTTACCAACCCAAAAATTAAAATTTTAATGGTACCTCTCACAATCCATAAAAATAAAAGTCCTCCCATGATAAATTATTATTCCAAAACCACATCAGGTTTTAAAATCATCCCGTGTCATATTTGACACCCATTGGGTCCCACATCTCATTAGATGACCATAAGTACTTGTTCCATGCATGACACATCAAATCTTACATCTCAGTAGATTCCAATAAATCATACACCTCAATAGATGCTCAAAATAATCCCACACCCTATATACATATGTATTCCCATCATACTATCGATGCCTATGCACCTCATAAAAAAACCCGCATCACATCGATTCCCATAATAAATCCTAGTGTTGAGACATATCTTAAATATATATATAGATCCCACATCATAATCAATTCCAACACACTACCAACACTTGGTTAGTTTAAAAACAACACATGTGCACCTTGTACACCAAAAATGGACATTCTAAAACAAAATTAAACTCAGCCACTTCCTTGTTTCACCTCTAAATTCTATTGGATCTCCGACCTTTTCTATCCTAGGTATCTCAATAACATGAACTTGGTCTGAAACCTAACTACCCAAGGCCTGACCACCCTACAGAGCTATACTAGCTACTAGCCACTGACCCCACTACTAGTTCTCCCTATCTTTACCATGAAATCTGCATGTAGTTGAATCCTGACTACTGGATCTTGGTACCACTATCGGTGCTACCTCATATCCCTGATTTTGACTCAGTTGATAGCTCCCTATTGTCCGAGAAGGCTTTCTACAAAACCTCTCTAGATTACCTATCTAGATGAATGTCCAAAAATCCTTTGAAACCTGATCACAATGGTTCTGAACATGCCCTAAAAAATCTCACTAGAAGTATACTAATTATGACCCACTCCTCAGTTGTCATCATGTATCTCTAGCCCGACTGCCCAACCAACACTCCTCACTACCTCACTTCATTCTACCTAAAACATCACTGCTAAGCTCACCATAAGCCTTAACCAACTTGAATGAGAATAGTATATCAAGTTTACCTTATTTATTAGTGTTTTATTGATCTCCTATAAGAATGATATTAGTTTTAAGATGTTTACCAGTACCCTGATGGCATGCTATAAACCATCCTCAAAACAAGGCAACCAGGCGATGTCATCTCCCACCATAGAAGGTGAAAAATGGGACAGGTCTTTGAAGTTCACCTTATAATCCATGATAGATGTATCCCCCTACTGGAGATCCATGAAATTACGATCTCAATCTACTCTCAATGTATCAGGGAAGAATTTATAAAATAACTTTTCTTCTAAATACTTCCAAGCTAGTCACTCATGTTTTCCTACCTAAACTTATAAACCACACCATAACTTTTCTGCTCCCCTAAGAATGTTCGTCACCAGCTTCACCCTTATACTTGTGGGTGTCTCAAGATGATCAAATATAGTGTACACCGAATTGATTTTGTTATCTACTGACTATGATCCAACCTCACCCTTTAATAGCGGTTGGTGCTAAAACTCGAACTCATGAGTTAGATACATCATAAATGGATAATATCCCTAATCTACCTAGTCAATACCTTGCATTAAATGAACCAATATATCCCTAATATTCTTTTCTAACCATGGACTAAAGTCTTCCATATATTTTGGATGTACCACCTATACCAAATTCTGTACATGTGGCTTCTGGTCATGCCAATCCTCAGGGGGATCATCTAGAACCTCAAGGGTCTCATCCTATGCTTGCTCATACAACACCATATAACCACCCTCCTGACACTCCACTAAAAAGTTTCAGGTGTAATCCTGATGAATACCAAATACCATAGTCAAATATCCAAATATATATATATATATCTATATTTTTTATATAGGTAAATCTGTAACAGATAGCACATCTCACCACCCTTACACTCCCATACTACAACCATTCCATAAGATATCCAACCCCTAGGCCCCTTACTAACCTATGTCGGTGTTAGATATCACAAATCATCTAGTATAATGGACCCTTTCTTACCCATAATAGTTAGGAATCAAATACAATCTCGCCTCATGGCCCCTTTCCTACCCATAATAGTGTCAGACATCACATATCACACATATCAACTTGGTGTAGCAGGAGTATAATTCCCAAAAATATATTATACAAGAAAAAACTATTTGTATTCTTAATTGAAAATTTAAGCTACTCAAACCCTTTTATCATAGCTACCTACCATTACCTGTTAGCATATTCTAGGTTCCTAGAAATTATTTATAGGCACATACATATATCATGTCACCTTATGTGCCTACCATAATGCATAAAAAATTCCACCGTTCCATGCCAAGACAAGGGTTAAACCATATAAAAAATAATCATCACACACAAGTGCGCCACTCTATGTTGAAATAAATCAACTGTAAAATTACAAAGAATAAAATCAATTTCCCACCATGGGAAATTGGTCTGTCCCCCATGCATGGGGATTAAGGAACCAAAACATGAGATCTTTAAAAACTTTTAACAACATACTATTCTTTGATAAACCATAGCCTAAATAGTAATAACAAAAAGTAAAATAGAACTCCTTTGGTACCATTTGTAGAATCCTTATATGGTTTTCCACTCAAAAAGTGCTCTAGTCCAGATGACAATTGGGCCTTAGGCATGCCTCCCCACACACCAAAGGCTGTCGATTAATAGTGAGGATCTGATGAGGTGTTAATGGGGATATTATAACCTCAGGTGGTGATGATAATAATGGTCTATATATATATAACACAGTTGAAGATTCACCATAACTTAGTGAAAGAAATATATAAACAATAGTAGCAATAAATAAACCCAGAAGCATCATACAATTTTTAGATCAAATACAAGTCACAATAGGTTATACAAAATAGATTACCGGGGTCTCCAATGGCCAACCATATAGATACATATAATATCATGCAAAAAAATAAAAAGGAAACTCTAACTCGAGGTAGTAGAACCACCTGGTACACTTCCATCCATCCCATGCAAAAGGTATATATACGATCACGAAGGTCCATCTCCCAAGCCTGAATCTTTACCTTATCTCAAAGACATAAAGTCTACACGCATACTAAAATTCCTAGGTAGGGTGTGAGTATGAACTCAGTAGTCCACCACCAATGTGTTCTTATCTTATGTCCATAGTTATACAATCTTATAATTTTTTTTTGATAAATTTAAAAAATAGAGACATTTAATAAATAACCAACTTACCTTGTGCAAAATAACTACAATGAAGTGTTTACCTAATTCATTCAACACTGATATATCTTTAACCACATTCCCCCAAATATATATGGCATAAAATACATATATATATATATATATACATATATTTTCTATGGAGAGGACCCATGACTTAATTCACAAGGTTTCCCCTGAAGAAAATTATAACAGGAGAGAACTTGGGAACCTCCCATAAATATCACTGGAACCTCATGCCATCAATCAAGTATCTGACCTCCAAACAACATGATCATCACATCCTTGGTCCCTTAGACCTTATCTCAGAAGTCCCCATCGACTCAAAAACCCGACATCCTGAGGCATGACAACATATACCCTCAAATAAATAATCACCATCAGTTCACCAGACCAACCACTTGAGGCATGATGATATCTACCCTCCCATAATCCCATCCTATTGAACTAAAATGTAATGGTGATCCTAAACCCCCAAATGATGGTCTAAACACTATCACTCGATGGTCCATCACCATACACAAAGATTTTTATGGTGAGAACCTCCAATATAACTGATGGTCAACACCATCCTCAAAGATGTAATATCTATTGGGGCCTCTATGCATAACGAGTTGTCAACACCACCTCAAATAAGTCCTTTATATGATCACATGACTCCAATGACTCATAGGCTAAAAATATTGAGCAAAAATCACTAACATAACCTATGACACATCATCTGGAACCTCGTTCCCCTATGAACATTTTTCAAAATCCCGATGGTAAAAACCACCTCAAGTCACATAGGCCATGCCCCCATACCAATGACCTCATAACCTAAATCTGATTACCATGTCACCTCAACCTAGTGATCATAATCACCCCCATTTATATCAGGACACCCCATCAATATGATGAGCTAGTTGTCTCAATCTAGGTAATCAAAATCACCACAATCCTTGGGCCTTGACCGTCACATTCCCATGAAACCATTTCAATCAATATAATTTAATTAATTTAAAAATACACAACCACCCTAACTTTTCTAGATTGAAACAAGTACTTTACCTAGACTAGCATGCATAACTGAACTATGGAATACCCAACATCATCCCAGGGAATCATTTCATTAATTTAAAGGAAACAATTTAATTATTCTGTGTCTCACTCAGTCAAGCCAATCTAAAAAATAAATCACATACCCTAAAACAACCATAAAATTAAGGATAAATATTAGTACCACCTACCTTATAGTCTTAGGAACTCTCTCATATTATATAGGCCTCTAAATCAATCCGAAACGAGAGAAAATGAGATTTTACAAAAAATTCCCTAAAAATGTGGTAAAAGAGCATCCATAGAATTGACATTCCATATGGCGTGATAAATGAGGAAATAAATATAATGGATTGGGGGCTTTATTGATATGATTATAATGATACTGATAATTTTTGAATTATAACTCGGATGGCAGAGATAGGTTAAAGCCTAAGGGAGGAGGAAAAGAGAGAGATCCCCACTTCCTGAAGGTATTTCAAGCACGAAATGAATGAGAAGGAGGAGGAAAGTATAAATAAAAGGGAGGGTAAAATTCTCCATTTCACAATTTTTAAAGAGGCACATGGTTAATTCACACATTTTGGACAAACATGTGCCAACCGCGTGCACTCACCTTCCAAAGGGCCACCCCTTTGAAACATGATACACAATTAGGCCACATGGTTTGGATATAACATTCGTCAACTATGCACACATACTACTTAAGTGCCACTAAGTGTGCAGGCTATGTCGTATAGTTTTTCAAACTATACATAGCCAGTGTATGCCCTCTTAGAAGAGCTATAACACTCCACACTCTTTCCCCTTATAGGATCCACGATTAAATATAACCATGTACCACTTCCTTCACTTCCTGAAATATGGGTTTTCAGGCCTCGATGCACCTAAAACCCATTTTAACCCCTACACTTAACGAGCCGTAAACCTTATCTAAAAACAAGGCCTTAGATAAATCAAAATCTTAGAATTATGTTTCTAAGATTAAAAGTAAGGTTGGTACAACCACCAAACAAAAAAAATTCAAAGATGTTGGGAAAATATGACCCGCTCAAAAACCCAGGATGTTACATCTAACCCATATAGTAATAAATAATGAACAATAGGGTCCCTTACCATTTTCTAAACCTATATCCTTGAAATCTACCTAGGTACCAAATGGTGGCCCAAACAGAGTGTGAGTATAACTCAGTAGGCCAGACACCCACGATGTATAAAAAATCTAGTCTTAATATATAGTACATACAATAAATAAATAAACATGGTTATTAATTATTAAATTAATATGGCACTAGAATGACACTTGGGGTCTGCCAAAACTACTTATTCTCCATTCTAGAATATATGTTTAAAGGTTGATCCTCATGTATTAGTACATATCACCCAATTCATTGGTAGATTCTCATACCAAGGATTGATCAGAGATAAATTATAATGAAAAAGTGGTCCCTTCCCTAAATCTAATAAAAATTTCACCCTTAGGCATCTAGTGAAAGTGTAGCCTACCCTTAGGTATTTCATATCCCATGAATCTTACCCCCATATGATTTCTAACCCATGAAATTTACCCCCATAAAACTTTCCCTCAGGCATTACGTATGTGCTCTTAAGAACTAAAAACAAGCATAAGTCGTGTCAAAAAAAGAACTCAATAAGTAAAACAACAACCAACCCTCAAACATAAATCATAAGAGGATCATCTCAAAATATAAATCTAGAAAATATTTCACATGACCAAGCACTAAGTGTAATAAACATGCCTTCACAATCCATAATAGTCAATTCACCTGATTAGAATTTATATAGTCTTTTATATTTCATAAAGTTAGGAACCTAATTATTATATTAATTACAACAACTCTTATTCGATTTATCAATTTATCCCAAGGAACTTAATGTGCCAAAATAGTGACAACTCATCAAGAAAACATACCATGCCGATTACACATCTGTTAACCAAATTTAGTCCATGTGATTTTATCTTAATCAATATCTAAAATTCACATGTTATTCCAGTTCATATTATTAATCAACCAAACATCTCAAATTGATAACCAAAATATGAATTAATCAATTATTATTGAATTATGATTTCATGGGTAGGATCACCTTGAGGGCACCTGCAAAACCAGTATCAATGCCTATGGATCCAACAAGATCTATGGGAGGTCCAAGAAACATGACTATCATCAACTGTGATTTATTGAATTTGACATGTCACACACCAATCATGTTAATGAGATCACAATTATTTCATATACTAGAATAATTGAAATATACTTCAGAGATATTTTTTATAACACCTAAGTTAAAAGTAGAGTAGGCACATACAAACCTTATTGAACAAGGTTAATCTAGATTGATCAATCTTTCCCTTCAATGAAAAAAAATTCAACATAGTCTTGATCTGGTTTGGATGTCTGAATTGTGTTCTTTATATGATAAAAACCATGAATAAGAGGGAGGACAATGAAAAAAGGCTTACCTTCAACTCTTGAACCAAAATGAAATGATCTAATAGAGGGAATCTCATATTCAGAGAGGAGGTCTCACACGTTCCACTGGGAGGTTTTTAATTGGGAGAGAAGGGAGTTATCATAATGCAGGCATTAGAGGTTTTAAAATGCATGGAATAACATATTTACAACACAAATATAGAATTTACATCATAGATCCCTCAATTCACATATACACTGAAAAACCTATATCCCAGAATTAAAACCACATGAAAATTGATTTTACATCATTAATTCCATCTAACGATCTAAATTCTGAATTTATGGATTTCACTAATAAATTTATGGTGTCATTTGGTTTTATGGGGTTAACCTGCATTAGTAATTTACATCACAAATTCAAAATTTATAGTGTGAATTTTCTATGCATCCTACCATTTCTTCCCCTCTATAATATTTCCTAGAACTAACCCAACCCACCAACCAATTCTTAAACAAAAGACAACCGAACCCCCAAAATGATTACTAAAACATAAAGAGAGAGAAACTTGGAAAAGATAGGATCTTACAACCTCTCCACCTTATAACAAATCGTCCTCAAGTTACTCTAAGATTTATAGTGGGGTGTCAGTAAACAAGTATATCCACTTTGTTTGAATATCAGATTCTATCTATCAGGTCTCTTCTTCTACACTCCCATGCTTTCACTAAACTTTCACTAGAGGCATGATATTCCCTTATAGATTCTTCTCACTATAGTCCACGATACAAATCAGATGATACTTAAAGGGAACATCAATATCAAGCTCAAAATCATCAACATCCATCATGTGATAAGGTTTAGTATGATATATATGAAGCCATGATACATGAAACACATCATGCATAGAGCTTTAGTGTTATGGAAGGGAAAAATGGTATGCCACTAGACCGATCCTCTCTACAATTTCGAAGGACCCAAAAAACTTGGGTACTGGTTTCCCTTAGTTCTTGATATGATTTTCCCCAATATTAGGTGACACCTAATGTAAAACATGATGAAAAAACTCAAATCCAGATGTATTCTTTAATAGTAAGTGTATGATATCTATCGACTCTATGCGGTCACCGACCACGTTTTGATCAACTAGACCTGCTCAGAGATTTTTTTCATAAGGTTAGAACCAACAAGTTTCAATTCACCTACCTATAAATAGAAAATAGGATAACATCATGGCCTTCCATAAAAAGCCTCAAATGGAGTCATTTGGATTGATTCATGGAATATTTTATTATACATGAACTGATTGAGTTATAGGTGCTGCTCCCTTGAACCATCGAAATACAAAACATAGGATCACAACATATCCTCCAGAATATAAATCATACATTTATATTAGCCTTCATCATTAGGATAATATACTGTAATTATAATAACATGCATCCCTAGTGCTTTCTAAATAAGCTGTCAGAACTGTGAAGTGAAACATTGATCTCGATAAAAAATGATACTCCTTAGAACACCATGTAGTCATACTATCTCCCAGAGTATATAATACCCATATTATTGATGGTGAAGGTCTCCCAAATAGAAAATAAGTGAGAAACTTCATCATTTTATCCATATTCACCCATACTACATCATTCTTGAATGGTGTCTTGGGTAATACTGTCATGAAATCTGTAGTGACATAATACCACTTCCATTCCAGAATAGGAAGAGTCTACAATAACCTATAGGGACTTTGATGTTTGGAAATTACTTGTTGATAGTTGAAATATCTCACCACGAAGCCCGCTATAACCATATTCATTATTGACCATCAGTATTTTTAGGGAGATCACGATACATCTTTTTCAGACCTAGATGTACCGTCCATTTTGAATCATGGAACTCTATCATAAGATATTCTTATAATCCTATAAGAAACCATAAAAGGAAATGGAAAATAAGAATGTATCTACTACCAAGAGACTATCCTGATAGTGGTTTCCCACCATATAAACTATCCCTTAGAGCTAACACCTCGAGATCAAATTACTTCTCTATCTTGATCTGGTCAAGAAAAATGGGTATAACAAAACTAGAAGTTAGGCCTACTCATCTTTAATACTCCTGAACATATAGGTGCATGACCAAAAGGATTTCCATTAACCGCTACTCATCACAAGATTCCCATAATTCCTCTATCTACATCTTTCAACTCAAATCATCAACAATGAAATTTCCCTTACCCATTGTGTTTTCCATCTTGAAATAGAAAGACTTAAGATACTCAACCCACCTCCTCTGCTGAAGGTTCATGTATCACTGAGAAAAGATGTACTTGGGGATATTGTGATATGTGTACACCACAAACCTATCACCCAATATATAGTGTATCTAGATTATTAAGGTGTTAACCACCAAAACTAAGTCTAGATCATGAGTAGGGTAATTCCTATCATTTGATATTATTTTCCTAAATCCATAAGCAAAAACTCAGTCCTCATACATCAAAACTACTCCAAGTTTGATTTTAGATGCATCAAAATACATGATATAATCCTTACCTAGAATTATCTAGGAGAGGATCGATATTGAGGTTTTCTTTCACTTAAAATCCTAAAAATTTCTCCCACAATCATTAGACTAAATAAAATTCACCCCTATCTCAGTTATCCTGGACATTAGCACTAAAAATGGGAGATGTCCTTGATGAAACACTGGAAGTAATCTGATAATCCCAGAAATTGCTGAATCTTAGACATTATTACGATGTTCTCAAGATACCATGTCTACAACATTCTCTGGGTCCACCAACACTCCTTCCTCTAGGATAACATGACCCTTTAAGTGCCATTTATCACTCCAGAAACTACATTTGGATAGATGGGCGTAAAGATGATGCTATCTCAAGGTACTCAAGTTGATTTCATGATGTTGGGAATGAAAATATATATATTGGAAGTATACTAATATTTTATCGATAAAAAATACCAAAAAATGATCCAAAAAATGTTGGAAGATCTAATTCTTCAAATCCCTGAATAATAACAATGATTTTTTTCAGACCAAACTTCATCCCCACAAATTCATACAAACCATATCTACTCCTAAAAGAAGTTATAGGTATGTTTGATAGTCTCACCCTCAAAAGATGGTCCCCTAACCTCAAGTAATTTTTGGAGATGATCTTGAAACCAATTAGCTAATTGAAAAGACCTTAAATTCATGAAAGGGGATACCAGATCTTGACAATAATTTGGTTTAGCCTTTGAAAATATACACAAAAGCACATGGTCCCCCCAGCCTTCTTGGAGAAAATCATAGGTGAACCCCACATAGAAGTACTAGGATGTATGAATCCATTTTATTCCATATTTTCTAACTGAACGTTCAACTCATGAATCTCTATTGGTTCTATATTATAAGGTGGAATAGAAATTGGATCATATTTTGACACTAACATGATTGTGAACTCAATGTACCACTTGGGTGGTTAGCTAGAGAACTATTTAGGAAAGACATACTAAAAATGTTCCACCACTAGGGGGAAGGTATCCTATTTCATTAAAATATAATCTAGAGTGATGCATACCATATGATCTATAATACAATCCAGTCTGTATTGAATTAGTTCTGTATGACCATCCTAAAGATCCCACTCACCCTGATAGAAATAGCTACCCCATTCTGGGGATAGAAAGGAAAATATCCTCTGATAAAAATTTGTATGAGCCTGGTACAAAACAATCTAGTACATACCCTTAATCTAACCAAAGACTATAATTTATAGCATAAAAACACCCAAATAAAATAATTTCCACAAATTTCAATAGAATATTCCCTTTAGTGTTTGATATCCCCTGACTGAACTCCCAATGATGTTTCAATGGTCATAACACCATCCAAGATCTCTACAAAAAAATTGTTTTAAAGAGAGAATATATAATGGAATGTGATGTTACTATATCAAATAAAATATAAGAAAGAGTATATGATTCAAGAACCATAGCTCTAACGATAGAAGTTCCTGCATCTAGTCAACTTCAAGTAGACTGCATAGTATACAACTAACTCACCCCTCTACCTTAGGCTCTAATATTAGTCCCTTGTGATGCTCCCTCTTCCTAGTACTACCAGTCTTATAATTGGGTACCATGTCCCCTGCCTTAGCCTAAATTCCAAGTGAAACACTAGATACCAGTCTACTGAGGAGAAGATGAGTCCTTCCTAGACTCCAGTGCCTATCCTAATCCACTACCATTACTCTTATATGGAAATATCTTATGGAACTTCATTAGATGGAACAACCTTCCACAAGAACGTAACTTTATTATTGGAAAATGACACATTATAATCTTGTGGACCAAATTTATATACTGAAATAACTTTAACAGAACATGATTATGAGATGTTTATCCACTAACATGGATGTCTTCTTGCTACTTCCCTGATGATAACTATCATAGTAGTACTTTCTGCTTCATTAAAAATAGTTCCCCGATCACCCCCATTGAAACTACATGGACACTTCTTAGGGACTTTCTCATATTCCCTTACATGATAAGATCATGATTCAACATGTTTTTGAGGCTATTTAGTCATAATACATTCACATAAAACCTTATCTCATAGTAAATCCCATCCTAGAAATTTATTTCTGTAATGATCTCATAAGCTCTTAAAAATGGAGAAAAGAATTGTAGGTTAGTGAAACATCCATCATAGTCTATCACCGACATATCTCCCCATTAAAGTTGCATGATTTTGTGATCCCATTAATCCCTAAACCTCTTTGTATAAATGTTAGAAAGGAAATTCACCTTAATTTCCTTCTAGGATAGCTCCTCGTACTTCCCAAATTTCTCTTAAATATCCCATTAATTCTTGGATGGTCCTGAAATCATGTATGCAACAAGCTTCACCCTCCTATCAGTGGGTGTCTTGAGGTGATTGAATATTTTTTTAGACTAAATAAATCCAAAAATCAACTACATGAGGACCTCCCTCCCTAGTGAATGTAGGCATATACTATAGTTTTAACTCTCTTATCAGCCCAGTAATTGAAGTTAAGGTGTAAAAAATATCCCTTTTTGAAGAAATAAATAACCCTTTGGAAGATTTAGAAATGACAATTTCCTATCTAATTCTATAGAACTAAATAAATTTATAACTCACCTATGTTAAGATCATTCTTTCACTATCCTATCGTTGATTCAAAGATATTGAGGAGGAATATTCTCTTAAAAGAACAACACAATCCTTAGAAAAAAAGATACACAATGATATGAACCTTAATATGTGAAAGAAATAAAGAACAAGATCATGTTTTGTCTCCACTTGGGTTAATAAGTGATTTGACATAACATAATTATTTCTTTCATTTATTTTTATCAGTTATATTAAGGGATTACATTTCAAAATTCATATAAGAAGATATATAACATGCAATAAATATTTCCCCAGCATGAACAATACATGTCAATATATATCTATATGCGCCTATCATGATGCATGAACACCCATCTCATGAGATACCATCCAATGATTAAAATATCAATAAATATTAACATTAATTAACAAGTGAATCACCTGAGGTGAAATAACATCAAAAATGTAAATAGAAAATAATACAAACAACAATCCAATCCATGGGAACTTGGTTTTCCCCCAATGTACACATGGGTTAGCAACTACCATATTGTTTCTTCTCACCAATCCCCAACACATAATAGTATCCCTTATACCTTTCCCAAATAGTAAAGAAACAAAAAAGAAATCTAATGATATAATGCCACATTGTAACATCCTTGACCTCATACTACATCACATGACCAATCTAGGTTGTCTATGTGACCTCAGACACACCTTCCTGTATGCTAGAGTATGCCGACTAGCTGCGAGGGTGTAAGGAATATAGTGGGGAGACTATAAATAATACTAAATATATACAATAACAAAATAAATAATAATCTAGTTTCAAAAATAGTAGAAACAATATAAATAACCATACATACATCCATATAAGAATAAAGGAAAAACAAATAATCTAAAAATAAAAAGAATCATGTAATAAAATATTGAATATAACTAAACAACATGCTGAAGGTTATAAAAGTAAAGGAAAAGATTGAATGGATAAAAGGCACTAAAATTCATGGTCTTGAGCCCCATATTGGTCCCATATCCCAACTCTAACCCATCCACCAATTAAAAATTAACAATAGGTTCCTTTTCCCTTATCCACACCTACATCCATGAAATCTTCCTGGGTACCAAACAGTTGCTAGATGAGGGTGTGAGTACAAATTAGTAGGTGTAGCACCCATGGTGTCTAAAAACTCTAATACGAGTATACAGTGAATTCAATAAAATGATAAATAGGGGTATGAATTTATAAATTAATACAACACATAAAATAAACATGTGAACCCTCAGTCTCTAGAATGAACCCTTAGGTGTGCCAAACTCACTTGGACTCTATGTCAGAATATCTGTCAAGTGGTGGATCCACATGTATTAGGACATATCACCATAGTCGGTGTAAAATTCTCATATAAAGGACTACTCACACATAACATATCATGAAATAGTGGTCCCTACCCCTAGTTTAAGAATAATATCACCCTGATACATCCAGTGACTATACAACTTACCCTCAAGCAATTCGTATCCCATGCATCTTACACTCAAGGGGTTAATAATCCATGAAAAATACCCTCAAGAAGGAACATAACCATGAAAATTTCCATCAGGTGTCATGTATATGATCTCAAGAACCAAGAACAAGAACAATTAATGTAAAAAAAAAGAACTTAATAGGTCATGTTACAACAAACCCTCAAGTATCAATTGTAATAGCATCATCTTAGAACATAAAGTTGAAATTCATTTCACATGACTAATAACCAAGTATAATAAACCTGAAATCATAGTCCATATTTTTTAATTCATCTAATTATCATTTATATAGTCATTTACATTTTAAAAATATAGGAACCCGATTATTATATTAATTAAAAAAATTCCCATTCCATTTATCAATTTCTCCCAAGGATGTTAATGTTCCAAAATCACCTCAAATCATCAATAAAACAAACTATACTGCTTAAAAATCCATTAATCAATTTTATAATATATGATTATATCTCAATAAATCACTAAAATTAAAATTTTATTAAAGTTTATATTATTAAATAAATAAACTTCCCACATTGATAAATAAAATCTACATTTATCAACTACTGGTGCATTATGATTACAAGGGTAGGCTCACCTCATGGGTGGCCACATTCTTAGTCTTAATTCTAATGGATATAATGGAATTCATTGGAGGTTTAAGAAACATGATTATTATCATCCATGAATTTTTCAATTAGATAGGTAATGAACACATCATGAGGACATTATTATAATTATTTCATATACTAGTATAATTAAAACATAATTTTAAGGAGTTTTTCTAGACCAACTACCTCAAAAGAAGAGTAGGAGTGGTAAAATTTTAGCAACTAAGGTGAAGTTAGTATCCTCCTTCCTTATATAAATTGAAAATAAGAAACAATTTCAACACTATCTTGATGCAAGTTTTTCATACAAATTGTTCTCTCCATATGAGAAAATACATGTAAAATGAGGGAGTATAATTATTAAAGTATTGCCTTAAAATCTTGATTTGGAATTCAAATTTCTAATAAAGGGACCCTCAGATTTGGGGAAAAGGTATCGTATGATGTTTCTATAAGGTCTGCAATTGGGATAGAATTGTGTTATCAGAAAACAAGGAATGGAAGTTTTAAAATTTTAGGTTCAGAAAATTCATGATGTAAAAAGGTAATTTACATTATGAATCATTCAAATATATGACTAAAACCCATCACTTAGAATTTAAAATACATGAAAAATGATTTTACATTGTAAATTCCATATTATAATGAACATTGTATATTTATGGTGGTCATAAATAAGTTTATGACATGGTTTAGTTTTATGGGGTCATCCAACACAAGTAATTTACACCATAAATTCATAATTTATAGTGTAAATTCTCTCTATAGCCTGTCATTTCTACACCTCAACAAAATTACCCAGAACCATCCCAACTCTACATCCAAGGCTAAAAAAAATTAAATAAGACACCAAAAAGGCTTACCAAAACTTAACATGATACATAACTAGAAAATAAATAATCTTACATGGAATATGTTTTGGAATTCCATGATTTAGATCTAATAAATAATCCTTATGAGTATCCAAACTGACTACAATGAGCATCCAGTGCTCCCAAAAAATATAAAGGGAAAAGTAATGAAAAAATAAAAAATATATTTTATATTATTAGATTATATATTTTTAGTCCTACATTATAGGCATCAAGAAGAGCTTTCCATCTATTATTTTCTATTCCAATGTTGTGGATAATTTTTCTATTTTTTTTTTTTCAATTTATCCTTTTTCAAATACAGATTTCCCATCAAAATGATATCGTGATTAATGAGTCCAAATTTTTCTTATCTAGGTTTTCTATTTACATAGTTGTTAAATATATTATTATTGATAATATGAATAGTTATTAACTCTAATTAATATAATATATCAAATTTTGGACAAACAACTTATGAAAATGTACCTCATGAATACTTTTTCTATTGAGATTCCCATCTATTTATGCATAATAATTTTATCTATCCTCTCATAAAAAATCAAGTCTATAATGAACTCTCTATATAGTTGTTATTAATATTCAAAGATGGAAATATTTTATTATTTAAATGTTATATCCTAAATAAATTGTAATGTTAATAAATGGTAAAATGTAATTTTTGTGTAAAGCTACTCTCATAAGGTCCTTTTGATTTCCTAGTTGATCTACTAGATTTTTTTATTAAACCTTTCTTTTAGCTTTCTCCTTCTATATATTTAATATCATACCTCATTTAAAAACGTTTTCAATAATTATTAAAGGTTTATTATTTGAAAAATTTTGTAAAGAACATACAATATTTGTTTAATGAATATTTACAAGATTAAATAATTATTCTACAAAAGTTTCAATATAATGTTTGACTATGGTAAAATCTATATAATCAAGTGGAAAATGAAACTTGACACTCAAATCAGAAGATACTTTAAATCCCCACCCTCAAATGATTATTTTGGAGTTTTTTATTATATATAATATCTCCTTGGATATTGTACAATACACTTAATGTAACAAGGTGATTGGTGGGTGTTGATGGATAGTTTTCATAGTCACTTTCACCCCCAAGAATTTTATCATTATAAATTTATCATTTGTTGTTTGGTTCACATTTTTCAAAATATTTAATTTCAAAATTTATTACCTTGGGTAAGTAAAGTGGTTGTGGGGAATGCCTAGCCTCAAATAGAGTGGGGTTTGGGGCATCATGTAGTGGTTATTATTCTACTTTTTATTTTATTTAAACCATTTACATATATTGGTCCATCAAACCATAATTAATAATAATTTCTTTTAGAGTATAAATTTATATCTACATGTATTTAAGTTATATCCCCATGTGATTATGATTTATCAAAATATGTTTGAGGTAGTACTCTAAAATCTAACCCTGTAACACAACCATATTAGTATGGATGCTTCAAATATACTATATATAGTCTTTATTTTGGTAAAGTCAATGAAAATTATTTAATCTAAACTGTAAAAATTCTTATGAACATAATTATATATATTTTTTGTAATGTCATTATAAATTATAAAAAATTACTATTCTGATATATTTACACATGATTCTATTACTTGTGTGTTTTCATCTAGTATTTCTCTATATCGATTTACACAAGACTCCTACCATACTAAATGATATGGTATGAAAGATTCTTTGGATATTGAGTCATCATTTTCATATATATAAAGGAATATAATTATATTGTTTTTTCTTTCCACATAAAAGTATTACTATATATTTAAAATACATAACATGTTTTTCAAGTGAATGATACCCCATCCTTTCTTTATGGTGAGGTTATGTTGGTTTAGATATGAAATATTTATTTTTAGTACTCATTACTTTTTTCATAAATTAAAAACATTGGATAAAAGTTAATAATAAAAATAATTTCAAACAAAATATTATAAATTAATATAAACCTAAAATTACTCTTCCTCACGATGACTAATGAAATGACCTCATGTTTATTATTTTATATTTTGTTTATAAAATGATAGTGGAAGGTTCTTGAAATTCCCCTCAACATCCTTGAGATGTAAATTCATCATAAGTGTATAAAAGTCTATATAAGCCTTTCCCATGATCATTTATTTGAATTTATTATGTAAATAATATCAAATAAACATACTATAAAAGGGAAATTTAAATATAAATCAAAGTTTAATTATATGATTTTTTGTTAAAAAGGATGAATTATATTATAAAATTACCCTAATTTATTCCTAAATGATTATCTTTCATACATAAATAACTTTTTTCCACATAAATATATCAATCACCACACGTATTTGAGTTGTGAGCCCAATTTAACTAATGAAAATTGACTTATTAGGGTCAATATGTTAGCTGTATTGATTTGGGCCAACCTAAATTTTTATACCTTTCTTATTCTTTTAATAAAATTTTTTAACATGGTGGTGCGACACCACTCATGCTTTTTTCATCCACATTTTGTTAAACTCCTAACAATTCCACTGTTTTAACATTTATAGTGTCTTGTTCCTTGGGATTGGTTACATGAGCCTATGGATAATCCAATTTCTACATGACTAGTTAAAAATTTATATTGATTATGTGAATGAAATAGTAAACACCTAATATTATGGGGAAATAATATTATATTATAAAAAAATTAACTTGTATATAAAACTCTATTTTTATTCTTTTAAAGGTTTAAGAAATTTGGATCCCCGATCATGCATCTAAATCCTCTCCATGTGGACCCCTATGTTGTACAATACACTATCTACATTAGGATCACCATGAAATGATTGTGATGTAACAATAAAAGGATAATACTTGATTCAATTTTTATCTGACTATGTATTTTCTTAAGTACCCAATAGAAAAATTAACCAATTTTTGTTTATTGGATCCAAAACATAAAATACAAGCACTGTGTATGATACCATTCTGAATGGTTCATCCGTGTACCCTTACACACTGAAATTAAACTTCACAAAGCCTATTTCATCGACTTTAACCATCCTTTTGTTTTAAAACCATTTTTCAATAGAAAATTGGAACTTGAAATGTTTTATAATTCATCTCATATATTTGTTCTATGATGCCAAATTAGGACATACTCATGTAAATTTGATTAATATACTTGGTACCAAATACATGCATCAAAACCACTATAATATTAAGTACATTATTTTTCATCATGATACATTCATCATGTTCTTCTTCAAAGAATGTATAAATGTTAGTTACATAACCATTATAAGATAATACATGAACACTTGGTCCTCTATCTAGCCTTCAAATCCATTCAAAAAATGAATTATGATTTTTAGATACTCATTAAAAATATTATCTCAAAATAATCCAATCAATTTTTTATTTTGTGTATTTTATATCCATACTTTTTTTCTTGATGGATTCAAATAGCTAAGAATTACCTCTTTGTTTTCAATGTATGGAGAAACCTCTATACTATTGTGTAAAATGTAAAGGTGAAATTTCTCCTTATCTATAATGATAATTATAACAACATATATTCTAGAAATCCTTTCCCCCATAAGGTGTCTGCTATGAATATATTTTAGCATACCAATGTTATCAATATCTATTAGGTACTGTGTACAAAATTCAACAACTTCTTCAATAATATATCACTCAAGAATAAAACCTTCTTTCCAAATTCGATTTTTGATGTACCCTTTCAAAATATTCATATATGGTTCAATAGTGTACATACATCTATAATATATAGGACCACATAGATAGAAATCTATAAACAAGTGAATCATCAAGTAATCTATCATATTAAATAATGATAATAGGAATTAAATTTCCAATTCCATTAATATAAAAACAATTTCATTTTTCATAGTTGGAAACTTTTCTAGTATATAACTTTTCAACATATAGCTTTTAAAAATAAACTAATATTTTTTAATGTGTGTCAATTTTTTTAGGTAGAATGTAACATAAAGCTACCGACATTAAATCTTCCATCAAAACATGAAAATAATGTGATTTTATTCTCTTTAAATTCATATAAGTCATTGACATGATATTATTGATATTTTATGAATACCCATTTGAAATATTATGCCATTAAAAATGTTTCAAAACAAATATACCTCTTGCTTCATAGAGTGTAAGCTAATACAAGAAGAAAAGTTTTCCTTTTAACTTTCCTTGGTTCTATCTCTTCCCAAATCCCCACAGAAATCATGCACAATATAGGCTTAATATCATACTTTGTTTTTCTAGGTTAATTTAGAAACATGTAAATAAAAATATTAAATAAAAATATTTCTATGTTCGTGAAATAAAGAAATGTTTGACATATAAACAATTATTGTACTGTAATTCAAAAAAATGACCCATTTTTCCAACCTCTTTTAAAAGGTATTTTGAAGAAGGTTTACTAAAAACAGTGAAACTATCCTTTACATTCTTGAATTATTGATTAAATATTAATATAGAAAATGTTTTATCATGTTTTATATTCCCATTATATTATTTCATCCAATATCTGTATTTTTGTGGTTAGGGTAAAAGTTTGCGACATCTTAAAAAATAAAGTCTTTGAGGAATATTTCAACGTAACTGAGTGTGCACCTTATTCACTTTAGGACACCCCAATATTACTTTAATTATATATCTTGTAAGATTTTCAAACCCAAGATATTAATTTATTTTCTATTACAACACATCTCTCAATTTTAACTCTTCACTTCTATGAACATTATACAATGTAACATCTGTATCCCACATCAATTTCAGATCATCGATCAATGGAGCCAAAGAAACATCTATATAATTACTAGGTTTTTTCTTCTAGATATAAAAAAGGAACAAAATAATATATTTCATCTTCATGAAAAACCATGATGGAAAGTTATAGTTTACCAACATAATTATACATCTAATCTTTGGAATGATTGGGAATTACCATAGAACTTTTAAATGACTTGATTCATCTTTCTTGTATCGATTCAAACCACACACATAGAATTGTTTAATTGATTCAATGTCCTTGAGAAATAATAAATAGTAATTTAGATATAATTTTTTTTCAGAGATCATTCCAATTGAATATAGCATTCATTTAGCTTCATATGTTCAATAATGAAGCTCATTTTATTCTGGTAGTATAACATTCAAGAAACAAAGTAGTTTGATAAATCTAATGTCACTCTATTAGCTGTCAAAATTCAAATTATATTGATTTAGTATAGATGAAAATGCTATATATTTAGTACAACCAGTATGCAATGGTCTCTTTTCAAAACTCCTTAACTTCTTAAACGTCAATAGATAATCTTGATGGTAATCTAAATTGTGATTTTCATTTCTTTAATATGATATCCATCATTATTGAAATGTGTAATCATAATATATGATCCATATATTAAAGTATCATCCATATCAGTATCAATATTTTTTAATTCCTTACATTTAGTCCAACATTAATAAATTCGATATATTTTATGATAGATCAAATGTTTTTTAAAATACACTAGACTAATTTTTATTGAATAATAAGAACATAAACATGGAATAAGAATTTGAGAAGGTCAAATACATGCTTTAATGCAAACATGATGAAAATTTTAACCCATGTAGAATGCACTTTGTGTGAGTTATATTTATTTTGAATATTTTTAAATCTGATGAAGAAGAATTAGAGTGACAAAGTAGGTTAGAAGATTAGTTGAAGAATCCGATATTTAAGAAGAAGATGGAGATCCCAATAACCATGTAAAATTATATTAAGTGAATGAAAATTGGATCATACATATTGGAAGAAATGTCTTTAAATATTTGAGGTGTTCCATGAAAAAATATTTCATGAGGATATGGTAGATGTAATTAGCATATATTAAGGATTTAATAACTCATTTTAACAATTATTAGTAAAAAATATCCCAAACCTAAACCATCTAATTCATGCTATCTCAACTACATTTGATGGAGTAGGCTTAACCATATAGAAGCTAGCCTAAAAAGGCTAGCATGAGGCAGATGGGGTGTATAGTGGAATTAGAGATCTTACATGTCTTGGAATAATATATGGATATGGAGCATATATGAGTATAGGATCACCTCTGTGAGAGGAGAATTGATGATAGAGGAAGAGGAATCTTTAAGATTACCTAAATACTAACAACATGATAACCTTGGGGTTGATATTTTGTATAAATGATTAGAACACTAGATGAACATTGAAGTGATGTACTATTCCAAAACTAAAAAGATATTCCTATAACCAGTGCCATCTGATCTGATTTATATAAAACATTTGATATCACTTAAAATTTGTATACTTCCTCAAAACTTTTATGATTCTATAAATATGGGTTTATTTCATGGTTGATCACATGTATGAGATGAAGATAGACCACTTGTGTTGATTTTCTATTGACCACATGCCATTTAATTAATATCCCACAAAAACACTGATACTTATATGTGTATGAGAAGAAGAAGATTTTGTGAGGTCGTCCTATGTAGAGTGGAGCTTCTTCCATGAGTATATAGCTTCCGCATGAACTCTGATTCTAATAGGGGCATGGATATTCCATGAGGTATGAGTCTTCTAGGAATTTGAAGTTCTTCCATGATAAGAAATCCATGGATAATCTGTAAATAATTTTTTTCATGAGAAAAGACATGGATATTATGTGCCAATGGGATTATGTGAAAAGACCTCAATGGATCTTCATAGAATAATTCTGTAGCATGATAAAATAAATATCTTCTATGGTATGGAGAGATTATGAATGTGACTTACTGTATATGTTTCCAAGCTTCCACATTTATGATTAATGGGTGATATTCAACTATAATGAGTAGTTCGGGTGATCAAGAGTAAATATGAGTGACTATAAGTGTGTAAAACATATGAGGTAAAATTTGATTGACTGTATATTTTCATGCATGGAAAATAGAGGTCATGTAAGGGAATTTGTCTTAATATGAAACCAAAACTTTACATGAATTTAAATGCATGTAGTGAGATAAAAATATCAGTATACCCATAAATTTCCATTAGAATGTAAATTGGTAAAGAATAAGATAAAAAAATGTACAAGTTTTTCTTGATAATGTTTCCCCATGGGGGCACAATTCATACAAAATAAATAATGTATAAATTACAATCCATTCATAGATTTCATGCACATGATGATTTAAGGATGGGGAGGTTGTATAATTTATATATTTCATAGAGAATATGAGGAAGACACATGTGATATCTAGATTGAATAAATACAAACCACTTTAAGAATGGTGTTTGATTTTGATGATTCCAGGCTAAGTAGACCATAAATGAAAAATAAAATACTATGTTATCATATTTCAATATGGTATAAAATGAAAGAAGAAATTGTAGTATTATTCTATGATGGAAATTTTCGTTTCATGATTAAATAGATTTCATGAATTTATGAATATATTTACAATAGTATTTAATATTTTAAAATATCATGGATAGATGGGGATAATAATAGCATAATTGTTACTATTCATTCTTGTAATTAAAGATAATTTAAAAATATATGGTTTTTATGAGAAGAATATGAGGCTAAAAATTATAGATCTAGTCAATGGTAGAGGAATATGATCTAGAAGAACTCTAATCATTATAAGACTTGGTTATTCAAATCATATAATTCTATGGTTTTTTAAATACTATAATTTTTAAGAGATAGAGAGAAAATAAGTAACTTATGTTTCACTTGTTATATATATATTGTAGGTTGTTGATGATGAATGGTGTTGTTGACCCAATAATAAAAGTGAAGAAAATATTTTAAAGGTATCGAGGAAGAAAAAAGAGAGACTTGACTCTAATAATTCATATATATCCTGAAGATTCATAGATTAAAGAATTGATCTATTGCAGTTTGTCTTGCATTGAAGAAAGAGGAAGAAAAAGAATATGCATGAAAAAAAGGCATGAAAACCCTTGTCTTTATTACACATTAGTTAATGATTTATTACATAAGAATATACATATTACAATCCAAAAGATCAAGGAGTCAAGTGTATTTGGTTAATTAGGTACAATACATTATAACTTAAAAATATATTTTACATCGACATTATTAAAACATCCTTAACATGCTCATAAAATTCCATCATTCTTAAAAATTAATGGGATAACCCAAGGACATACATTAGAAAGGGGTGACCTATAAATCCCAGAAAGGGTATAAATATTGAATTAAATGGAGAAAGTATTAAATTTTAGACAATAGGAATTTAAATGGGACATAAAGGGGTGATAATTATAAACATGAATGAAGAGGAATGATATAACATGATAACATAAAGGCAACATGGTAAATGTGGCAACAAATTTAAACATGAAATCATAAAAATAGGTCAAGGATAACTGCCAAGACATAATAACATGGTGTACAAAGTACAATGATGGATTATTTTCACTCCCTAATAACTTTCATGATGTATCATGAGACTAAAACATTATCCAAGTCATTGAAGTGCTATATAATTTTGGGCGCACGTGTCACTTTCATATCATGTACATGCATAAGTGTATCTCATAGATCATTCAATATAGGATCATATTTCATAAAATTTAATTCCATAATCAAGAAATTTGGAATAAATACCTAGAATTCCACAATCAAATAAGTATATTTATTTATAGTTGAATACCATTGAGTATGAATAACGATGGTATTCACTGTACAAAGGTTTGGCATGGAAAAACCGTAGTGAAATTTCGACAACATAATGACAATAATTAAAGATCAATAAAATGGTTTAATGAGAGATAAAGGGGTATATCTTCATTTTGAAATCAAATATAAAATAATATATATGTGTTAAAACATATCTCAATATTATTAATTGTAAATAAAAGGCATAATATGAATAATACACATGAATAAAGTGGATAATGAAAAGGATCTCTTACCTTGAGAGGGTGATTCGAAGAGATTTGTAGGAGATTATTGAGAGAAATGGGGAACCTTGGGAGGACTATAGAGAGTAGAGGTAATATTAAGGATGAGATAAAAGGTTTTTACATGTAGCGGAATGGGATACTGGGTGATTTTATATTGGAAAAGAGAGGGGAGTTCTTAATTATTTCTCAAATGTAGGTTTTGGACTCTACAAAATAAAGTAATCAAAACCAAAAAAATTCACTTGGATTTTGGACATAGTTTCTAAATAATAGGAGTGTTTATAATTTGTTTTTTTGTAAAAGGGATTAAATTATTAAAATTTTACCCTTAGTGACATGGAAGTGAGTCATGTTCATAAATAAATGATTTTAAAACCTAAAAATATATTATACAGTTTAGAGGATTCATATATAAAGGATTTATAAAATTAATCAAATAACCTAAAAATTAAAAATTTTTAAAGGGGAAACATATATTTGGTCATTTATTTATTTTATGAAGTTTATTAAATCACTTTTTTAGTTATTATGATGTCCTAACCTACAACATATATTTATACTATATTTAATTTTCACATAAAAAATCAACTGTCTCAAAATATTATGAAAAATTCAACATTGGATAATTTTAATGTTCTGATTCCAAAAATAATATTTATTTTTTTCAAATAATTTTATAAATTTTTTAATTTTCAATTTTAAAATAATAATTGACATATATTGAGAATTGTTGAGTTTTTTTGATAATAACATTTTTCAAACCCTTATAAAAATTATATTCGACTTCATAGAAATTATATTATTATTTATATTTAATAAAAATTATTTAATAATAACATTTTATTAAAATATAATTTATTTAATAAATCCATTAATTCATCAAAATAATATCTTATTTGAAATTTCATATTACCTAAAAATATAATTTGTGTATTATTGAACCAAAATCAAAATTATTTATAAAGTAAAAATAATAAGTAAATATAACCATTATTATGTTAAAAATAAATAATAAATAATCATATTATTAGGGTCTTGATACACATCCCTTTATTACACCAGAAAATGCCCTAAGGGTAAGGTGCACTATGGTGAGATTTTCATAGGGTGGCTCGGTGTACATGGTTTGGTTTGCGATCATGATGATCTTGAAATTATTAAATAAATAGTTTTTATCATGATTTAGTTATTGGATACAAAATTGGGCTTGGTCAAGGGTAAATCACAGTGATTCTATATCCTTTAGAAGATTCGGTAAATGGGATTCATAGGGCATGATCCTGTTAGTTGAGGCCATTGATTCTTTTTTTTGTCAATTGGATTTATAATGACTTTATATTTATACTAATCATATAATCACTATTCAATAACAATTTTACCATAAATTATGATAATTAATGGTATTTTAAATCTGATAGGATATAATGAAACCAATGAAGTTCAAGTGTTTTCTATAACCATAATAGGGAATTTAATTCAATCACAAAGGGAATTTCATTTTTAAAAGTTTGGGTCATTACAATCTTCCCCCATTTAGAAATTTTACCCATGAAGTTCTTGTGTTTTCTATAACCAGATCTATTCTTTAAACTTGTGGTTTCTCTATATCACTTTGACAAGAAACATTGTATTATTTCGTAGAACTTTGTCTCTACAATCTAAGATCTTCACTAGCTTCTCTTAATATAAAAGATAATTATCCAATGGTACCACCTCTGGATTTAGTAAATAGAATGGTTATATTATGTACTTCCTCAAGAGTGATAAATGGAAAACATCATGTAATTGAGATAGGTTTGGTGGCAGTGGTAGTCGATAGTCCACTATTTCGTTGCGGTCAAAGATCTCAAATGGACCGATTTATCTTGAACTAAGAACAACTTGTTACCAAATATCATGACTTTATTCCATGGAGATTTGTGAAGGAATACCTTATCTCTAAACTTAACTCCAGGAATCATCAATAATTTTCAGAATAGTTCTTCTGTCGACTCTGAGTAGCCCAGATGTGCTTCTGAATAGTCTTGACCTTTTCTACCATTTCCTCAACCATTTCAGGACTCATCAGTTTTAGTTCACCATCTTCATCCCATCTTATGGGTGTTCAACATCTCTTACACAAAAGGGATTCATTGGGACCTATTTTGATGCTTTAATGGAAACTATTATTGTATGAGGAATCAACCAACAAAATATGTTGATCCCATCTTCCTTTGAATTCCATTGAGCATGCTCTCAACAAACCATCAAGTTTCTGGATAGTGTGCTCATAATTTCTATCAGTTTGAGGGTGATAAGCTGTAATTAAGTTCAACTTAGTATTTATATCATGTGGGAGAATCTTCTATAACATATATTTAAATCTTAGGTATCGATTATATGCAATCAATTATCATTTTCCATTGAAAGTCACCACTTATAAAATGTATATCCTTATAAGCTGATCAAGTGAGAAGTCTTATTGAATTGAAATGAAGTGAACAATCATTGTTACATGATCCACCAAAACACATATATAATTATTCCCTCTTGATGTATTTATAAAACCAATGAAAAAGATCATGGTTATATTTTCCCATTTCCACATTGGTTTGGGTAATAGTTGCATCATCCCATTGTATTTTTTCCTTTCAACTTTCACTTGCTGACACACAAGACACCTTGATGTATATTCCATTATCTCCTTCTTCATATTTTCCCACCAATAGTCCTATTTTAGATCTCAATTCATCTTCATTCTCCTTGGTCGGACTGAGAAGGCTGAGATATGTTCATTATATAATAACTCCTTTAACTTGGGATTTGATGGTACACATAGAGTTGACCCAAATCTTACAACTCTTTCTTCATTAATTTTGAACTACGAGGATTTCCTTTTTCTTATAGCTTACACCTTCTTCTGAATTTCCACATTTTCTATTTGATCATCCTTTATCATCTCCAGAATTTATTGTTGAGAAATAATTTGTGAAAGGATTAATGATGTTTCTTCCTTTATGATTATCATGTCCATTCTTTTCAAGTATAAAGAGAACAGATCCTTCTCAATTATCATAAATGATAAAATTCAGGATCCTTTCTACTTAGATCATCTAAAACTATATTTTATTTCATAGTATAGTAGTTTATTGAGTAGTAATAATCCTTAATCATCTCTTTCCATCATTATTGGTGCATGTTAAACTATTTTTTATGTGAATATATACCTGGGTCTCTTATAATCCATATATATTTCACACTTCTCCCAAAATAGATAATATCACTAGATTTTCGATGAAAATATTATTGTAGCCAGCTCTAGATCATTAGTTGGGTAGTTATGTTCATGTACTTTAAATTTCCTTGAGGAATAGGATATCACTTTGTCATTATGTATTAGTACACATCCCAATCCTTTTTTCAAAACATCATTGCATACCATGAAAAGTTACCCACTTATGGTTAGTTTTAGTACATTTTCAATGATAAGCCTCTTTTTTGACTCCTTTAAGATCTCCTTACATTCATTATTCCAAAACAAATTGACTCCTTTCTGAGTTATTTTGGTTAGATCATTTGAAAAACATGATAAATTTCTTAAAAATCTATGATAATACCAATATAATCAAAATATTTCCCTAAAATATATTGGTCTTGGACATCTTTGAAATAATTATTCTTTGAAGGACCCACATATATCCCATTTCTTATGATAATGTTTCCAAATAATGATACTTAATTCAAATAGAACTCACATTTTCCTTACTTTTCATAATTCTAATTATTTGTTAAGGTCTTTATCATAGTGTTTAGATACTCCTCATGCTCCTCCATGATTTTGGAGTGTAGTATAATATCATCTATAAAGACTACCAAAAATTTGTTAAGGTAATCTCTAAATACTATACTAATCATTTCTATGATGATTATTGGATCATTAGTGAGTCAAAATGGAATTACTATGAACTCATATTGTCCTTACCTTGTATAGAATGCAGTTTTGGGGATATCCTCCTTTTTTTACCATTAATTGATAATACCCCAACCGAAGATCTTCCTTAAGGAATAATTGGGCTCCACATAGCTGATTGAATAAGTCATTAGTCTGTGGTACATGACACTTTTACTTAATCATGATCTTGTTATGCTCATGGAAATCAATGAAAAGGTGCATCAACCCATCCTACTTCTTGAGGAAGAGGATTGGTTCACATCACCGTGAAGTACTTGGATGTATAAAACCTTTATCTATATTATCCTGTAGTTGTTTCTTTAGATCCTCAAGTTCCATATCAACCATTATATACAGTGACTTGGATATTGGAAAATCCATAGGTATAAGATCAACTGAAAATTCAACCTCTCATCTAGGTGGAAGACTAATAAATTATTTGGGAAACACTTCAACATACTCCCTTCCAATGTGAATCTTTTCAAGGATTATATTTTTCTTATACTCAGTCATTTGAGCTAGATACACTTGATCATAGGGAAATAATATCCATTATTATGATGTTGGTGATAAAAAATATTCACCATCCTCTTTTAACTTGTACAAAATTGGAGGACAATTAATGATACATAGAGTTATTGCTTTATCATGGAAATTTATGTTTCATTTATTTAAGGAAAGATAATACCTAAACATAATTTCATAAAATTCACCTAAAGTGAGTATCACAAGTTTTGCAGGGATGTTTAGTCCATAAATTTTGATAGGGGAGGAGTTATATACCCAGGATGAAATAATTTCCCCATTTTCTATTTTCACCGGTATTTATACTTCCATGCTCTATATTGGTGTTTTAATAGTTCTAATAAACTTCCATGATATGAAGGAATGCCTAGAAGATGAATCATAAAGAACATTTACTATTCTTGAATGAATTACTAGGGTAATTTTCACCACTTTATTTTCAGGATCCATCTTAGTGGTTATAATAGTATAAGCTCACCCTTGCTGTCTGGGAGGTTATTGACACTTATTATCTATGACCACCCTTGTATTAGTGAATGGGTTTGAAAAGTGACCTTGTTCCTTGTAGTTGAAACATTTTACAATAGGATGAGGTTATAATAGAGAATTCATCTCTTCTATTACATTGGTGGGTTTCTCCCATCATCAATCGCTAGCTAGTTTCTCCTCCTTCTTGCACCTAAATCATTTCCTCCTCCACTTTACGATTTTTTTGGGGTGCTTCTTTCCACACTTTTGATAAGTGGGATGATGAAATTTCTTACTAATGTTATATTTCTCCATCACACCACCATAATTAAAATCTACTTTCCACTTCTTATCCCCATGAGACACATGAGATTCACTGATCTCCATTTTGAATTTATGGGCCCATCCAACAATTTCCTCATAGCTATCAAAATCTTAGATCAATATGAATTTTCATAGACTCAATTTTATCCCACTAATGGAAAAATAAAAATTCACGATTAAAAAATGAGTCTATACCAACACATCCATTCCAATGGTTTTTATAAACCTTTGAAATAGATTTACTATAAATACGGTTTTAATAAAACCATAGGTATATCCTCCCTCAAATCTAATTATATCAAGCTCATCCCACGTGCCCCCACAAACCTTCATCTCCCCCAAAAACCATCTCCCCCCAAAACCATCCCCCTCACCAATCCATCCCTGATTATCCATCACACTAATCCCTAGTGCCAAATCTCTTCTCCCCCACCAAACCTCTTCTCCCCTACCAACCCTCTTATCCCCCTCACTCATCCCACTCAAAGATAAAACCCTACCTCAATTCTCTAGTTTCTTCTATTTTTTCCATTCCATCTTGGGATTTTGCACTCATCCCACTCAAATCTGAAAACTTTCCTCGACACACCAGTTCCTTCTGATTCTTCCATTCCATCTTGGGATTTCGTCCTTCCCATTAACACTCAAATCCCGGTTTATGGTGTGATCTTCATGGTTTATGATTATATCACCAAGATTTGGTCTTCAATTAATTTTTCCTTATTTCCTTGTAGGTTTCTTTTTCCCTATTGTGGCTTCGTCAAACCCGAGTTCAAGTTGTTGATCAGATTTTTTTGGTTTCATTGGTGTTTTGGGTTCATGGAATTTTCTTATTTGTTGTTTGGTCATCCACTGGTAGACATGATGCATTCAAGCTCCAATTTTAGTGGTTTATATAGATATTTTTACTATGCCCAGACTGAACTCCCTATCACCCAAAATGTGGGATATCTTTTGGATGCAATTTCAGTTATCTATCTCAAACTCATATGATGGTGTTTAAGATGATACAATGGATTCTTCAATAAACGATACAAATTTTACAAGATTTCTTCATTTTAGTTTCTTATGAATTTTTCATATTTTTAGAATGGTAGATAATCCATATGGGATTTTATATGCTTCTGCATGATCTAATAATTGTTATTAGAATTATTTAAACCCCATAAGTGGTATCATAGCAATACCATGAATTTGATTTATGAATGCATACATGAGATGAAGAAGAAAACAAAAAGAGAACATTATTTTCAGTTTTATGGAAAGTTCAATTTACCTTTATGTATTTTGGATCTAACTAATGGTTATCGGTTTTACCCAAACATTGAATGGTATACATAAGTTACATCTCCACTTACGCTTTTATAATGTAGTCTATGTAAGGATAACCTAGTATTATCCTAACACATAACAATATGTTTAAGGATCATTTTGTTTTACCCTTGTTATGATAAATGTAGTTACCCTTATGTAGAATGTTTTTTCATAAAGTTAAATGAAATTACCCTCAAGTATAATGGTTCTATCTAAAATTAACTTTTATATTACCTTTTTCTCTGAAAGATGAATTTTTATTGAGTTTGAAACATTAATCGTAATTCACTAAATGTTGGATGTAACCTATTATAAAACCAATTCCACATACTATATTCTTGATGAATCATTCAAAAAATCAATTCACTCTTACACTAAACATAAACCAACATACACTGTTCCTCATTCACACAAACACTCAGCATTCGTGTAACCTTTACATAGGATTGAAAGACCTCCATAAAGATTAGATATGACCATTACATAATGTACTAAATCAGGCAATAACTCTTATGAAACTCTCTAATATTCTAGATTATCTTTTGGTTGAGTGTAGTGACCCTAATGTACCTCTATAACCTTAGTGTTACCTTTATATGACACACTGGTTTACTTTTAAAAGGACACCATATGCCAGTTATACATGTACTTGATTTTATATTTTTCCTCATGAACCTTTGGATTACCTCTCCAAAAGTAGTAATTTATTGCTATGAAAATAGTAAATTGTATTCACACATGTCTTTTCTAGCCCAACTTATTTATATGTATCCTTTACAATTACACTTATGCAACTACTGTAATTATAGACTTCATCAATTTAGCATCTAGAACCTTTTCAACTCAACTCAAGGACTTCTCTAACACTATAAATACTCTAAAAAATCATGATATATACTGAAGATAATGTTTTTACCTCTAAAATAGTTTTCTTTAATTATTTAAATCCTACCACACTAACAATTATCAAAATTACAAAGAATGCTACATTGAGGCTATCCAACCAAGGTCTTTAAGTGGAAATACATAGTCTCCTTTCCATTTATGCTGGAATCAGACTAAAAAAATCTAGAACATCTTCATACACATGTTGAAAGATTCTTATATCTTCCATAATGAAAAAAATATAATCATACATGGGAACTTAAATTTACCGCTTTGTAATTG
The DNA here is from genome assembly GCA_963277665.1 of Viscum album. Classification (NCBI taxonomy): domain Eukaryota; kingdom Viridiplantae; phylum Streptophyta; class Magnoliopsida; order Santalales; family Viscaceae; genus Viscum; species Viscum album. The sequence goes on from OY728132.1 coordinate 780,331,183, forward strand.
TTTTCAATACCACAACACACCTCGAAATTCAATATGTGTCCTCATTTATTTCACATCTCAACAAGCACATCAAAAATATATTGTGAAAGGTACAAAACTATCCATTTCTCCTTGAAATTTAAAATACCCCCTTTAAAAACACATTTACTATAATAAAAACGGGGTAAATTTTTTTATTGGAATACCCATTCTTTCATATTTTTAATGATGTTTCGATAATTCTAGATTTCATAATTTTGAACACTTTGAAATCCCTTTGACATATTTTCCTCCCTCAAAAGAGATGAACCCACTTTATTATCATCATGGTAGTTTATATACTCAATGATGAGAATGTTATCTTGTTATACAGTAGTGATAGCCTCTTCCAACTTCCCCAATATTTGATTATTTCAATTCCCTACATGTTAGTAAACATAAAATGAAAGGGGACAAGGATGGGGTAATTTTCTATTTAATTAGTCATGAAATATTTATAGATGTCTATCTACTGAAATCTTCCATACTTCCCAAATTTATCATTGGGATAATCCTTAATCCTATTTTCCAAATTCTGTCATCGTTTATCTTTGTAGATAACCTGATGTTATCACTTTTCTCAACAGGCTTATTGCGTGGGACATATTTTATTGAATGTGAAAAAAAGTGAAATGAAACCTTATATGATAGATTATTCTTCTTCATCTTTGCATTTTTTATTTGTATGAATGTCATACTTCCCTTTGCAACATGACCAGTTACCTTCCATTCTCTTAAACATTAGGTTTTCCTTGTTTCATTTCCTCATTAACAACATTTTGTTCTTTAATTAGATCTCTATTTTTTCTCCTGTAATTTTAAAAATATTTTATACTTATTATTTGATAATTCCAATGTTTAGAAATCATTGGAGACTTTTTTATGAATTATCACTTTTATATTTCTATATTCTGGTATCATTTCTATTTCTAAAATAAAATTTTCTTCTTTTTCTTGTATTTATCCCATAGATTCATTATAGTTATTTGTTAATCACTTGTTCTTATAATAATTAAAGTATTTGTGCTAAAATATACCACAACACCAACAGTTACCCTTGAAACTTTGATCTGAGAACATATTTGTGAGTCTATATATGTAATTATGCTTTCTGTCTAGGAAGCATGCACCCTTTATTTAGCCTTATCCTATGGCAGTATTCTTGGTTTTATTTCACTTGAATTTTCCTTTATGTTGGAGTAACCTTATCACATTTTCCTTTAGCCCAAATATCATTTGTTTTGTCTTTAGAATCTATAATTTCCAAGAAAAAAGAATCAGTGTGATTTGAAAAATTAAGAGTTTCTTACCTTTCCCTTTAGGCTATTCCTAAATGTATTTTCAGAATTAATCCATCAAGATTGTGCTTCATTCAATTATTTCTCTTTTAAAACAAGATTATCATTATGTTCATTCAAGATTCTGTTGTTCTCTGCAATTATTACCATTGATGTTATGATCTGTTTAATGAGATTACTCTTATTTACATCCACCTTTATTTTTTATTTATCATTACTTTTAATTTAATTCTTATGTTGGGTATTTTTATCAAGGAACGATTCCAATTATTTTTTCTTTTCATGTACTCATTATAGGACTCTTCTCCTCCCTCATCATTACTTGAAGAATATATATGTTTTTAAACTTGATCAATGTAAGATTTATATTTGTGAGAGAAACATTAATCATTAGATTCACTCAATGAAAATGATTTATCAACTGGTTCGTTACTCTTCAGATTTTTATTGTCCGTTATTGATGATCACTTCTTCATCATTGAATAGCCTCTTCTAGATTTTTTTTTTCATATATTCTCCAAGATTATTATTCACTGCTTGAAGAATTTTATTATAGTATATCTAATTCAAATTCAATGTTCTTCTTATTTGCATAGTTTGAGGTGAAATTCACACCACATTTATATTTATAAATCCATAAAGAGTGTTTTCCTTTATATGTTATTTGTCCCTTTTTGAACAACACTATTACAAGAGTTTCCTCCATCTTAACATGTACTCATTCAAACTGAATTTAATCAAAATAAATCAGCCTAACCTGATTCGAATTAAAACAAACCAAATTAAATACGATTATAAAGAGTAAACCCAAAATGATTTGAACTAAATAAAGTTACACCATGCAAACCCGCAATGGATAAAATAAAACCAAATAAAAAATAGAATACTTTTTTTAAAAAAACATTCACAAACTAACTGAAATTTACTGGTATAAATATAAATATGATAACACAAAATAGATCTAGAATGATCAAAATCAATAAAATATAATTCAAATGAAAAAAATTGAATGAAACTAAATTGGATGAAGTAATACTAATATAAATGGAACTAATTTGATATTACAAATGATGAATCAAATTGGACAAAATAAAATGAATTCAAACCTATATGATCCCAACCGGCATGAACTAAACTGAACTAAACCAAACTGATATAAACCAAATTTAATCAAACTGAATTGATTAGAACTCAAATGAATGAAATTTCCCAAGATAATTTAAACAAAAACAAGAAGAACTAAATATAATGAAAATGTCCCAAACTAACTTGTATAAAAAATAAAACTATGCTGAAACATGAGCCAAATTTATTATATACCATTAAAAGGAAGAGTACTTTTTAATTAATAGGAATTTATAATTTGATAGCATCATTTTGAAACATGGATCTATTTCCCCTTGTTTTTAGGAGCATTATTTGAACCATGGGGTGTTGTGGTTCTTATATGTTGGGCAGTGACTTTTATAGTAACAAGAGATAGGTATGATAAAGATTATTTTTTATTTTATTTTCTTTATCGCATCATCCGCTTAGGCCTTTTAACCCTTTCTACGGATGAATGGTAGTTATATTCTGCTAAGGGGGCCAGAAGGGCACTAGAGGGGGTTACACGATTTTCTTTGCAGCGGAGGGAGATCGGGGTATTGGAGAGATTAATTAGTCTGTTTCATTTTTTATACTTTTATATCATATTTATTTTGTTTATTTTCTTTTCATTTGGCATGGAAAAATGATGTACGGATGGGTCATATTGAAGATTGTTCATTTAACTGGCCCTGTTGTATCTGTTGAATATTGTCCATTCATATCTGGTGAAGGATTTCATTGGCATGAATCTAAACATCCCTTGAAAAACATGTATTGTATCTATATTGATTTCCTATGAATATAATTAGGTGACTTATTGTTTAGATATTTCAATAGTTACTTGATTATAGTTACTATAATGAAAAAAATCAATCACCAACTTCAGATTTTTTTTTTGTAAGTCAATTCCAAAAAGATACCACTCGAAGGACATTTTAATTATTTCTCCATAGTGTTATCAATCAGATAGTTTCAATATCACCTAGCATATATTTCAAAACAACCATCAATCTAAAACCTCTCATATACCGGATCATCATACAATCCACTTCGTCATTCATGTATCATCTTGACAAAGGTTTTGATTCTCTTTAGATTTTTGGTTTCCGAGAAAAAACCTATACTGGTGTGCCACGTTTTTTAAATAATGTAATTACTTGTTTAATGGATCTTGTGAGAACCCATAACATGTACATGTTTAAATTATACCTTCACTCTTCTATATCCACATGAAAACCATGCCAATGACTCCATATTATGTTAATATGATTTTACAACGTGGCACCACCCTTCTAAATCCTTCTTCCATATCTGGAAACCTTTTCCACATTAAACCATAATTTGGAATCCCATTACATGAGTCTCATGCTTTATGAAACATAATTCATGCCAATGATTGATTTTATTCACAAAACACATCCGGTCTCAGTGCACTCTCATGGTTAAGTCCCAACATAACCTCATGTATCTCTTTCTTGTTGGAAGTTTCTTCAAAGAGAACATAGTATTGTTTGGATACAGTGCATGGTACCACATCTAGAATCACTTAATGGACACTCGGGTAGCCTTCAGGAATATGAGGATTAGGTCCTACAAGAAGTGCCTTGAATTAAGACTCATCCATTCCACCATTCACACCCATATCTTCAATATATGTGTCTCCCTCCAATAGTATATTAAGTATTATGATGTGTAGTATCCCCCTGATACATGCAAGGAAGTATTCTGTTTCCGATCACCTTCCCATAGCCACTTTATTCTCAATTTTTGAAGCACTAGTCGTTCTTTCCTAAGAATAATGTCCTCCCAGATGTCCTTGCTAGTGAGTTCACCAAAAAATATGTCATTGCAGAAGTCTTTGAGACTAGATTTCATTTGGTCGATATCCATCTTGAATACACATTCATCTCCTAAGAATGGGGGGGGGGGGGGGGGGTCTGACTGATCCATTTCTTGTGATCATATTTGAGAAGTTTTAGCCTATTGTGAAGACGAATCCATTCACTTCTCTTCCATGATTCACTCATGATCTGTTGATATCTTGGAGTGCTGGTCTACAGATTAGAGAAGTTGAACCACTTATGCCTCTCCTACCTGGAGGAAAAGGAAACCAGAAGTTGTGAATGATCAGATATGCTTTGTACTAGGTGAGTTACCTTTTCATTATGATAGACAAATATTTCATGACATTTGAAAGTCATCGATCAAGAAAACTCCATGTTCGAATACCCCCTATCTAGTTATTTCACCATGTGAAACAATACCCAGTGTACCCCATATCCATAAGCCCATTTCTATCCATGAGCTGGAAAAATTCCACGCTAGACTTTTGAAGGAATAATTCTCTCCCTTAATTTTCATTTGGATCTGAAATGATATTAAAGTCTCATACAAAAATCCATATGAATTCCCCCAGATCGAAGGATCCTAGATCATGACACATGGATTCTCTTATCCGAGCATCATAGATTTTATAAAAAAAAGAAAAAACAAGCTACTACTACCTATAACTACTTTCATAATGATAAAATAGTATTCCAAATGTATGAGTTACACTAAGATATAGGGATACAAAAAGACCCATATAAATAGGTTTTGAGGGTTGGAATGAATGGATGCACACACACATGCTCGATGATTTTAGAAGAGCATTGCTTTAGATTGAGCATAGAAACAATGGAAGCCTTACTATTATGAATTTCAGTAGTGATAAAATCTATTTTTACTCAATAACCCAGGCCTCACGTGTTTGGATTGGGATCATTGATCTTGTTGTCGCCTGACTTTGGACCTAGTCATATTAGTCCCTTTAATCTAATAAGAACACGACTCTTGAGTGTGTTTGGATTGAGATCTCAAACAAACCTCATTATGCCGAGGTGAAGAGAATGTTATAGGAGTTGAGAGAACTTGTGATTGAAATTTATCCCCCTTTGACACACTAGACAATTCTTGTGGAGACATGTCGGGAACATCACACATTGGGGTGGACCTAGTACACACAACTGCATGAATAAGGGATTGGTAAACTACCATATGAGGAGATTCCACTTGTGAGGCCTTGTCTAGAAGGCTATCTATGTATTCTTGAGCATTCTGTACATATGATGACACACTGTAGGGGGATCCGGGGGAAGTGGGGACACTGTAGTGGAGTGGGGGATGAGGGATGCTGAAGTTGAGTGGGAGATGCTGCAGAGAACTATTGATGATGTAGTGGAGTGGGGAGTGGGGAGTGGTGGAGTGGGGCAGTGGGGAATTGGGGTAGCGGGGAGTAGGGAGTGGGGGAGTAAGGGAGTGGGGAAGTGGGGTAGTGGAGTGGGGAGTTCTGCAGTAGATGTGTAAGTTTTTTACAGGTTCTGGTTGGAAGGTTCTCTCTTCCACCTATTTTTTTTTGGGAAAAGAGGATATACCAATGGTTCTCATAACCATTGGTATACAAAGGAGTGAATACATATATCACAATGGTTTTAATAAAACCACTGGAATAGAGGGTAGTATGTAGACCAACGGTTCTTGAACTGTTAGTATACATATATTCCAACAGTTTCATTGAAATTGTTGGAATAGAGAAGATCGTTGGGAAGTATGTATACCAATGGATAAAAACCATGGTATACATATAACCCAATGGTTTCCTATAAAATATTGTAATAGAGTAAAATTAGATATCTCTATTCCAACAGTTTCATAGAAGCCATTGCTATTGGTCTATTTCAACGCCCAACATTGCAATGGTTCCCAAAAACCATTGGGATACCCTATCCCAATGGTTTTAGGGGATATCCCAATGGTTTCAAACCTTTGGGATAGGTAAAATTTTTATTAGTGAATATATTAGAGGGTAATGAAAAATTCAGAGGTCTATCATGAAATTCTTGTGAGTTTTCTCTCATACTCCCCAATGGATTTGTTATCTTTTTACTTGATTTCAATGAAATCCCTTTCCATTTTAATTTAGAGAGTGAGAAAAAATATTTTCTGAAAAGAATTTTTTGGGATTCCTTCCACCCCATCACTTTAATATCTTCCTCAGGATTTCTATTCCTGATCACTGTCCACTACTGATCAGCTTATCTCTCCATATGATAAAAAACCAATACGACCTTCACCTTCTTAGAACATTTAAGGATATATAATATCATATCAATGGAGTTGATCCATTACTCAATGATTAAGGTATCAAATGATCTATTGAAAGTAGAAGGCCTTTTTCAGACAAAGGTATCAATTGTAGATTTTTATTTTTTAGAAATATTAGAGCATTCCTCTTGATCCATGTTTCTATTCAGAACTTGATTTAACTGAGAGAGTATACTCACAAATTTCATGATTTCTTCTCCCATCAGGTTGAGAAACTCATTTGGGCAGTCATCACATTTCCCTTCACATTGGTTGTTTACTCGGTTCCTTTTATTTCTAGCCATTATCTAGAATAATTGGAAAATTACGGAATAGTACACAAAAACAAGGATCCAATAACATTAAATGGGTAATTTATAAATGACATTTATTACTTAACTTATGAATTTATAGGCTTCAGTCTAAGTTATCCATGATCTATTTCTTAACTTAGACTCTTATATCAATTTTTTTCCTTTAATAATGGTTAATAATGATCTTGTAAATCTACCAAATCATGTCTACCAGGAGTATCATACCATGTGTGCAACAAGACCCATTGTTGTGCATTAGTTCCTAATTGATTTAATCTTAATACAATGTTTTCAGGTGTTACCCCTAGGTACATATGTTCTAGAGACACATCCACTTATAGTATCTTGAAATGGAAGTGTTTTCTTGGAAACCACTTACTCTTTACTTTACCAAAATTTTGGGATGACTTCTTATATTTAGCCTTATCATTAATAACTTTATTAGTGTTTTATAATCCTAATATGAAAAATGACTACACGTTCCTTTGATACCAAATATGATAACCCTTGTCTTTATTACACATTAATTAATTATTTATTATATAAGAACATACATATTACAACCCATAAGATTGATAAGTATAGTGTATTTGGGTAATTAGGTAAATAAAATTAATATTTAAAAATAGATGGTACATCTACATTATTAAAAACTTCCTTAACATTCTCATAATATTCCATTATTCATAAAACAACATGGGATAATCTTGGGTAGAAATATAAAAGGGGTGAGATATAAATCCTAGTAAGGTAATAAGCATGGAATAACATGAATAAATTGATACATGTTAGACAATACTCATTTAAATGGGTTATAAAATGGGTGATAATCAAAAACTTGAATGATAAGGCATGATATAACATGATAACATAAAAGAAACTTAGGAAATGTGGTAACAAATTTAAACATGAAATCATAAACAAAGGTTGAAGATAGCTGCCAAAACATCATAACATGGTTGAAAAAGTCTTGTGATGGATTAGGTTCACTCCCTAATACTATTAATGAGATCTCATGAGACTAAAACATTACCCAATTCAAGGGAGTGCTATATAATTATTTGATCACTTTTCGATTTCATATCATGTACATGAATAAGTTTTCCACATAGATCACTCAACACAGGATCAAATTTCATCACATTTATTTCCCTGATCAAGTATGTTGGAATAAATATATGGAATTACCCAATAAAATAAGTATAGGTATATTTAGGTGAATAACCTTGAGTGGAAATAACGATGGTATTAACAATACAAAGTTTTGACATAGAAAAATCATAGTGAAATTTCAACAACATAGTGACAGTACTTAAACATTCATAAATTGGTTTAATGAGAGAGAACACTACTAAAAATATTCCCTTTAATAGTGCACAAAAAGTACTTTAATAGTGCTAAAAAAGTATTCTATTTTTCATCACTGTTAGAGGTGTGTGTGTGTGTGGGGGGGGGAATCCCCTTTATTAGCACTAAAAATGTACCGATGAAGGGGGACCTTTATTAGTGTTAATAAAAGTGCTGATAAAGGGGGGACTTCATCTGCTCTAGAAAAATTGCTGATAAAGACCCAATCTACTGTAGTGTGCTGTTTGTATAACTGTACACAATAGTAAAAACCTATATAAAAAAACCTGTAACCTATGTATGAATAATATAAAATTTAATTAAAATAAAATTGACATCATGAATACAACAAAACACTATACTATACTTTTAAGATAATTTTTTATAACTTCATTTATAATTATCCACAAAAATTTAAAAACATTAATTTTTAATCTTCTTTGGTGCCCACAACCCCCTATCAAAAAAGTCCTCCCATGGTATTAATTTCTAAACAAATCACCTCAAATAGAGAAAATGAATCCAACCATATAAGAAAACCAATATTATTTTAGTAATACTATAAGTAAATAAATTGACACAATTAGAATTATACCAATCACACCATGAGTCGGATTGAGGTATGGCTGATTACTACATGTCAAAAATGACTTATGAATCATTTTCCTTAAGTATCAAAAAAATCCAAATGTTTTTTTCCTGATTTTGAGTATTTCACTTGTATTTTTTAGTAAAATGTTATTTGAAACTAGAAACATGAACTTTGAGTCGTACCAATCAAATCAAGTATCAGTTTTACATGAGGACACTTTCTACATGTCAAAATTTACTTATTAATTGTTTTCTAAAATTATTAAGATAATCAGAGTATGTTATCATGGTTTTTGGTGAGTGATATGTTTTCAACTAAAATGTAAATTTTAAACTGATAATAGAAAATCTGAGTCATACTGGTCAAATTTTTCATCATATTGAGGTTATATTAATTCCTTCATTTCAAAAATTTATTTATGGGTCATTTTACTAAATCATCAAAATGATAAAAATGTGTTTTTTCTGTTTTCAATATGTCATTTGTTCTTTTTACTAAAATTAATGTAAATTTTATATAAAAAGAAACACTTAGAGTCACAATTGTCACACTATGAATTGGATTGAGGTGAGGTTTATTCCTACAAGTTAGAAATGACTTATGATTCATTTTTTAAAAGTATGAGAACAATATTAAGGTGTTTTCTGGGATTTTAGCATGTCATTTTTTACTAAAATTAATGTCAATTTTAAATAAAAAGAAACATTTTGTGTTATAACAGTGACATCATGCATCATATTGATGTGTGGTTGGTTACTATACATAAAAAATGACCTATGTATCATTTTTATAATGTATTAAAACAATATGAATTAGTTTACATGGTTTTTAGTATGTTACATTTTTTTTACTAAAATTAATGTCAATTTTAAATAAACAGACACACTTGAAATTATACGAGTCACATCGTGCATCAGATTATGGTAATACTAATTCATACATGTTAAAAATGACTTATAAATTGTTTTCTTAAAGTATCAAAACAATATGAATATGTTTTCTCAATTTTGAGTATGTCAGTTATATTTTATCCTAAAATTAGTGTCAATTTTAAATAAAAAAGAAGCACTTGGAGTCATACCAATCACACTATTTTTCGGATTGTGGTGCGTATGATTCATATATGTCTCAATGTCTCAAATAAATCCTATCTACCAATATTACCATGATTTTGATTGGATTTATTTGTCAAACTACCAACACTCTATATTGACTCGATGTTCTTAGCCCAAAAAATATTTTTTTAGCTAAGAACATGGAATTAATATGAATTATTGGAAATTTAAAAAATAAATTCAATGAAAAGAATGTAAACATTGACAGAAATGAACATTTTATCTATTTTGTGGCTTGTTATAGATAGTTGAAAGAAAAAAAATGACTTCCTAAAAGATCTGTGAAAAAAAATAAATATTTATTAGATAAAAATGATAAGGAAACTAACTAAAAAATAGTTGATAAAATTATAACAAAATAAGTTAATTAATTAGTATGAATTAAAATTTTTCACGATGTTTGTATGAATTCTTGACTCATTTCATAGTTTCCATTATCTTATTTGTAGTCTCTAAGTCCAATCTCTCATGAGTATGTGCAACTTAGAAAAATCCACCCCAACTCAAACAAACGAATCCACCTGTATAAGAAAAAAAATTCTTATGTGAGTAATAATAAAAAGAAAAAATATTAAACATAAATATGGAAAATATATTAATTCTTTGGAAAATGATTTTACTATGAAAACATCAATATTATCTCTGTTATTGAATAGTGTAGATAATTTTAAGGAAAGTGATAAATGCCAATACTGTAGGGGTGAAACAGTTTTTAGGGAGAAGCAGTCTATGGAAGTTTTGGTGCATAAAGGCATGAAAGATGGAACAAAATATTCTAAAATAAATGAACTCTTCAATGAATAATGAAAATTAAATCAATGTTTTATTATATATATTTTCAATAAAATAGATAAAGTATATCGTAATATTAACTTTACATCTTCTCAAAGGGTTTCCTTCGTTACTGTCTGTTCTTACATGGGATTGGTAACATCGTCATATATAGAATACATTTTTTATATGAGTAGTCAAAAATATAATTTAGATTATTTAAATGTAGTTGATAAAAGATAATATTATGAGGAAAAACATACTATATTAAAAAACACTTTAACCTTCTTCATGCTATTTGTGTACATTCTACTATCAGGTATGCTTCCCATTCATTTCTAAAAAAAATCTATATTATCTTTTGAATACAAGTTTTTCAGCAGTCATAGTAGTAATGGAAAAATAAAAATACACAAAGGATTAATAAATATTTTAAATGAAATAATAATTATAGTTGAAAATAAACCTTTAGGGATGCTATTTTGTTGATGGAATATGATCTCTCTCATAAATTTATAAAAATAATAACCACAATAATTTTCAATTGTTTGTTTTAGAAACTATAGAAACATTGAGAAAAATAATTTATTTTTTATATGTGTTTGGATAGTGAAATATTATAATATATACCATGATACCTGTCCAGTTATAGAGCTTGTTAGGTTCCTTATGCACATTGGCTTTCCTCATGCCATGATTTTCACAATATTTATACATCTCTATATCATAACATAATTCTTGTTCAAAAATAATATAAAATATATAACTTTAATATTATTTAAAAAATATTTCAATTAGTATATTACAAATTGAAAAACGTCATTATACGTGGTCGGTTGTTTGGGTATCCATGCAGTGAATCCAAGAAATAAATATTTAAAGTATCCAAATTGACTATAATGAGCATACTATGTTTCCTAAATACAAAATAAGGAATAATTAATGAGATAAATGAAAATATATTTAAAATTATTAAATTTTAGTATTTTACCCATATATTTTTGGTATTAAGAATAGTTTTTCACCCACAAGTTTTATTGCAAACAATTTGGCCAATGTTTTTACTATTTCATTCATTTTTTTGAATCAATTTATTTTTTTTCTATAAAAGGGATGTGAAGACAATTGAGTCTAAATTTATGTTCATGGTTTAATCTCTTCAATTGGTATTGACATATGCACATGTAAAAAAATATGAAATTTATTTAGTCATAATTAACATAGTATATCATATTTTGGAAAAAAATTGTGAAAACATATCTCATGTATACATTTATAACCTAGAATCCAAGACATTCATAGTTGAGGATGTTATTTACATTCACAAGAGTAATTTAGTCTATAACATCCTTTTTGTACATTTTTTATAAAAAATAAACTAACTGATTACTACCATTTTGTAACTTTGTATCCATATGGACCTTCAATTTTAGTAAATTTGAATATTGAATGGGTAGGGTAAAGGTTATTTCAGAATATATTTTCAATTGGTTGGTTAAAAATTTAGATGTTTTTGAGTCAATATTTTATTTCGCTCTCTTCCCTTAGTCCGTATATAATAACTTTCATCAATTTAGACTTTTTTTCATTAATTGTTAAAGGCTTATCATGGAAAATAAATTGAAAATGATTACCTCCTTGTCGAAATGTGTTTTTACAATATTTGACGGCCATGCGATTAATGTACCAATAACTTGGTCGACCATATGAATATATTTATCATCAAGTGGAATAGTTAGCTCATTTCACAGATCATGATCTAATCATCACTCTCACATGACCTATTGGAAGTGGTATGTTATTTAGAGTGTCTTATTTTATATAGAACACTATTTACCTCACCACAAGGCGATGTGTGGGTGTTGATAGGTATAAATCATAGTAATTTTCACCCTAAAGAATATTAGTACATGAAAGGTATCAGTGTCTTTCTGATTCAAATTTCACATAAAAAATTATTAGAATATTGATTACCTCAAATAAGACAAATATATGAGGGGAATGTCTCACCTCAAAGTTGGTGGGGGGGGGGTGAGTGGGTGGGGAGTGATATTCATGCACTACTTATTATTGGATTGTTTCTTCTCTTTGATTCCCTACATAATATTTTTTAGACACTCAGTCTGCTAATGAAGTTTTTATTCATGGGAATCTATTAGTTCTTTTATCTTATCCATTTATTTATCTTTATCCTCTTATTTTTTTTATCAAAATATGTTTGGGGTGTCACCCCAAAACCCGCACCTCTGATGTAGCCATACTGTTCTGTTCAATTTAAGGCCACCTATAGTAGGTGTTCATCTGGTACAGGTGTTCATGATTCTTATGACTATACTAGATAGAAAGTATTGGAAAACCAGTAATAATTGTTATGTAATAGTCATTTAAGGGAATTTTTTTGTTATGTCATAATTACACATGTTTCTCATAATTTGGGTGTGTTTTCATCTATTAGTATTCCATATTTATTTACAAGGGAGTCATTCCATAACACATGACATGGGATGGAAGTGGCCTTGGATTTGGATTCATCAATCTACATAGAAATAGGGGAATATAACTATGTTTTTGTTTCATGTCACATAAAATTATTATGGTATATTTTAAATACATACAATTTTTTTTCAAGCAAATTTTAACCAATTATTGTTTTACGGTAGGGGTATATTGGATTTACTACCCGTTACTAATTTTTAACACTCAATTTTTGTTTGATAAAATAAATCAATCAAAATGATGAATACACATATTTTCAAACAAGTAATTACCAGATATAATGTACCTAAAAATACATCTCAACATGACGGCTAGTACACCCATCCTATCCTTCTTAGGTTATTAGGTGTGCATATATAAGTGGTGGGTAAAAGTTTATATTTTTTCAGTATCTTTAAGATGAAATCTCATTATAATTGTAAAAAATACTATGTTAATCCTTCAATAAATCATTAATAATAATTTCTTATGGGATCTATCTACTATAAATTCACTCATCAAAGGATGGTGAAGAGTAAGTCAATGTTCCATTATTTTATTTTTTAGTAAAATAACAAAATTATATCATAATGTTACCATAATCTATTCCCAAATGATTGTCTTAATCATTGGAAGATCATAGTGCCACCAAGATACATCAATCAACATATACTTCCAAGAGATGAGCCCAATGTGACAACTGAACATGGAGTTTTTTTGGTTAATATCCTACCCCTGTGCATTCCATCCGACCTCTAATTTGATGCATTTTATTTTCCCCTTAGTATTTTTTGCTAACACCATCAAACTATGACACTCCTATTTTTTTATATATCATCAGTTCTTCATCACCTACCATTACCTCAGATTCAACATCATCAATATGTTGTTCCTCTTTATTGGTAGCGTCAGCGTGTACATATGGTTGTTGTACCTATACACTAGGAATAATAGTAGGTTGAGAAACCTATTGTTCATCCAGATTGGGAGCACTATCACTTGTAGAAGGTTGTTGTTCCTTAGCACTAGGAGAAGCAGTAGGTCGAGAAACCTATTGTTCATTAGGATTAAAAGCACGAACATGTGCAAGAGTCATTATACGAAGATGTGGTTTAATATTTTATTTATATTACATAAATGTAGTAGCAAACATAAAATAACATGAGTTAACATATTGTATATTACAAAAAAACCTAATTATTTAATTCTTTTTTTAAAGGATGAATATATTTTACCCCTCTATCAAGTATCCAAATCCACTCATTATGATCTCCTATGACACACAAAACATCATCTACATTGGGACCTCTTTGAAATTTTTGCAACATCCCAATGAAAGGGTCATCCTCAATTGAATTTTCTTATGACCCTTCAGTGGTTTTGGTCGATAATAGAAAAATCGATCAATTTTAGTTTTTGGGATCTAGAACATAAAATACTTTTACTACATATAATGAAATTATAAAAGGTTCATCTTTGAACACTTACTTACTGAAATCGACCTTTATGAATACCAATTCATCTCTTAAAGAAACTCCTTCATCCACAAGCTCCTTAGTGTGATGATATTTCAGTAGAATAATGTTTTCGACACTAGACAAGTAGTTAGAAAAAAATTGAACTGCTTCCTCAAAAATATATCGGTCTACAATACAACCCTCTTTTCAACTTTTATTTTTGACATACTGTTTCAAAATATTCATATACCAATCAATGTGGTACATCTATATATAATGTATAGGACCAAATAGTTTAATATCTTTCACCAATTGAACCACTAAGTAAACCATTATATCAAAAAATACTAGTTGGAAGAGAATTTCTAATTCAAATAATATGATGATAATTTCTTTTTCTATATTTGGAAATTTCTCTAGATATAAAACATTATTGCATATAGATTTGAAAAATAAACAAATATTGTTTATTATATGAAATACATTTATGAAAAAATTAAATGTAAATATTTAAGAACTATATCTTTCATTAAAACATGAAAATCATATGATTTAAGACCCTTTAAATTTAAATTATTCTATGACATGATATCCTTGATATTCGATGAACACTCCTATGAAACCTTTACATCATTAAATAAGTTAAAAAATTGATATCTCTCTTGCCTAAAAAGAGTGTAAGTAGTTAGAGGAAGAAAGTTTCATTTTTCACCATTCACTAGTGCCAACTATTCCTGTATTCTCATGTCAACAATGCCTAACCTAGCCTTAATTACATCTTTTATTTTTTTTCATGCATTTAGAAATGTGCTGATTACACTATTGCATACTTTTTTTTCCAACATACATAACATGATGAAAATGTCTTACATGTTGAAAATTCTAGTATGGTAATTCAAAAAATACTGATCTTTTTTTCCAACTAGTTTTCATAAGGTTTTTCGAAAATGGTTTACCAAAAATAGTGTCCACATATATTAGTTTCTCAAACAGTTGAGAACCTATTAGTGGAGATGGTGTTTTACATTCTTATAATCTTCTAACGAATGATATCATCTAATATTGGTACTTATGTCATTGGGGTAAAAATCTAGGATGTCCTAGAAACATAGTCTTCAATGAATGTTTCATCCTAATTCACTAGGTTCCTTATTCTCAAATGAGAAACCCTTGAGTTCCTTTACTGCTATATCCTGAAAAATTTTCATAATAAAGAAAATAATTTATCATCCAGTACAACATGGATATCAATGTGAAATATTCATTTATTTAAGCATCATACAACATTAAACCTGAATCCCACAATATTTTCAAATCATCGATCGATGGATCCAAATAAACATAATTACCATTACCTTGTTGTTTTGGTCCTCATAAAAAGATAGGTTACATAATGTATTTTTATTTCATGAATAACCATGGTGGAAAGTTATAATTTACCATCATAACCAGTGATGTACTATGAGTGCTTATTTGAAAACCAAAAGGATTTAATACATATATAGATAACACAAGACATGGGTTTCTTGGCTTGTTTCCAAATTTAGGATATTCATGATCAATTCTCTTCCACTATGGAGAGTCTTCCTGGTGATGAAGTTTCCTATATTTAATTATTGTATCTTCATGCCACATCAATTTACTTATAGTATCCCAAATTTCATATAGGCACCTAAACCTTGGAATGATTGGAAATTACAATACAACTTTTGCAGGACTCAATTAATCTTTCTTGTAATGAGAATCACCACACTTTGTACATTATTTAAGTGATTTTTGATCATTGAGAAACATTATAAAATCATTTGGAAAAGCATGTGTTCTTTCAGAGATCATTCCCAATGAATGTATCATTCTTTTAGAATCATATGTATGGCTAGGGAGCTCATTATCTTCTAGGATCATATCATTCAAGAGAGAAAGTAATTTAGTAAAACTGGTGTCACTACATCCATTTCCAGCTTTTAAATTATACATCTTTAGTGTGGATGGAAATGCTATATATTTAGTGAAACCAACACACAATGGTGTCTTTGTATAAATCTTTAACTTTTCAATTTTTTTTATAGTCATGAAGTTCATATTAAACTTTCATTTTCATTTCCTCAATACAATCTTCATCATCATTCACACCTATAATCACATCCTCGATATAATCTTCTCATTATCCGCACTTGTAATTGTATTAGAGGATCTATAAAACACAGTGTTATCCTAATCACTAGGTATATTATAATTTTCCCCATGTCTATTCTAAAATTTATAACTTTGATCAATAACATGATAGATCAAGTTTTCTTCCAACTCCTCTGGACTAATTATTCTAGTATAAAAATAGAATAAACATGGACAAAAGATTTGATAAGGATCTTAAGCATGATATTTTGTAAACATGATGAATTATTTCACACCATCTTCATAATCTTTTTTATACATTTATCATCAATCAATTCTATATTCATATATATCCTATTTGATTAAGTAATATTAATATTTAACAAAATAAATACACAAAAGGGGATTTTTTAATAAATGGAGCCCAACATTTGAATGTTTCAAATAATTTAATCAACCCCATATCCAATTTATTAGATGGCCATTACATGAGAAATTATGTAACATATAATGGTT
The DNA here is from genome assembly GCA_963277665.1 of Viscum album. Classification (NCBI taxonomy): domain Eukaryota; kingdom Viridiplantae; phylum Streptophyta; class Magnoliopsida; order Santalales; family Viscaceae; genus Viscum; species Viscum album. Next base: position 780,348,412 of record OY728132.1, read on the forward strand.
TCCATGGCCCTGAAAATTCGAATATATGATTTTAGGTCTCTTAGTGGAGTTAGTATACACCAATATTTACTATAATAATATCAGAATGCATCAGTTCCAAAAATGATTCCCCCATTTTTTAGTTGAAATATTTCCATCAAATAAACCTTTATCCAAATATATATTTCATTTGGAACTATTTTATCTATCCCACTATTACATTATCAAATAATCCTTCTATTGGTACTTGAATGTGAATTTTTTGTTGAAATATATTTAATGCACATATTATATTTTAAGTGAGGAAATTCCATTACTATTATCTTAAAAATATCCCTTATGTCAATTTCAACACCTAAAATACACATTCTATTATGATTGTAAAGTAACCATTGTAAACCATCATCTCCTATGCTTCATTATTTTTGTTTGAATGTGTAGTGTTTTCAAATATTCTATATAGAAGTACTAAACTTCTAAAAAACTATAGGTGGCCCCAGAATAAACACACCATGAATATTATAATTACTATTGTCCTTTATTTTATAAATTTCTTATAAATTCAATATATTTTATACTTTCTTATATTTTGAAACAACAGAAAACCTTAGAGCCTTAGACTGGAACCAAGGTTCATGTTACAATATGATTCTCATATCCAAATTAGCCAACTTAACCCTACTTATTTTCAATGAATGGATGAAACAACCATAAAAATTATAGAAAGTTGGTTAGAACCCATATTTAAATGAGATCCATTAATTATCATCTATTATTTTAGACATTACAATAAGGGAAATAATTTAGAATAAATTTAGAACACTAATTATATCTTTTTATCTATTTCTCTTTCATTGATTCTGGACTAATCTACATACCCCTTTGTTCCTCTTGTTTAATAAAATTTTCAATTCCTTAAATGAACCTGATTCCTCAAACTCACATATACCATGATAATATTGGGGTTCTATTATATCACTTGATGGTTTAGAAAAAAATATTTATAGGAACAAATTGGTCACTTTAGGTTTTGATTAATAATTATTTTTGTAAACCTCTCTTTGAAATCAATTTTCAATTCAATTTCATTTTAAATCATCCTTTTTAGGTTCCAAATGGGTCCTAAAGAAACATGTTCAAAATATATTTTTGAAACTTCCTTTGGAGACCATTTTGAAAATAAATATCATTTTAAAATCAATTTTACAAAAGGAGGAACCATACTTTAAATTGAAATTCCAACCACATAGAAAATGTAAGAATAATACATCATAAAACATACTTGTAAAATCATAAACATAGACTTTACATGCATAAAAAATGAATTTATCAATAAACTCATCAAAACCCCTAAAACATTAAATTCACAATCATGAATGGTCATGAATGTTAAAATCAATTCACATAAAACATTCTGAAATTTAAAAATATTAATTCCATAATTCCTTAATAAATCCATCTCAACTATTTAATCAATTTATTTTTATAAAGTGTGTTCTTCAGGGTTGAAATTCATAAGAACCCCTATCTAAAATAGAATAATAAATTCTTAATCTATAATTTTCTATATACAAGTCCACTAAAATATATTATGCATGAAACCTTTTAAGTTAAATGATTTTAGAAACATCAAGCATAATAGGGCATTCCAATAAATAAAAATAGATTGGAAACACCTACTTTAATCTATTGAAATTGAAACTTGAGGTGTTAATTCACCATGAAGATGATGTTAATAAATTATACGATCTCAAGAAACTTCATATTTGAAAAAAAATTAATATCCCCCATTCTATCACTGACCCATAATGAGATTGTCTACTACAGTAACCCAATTATCAAATTAATTGAATTGACTTGCACGAGCTACAACAACTAGTATCTTGTAGACTGTATTATTACATCATTTTTTTGATAAACATACATAATAACACAAGTCTAAAAACTTATAGGTTTACTATTTTAAGAAATTTTGTATCATAAAACATTAATAATTAAAAATTGGGCCATGACACATAGGGTTCTGTTTATAGGGAGGTAAGGGGTGGTGCATGGCCAAATTTTTTGACCGATTTAAACTTGGGATATTATGGGAAGAACCCATATGGGTGTGGACTGGTAGTTTGAAGGATGAATTTTGGTAAGGGTGTTACATTTGGGTTCTTTGAAAAAATGTGGTCAAGGGGTTTCTTTGATGTGTCTGGTTGGGCCTTTTGGGGACAACATGAAGACGATATTAAGAAAATATATCATACCTTAAAAGGGCTATGATTCATTGATGAAGAGAGGAAGGGGTATAGTTGGTGGTGACAATAGAAAGGTCTGATGATGGTAGTGTGTGAAGGTGATAATGACGATGAGGATGAAAGCGAAGGCAGGGAGCGATGGTGGGGAGACCGGTGGCGACAACACTATGGTTCCACAAAATCTTGAAGATGCAAGGAGGGAGAATCTTTTAGGGTTCAATTTATAAAAACCCTAAATGATTTTCAAATCACTTTCCAAAAATCACTGATAAAGGCTAGTTTTATCAGTGCTAAAATAGAAAGTGCTTATAAAACATGTCTTTATCAGCGCTAAAATTCTATCGCTAATAAAGACTGGTTTCATTAGCATTTTTTAGCACTAATAAAGAGGAATCTTTGTAAGTGCTAAAAAAGCGATGATAAAGGTCTAAAAAAAGTAAATATATTATTTATTTAAATATCTTTATTATGATTTTATAAATATATATTTTTATATTATTATATATTTTTACAAAATTATAAATACAATAAATATGTTAATTATTGAAATGAATTTATTATTATTTTATAATATTTTTATATTATTATAAATATATTTATATGATTATATATATATATATATATATATATTAATATATAAATATATTTATAAAATTATAGTAATTATAGTTATTAGTTAAATAGATTTAATGAAATTTTATAATTATTTATATATATATTTATTTCCAATTTTTCCATATTAGGTGCTTGGGGGTACAATTACATTAAACACACACACACACACACACAAACACACACGCACGCACCACACACATAGGTCGGAAAGGCAGGCCATAGCCCCTCCAAAGGATAACCCACTCATAAATCCTTATTTATTCAATACATGGCCTGAAGGCCCAGTGTGCATAAAGCCTATTACATGGTCCAAAGACCAACAAACTGACCCGATGACCCAGTGCAGCATCATGCCTCCATCATGAAGCTCACTAATATATTTATTATATTTATAATATTATAATTATATATTAAAAATATATTCATTATAATTTTATAATTATTTAAATTTAAATATATTTAATTATATTTATAAATAAAAATATTTTTATATATTTAGAAATATATTTATATAATTATATATATTAATAAAATTATAAATATAATAAATATATTTGTTATTATTTTATAATTATTTATATATTTATATTTATTTTATAATTATTTAGATATTTATATTTATTTATAATTATATTTATAAATAAACATATTTATAAGTATTTGTATATAATTATAAATATATTTATTATAATTCTAATAATAAATAAATATATTTAAAAATATTTTTATATAATTATAAATAAATATATATTTATGATGTGGCGATGACGCATGCATGATGCAGGCATGGGTGCATGGACTTTGCACCATCAAAACCTTTCAGGCCCTAGGCCTCTAGGCTATGGAATGAGACCAACCCACATGGGATGACCACAGAAGTGGAATCCGAGTAGTAGCAGCCATCAACAGATCTAACAGAATTAGAAGAATTAGAGGGTATAACAACCACTATTGGTACCAGACACTATGCACCTCTGCATGGGGTAATGTTAGCTGATTATCCCTATGAGGTGGGGATCTAGGCACCATCAATGAAGTAGATGTTGGGGAGGGGAAACTCTAATGGGTTGGGTCTTTGGGCCTTTGGGCCATGTATTATGTGTTCTTCCACTGGGCCTGCGGTCCTTGTAAGAGTTCCCTCTTGGCCCAATTAAATTGGGGGATTATCCAAAATAATGAAAAATCAAAATGTTGTTGAGCCGTTCAGAATATAAATAACCAGATAAATATATCTATTAATATATAAATATATATAATTATAATAAATATATTTATTGTAATTTTAAAATTGTTTAAATATATATATTGTTATAATTATTATTATAAATAAATATATTTAAGTAGTATTTATATATAATGAAGAACCTGTTTTTAAAAATATAATAAATATATTTATTATTTAAATATATTTATTGTCATTTTATATGTATTTATGAGAACATAATAATTTCATGGGTATAACATAAATGAATCATACCTTGTAAAGTATAAATCATAAGAAATAAATCATCACATAAATGGAAAACATGAATAATAAGGGTGTCAATGTATAAATGAACATTCATGAGTCATGAATACATAACATATACATGTGTCATCATAATATAGGTAATCTTAACATTTGGAATATAGCAGCCCATAATGTCCCAAAATAAACTTATGATCATATAACATCAATTATACTCACGTATCAATATATGAACAAAAACAGCACCAATCATGTCAATGATTATCATCTTTATCTCATGATATATATATATACACACATATATTTATCGACCAAATCCATTAGAGAAATATATTTATTTAAATATTTTTTTTATAATTACAATTATAAATAAATATATTTAAAATGTATTTATATATAATTATAAATATAATAAAGTTATTTATTATCTTTAAAAAATTATTATAATTTTATAATCATTTATGTGTGTATATATATATATTTATAATCATATAAATAATTTTACAAAATATTATATATATATTTGAATTATTAATATATATATATATATATATATATTAATAGATCATATTTATGTTAATTATAAACATGCATTTTTTTAATTATTGTATATAAATAAACATTATTTTTGAATATAAATATAATAATTATATATAATAATAATATTTTTTCATTAAAAACCTTTATCAACACTAAGAGTAGAATTGATAAATCTAACCTTTATTAGTACTAAAAAGGTGCTGAAAAACATTACCTTTATAAGCAATTTTAGCTAGCGTGAATAAAGGTGAGACTTTTATCAGCACATTCTTCTTAGCACTTAGAAAAGTCATCATTTTATTTGTACCAATTTTTGGTAGTGTAAAGGGGTATCTAATCATTTAAACATAAAATTTATAGTAGTATGGATGTATAAAAACATATCCCTACATTAGGAATTGGAAATAAAAGTCATAAAATAAAGAAGATTCTTGAATAATGAGGAGAATGAAATGATTCCTTACATTGGGAGGGTGATTCCAAAAGCTTGGGAGGAGCTACTTAAGAGATTGAAGGCACTTTGAGAGGAAATTAGGGAGTCTAGGGAATATTAAAGAATTTATCCAATATTTTTTATTGGATATTAATGGGAGCATGGGTGAGTTTATATAGGAAAAGAGAGGGGAGTTCTTTATTATTTCTCAAACTTAGGTTTTGGACTCTATAAAATAAAATAATCAAAACCAAAAACATTTACCATGGTTTTTGTCCATGGTTTCTTTCTAATAGGAGTGGCTTTCATTATTTTACAATGAAAAGGGTCTAAATCCTTAAAATATTATCCTTGGTGATGAAGGAGAGTCACATTCATAAAGAAATAATTTTTAAACCTTAAAATACAGTAAAGGTTTTGGAGGACTCATAAAGGCTTTATAAAATTTATAAAAGAACCTAAAAATTACATTATTCTAAAAGGGGAAACATATATTTGGTCATGGATACCTTTTATGAAATTTATTACAACACTCTTGATTCATTATAATGTCATAATAGACACCATATATTTATACAAAATTTAATTTTTACCCAAAAATTCGACCGTCACAGAAAATTATGAAAAATTCAACATTGTATAATTTTGACATGATAATAAAAAAATAATATTTTTTTAACCAAATAATTTTATAAATATTCTAATATTCACTTTTAAAATAATAATTTACATTTATTAAGAAATATTGGGTTTCTTTGGAAATAACATTTTTTGAACCCTTATAAAAATTTCATTTGAATTAGCAAAAATTATATCATCATTTATATTTATGAATAATTATTTCATAATAATATTTTATTAAAATATTATTGATTTCTAAAATCAATTAATTCTTCAAAATGAATGTCTTATTTGAAATTCTATATTATAAAAACATACATTTAGTGTTTTATTAAAACAAAATCAAAATCATTTATAAAGTGACAATGATAATAATTAAATATCACTGTTATTCTATTAAAAATAAAATATAAATATTCATATAATTTGGGTTTTGATACATATCTATTTATTACACCAGAAAACACCCTAAGGGTAAGGTAGGCAATGGTGATATTTTTATGGGGTTGCTCGTTGTACATGTTTTGGGCTGTGATATCGATGAACTTAAACTTCTACAATAAATGGGTTTGATCATTCATTAGTTGACGGATCTCATATTGGGATTAGTTAAGGGGAATTCCTAGTGATTTTATGTCTATTATAAGGTCTAATAAATGGGATTCATAGGGCATAATCATGCTGGTTTCAACCATTGATTTTTTTCTTGTGTCAGTTGGATTTTTCAAAGCCATATATTTATGCTAATAATATGATCAATATTTAATGGTTATTTTATCAATGGTTATTATTCATAATTTTCTTTAAAATCCATTAGTATATTATGAATCCAAATAAAGTGAATGTGTTTTCTATAACCATAATGGGTAATTTAATTCAACCATAAAAGGGAATTTTATTTATAAAACTTAGAGTTACTAAAAAAGGTGTTTTACAAATCTATTACACCGAATAAAGAATAAAATAATAAGAACTAGAGAAGAGCGTAAGGTTTTTTTATTATATTTTTTTTCACAGGAAGAATAAAATATTGTAAAATCACTCAGACTTACTATTGTGAAGTTTGCGTGCACTATTGTGCATACAAGAGAAGAGGAGGAGGATTTACTTGAACAATATTTTGAAATTAAGATAGGAAGAGGATAATAACATTTAAGTACTATGATAATCAATAGTAGTCACATATGGTGGAGGAATATCTTGAAGTTTTAAAATATTTGATTAAGTTGAAGTTTGTCTATATAGATAGTATAAAGATCCAGTGAGAAACTACATGTTTGACCAAGGTATCACCAATACAGGGAATCATGATTTAGTTTTGTCCCAGCCTATTTAGAATAGGGTACTAAACATTAGTTTTATGATTATTTATTTGATGACCCCTTATATTGGGTATCTCAATATCATGGCTATGTGATAAATGATTATTTTCTAGTTTCACTAAAGACTAGAATTTCTTATTGAATGGTGAGCCTTGTAAATATTCTATCCCCATTGTGTGTGATAATGAATAAAGATGGGTATAGATAAATATATAATCAAGAACATAATAGGTCTAAGAGTTAAATGGATAAAAATATTAAATTAGAATTAAAAGTCCCCAACATTGACTAACCCCTATCTCTCAGTTTTGAGCATATCAGTGATTGGTACTGTCAACTAGTATCAGTGGAAGTTTCATCTCTGTTTGATTATATACTTTTTGAATATTTGAAGTTTATTTCTTGAAATAATAATAAAGTGAAGTTTTATTTAAAATTCATATACTAAAGAGAAGAATACTAATACCTTTATGAACTATAAAAGGAAAGGGAAAATAATGTTGAAGAAGATTCACCTCTTGAGCCAAGAGGAAGAGAGATCAGTATCTCAATACCATGAAAAAAGAAGAAAAATCTATCTTGGAAAGTGAATAATAGGTGGTCCTAATTATCACCAAGTAAATGGAAAGACCCTTTACCATCGAATAATAAAAAAGTCTAGTTATCTTGAGGTATGTGAAAATTACTACATATACTACCCCTAAAATAAACCAAGTATTTGTGGTGATGACCATATATCTATATAATATCAATATATATTATTTTTTATTTAAAATATTTACTACATTGCTTGCCCAAAGAATTAATTCCTTTTATCAGTGGAATATTTTAAAGAAAGCATGCCGAAATCACCCATATTAAAGGAAATGTAAAAAAAATTTATAATGATTTCTAATAAAGGTTTTTATCTTGTATAAATATATACAAACATGTCAAATAATTGGATTAAAATAATTTTGAGCTTGAATAGAGGTGGTCTAAGTTTGACGAGAAGTGGATTAATACAATCTAAGAGAAGGATGAGACCACTTAGGGATTTGAAAAAAAGTTCCATTCTATTAAATAAGATCTTGCTATCAAAAATATTCAAATAGATGTCATGGATAAGAGAATAAAGTATATTGAAATAAATTTTTTCAATAAAAACTCAAATTAAGAGATGTGGATATTGAAAAAATTAAGGAGGAAATTAAAGACAGTTTAAAGCTAATTGATGATGAAAGATACATTCTTAATATGATGTTCCTAGAGCTTGAGATAAATTTGAAAACAATCCTAGATAAATCATTATAATAAGATGATGGAAGAATTATTTATACCACACAATTATTCTTGTAGTATTCTACTGATAACATTTCCCCATCATATGGAAGGAGGATAATTACGTCATTTGATGATTTTTCTCAATAGTTTTTGAAGGAAAAGGTGTCATCCATACATAATTCTAATTGTAACATCCTAGGTAATTAATTAATATGAAATGTTCATATATATTAATATTAGTGAATAAAATTTTAATATTACTTTAAAGGTAATTCTATGTTCAATGGCGTACCCAATACACAATAATGAGTTTCTTTAAAATCTTACGTTGCACACTAATAATATAATAATTGTAGTCAATGTCTAGCCGTTTTAATGGAGGGAATGAACAGAACTAACTAAAAAAGGATTATATATGTTTGTTAGATATTTTAACAATTACCCAATAAATGACAGAGGCTTAAAATTCAAATGAATCCAGTTTTAAGAATAAATATTCTAATATTCCTAAAAGGTCGATTAACCTCCTTTTGATGGAGAACCCTTTTTAAAATTAATTTTTGTCAATTTTATATGTTATATTTGAAAAAATAAAATCCTTCTTTAAAATTGGGACATCAAAATGTACTTTGTGTAATTTTTTGTTATTTTTTTGATAAAGTTCATTTTTAATGAATAGTGAAAAATGCTGTATTTTAATTCAAAACCTCCTTTTAATATAATTTATTTATATGATTAGATTGTCTTTTTAATTGGTTTTAAAGGGTAATTAGAATATATGTTTACCATTTAATTCAATGGTGGAAATTGAAATGAATTTCACTTTGAAATTGGATATAAACAAGTGTCAATCTTTTGATAGATATTGTTTCTAAAAAACACGCTATTTGTTTTGACAGCAGGAATTAATTATAAAATTAATTAATTCAACTTCTATGTTTTGAATTTGGTAAAATTGACATCGTTTTTGAATTTGGAATATTAAATTTACTTTGGATAATTTTTTGGTATTTTTCTGACAGATGTTCATTTTTAATGAATAGTGAAAAATACTGCATTTTACTTCAAAACGGCTTTTTCATCTAATTTAGTTATATAGTTAGATTTTTAATTTAATTGGTTTTAAAGTATAATTGAATTATTTTTTTATCACTTAATACAATATTGTTCATTTGATGTAATTTCACTTTTCAATTGGATGTAAAAACAAGTCAATCTTTTGATAGATTTTATTTCTTAAAAACCCATCTTTGGTTTTGACAATGAGAATTATTTTTCAATTAATTAATGAAATTTTTGTGTTTGAAATTTGGTAAAATGGATTCCATATTTGTAATCATAAGGTCTAAATTATGTAATTAAGACTCTTTTGTTTTTGGACATTATGAATAGTAACGACGACAATTATCTTTAATTATCCTGATTAATTAGTAATCGAGTAGTTAAGAGTAATAAAATAATATCCTAATAATATAAAATGACCCCAACATGTTTCCAAATACTCTTTTTTGAGTCATGTCCAACCATGGGATTCTTTTTACCAAACTTTAGGGCCCATGGAGTCACATGGGTGTGATAGTGACATTCATGACATTATTTTTAAAAAGAAGAGAAATATAACAATGGTTTGTATATCCTAAGTAAAAAATTTTAATTTTGTTTAGATAAATGATATTTTAGACTATAAATATTAATTTTAAATCTAAAAATATTTACTACAATTAGATATTTTTTTATAATTTTTAAACATTAAATAAATAAATTTATTTATGACACCATGATGATGCAGTGATTACCTAATAAATGAGTGATTTAAATAAAATGAAAAGATAAGGTAAAATCTAAGACTTACACTGGTCAAAAACCTATTGTATGGGTGGATTTAGAACCCTTATCACCGTATCCTCTAAATATATCATTGTGGGACCTTTAAAATCCGAAAACCATTTTATAATAAAGTAACATTTCCAGACTTTCCAAAAGTGACCTTCCTCCCTCTTATAAAAAACCCCCACCTCTACCCCATTACCCACACCTCTAAAGACCTTGTCTCATCCAAAATATACTCACATTATCTCTCCAAATACCTCTTTTACTCCTAGAAGCCTAAATTTGGGCAGAAGTCTTTCCAAGGAAGCCTTTGCCTCAAATCAAATAGAGTTACCTGATTTAGAGGTAATGTCTTCTCTCGAGTTTATTTCTTTTATTTTACTTCTTCACTCACCACTATATTATTATTATTTCATCCCATAATAACACCATTATCATAAATATAATAGAATTTTGTTATGATAAGGATTATACCTACACTTACACACACCTCTGTTTAATGGTTAAAGAACATACTGTTTCTGTGGGTGGTGAATTACTGCCTCACGAAATGATGATTGTTCAATCTTCTTTTAACACCTATCATGGTGGCCATTATGATTTAAATTTATTTATATATGATATATATGGTATGTATTTTTTCTATATGATTCTTAATTTTATTTTTAAATCACATCGTTATGCTTTTCATGTTTTGGAACTGTGGTAATTTCATCCGAGGAAGTGTGGACTACCGCCCCCTCAAGTGACGTGACTCGTTCATTCCAAACATGGAATTTATAAATAATGTAATTAATGAAATTATGTTACCTATATAACATATATATTATACTAGAATTATAATATATCTATGTCTCTTTTAGTTTTAATGTCTATTAATTTGACAAAAAAATGAAAGTAGCGTTCATGCGTACGTACGACCAACCGTCTCAATGAACAATACATTTTATTTCTTATCTCCAAAAATTATGGAATAAATATATAATGGATATATATGATATTTAAATCATTAAAATCATTCCAGAGATGATTTAATTATAACTACATGGACAATTCTCTTCAAACAAGTTTATTTTTTACTCATGTACCGAACATCGACAAAACGTATGATATGAACTCAAATAATTAACTAATTATTATAATATGATAATATGTGATATGAATTGAATAATAAACTTTAAAGGAAGTACTTAATAAATTATAAATTGACCAAGGTTTATTATTCAAGAATATAAAGAAATGAAAAAGACAAGTCGGACTGAGGTTAAGGGATTTCTTATCTCACTTTTAATTCCATGAGATTTCCATTGTTAACCACTTATTTGTTGCATGTGGTGTATTGTGTAATGCTATTTCATATATATTATCATATTCATGGTATCATGTGATTCATTTGGTGTTTAGTATCTTTTGGTCATACGACTCGATTGATTACAACGAGGTAAGGGGTTTTTATCTCACTTTTTATTCCTGTGAGGTTCGTGCTACATTTGACACTATTTCCTTTTCTGTGGTGTATGTACTGCCCATGATTGCATTATTTGTGTAATATAATTTAATTTATGGGTATTTAAATCTTCATTGTATGACCCTTATTTCATGGGGTGTATGTTTCAAAAGTTACCCAAATCGGTAAGGGAACCTTTCACCCTGCTCTTTTTAAAAAACATCTTTTTGTTAGGTCTTTTAATTTACATATTATTATGTTGGGTTATGTTCTTATATATCCTTATTGCTGTAAATTTTATGTCCAAGTGATGAGATACCCTTTTTATCTCTCATCAACACATTTTCTGAAATTTAAAGTGATGCCGTTAGGCTGTCAAATTTCTGTAAGGGAACTTCTTAACCCAATTTCAATTCTTTGGGTTAAACCTCTACTTCTTGATTATGTCGTGATATGAATATGTGTGGATGACCTCTGATTGTTTTACACTTAATATCCACCTATATTGAGTGTATTTATATTTACCACACATAATTATGTAATTTATTTATCCTTAATCTAAGGATACCATATTTGTACGGGACTTCGTCTCAATCTCCTTTCAATGGGGCATATTTTGATTTCTACATGACTTTATTTTATAAGATGTATAAAACCCTTTTTTAATTTTAATTTAATTCAAAATGAATCTTTTTTACATGAAGTGTTTTTCCAAATGACAAAAGGAATGTTTTTGTCTTATGTATGCAGTGACAATGACTTCTTCGCTGCCGTGATCATTATTTGAGTCTCAACTTCCTCTACAAGCCATAACTTTCTTAAATGAAAAATAAATACCATGTTTTACTTTTATTTTAATTTGGTATTTAAAATGATTCTGATAATATTTTGATTATATCAATGTGTTGTATTTATATCAAGTGATTGAAATGTGGAAATGTTATGTTTCCTTTATGCTTGTTTTATTTGATACAATTATGTTATGGTTCTTGGAAATTGTTTATGAAGTCGGGTGGTTCCGTGGTAAACTAAGGGCGGGTGAGCCCGAGATAGCTCTCCGATGCATTGGGTAACGTGAAGGAGTTAAATTATATGGTTTCTCCGAAGAGATTTAGGGAATATGCTATGATGGGTATTCCAAACGTAACCATGAGGGTTACTACCTACATAAGAATGTTATGAATGCCTCAAGTTACCTTTATGTATTATGATTTCTATTAGTTATTAATAAATCTTATGATTGCATGAGGTATGTTAAAGTTCTTATGTTTTATGAGTAAAGTATGATTTCATTGATTCTTATGTATACATGGACTAATGTTTTCTTTTCGTATTTTTATATCCCTTACTGAGCTTTTTATGCTCATCCCAAGTTTTTGAAATATTTTTCACAGGTTATAAGGAAGGGTAAGAGAAAATAAGTATTCTAGAATATTTATATCAAGAAAATAACTCTTTTTTTATTTGGGGATTTGAAAAAATTCAGTTATAATAGAAGCATCTACTTTGTAATATTCAAGTTGATATGTAATAGTTATATTCTAAATCTCTAAAACTCTAAACCTGAAAAGATCCTCAATTTGGATTATTTATTTAATTTAATATTATGTAACGTTTTAAGGTCGGGTCCTTATACAAATAATTATATCTAATTATATTTTTATGTAAAATGTAAGTTTAAAAACAAAATATAGGAGATTATGGATGAAGAATAGTGGCGCAGAGCCTACTATCATGTATAGGGTGGATAAAAGAAGTAGCATAGAATCTGGTTCCCCAAGAACATTCTAACTAGTGGTATAGAATTCCCAAAAATATCATGCTCTAAAATCTAAATTTTAAAAACAACATGAAATAAAGAAAACAAAATCAAGGTTTGTTGAAAATGTTGGTGTTATAATAGGCTTGATAATTATGCACTAAATTTTTAGTACCATACAATAAATCTTGAAGAAAAAATAAATCCCATTATGAGGGGGTGAATGATTGAAATAAAGAAGCATTTATATTTGAATAAGAATATCTCTACTTTAAATAGATTTAATAAACTTGAATATTTATTTGATGTTTGGATAATTTTTGGTCACAAATATGGTGCATGACTATATCAGCAGGTATTAAAGTCAAATAGAAATAAAATACCATAGGATAAGGCAAATAAAGAAATTTATAGCAATGGGAAAGAATATAATTTGAGCTAAAAATTAGGATAATGACAAACATATTTCAAATAAGGTTGATGATACTTACTTCGTAATAAACCTATGAAATTAAAGAAGAGTTCTTCATCTAAAAATTCAGGTGAAATGAATGATTCTCATAAGAAACCTTATGTAGAACCTAAAAATGTTTCCAATGTACCCAGATATATTTTAGTTATTTTTATATAATATTTAAATAATTCAAGAGTATTTTAATGGGTACAAGAAAATGTTAGTGAAAAAGGAAAAGATAATATTATATATGAAGAATCTGGATTTATAGAAAGGTTGTCAAAAAATGACATCCAATGTGTTGAAAAAGTTATATATGAAAGATGTCAAGATGTTGGTTATAATGTTAAGGAATTTCAAACAATTTTTCCCTAATATAAAGAGGCCCTTAAAAGAATTTAGGATGATTTATCCATGAAGTCTATTGAGATGAAAAGTTATCCACAACAAGAAGAAAATAATGTGAAAAGATACTTGCAACCAAAAACAATAATCATATATGAATACCAAATATGTAAGCAAGAATAGTGAAGAAAATTGGTTGAGAAAATTTTCTCAACCTTTCTATTCACATTGAGATGTAAAAAGATCAGCCTTATTCTCATTCATATGTATTTTATTTGGGATTTAAATGTAGGTAATTTAAGGTAAAGTATGTTCCCAGGGGGTGAACTTGAGTAGGAGTGTTGGATGTCAATTTTGGATAGCTTAGATAAAGATGTATGAATCTAATATTTAACTCACATTTGGAATTCCATAAAATATAATGAAAGTATTTTCTTAGATAAAGTGGAAGTGGTTGTTGTCAGTACCTGATATCAAAGTGAATAATAAACAATCCTAATTTCATCTTACATTTGGTATTCTATATATATTAGGTACTTTGGGGTATGATTACATTAAACACACACACACACTACACACAAACGATGAAAAGGCAGCACATATCCCCCTAAGGGATAGACCACACACAAATACTTATTTATTTAGTACATGTTTAAAAGTTCACATGGGAAAGAGGCCGTTTACATGGCCTCAAATCCCATAAACTAGCCCGAAGGCTTAGTGCAGCGTCATGCCTGTATCACGAGTGTATCACTATTTTTCTGTGTCATGCCTGTGGAACCGCCTGCCTGATTCACTACCTAATAGTTGAAATTCACTCCCACTGGATTTGAACCTGGGTATGATACTGGATTAGAGGGATACTTTACCACTCAGGTAAGCCCCCAACTATAGAACATATGTAAGGTTAATGCTCGCCTCTCCCTAGGGGCCCCTGCTAAGCCTAGAGTGCACTGAACGTTCCCCAGCTAGGCAAATGACTTTGAACAACCCTTTTCATAATATTCATTATGTACAAATCTAGCAGGAATCGAGCCTAGGCCAGTTCCCACAGAGAGTGAGGGGTACCACTAGTGGGTACCACTTAGTTAACACCCTATAGGATGTTATTCTATACAACATGCATTGAATAAAGATCATCCTCACTGATAATGTAAAAGTTTTCAAATCTTTACAACTAAAATGAAGAATATACAATTTGGTATATTCTTTGCACATACAATCATGTGATTTATATTTGTAAGAGATTAATCATTATTTTGATCTTGAGGAGTGTATCTTTTAGGGTGAGATAATTGGAGATGGGTAAAGAAGCGACTAGAATTATTATTTTATTACTCTAGAGTGTTTTTCAAGAACATGACATGAAAAGTTATGTTTTATTTAACCTCTCATCATCAATAATTGAAATAAAATTCTAATATTTAGGGGGGAACTTAATTTAATTCAATATTATAAAAGAGAAATTTTCAAAGAAAATTCCTAGGGTGTTTTAAAATCCACCAATGTTTTTTGATTTTCTAATATTTCTATTCAAGTAGATGCATGAAGTTTAGATTTATTTCATTATAATGAAAAATTTTCATCACAGTTGGTTTTAATTGATTATTTCAACCTAGAAATTAGTTCTACATCTAAAAAGTTATCATTTCCTTTAGTATGAAGTTTAATTTAGTATTTATTTTTTTCCTAAATTTAATTCTATTATTTTTTACACCTACTATCTTTCATGTAGACTTAGAGTGAGATGATTGATGATACATTTCTTAAGAATGTATTGATACGATTTTCTGGTGAAAATTTTATTTCTTATCAATATTGGGTAGAATAAGTGAAATGAAATATTAATGATAAAGGAGGAGAGTATGAATAAATATAACATATGATGAAACATCATTTAGATTGTATTTTTTATAAATAAAAATGATGAAATTTCTAATCCCACTTTGTGGTAGTTGTATTTGTTTTTAAAAATTTTCAATATGATGAAGAAGAATTGGAGTGAAGAATTAGGTTGGAAGTTTAGTTTAAGAATATAACCTTGAAGAAGAATAAAATACTAAAAATTGTGTCTAATCTTATTAAGTGAATTAATACTAGATGATACATCTTATAAGAAGTGTATTTTAATATTTAAGTAGTTATATAGAAAATAAATTATGTGAGTACATGAAGGATGAAATTGGAACATATGAAGGATTCACTAACTCATTTTTTCATGTGTTCATAAAAATTATTCCAACCATGAACTAGTCAATATAATCGAGATCAAATAAATTTGTAGATAAAGGATAAACCACACAAGATAAATCTTATATAGAATAGCCTGAGGTGGATATGGATTATAGTTGAACTATAGAGCCTATATAGGCTAGCATGGAATGCAAATAGTACATGCATAGGAGTGACAAAGCATCTCTATGTGGGGAGGAGCAACAAAAAAGGAAAAGGATGCTTGCATTAGAAACTATTACTCACAATGAGTTATCCTTGGGGATGAGATAGTATAAAAACAATTTCTATATGGTGAGACAATGAAATTTGGTATGCAGTGAAGCAAAATAATTTCCCTACACTATTAAAGATATATATATAACCGACATCATTCGATATTATTGATCTTAGCCATATGATATCGACTATAATCTGGATTATTTCTCCCAACTTTGAAGTATATGTGAGTATGGGTTCACAACATCGTTGAACACACATTTTAATTGAAGATCCATCACATGTATTAAGTTGCTATCAACCACATTCCTTTTAATGAATCTTCCACATGAACACTGATACTTTTGTGTGTATTATAAGAAGATTCTTACATGAGGTCCTTCCATGAAGAGTTGAAATTCTTCTAAGAGTATCTTTCTTCCATACAAAAACTCCCTGTCTAAGGTGAATAGATCTCCCAGGAGGCATATATCTTCCATTATTTTGAATTTCTTCTATGATAATACCTCCATAGATATTCCACGAGGAGTTTTTTTCCAAGAGAATAGACATGGATATTCTATTAATATGATCTTCCATGAAAATAATTCCATTTATCTTGTATAAAGAATTTTATTCCTTGAGAACACATATATCTCCCATGAGTGGGAGGGATGGTTCATGTGACTTACCACATGTGTTTCTAAGCTACTTCATGCATGATGAGTGATTGATATGATCAAGAGTGAGTAGTTCAAGTGATCATGAGAAAAAATGAGGGACTTAATGTGTGATAGATTATATAATTTAAAACTTGATCCAATATATATTTTAATGCATAGAATGAATAGGAAATAGAAGAGAAATTATTCTAATATAAAGATGAATCTTTAGATGGATTTAAACGCATGGAGTGATATCAAGAGATTTGTATATACACGTAGTTTAATTTTTATGAAGATATATTAAGAATAAAATAAAAATATATAAGTTTTATTTCCAATGATGTTTCACTATAGAAACATGATGAATATATTGGCCATGATGCATGCATTATGAGATATGTATAGGTTTCTATCACATGTGTATTTAATGAAGGGGAGTTCATATAATTTATATATTTCATGGAGAATATGGGGTAGCCATGTGTGAAAATTTGACTACAATAAACAAAAGTCGCATGAAGAATGGTTTTTTATTCTAATGATGCCATGTGAAGAAGACCTGTAATGAAAAATATGATACTCTATAATCAAATTTAAAGTAGGTATGAAATGGAAGAAGAATTTTTGGGATTATCATATACTAAAAATATAGGCAACACAGATGAATTAGTTTCATGAATTTATGAAAATATTGGATACCAGAAATATAGGTGACACAGATGAATTAGTTTCATGAATTTATGCACATATTGAATTAGTTTCATGAATTTATTCACAGATGAATTAGTTTCATGAATTTACAACCATATTGGATACCAGAAATTATCCTGGAATGATGGGGAAAATAATAACCAAAATAAATATTGCATGTTATTTTTGTTATAGATAATTTAAATATACCTAGTTTTTATGAGAAGAATACGAGGTTTAGAATTTTTGATATAGTCAATGGAAGAGGCTGATAATCTATAAGAACTTAAATTACCATAAGACATGGTAATTAAAATCACGAATTTACTTGGTTTTGTAAGTACTAAAATAATGAAGATAGAGATAAAATAAGTAACAAAATTTGTAGTTATTATTATATATATATTTTAGGTTGTCGAAGCTGAGATGTGTTTCTAGCTTGAAACAAAAATTTATAAAGATATTTCTTTGGTATATATGTAGAGAAAAGATAGACCTTAATCTAATCATCCATATACATCCTGAAGAGTCAAATATTCGATAAGGGATCTAGTGAAATCTATCTTGCATTGGAAAAAGAAGAAAACAAAGAAGAGGGAAGAGAAAAAAGGTTATACAAATAAAATTCACTAAAAGAATAAGAAAAATGAAGAAGATAAGTAGAGATAAAGGGGTCATGCATATCTATTTTCATAGGAAGAATGATATGAAGGAGAAATACTTACAATTGGTACTATGAATTGTGTGTTCATTGATGTGAATACAAGAGAATAAGTGGGGTTTCTTTAAATCCATATTGAAAGTAGGTGAAGAATACTAGGATAAAATTATATCACCGTGATAATCAATAAAAGTCACATCTAGTGGAGGGATCTCTTGATTTTAAAAAATTATTGAAAAAGTTGAATAATTTATACACATGGAGTATTAATATCTAGTGGGAATATTCATGTTAGACTAGCCAATCACTGGTTCAGGGTCTCAAGATATTATTATGTCTTCCCTCTTTATTATAGGGTACCACACATCAAGTTCATGATTGTTTTATTGTTAACCCACTACAATAGGTATCTCATTATAGTTTTCTATGTGATTGAGGATTATTTTTTAGTTGTACCAAGGAATAAGGTTTCTTATTAAAAGTTGAACCTTTTAAATCTCATGACCTCTATGTTTTTGAGATAATGAATGAAGGTCTGGTAAGATAACAAGTGAATCGAAATCCTAATAGTCATAAGAGGTAAATGGATAATAATATTAAGTTGGAATTATAGTTCCCCAACAATGATTGACACTCAACCTCTCGGTGTTTAGAATATCCCTATGTGGCCCTAGAAACCCCATTCTCATACTTTTTTTGTCACATTATTTGCATCCATACATTTTTTATCCATATCCATCCTATTTGGTTTAAAAATATTATTATTATATAAATAATATATAAATATAAATATGATATTCATATAATGTATCATTTTTTATATTCATAAATTATATAATGATTAACTTTAAAAAATATAATTATAAATTACAATATATATATATATATATATTAAATAAAAGAATAAATATAAAAACTTTGTTTTATAATACATTGTAAAATATATACATATAACAAAGGATATGTTTTGGAAAGAATTGAGTCTTATTTCTTGGTGCAGATTGTTTTCATAGTGTGAAGTAGATAACTACATGCACAATGTAATGATATGATGCGATGATTTTTTCAATGATGATTTAATGAGAAAAACAATGGTGATTGAATTTTTTATTGTTCAAAATATACCTTTTCCCAATATTAAATAATTTTTATCTCCCATCTTATAACTCATTGGAAACACTGAATATTTAAGTTAGAAGGGTGTTGAATGACACACATGATATGATTAGGAGTTTGAGTTTGAACTTACACTCAAGAGAGGAATATTCTGTACTTATTCTATAAAAAGAGAATGATTTTTTATTTTGATATGAGAGGATAGTATCAAAAGTCTCTTGGTAATCCTGAATATAGAGAAACTTCAAGAAACATTGGTAGCATGAAATTACTCAATGATCGATCACTAGATTTTATAAAAGGGAAAAAATCATGGTTCTTTGAAGAATTGATTTTGAAATTTTCACGCATTAGGGGTATATAATAATTAAATATATTCATGATAGAAAACTTTTGTGACCATCTTGTCTTTGAATCTATTAAGTATAATTAATTTCATAGAAATATCGATTCTATAACCCCAACCCAGGAGTTTTTAGGATTTTGGATTGGGACACTAACTTCTATCCTTATACACATAAGCTTACTAATGCTCAAATATGCATAAATATTCGTGGACTTAGTTGGGTCTTTTGGAGTCCTCACATTTTAAATAACATCATTTGGTGTATTGGATTTCCATTAAAGATGGATAAAAAATTATTGAATTCAAATCAGTTTATTATAAAAGAGTTCTTCTCGATGTAAATCTTTAACCACCCCACATAGAAAAAGAATTTCTAATGGGTATAATATTGACTTGGAATATTAATACAAGTTTATCCCGAATTTTCAAATTAAATAATTCTTTAAGACATAATGTTGCAAGTTATAGAAATTTTTGGAATATGTAATTAAAAAAATAGAGTATCATACTTAGAAGGATACTTGGAATATAATACAAAAATAAAGAATGTGAGAACATGTCTTTGAAAATGGTGAATCAACAATGATTTTATTGAAATGATTTAATATTTTTGAAAAAACCCTAATTCATTAGAAAAATTATAATATAAATACTAAGATGGAGTAGATGAGTCCTTGAGGAAACTCTCTAGATAGTTCAAAGATCAAATAATTTCAATATCAAACAATAAAATTTACATTTGGAAAATCAAACCATTTTTATTTCACTGAACTTCATTTAAATTTTAAATTAATATCGAATAATATTTTTAATTTTTTTTGGAAATCGATATCTATAGTCTATTTTTATATATACAAAGAGGAATAAAAACACAAAAACCATGAAAATCAAACATGGTCAGTTGACTAAAATGGAAATCACCCTAAAAGGGTTGATTAATCCAAAAAATAATAAATAATGATGAAAACAAACTAGTTATTGATGTGCATGTTAGTGAAGAACCATTATAAATTAATATGGGAATTTAAAATCCAAAAAATCCTGAAAATACATGAAAGTTTGACTAAAAATAATTGAAAAAATGTTTAGAATATCATACCCTTAGTTTTGAGATTTGATTTTTCTAAGAAAATAAGTTTAGCTACTACAGATGAACAAGGGAAGATAAACTAAAAATAATAATGAAAACACATGAAATATCAACTGAGAATTCTTAGAAACATGTTCTGAATTTCATACCTTCGGTTTTGAGGATCGATTTTTCTAAAAAAATCTAACTTCGGCAGTAATAGGGCTTCGGTTCCACAAGAGCTTGAATGCGGCACAGGGAAGAAGCAATCTTCTAGGGTTCTATTTTCTAAATGGTGAAGGGTTTTGTTAGTGTTAACTGAAGAGCACCGATAAAATTCAACTTTATTAGTGATAAAAAAGCACTGATAAATAATGCTTTTGTCAGTGTTTTTTAGCATTGATAAACAAAAACCTTTATCAATGATAAAAAGTACTCACAAAAGAGGTATTTATGAGCACTTATTCTTTGGTGTTGATAAACTACAATTTTATTAACGTGTAATCTAGCATTAATAAAAGCTAAAAAAGGAATAAAAATGTATAACTAGATGAGATTAATTATATAAGTATAAAAATTAATAAAAATGAATTATACTAACTATTTAATTTGAATAATTTGAAAAATATATTCAAATAAATTAATAATATAAATTTCAATGATATTAAAAATATTAAAACTTAATAAATTTAAATAAAAAATTATAAACATAAAAATTACTGACATATTAAAAATATTAAAAATTAATAAATAAATAAATACAAATAAATATTAAAAAATGACTGAATTCGAAAATTTAAAAATTAATATAATAAAAAATGATTAAATTAAATTAAATTAAACTAATGAATTATTGAAAATGAATATATAAAATTAAATAAATTGAAAAAATATTAAAAAAGTGAATTCATAAAATTAATTACATAAATTTCAAATGCATAAAAAATGAATAAATAAATAAGATTAATTATATAAATAAAAATATATTAGAAAATAATTATATTAACATTATAAATTTAAAAATATTAAAAAATTCAATTAAATAAATTAATAATATAAATTACAAAAATATTAAAAATATTTAATTTTAATAAATGAAAATGGAAAATGCAAATTAATAAAATAATAATATTAAAAATGTTAAAACGTTGTAAATAAATATGTATAAATAAATACAAAAAATGATTATAATTAAAAAAAATTAAAAATGAATAAATATTAAAAATAAATAAATTATATTAAATAGAAAATATTAAAAATATATAAATAAAATTGAATAAATTATAAAAATAATTAATAAAAAGTGAATTCATAAAATTAATTACATGAAATACAAACATATAAAAAATAAATTAAAAATTTTAACTAAATAATATAAATAATATAAATAATAAAATTATTAAAAATAAATTATATTGACTATTTAAATTATAATTTGTTAATAAATATAAATATTAAATATATATAATAAAAAATATTGAAATTATTAAAACCGAATAAATAAATATGAAAAACTAAATATTAAAAAATGAATAAAATTCAAAAATATTAAAAGTTAGTAAATATTAAATATCACTAAATTAATAATATGTTAAAATTTAATAAATAAAGATGAATAAATTAAAAAAATATCTAAAACGAATAAAAAATTAATTATATTAAATTTATTAAAAAAATTTATTAATATTTTGATAAATGTATTAATATTCTAAAAATTGGTTTATTTATAAATATATTAGTGAATGTATTAATTATAAATATGTAAATATATATATTATATTTATAAAAATATATTATTATTGTAATATAAATCACATTTAAAAATATATTAATATGTATAAATAAATTAAATTATTTAGAAAGACTTTTGTTAATTCTATTTTAGTGCTGATAAAATGGGCCCTTTATTAGCGTTGGAAACATGTTTATAAATATTTTACTTTTATTAGTGATAATTAGAATCCCATAAAAAAGTAGGATTTTATCATCTCATTTTAAGTGCAGATAAAATTTTTCCTTTATCAATTCTTGTAATAAGCATTGAAAAAATTCAAAATTTCTTAGAACTTTTAGATAACAATGAAAATATCCACTGCTGAATATAGTAGGATATGTAGTAGTGAATATCATCATTTTTTAGACATCACCATATTATAAGAATGAGCTAAAAGTCTACGAAACATATTTCTTTGCCAAATATGTATTCAGGGAGTGAAATAAAGTACTTAAAAATATTATGTTGAATTTAGAAACCTATGTTTAACATTTTAAAACCGATGTGATGTTTTATTCTATTAAAAAACTATTTTTTATGCTTTTCTTTACTTAAGTATTTACATGGTTACATTCTGTTTTGAATTTATTTTAAAATAACTTAACATAAATTTGTTTATTTATAAACAAATAAATATTAGTGGGATTAATTATATACATAATTTTGGGGTAAATTTATTTTTATGTATAAAAGGATTTTTTATAAGAAATGTTTTTCATTGCATTTCATGAACTTATATTAAATATAATTTTTACAACGACCAGAAATTGAAACTTATAAAATGGATTGAATATTTGGAATTATCATATTCAATTCATTTAATAAGTTTCTTTTCAAGTTTATTCATAATGTATATTTACAATAATAAAAGGGTATCACCACAGTATGGAATAAAAGTTTTAACGAGGAAAAGAAAGAGATAAAATTTTAAATATCACTAAATATGTCAAAATTTTATTGGATGATTCAATTTAATCCCTCTATTATACTATCTTTGAAAAATTATTTTTATGGTTCCACTTGAATTGATTATGAAATTACATTTATATTATAAAACTAATATTTATAAAAATTCCACTCCCATTTACTTAATCACTTTTCATGAAAATTATAAGGATAAAAATATATTATGAATTGTTCAAGATCAAAATATTTATGAATAATATTTTTTTGTTTTGTTAATTTTTTTAATTTTAAATAATATTATAATGATCTAAACTGATTTCACAGCGTTGACACATCACTTACGAAAATAGTTGAAAAATAAAGTAAATGATTTTAAAAACATTAAATATGATAATAATTATATAAATTATAGCATTACATTAATTTTAAATATAATTTGGAAGTATCAGTTATGATTTGAGTTTTTTTATTCGACATTAATTTTTATATTGATTTTTTTAAATTCAAGTTATATGAATAGTCCTTAAAATTACTTTAAAGTTTATATAATGATAAAAATTATTTTATTAATTTATCTAAAAAATTATTAATATATTATAATTAATTAAGTGTATGGAGATATTTGCTAAAACCGAACATTTTATAGTTATGACCCACTTTAATTTTTTTAAAATACTTAAATATTGAATATTTGAAAAAATACCATTGATTGTTGCCTATAAAATGGACTTAATCTAAACTTTTGAAATACAAACACGAGTATCATTTTCTCTCAAAATTATTCCAAAATCCATCTCTGCACTTTGATTTTAATTTTCCAAATCCCCTATTATGATTAGAAACCTCTCTTCCAAAGGCCTTATGTTCAATCTAAAGGTGTATATCAAAATAATAGGTAATCATCTTAACTGATTTCATACAAGTTTCTTTATTCTTAATCCTCCCCTAAAGCTTTTATATCCATATTAACATAAGAAAATATGTATCATTAGTTTACTGAAATTTTATTATGGTGATGAAACAACCATTATCTACCTCATTTCCATCTATTGAAAAATGAAAAATTTGTTTGTGTGTACATAGAAGACTATCGCCATGACAAACAATGTATTTCATTTATCATTACTTCTTCAAATAACTAGTTATAAAGATGGATTTAATTAAAAAAATATAAAATTGAGGGCATAATTATGATTCTAGAAATATAAATCATTATCTACCTTCTTTTCATTTCATCGGTTGAAAATTGAAAATGACACCCATGCGTATGTACGAGGTAAAACCTCCATGAATGACATATTTGAATTTTCATAATATCCTTATATGTATGGTTATAAAACTAAATTTAGTGTATAAATATGATATATATTAAATTATTATATTTATGGAGTTTATTAAACCTTTTCTACAGTGTAGGTACCCGAACAACCGAATCAAAACACGAATGATAATAAGAACAGTTAACACCTAAATAATTGTTCTTAATGATGAATTATTTCTAATTGATTAATAGAAAATTATAAGTTTATGGAATATGATAAGATAAATATAAATTTAATTTTGATATATATAAGGACCCGACTATAAACATTAAATAACCTAGTAAATTCATTTAGAATTAACTTCTTTACATTCTTAAAGATATTTTCTGTTTAGATTTCTATAATGTTAGGAAATAATAAATAAATATCAATTCATGAGAATACAAAGTGGAAAATACAAAAAAAATCCATTTTTTTCATAATATAAAAGTTTTTAATAAAAAACATGAAATCTATTCATGAAAAGTCTTCACAACATTCATCTTGGATTCTCCTTTTATCTTACCCAACCTTAAACCCTATGAAAAACTTTTTAAAACTTGGGATGATCAAAAAAATCTCAGTAAGGGTTATAAAAAGGAGAGAAACCATTATTACATGAATACTTATAAACATATGAAATCATTTTCATAAATACATACTTCTCACCCAATAAATATCATATAGTACTTTGTGAAAACATGATATTTGCATAAAATATAGAAAAAATATATAATAACATAAAGGAAAATTTGGGCATTACTTACTTATGATTGTATCTATCACAACTACCAAATGAATTGTAACCCTCACAGATACCTTACAATGTAACCCTCATAGCTACCTTATGGTGTAACCATCATAGTTACACTTTGAGTAACCATACGGTCGGCCTACAACATAAACATACCCAATGCATTGGAGGGAGATATATGTCACACCGTTATTCACAAAAAATTCACAATAACCATAACATTATCATAAAATAATATTACTTACATCATATAAATCATTCCATTTTAAAAATGAAATGAAATTCAAAGAGGATTTTTTAAAGAAAAGTCCCTTATAAAAATCATATATTTTATGTGAGAATGGATAAAAAGAAAGGAATATGTGTATAAATTGTAAATAAACATAAAAAAACATAATATAATCAAAATTAATTTCAAAAATAATCTTAGTACTACATAATTAAATGAAGTAGAAGGTAACCTAAATAATGACAATTGGGTTAAGAATTCCCTTACCTCAAGTTCTTCTTACTTCAAAAGTGTTCAAAAATCCTGTATAATGGTTTAAATATTATTATTAATATATTAAAGAACCATATTCATATTAATAATTACTTATATTATATTATCATAACATATTTATATCCATTTATGCCTAATATTTTGTTATTTTCATTGTTTTTGGTGCATATATTTCACGGCTTCAATGGTTGATTTAATCTGGATTTTCTTGTTAGAAGGGAGAAAAAAAACAGAATTAAAATTACATTTTATTATTGAACTTAAATAATATTAAATGGTCTTATACATAATTTGGGTTATATGTAACTAGGATTAATCATTATATAAAACATTAGTGAAGAACGTTAGTTTATTTTGGTGAATTTTGATCATTACGAACCACTTTTGCTTTATTAGTTAATATTATGTATGAAAACTAGTTACAAAACATAACATAATATATAATATGTATAATAAAATTTTATTTAACCATATTAATGGTTTTATGACAATCATTTAATGTTGTAATATGAATTCAAAACACATCATCGATGATGTCGGTAAATTGCCACATCAGAGACGATGTTTTTATTTTTTGAATAAAAGGGTGATGAGAAGAAGTATGATGATCAATATTTCTATAAACATGATAAAATTACAGTATATATAAGATAATATATTTTTCATGCCTCTTGGATAATGGTAGGTGAATAGAGTATAATAAAAGAAGAATAATTGAAAAGAAAATGAATTGAAAATAAAATAAAAGAAAATGAATGATGATTTTTACCTCTTGAATTCTATTCCTTGAGAACCTCCTTAAGGACCTTGGTTTTGGATTTTTTGTGAGATAATAAGGCCTTGGATGTGGGAAAGAGTATTGGAAAGGTATTTGAGTATAAATTAATCCATCTTCAAGGCTTTAAGGTGTTATGGGAAGAGGTAGTGAGGAGAGGTATTTATAGTGGAGGAGAGGGGTGTTTTCTCATTATTATATTCATTAGTTTATTAATTTGAATCAAGACTATAAATAGTTTGAGAATTATAATAAAATATATTAAAATAATTAAAAATATTTCTAGATTTTGGGCTTATATCAGCCGTGAACCATCTATGAATCAATAAATCATTTATTTAGCTTATATCGTAAATTACCATATTTCACTATTCATAAAAATTCATATATTTTAGAAATATACCAAACCACATGACCATTTTTTGAAGTGTATAATTCCAAAATGAACTCCACTTTTTTAAAATAATTTTCAAGAAATGATAAATTTAATTTTCAATTTAAATCACAATTTATTCAAAAAATACCAATTTTAAATCTATAACTGATTTTATAACACTTTGAAAAATAAATTAATGTATCATAAAATTATCTTATAATCATAAGAAAAAAAATAATTTACGAATATATTTTATGAAAATATATTTCCTTTTAATTCATTATAATAATTATAAAATTGTAATTAAATATTTATGAGTTACAAAAATACCAACGATTAATTTTTCATTTCCAAAACATTTATTTACCTATTTTATGATATAAATATATCATGATTACACTTATAAGATACATAAATTTTATTTTTACTCTCATAGGGGAGGTTACAATTCTATTGTTCAGATTACTATTCCTAATAGTCATGTTACTATTCCTAAGGTCTAGTTACTATTCCATCATTATAAATTCCTTAATTTCTATAAATACAACTTATTTCATTATAAATTTATAATGAATTTGAGTAGTTAAATATTAAATGAAAAGAAATTATTTTACAATTACTTGGTTTGTTACATTCTACCCAAATTCTAGAAATTGCATCATCACAATTTTTATTTAATTATTAAATAATTGAGGGTACCTTTCCCTTATAGTAATTTCAGATTCCCATGTTGCTTTTTCAACCATGTTGTTTCTCCACAAACCTTAACCTGGTGAATTACCTTATTCTGAAATAATTTCTATATATGATCAAGAATCTGAAAAGGTTTCTCTTTATAATAAATGTTCTATTCTAGCTGAACTACTTATGGGATTAAAACATTAGATGGATATGGAACATAATATCTTAACATCGAAACATGAAAAACATTGTGTACCTGAGATAATACCATAAGCAAAGCTACTCGATAGGTGATTGGTCCAACTTTTTCTTAGATTTCATAAGGTCCAATGAACCATGGACTTAGATTTCATTTTTTACCAAAATACATAACACTTTTACATGCTGAGATTCTAAGAAAAAAATAATCAACTACCTTAAAAGAAAAGTTTTTCCTATTATTATCAGTATAACTTTTCTGCATACTCTAAGCTATTCTCATGCTTTTTTGGATCATCTTCACTTTTTCGTCCACTTACTGTACTAATTCTGGTCACACAAGATTCATTTCCTTGAATTAATCCCAAAATACTAGAGTTTGACACTACTTCCCATATAATGGCTCAAAATGTGCCATCTGTATACTGGAATGAAAAATGTTGTTATAAGAAAAGTCAACTAAATAAATATGCAGATCCCGACTTACCTGGTAATCCATTGAAAAATCTTGAAGAATTTCCCCCATGGTCTGAATTTTTTGGTCATTTTTTATATCATATTGAGGATGAAAATAAGTTTTGAAATTTAATTATATTCCCAAGGAATTTTTAAAGGCCTTTCCAAAAGTTATAAGTGAAATTGTGATCATGGTCATATACAATGGAAAGAGGAAATCCATGTAACCTAACAATCTCTTTGAGGTATAGTTGAGAAAGATGATACAAATACATAATATCTTGAATAGGAAGGAAATGTGTAGATTTAGTCAGTCAATCATTAATAACCCAAATCAAATTGTTACATTGAGAAGTCTTTGGTAGTCCCACCATGAAGTCCATGGATATATTTTCCCATTTCCACTCTGGAACTGACAAAGGCTGAACCACCCCCTTTGGTAGTTGTCGCTCTAATTCAACCTGTTGACATGTAAAAAATTTCATGGTAAAATATGAAATATATCTTTTCATTACATCCCACCATTAGTAAACAAAAAAGTCTTTTTATATCTTAGTAGTATTCGGATTAATTGAAAATGTAGAACTATGTGCTTCACACAACAATTCTTTCTTCATCTGGAAATCACAAGGCACACTTAATCTCTTTCCAAATATTAAAACCCAATCTTTATCAATCTTAAATTCTAGAAACTTACCCCTTTTAACCAATGATACCTTTTTCTATAACTCACAGTGTTCCTTCTTCACTTTCTTAATTCTATCTGATAGAAATGACTGCACTGGAACCTGAAACAAAACAGAATAATTTCCTACACCAAAAACATCCAAGCCAAAATTCATCAAATAATTAATTAAGGTTTCTTGTTCTAAATGTAACATGTTTAATGATGAATGATGTTTTTGACTCAAGGAATCAACCGCTTTGTTTTATTTTCTAGGATGGTAATTGATCATGCAATTATAATCCCTTTTCAGTTCAAGCCATCATCTCGGCCTCATGTTTAATTCATTCCGAGTGAATATATACTTCAGACTTTTATGGTTAGTATATGTTTCACAATTGGTTCCATATAAATGATGACACCAAATTTTCAAATTGGAAACCATAATTGTTAATTCCAAATTATTTGTGGGATAATTTAACTCATGAGGTTTCAGTTTTCTTGAAGTATAAGCAATTACTTGATCATTATACATCAGAACACAACCAAGTCTCTTTAATGAAGCATCGATATAGATGAAAAATTCACCATTTATAGAAGGTAGGTCCAAAACTTGAGCATTCACCAATCTATTATTCATCTCCTAAAAAACCATAACATTCATCTTTCCAAATAAATTTAACCCCTTTTATTTTTAACTTTGTTAATGGGCTAGATAACCTTGCAAAGTTTTTAACAAATTGTTGGTAATAGCCTACTAATCCAAGAAATCTGTAAATCTCTATAACATTTCTTGGTCTTTACCATTCATCAACCATTTTTTGGAAGGATAATGTATTTTTCCATCCTTATTTAAAATGTTCCCAAGAAAAGAAATTAGTTGCAACCAAAAATCAAAATTTCAAAATTTCACATATAACTTATTTTATTTGAGAGTTTGTGGGAAAATACTAATTTTTTTCTCATGATCCTCATAAATTTTTAAAAATATAAAAATATCATCAATAAAACCAACAAAGCACTTATCCAAATATTCATGTAATATTTTATTCATAAGATCCATGAATAAATCAGGGGAATTTTTCAAACCAATGGGCATAACAACAAACTCATAATGCTATTAAAAGAAGTCATTAATATGAGGAAAATGATACTTACTTTTATAACTAATGCTATTCAAATATCTATAATCAATTAAAAGTTTCATAGAACCATATTTCTTTTTAACGAACAAAACTGGAGCACCCTATGGTGATGTTCTAGGATGAATTGATTCTTTATCAAGAAACTTATATAAATATTTTTTCAATTTAAGAAGTTCCACTTGAGGAATTCGATAAGGGGGTCTTGAAATTGTATTAGAATTAGGAACTATGTAAATAGTAAATTCAACTTCCCAATAATGTATAAAACTGTGAAAATCATCAGTAAAAACATCTAGGTATTCATTTACCACTAGCAAATCATTAATCTGAATAGTTCCCTTATTTTAAAAAATATGATTAAAATTACATTCATTCCCATATTATAATAGTTTCTCATCTTCCTGATATGTTATCAATTTTATTGGTTCATTCTTGTATACAAACTGAAACTCTTTTTAAAAAAAAATTATTTAGATCTATAATTAATCTTAGCATGATAAAAAGGAAACCGATCCATACCCAGAATGACATCAAACTCTACTAAGGGAAAAACAAAAAGGTTTGTAGGTAATGTATTTCCACAAACAACAATAGGAAGATTCTTATATTTACTTTTTGATATAATATTTTCCCCTAGGGTTTTTACCACACATTCCAATCTCATTTCTTAAGGTGAAATTTCCAATTTAATAGAAAATTTCTCTTAAATAAAGGAATTTTTAGACCCTGTATCAAACAATAAATTTGAAAAATAAAAGTAAATAAACAAAGTACGTGATACCACTTCATTGGATGACCCAAAATCTACTGATGTAGTCACAAAGGATCTCAATACACCTTTCTGCTTATAATTTTGCTACTTTCCATCATTAAGATCTTTCTTTGGGTAGGTATTTTCACAATGACCCATCTAACCACATTTAAAACACTTTACAGTTTTCTTATTAGGATTAACCTTAAGATCATTTTCATTACAATGTCAAGAAATATGTCAAGATTTAACATATCAAAAATGTAATTCCCTGACCCCAGTTTCTCAGAGTCAGTGCATTATTTTATTACATTGAAATGATCACAAGAAATTCAAATCCCAAAGGACTAATTGGTTTTGTATCCTTGGAAAAAATGGATACAAACATAAGTTTTACATTAAATATTGAATTAAAAAACTACATAGTGTCTCCTTTGGACACTCACATATCCCTTAGACTAAACCGACAGCTCATTCATAATATAATTCTTCGCATCCTAGGGAAAAATGAAACATAAGAATGGGGTGAGATCAGATGATCAGTAAGGATAAATATTATAGTGGAAACTTTCATAAATAAGCATAAAAATTTAATGAATGGTATAAAACTGTAAAAAAATCCATTTTAAACATAATATTCAGCATAATATGGAAGGAATAAATCAAAAAATTCCATTTAAACTTTTACATGGATATTACACTAGTCGAATAATCACATGAAATATTAATGACTTATCTTATACTGAGGAAATGCATAATGCTGGACATAATAACTATACCGTCAAGGTCCCATGCCAAGACCATTACCATACCATCAAGGCCTTGTGTCAAGAAACTTTTTTGTATCACGACACCTACCAATGCATCAAGGGGAAATAGTGGGCCCCACTCATCACTTACTAAGTCTAATGCATTCCTCATATGAAAAGGAAAAAAAATGACATAAAAAATCGTATTAAAACTATCATACAAAATGCTAATACTTAAACCATAAGCCAGGACTCGTATAAAAAAAGCACATCCATAGACAAACATATCATAAAACCTTTAATACAATATGGAATATTATATCATAATAAATCAAACTCAATCATGTATAAAATCCAACAAAACATGTTGACATAGATGAAAATAATGTAATAAAATCATTAATACTATTTGAAAGAAAAATCATTTTTAATCATTTAAAAGTCTTGAAATTTTAAAGGAAGATATTTATTTTGAAAAAAAACTTGTAAGATTATAATAGAAGCTTCAAAATTTTAAGGTTACATATTAGTGAAAAATTGCCGCCCATGCCGTATAAGTTTAAAAAAACATTTTTTCCTTAATTTTTCGAAAATGTCATAAAGTACATCATTTGGAAAATGACCGAAAGATTCATTTAAAAACATTTTATAAAAAGTAAAACATGGTTATAAATGTCTTTATTTTTTTTTATAATAATAGTAATAATATTTTGAAATACATTTTTATGAAACATCGAAATGGATGATGAAAATTCCCAGTAGATACTTACATATAAACAACCTCAAATAATAATGAGATTGTGAAATTAACCCTTACCTTGAACTTTCCTATATTAGAGAGCATGTTAAACTCTTTTATAATGGTTAAATCATGTTATTTAATTATACTAAGACCATATACATATTTATTATATCATATATGATCCTCTTATATCATTTTGTTAACAATATTTCAGCATTACCCTTATTTCGGGTGTTAACAACTTCGTTTTCCTTTGCATGTTTTGTTATGTAAGCCCCATTTCTTATGAATAGGATATATTTTATTCAAATACTGAATGATATTAAGTTTATAAATATTATATTTACTCATAATATTAATTTATCATTCTTGAATGGTTAATGTATAGAATTAATCTCATCGCATCGTGGAGACGATAGGTCGTATGTTCGCACGAGTGATGATGTCACACCTTTGATGGTTAAATGGTATGAAATTGGATGGTATATTAATTTTAATGAATATTTATTGTGTTATATTAATTATTTATTTCCATTATACACATCATTATACCCATCAAAAAAATTTAGTGTTGAATAACAAATTACACCACAATGTGGAGATGGTAAGTTGTATGCACGCACACATGGTGATATTGTTATTCATAGGATGGATAAAAGAAGTTATAAGTTTGTCCAGTAATTATAATAACGTATTAGAATATATATGATATAGGAGTTATTACTTTATAATGGAAACAACATAGGAAGTGGAAGAAGAGGAAGAAAAGAACTTTGAAAGAGTTGATAAAACGATTACCTCTTCTTCGGGTATCTCCTTTGGATTTGCACAAAATGACCCTGTATGATAGATTTATGCAAAAATTATGGACTCTAGGATATAGTGACAGAAGTTGAGAGAGGATATAGGCAAGTTTTGGCCAAGACAAAGAGCTTTATATGTGTAAATAAAATAGGAGAGGTTACCTTTTATAAGAGAGGGGAGGGGCACATTTGGAAACACCAAAACTATTAAATTATTATAAATTAATTTTTGAAAAAAATGGAATCCAAAGCATATTATTTCAAATATAATATGATCATTTGTGGAAATAGTCTCAAAAAATAAAATTTATGCATGTTTTAATTTTATTTTTGAATTTTATCATTTTGATTTGTCCTTATTTAATCTATTTAATTTATATTGTGGTAATGATATTCTAAATATTAAATGGGTATAAATATTTACTTATATGGTATCATTGAACCATAAATATAATTTTTTGAAATTTTGGAACTTATAAGTATCACATTTTAATTTTTAAGGATTTTTATGATTTTTAAATAATTTAATAAAATGTTACTTTTATGAAATACCAATAGTGTCAATTTTGACACTATTAATTACTTTGACATTAAATAAAATAAAAATAGAAAGATTACTTCAAACCAAACCATTGAATACACTTATAACATGTCATACTTACTTAGAAAATTTGTGGTTTAGAATAATTAATTAAAATTATATTTCTTTTAATATTTTTAAAATCATTTATTTAAAATTTCTATTAATAAAATAATTTCTACATTACTATTATGTCATCATTAATGATAATTATTTAATCTATAAAAATTATTAATAAATTTATATAATGTATTTAATTATATTATATTTCCATATAAAACTTATAATCGAAGTTATCTTCTAGTTATCCATATATTAAAATTAATATACTTATATAAAATGAGAGTGTGACTTTTTGTCACATTCATTGTTTCTTATTATATTCATGTCATATTCATGTCATATTCATGTTAAAGTGGCCATTAAGTGATTCCATTTTGAACCAAAGATTATAAGAGTCTAATTTAGTCATCCAATATGATTTTTATAGGTGTTAAAGTAATTTTATAATATTATTTTTATCTTTAATTACCTAATTTACCTTTTACCATGGTAATAAAAATAATTACTAAAGTTACTATTCATAGTGCCATAAAATAAAATGAAACTATTTGAATTATTTGGACCCACTAATTCTAAATATGGAATCCATTTTTTATAATTAAAAAAAATGTTTTAGTAATAAATTTAAAAATTAATCCCTTTGTCGGAATGGAAAATAGATTTTTTAAAAGTTAAAACATTGTAAAAGATTAAAAAGTTTTTACATAAAAATTCATGGTAAAATTAGTTATAATAGAAAAAAGTATATTAATTGATAATTTTTTTTTATTTATACTTTAAAACAATTCAATAATATAATTTATCCACATAATTTTTTTGATGAAAAAAGTTGTTTTTAATTAACATTTAGTATATTTTTACTATTCATCAAAATTTAAAACTTATCAACAAAATATAAAAAAATACTCCAAAGAAAATTTTTATATCCCGCTTCCAAATAAGAAGTTTATTTTGTTAAATAGAATATATTAATGTGTAAAAAAATTGATTTAAATTGGGTGTGCCATTAAAAGACGGTGAAACTAAATTTTTTTGAAAAATACTTCTTTTATCCAAAAAATTGAATTTGTTCTTATATCATGTATAGAAATTAAATATGATGCATGTAAAAATTATAAAAAAAATTTAAAATGTGGTTAATACTATTAAAAATTTCTAATTTAATATCTAGGTTATATATTATATTATTGTTCATTAAAACTTGGTCTTGCGTGTAACACAAACCAACTCATTTTAGTGTGTAGAATAAGATTAAACTGGTGTTGCGTAAAAAAAAGAAGGCCAAAAAAATTAAATTAATTTAGAAATGAAAATATTTTAATGTATCTAGGTGTGACATTCTCCCCTCCATCAATAAATTGTGTCCTCACAATTTAAACTTGCGATTGAAAACTAGGGGTAGGAAATTTCAATATATCTTTGTTGAAATCCCATATCGGAAAATGGATTAATGATACCTCCATTTTAAAATAAATAAATGGAAGTTTGAAGGTCACAAGAGATAACACATACTATAGTTCAATGTAGTAAAACTTAGAAATTAAATAAAAATATGACCATCAAGTTCTAATGGAGAGTGATAGAGAAATGAGAAGGAAAAAGTTAACAATAAAAAACTAGAAGCCAGTTATGATATAAGGGACCATTTGATACATCAGAAAAGAAAGTACTAGGAATTTTTTTTGGTTTTATGATATTTTCCCTAGAGTTGAATAATTCTTTTATTTCATATATTAAGAACATAATGAAACATACTTACCTACTTAACAAATATAGTTTTATCCTTTAATCAATTTTTACCATAAAATCACCTTTCTCTCCAAAAGATAAAATTCTATTTATCTTAATCGTATAGGGTTCCAAAAATGAACTTATACTTTATCTATAATACCGTTTAAATAAAATAAAAATATTTTATACTAACTAGGATATCGTGTAGGCTAGTGGTAGGTAATGAACCCATATCGTCTTTCAGTTTCAAGTTCTTGTCTCATGGCCTTACTGGACACGATGGGTTGTCTCCCTACCTACAAGTTTCATTTTTTTTCTAAAACTATATTATTATATAATTCCAAAAAATAACCTTTGTATGTTCAATATTAAATTTTTTTATCCTCAAACAATAATATCCAATGTTCAACTTACTCCATTCCAACCTTAAGATTCGACCAAAATACATCCATTTAAATTCACTATCCAAAAAGGTCTCTAAATTTCCAAAAAATAAATCTTAAAGTCTGATTCCTCAAACAAAATAATGTATCTCTTTTTTTAACATACCAAGTATTTGATCAACTTTAAATCATCAATGAAAACTTTTAAGATTAAAAATACTTAATGAAGAAGTACTATAGTAATATCCTTATATATTACATTATTCTTATAACCAGAATATAATATAATAATTATTTAATCAAAAAACACAAATACATTAATTATTCCACTTCAATCATAAAAACAACATAAGGCTGACCTTGATATATTTTATTTTTTGAGCTATATTTCCCTGAAAATTTGGAAAATCATTTTCATAATATCCCATCTATTTACAATTATATAATTTCACATTTATAGATTCTTTCTTTCCCTTAAAATCATGAGGATGGTGACATTTTTCTCCAAAATTGTATCAAACTACCATTCCTTTTAAAAAATTTCCTGGGTGTTTATTTCCTCATTTATCACATAATGGAAAATCTTTTTTTCCCTTTTCCCTTTATCTGTCTCTTTCTCTACCATTATATTTTTTTCTTTATTTACTTTAAAGTCAAAAGACTTAGAGAATAACTTTTCCATCTTGATAGAACATGGCAATATATATTCAAATTCTGAGAAATATTATGAGACTAATGACCATTAGATTAATGGTTTTAACCCATCAAAGCATAGATCAATCTTAAGAGTTAGGTTACATGTGTATTCTGTAGTATACCTTGGTAACCTTGTAAAGTTAGCATCATACTTTGCAACATTATCATCCTCTTTCTACCTCAAACTAAGAAATTGACTCTCCATATATTCTAATATATCACGAGGTAATTATTTTTCTAGGAATAGATCTTTAAATTCCATCCATTCCATATTTTTGACCTATTAATACACCTTCATGTTTTGAATTAATGGTCACCATTGATCTGTATCTCTTGATAGATGATATAATTCCATAACAACCTTTTTCCTTTCATTACTCCCTAAAGCAAGAAATATTTTATCTGAGGGAATTATACACTACTCATCTAAAAAAGTATTTGTAGTCCTATTCAATGTTGGTGGCTGTTGTCTCGTGAAGTGGTCTAACATTGATCCTCAACATTGTGGATTAGGGTACTCCATATGGGTAAGGTTATTATTAATAACCTGAGTCACCTATCCCATTATGATAATAAGATATGAAATACCTGTTGTATTATGATATCCACTTTCATTATCTTGCATATAAAGGAAATCCCTAAATGGATTATGTGTGTTGATATAGTTTCCATTCCTTCCACTAGGTTCCATTTATAAACAATGGCATACACTAGATTAGGTTATAAACCATAATACATAAATCCAAACTATTAAAATACTTAGCATAAATTTAAAAATTTATGTATATCTAATCCATAATCATAAAAATGATTTCTTTGGGTACATATTTACTCATAAATAATTCATAAGGGTTTGTAAAGAAAATTTTAATTATCCTAACCATACCCCTTGGGAGTGTCAAACAAGGTGCACAGTAAGGCCCATTGTTGTGTACTAGGTTACCCCAACTGAATATTGGAACACCTTGTCAGAGTTGTTACTCGTAGGTACATATGTTCCAGAACCACATCCACTTGTAGTATCCAGACAAAGATTTATTTTCTAGGAATACCAACATGATCTCTATATTACCAAAATTCTAGGATGTTCTTCTATACTAATCCTCCAAGTATATCTTAGGGTGATGTTCCCTAATACATGTTTTTATAAATATTATTTCCAAGGTTTGTAATAAACTTCCTCTGATACCAACTATATCACCCTAACCCCTATTTCCCAGAGTCGGTGCATTATTTTTTTACATTGGCATGATCATAAGAAAATCAAATCCCGATGAACTGATCAGTTTAATAGCCTTGAAAAAACAAGATACAAACATAATCTTTACATCACATCTTAAATTAAAAAACCTCATAGTGTCTCCTTTGAACACACACAAATCCCTTAGAATATCTCTTCAGGTCAGTCATAATATACTTATTCTCATCCTAGGGAAAAATGAAACATAATAAAGGGGTGATCTCGAATGATTAATATGGAAAAAAATTATAGCAAAAGCTTTCATAAATAAGCATAAACTATTAAGGAAAGATATAAAACTGAAACACAATCCTTTTGAACACAATATTAAGCATAATATTTCAATAATAAATCAAATAGTTCTATTTAAACTTCTACATGGATATTCTACTAGTTGAATAATCACATGTAATATTAATAACTAATATCATAATGTTAAAATGCATAATTCCAGACATCATAACTATTTCATCAAGGCCTCATTCAAAGACCATTGCCATACTATCAAGGTCTTATTAAAAGACATTAGTTTATCTCATAAGACCTACTGATGTATCTAGGGGCTATAGTGGGCCCCTATAACTAGTTACTAAGTTTAATTCATTCCTCATTTGAAAAGGGTAAAAAATAACATAAAAATTTGTATTAAAACTAGCATATGAAATGATAATACTTAACCATAAACCATGACTCATATAAAAACAGAACGTCCATAGTCAAACATATCATTAAAACTTCAATAAAATATGGAAGATTATATCATAATAGACTAACCTCAATCAAGAATAAAATCTAACAAAGGATGTCTACATTGATGAAAATAATTTAATAAAATCATTAATACTCTGAAAGAAAAATCATATTTAATCATTTAAAATATATGAAATAATAAAAGAAAACATTTATTTTGAAAATATCATTTTAATATTATAAGATAAGATTCAAAATGTTAAGGTGAAGTGATGGAGGAAAATAGCTACTCACACCATATAAGTTAAAAAATATTCTTTCCTTAATTTGTTGAAAAGGTTATAAAGTACCTCGTTTGGAAAATGACCGAAATATTCCCTTAAAAATATTTTATAAAAAGTCAAACATGGGTATAAATGAATTTAAAATATTTTCTAGGAATATTAATAACATTTTAAATACATTTTTATGGACAAGGACATGGATTATAAAGATGTCCCAGTAGATACTTATATATTAACAACCACAAATAATAATAAAACTGTAAAATTAACCCTTACCTTGTACTTTCTTTTAGTAGAGAGTGTGTTACAGTCATGTATAATGGTAAAATAATGTTATTAAATTATACAATGAACTTATAAATATTTATTATATCATATATGATCCTTCTATATTTTTTTGTTAATAATATTTCAGTATTACCATTATTTCGGGTTTTAACTACTTTGTTTTCCTACACATGTTTTATTATATAAGTATTGTTTATTATGAATATGATATATTTTATTAAAATATATAATTATATTAAGTTCATAAATATAATATTTACTCATCATATGAATTAATCATTCTCGAATAGTTAATATGGAGAATGAATCTCATCGCCTCGTGGATACTGTAGGTCGTACGTATGCACGAGCGATGATATCATTACCTTGATGGTTAAATGGTATGAAATTGGATGGTATATTAATTATACATAATAATTATAATGTTATATTAATTTTCTATTTCCATTAGACACATCATTATAACCATCCAAAAAATTAGTGTTGAATAATAAATTACAGAACGACATGGAGATGACAAGCCGCACGAACTCACGCATGGTGATATTGTTATTCATAAGATGAATAAAAGTAGGTAAAAGTTTGTCCCATAATCATAATAAAATCTCATTATATAGATGATACTGTAGTTATTACTTTAGTATGGAAACAACATAGGAAGTGGAAGTATAAGAAAAAAATAACTTTGAAAGAATTGATTAAACGATTATCTCTTCTCCAGGTATCTCCTTTGGATTTTCACAAAAGGACTCCTTAGGATGGATTTATTCTCAATTTATGGACTCTAGGATGTATTTAGATAAGTTGAAAGTGTAAATGGGGAGGATTTGGTCGAGACAAATGGATTTAGAGGTGTAAACTAAAGAGAAGGAGAGGATTCATTTTAAATGTGAGGGGAGGGGCACCTTTGGAAACACCAAAACTATTAAATTATTATAAATTAATTTTTAAACACAAAAGGATCCAAAGTAGATGATTTATAATATAATATGAGTATGAGTATAAATAATCTCAACCCATAAAATTTATACATATTTTTATTTTATTTTAAACCTTATCATTTTGATTTATCTTTATTTAATCTATTTAATTTTAATTGCCTTAATAATATTCTAAATATTAAATGGTTATGAAAATTTAATTATATGGTTTCATTAAACCATGAATAGAAAATTTATACAATTTTAGAGCTTAAAATTATCACATTTTAATTTTTAAATATTTTTATAATTTTTAAATAATTTAATAAAATGTTACTTTTATGAAATACCAATAGTGTCAATTCTGACACTATTCATTACATTGACTTTAAATAAAATAAAAATAGAATGATAAATTCTAACGAAACCATTTAATACACTCCTAAAATGTCATATTCACTTATAAAATTTTTGTATCATAATAATTAATTAGAATTATATTTATTTTAATATTTTTAAAACCATTTATTTGATATTTTTGTTAATAAAATAATATATACATTACTATTGTGTCATAATTAATGGTAATTATTTAATCTATAAAAATTATAAATAATTTTATATGATGTTGATAGTTATTTTATATTTATATATACTACTTATAATCAAAGTTATATTCTGGTTATCCGTATATTAAAATTAATATACTTACATAAAATGAGAGCATGACATTTTGTCGCCTTCATTGATTTTTATTATATTCATGTCATATTCATGGGAAAGTGGTCATTAAGTGATTCCATTTCGAAAAATAGATGATAAAGGTAGAATTTAGTCATCCAATTGTATTTTTATAGGTTTTATGGTAATTTTCTAATATTATGTTTAACGTTAATTACCCTATTTACCTTTAACCATGTAATAAAAGTAATCATTAAAGATACTATGCATAATAAAAAAATAAAAAGAAAATATTTACATAATTTGGACCCACTAATTCAAAATATGGAATCCATTTTTAAAAATTAAAAATACAAAAGTTTTATTAATTAATTTAAAAATCAATCCCGTTGTTATAATGAAAAACAAGTTTTTAAAAAGTTAAAACATTGCAAAAGATTGAAATGTTTTTACATCAAAATTCTGGGTAAAATTAATGATAATGAAAAACATTATATTAAATGTTAAAAATATAATATATTTATACTTTAAAACCATTTAATAATTAAATTAATCCACATAAATTATTTTGATAAAAAAATGTTTTTAATTATAATTTAGTATATTTTTACTATTCATCAAAATTTAAAACTTTTCAGAAAAAGATAAAATATTCCCCCAAAATAAATTTTTATATCCCTATTCCCTAGAATAATTTTATTTTTTTAAATATAATATATTAAAGTTTCAAAAACTAGATTTAAATTGGGCGCACCATCAAAAGGTGACAAAACTTTATTTTTTGAAAAATACTTCTTTTATCCAAAAAATTGAATCTATTCCTGTATCATGTCTATAAACTATATAAGATAAATTTTAAAATTATATAAAATAAAAAATGTTTTTAATACTATTCCTAACCTCTATGTTAACATCTAGGTTATATATTATGTTATTGTTCGTTAAAATTGGGTCTTGCATGTAACGCAAGCCAACTCATTGTAGTGTGTAGCGCAAGCTTAACATGGTGTTGTGTAAAAAGAAAGAAGTAATAAAAATTAAATTTATTCACAAATTTAAATATTTTAAAGTATTGGGGTGTTATATAAAACACATCCTGGTTTTGTTAA
Source organism: Viscum album (assembly GCA_963277665.1). Classification (NCBI taxonomy): domain Eukaryota; kingdom Viridiplantae; phylum Streptophyta; class Magnoliopsida; order Santalales; family Viscaceae; genus Viscum; species Viscum album. Next base: position 780,390,953 of record OY728132.1, read on the forward strand.
GGCATTCCCCAAGGTGTGTTTTACCATACTTTTCACAAATTGGAAACTTGAATTTCTTACCTTCATATTTCTTTGATTGATTTTTACCCATCGATTACCCTCAGGACCTATTCTTATGACTGTTGTCCTAGTACACATGATCATTAGAAAACTCCATTTTTACCCTCTCATTAAATCAAACAAGTTTCTCATAACTTTTGAATTCATGGGAGGCCAATGCCCTTTGATATCTTGGCTTTAACTCTGAGTAAAAATGATTTATTTTTCTATCAAGATCCAGAATAATATTTGGAGCAAACCTTTCCAATCGTGTGATGTTTTATTTATAAACTAACACTCAATACTCATCTTTTTGTTTCAATTCAAGGAATGTACTTTCTATCCTAAGTCGAACAAGATTTAGAAATTATTTTTCACAAAATATGTTCTTAAATTCATCCCACTCAAAGGCATCAATCTACTCACTATCCCAGATATTATTGACCAATGACCACCACTAGTTATCTTCATCTTAAAAATGAAAAATTAAAAGACTAAAATTTTAATTATATGAACACCCCATGACATCAAATATCTTTTTAAGGGCTTTAATCAATCTATCATCCGCCACCAGGTGAGAAGATCCACCAAAAGTACGGGGAGTTTCCTCATAAAATTTCCCCCATCATCATGTTCCTTTTTGGTAACTCCAGTTTTTATCTTTCATGGATTAAACCAAAATTTATAGACAATGTCAATTGATCCGTTAGTATCACAAAATTTTCGATTCCAATTACCACTAGTCCAGGTTTCAGATTAAGACAGATATCACACTCTCGGTGCTTTCCTACTTCATCTTCCTTGCTTCTTCAATAGAAAACCATTCTGAATAGACATATCTTAGATGAAGATACAATGTAATATTTAAATTATATATCATTTCAACATAATAATAAGTTAAAAATAATTTATGTTATTCTATTAACATAATCTCCTAACTTTTAAAGTTATCTAAAACATGCTCTGATACCAATTATAAGTACTTGACCTTAAACATTACATCACCTAGTAAATTCCTTTAGAATTAACTTACTTACAATCACAAATATCTTTTCAGTTTAGAGTTTTATAATGTTACGAAATAATTCATATATATCAATCCATAAGAATTAAAAGTGGATACTACTAAAACAAAATTTATTTTTTATAATACAAATGGTTTTAAAAAAACATGAAATATATTCATGAAAATTCTTCACAAAGTTCATATTGTCTTCTCCTTTTATCTTGCCCATATTTAAACCCTATGAAAAACATTTTAAAACTTGGAATGGGAACAAAAATCTCAGTATGGAATATAAAAATAAACAGATAAACCATTAGTATATGAATACTTATAAACACGTGACATCATTTTCACAAAGACACACTTCTTAGTAAATAAGTATCATATAATACTTTTTGAAAACATGATATTTCCATAAAACATAGAAAACATAAATAATACCATAAAGGTAAATAGGGGCTTTGATTACTTAATATTATAACCATCATAGCCACCATATTAATTGTAACTATCATGGCTTCCTTACAATGTAACCATCGTGACTACCTTATGGTGTAACCAACAATATTACACTTGGAGTAACTATATGGTTGATCTACGACATAAACATAAAAAATACATTTGAGGGAGATATAGGTCTCAACCATAATAATAAAAAATTCCCAATAAAAAGAACATAATCCTAAAACAATATTACTTACATCATAGAAATCATTCCCTTTTAAAAAAGAAAATAAATTAAAAGAGTGTTTTTAATGAAATTTCCTTTAAAAAAATAATATATTTTATGTGAGAAATGATAAAAAAGGAATATGTTTATACCCTATTAATACACATAATTAAAAACAATATAATAAAAATTAATACCACAAATAATCTCAGTATTATATAAATAAATGATTTAGAAGGTAACCCAAAGAATGAAAATTCGGGTAGGAATTCCCTTACCTCAGGTTCGTCTTATTTCAAACATGTTCAAAGATTTTGTATAATGTTTTAAAGAGTCTTATTAATATATTAAATAACCATATTAATATTTTTAATTACTTATATTATATTATCAAAACACATTTCCATCCATTTATAAAAAATATTTTGTTATCTTTATTATATTGGATGCATTTATTTCATGGTTTCCATGGGTGGTTTATTATGGATTTTCTTATCAGAATGGAGAAAAAATACAAAATTAAAATTAAATTTTATTAATGAAATTAAAGAATATTAAATTTTTATTATATATTATTTTGGTTATATGGAATGAGTATGAATAATTAGATAAAACATTACTGAATAATGTTATTTTATTTTGATGAATTTTGATATTAAAATCGACTTTTGTTTTATTAATTAATATTATGTATAAAAAATAGTTCCACAAAAATAATATAATATATAATATATATAATAAAATATAATTTAACTATATCAACAGTTTTATTACCACAATTGAATGAGTTAATGAAAATTGAAAACAAATCGTCCATGATGTCGGTAAATCGACACATCACAGACGATGTTTTTATTTTTAGAATAAAAGGGAGAGGGGAAGAAGTATGATGATGAATATTTCCATAAACATGATAAAATTATAGTACATATAAGACACTGAAGTTTTCATGCCTCTTGGATAAGGGTATGTGAAGAGAGTATAATAAAATAAAAATAATTGAAAATAAAAATAATTGAAAAGAAAATAAAAGAAAATAAAATAGGATTTTTACATATTGTATTATCTTCCTTGAGAACCTTCTTAAGTACCTTGGTTTTGGCCTTTTGTTGAGACCATAAGGTCTTGGATGTTGGGAAGAGGCTTGGTAAGATATTTCGGTAGAAATTAAGCGATCTACAAGGCTTTGATGTGTGAGGGGAAGATGTGGCGAGGGGTGATATTTATAGTGGAGGAGAGGGTTGTTTTCTCATTATTATATTCATTAGTTTATTAATTTGGATCAAGACAATGAATAGTTTAAGTATTATCATAAAATATATTAAAATAATTAATAAGATTTCATGATTTTGGAATTATATCATCCTAACATCATCTACGACTCAATAAATCAGGTATTTAACATATATCATAAATTACCGTATTTCACTATTTACTATAATTCATGTATTTCAGAAAAATACCAAAAATTAACAATAAATTTTTTTCAAAGTGTTAAATTTAAAAATGAACGCAATTTTTTGAAAATAAATTTCCAACTATTAGAAATTTTATTTTTAATTAAAATCATAATTTTTTTTCCAAAAATACCAATTTGAAAAGTGTAACTGATTTTATAACACATTGAAAAATTAATTAAAGTCCCATAAAATTTTCTTATAATTATAATAAAGAAATAATAATTTAGGGATATATTTTATGAAAATATATTTTATTTTAAATCATTATATTAATTATAAAATTTTAATTAAATATTTATGACTTACAAAAATACCAACACTTAATTTTTCATTTCAAAAACATTTATTTAGTTTTTTAATAATTTAAATATAGCATTATTACAATTATAAGATACATAAACTTTATTTATACTCTCATAGGTGCTGTTACTATTCTATTAGCTATATTTCTATTCATAATGGTTATATTATTATTCCTGAGGCATCGTTAATATTCAATCAGTATAAATTTCTTAATTTCTATAAATACCACATATTTTATTATAAATTTATAAAAAAATTTACTATTTTAATCCAAAATGAAAATAAATTATTTTATAAGTACCTGGGTTGTCACAATACATATGTATAATAAATATAAATTTATTATGCATGTGAGATAGAATTTTTCTGACAAAATAGGAATTCAAGTTATGGGTTTATCATATCAAGTTTCCCTCTTTGAAACAAGTTTCATATTTTTAAACTATTTTTGTGTATATACTGTTTGTACTTCCTATTTTTGAAATTACATCATGATTATATTTTTATTCATGGTATTTTATATTCCATTTCATGTTCCATCCTTCAATTGTTTTTGATTCAAAAGTTACCAAAATGACAATGGATCATGTTCAAATTTCACATTTAACTTTTATAGTTTATATTTGAATATCCATTGGGAAAATTTTATCATATTTCTATCTTAAAAACAGTTAATTTTATTCTATTGTTATGATTTCTATTATTTTCATGTATTCTTTACACTTGCCCTATACTTGGTACTCCATCCAATGGCCCGAAGGCCTTTAGTTTTATTGATTTTTGATTATCCACCTTTCAAGGGGTGAGGTGGAACCCTTAAAAGGCCTGTAGGTGTAATTATTACATGTCCCAAAGGTCTTAGAGGAATTTATTTCCCATAGGCTTCAAACATTACATACATCCCATACTAACTACTTGGAAGTACTCCTCCCCAGCATCTTCATCGTGAAATCAGCTCTCTACCTTCACATGGCTGTTCGGCTTGGCTATCCCATTCATGCACAGGCTTGTCCTAATGGAAGGTTCCATACCCACTCATTTTTTCAACCCGTGTATCTTCTACTGTGATTAATGCTCCACTAAATTGTTGTTTGTAAGAAAAGAATAACTTATTTCCTTTTTCTAGTCAAGAATATTTTTCTTCCATATTCATATTCCTTATTTTTCTTTAATAATATAGTTTTTTATACCTCAATGGTTTCTTAAAAGTAAATTTATTTTAACTTCTATTTGTATTCAAATATTTTAATGTAATATTGTTGAGGTTTTCTATACAATTAAAATTTTAATTTCTATAAAAAAAGTGTAAAAAGAATCTATTAAATATTTTAAGCATGTTCAAATTTTATCACTATCATGACTATTCTTAAATATTTACATTCCTTTAGAAGTTTTAATTATTTTTAGAAAGTAATATCTATCCACATTATTTTATTATTTCTTCATTTTTATTTCAAAATAAAATGGATTATATTTTTCTTAATAGTTTTGTAAAGGGATTTCATTTAACTTATGTAAATTTTTATATTTCACTCCACATTTTTTTTCTTAAGCATTGTTTCTTTTCAAGATGAAACTATTGTAATTTTTTAAATTAATTTTTTAAAATTATCATTTAGTCCACATGAAATGTGTTCTAAATGAGTTTTTAACATTATTTTTATTAAAAAATTATACAATTTATAAGAAAGTTTTCTTTCAATGTTTAACTTCCATTTTCCTCTCTAATTTTTAAAAAACATTATTTTATTACTGAACCTTAATTTTTTCTTAATTGATGGTCTAATTTCTCCCCTTACCAATTCATGGTTTACAAATTATTTTTTGTCCAAGAATATTCTCAATTTAATCACTTTTTTATGCATCTGTTCTCTATCACTCTCTATATCTCACATGACTATATGTTTCTCATTTATGACTTTATTCATTATTATAGTGGATTTATTCTATATCATTTATATTTTTGTCTTAGTAATATACCCATTACTCTATATGGATTAAACAATAAACTTTACCAAATCATAATGGGGGTTTTTACCATGAAAGATACCACATTTATTGATTGAGAAAATATTTATAATATATATTTGTTAATTCGATATGGATAAATATAGATTTATACAAGAATACTGAATATGTACTGAGGAAATATTTATGTTCCATATATTCAATTAAATACAAATATTTATTTATTACTAAGTCATATTGATTATTTATTGGATTGTTCATTCAATATATGAGGAATTCTTTTTACTTTTATAAGTGATAGGTGGAGACTGTTATAGCCCCTTGATGCATCAGGTATGGGCTCAAGATAAAAACCAGGATGGGTAAATCTTGGTGTATTCCAGACCATACAAAGATAATTCCATGTCTAAAGACCTAATAAAATGGATTAGATTATAAAAATATCTTGATCAAGGCCTTGATTAAAAGTATTTAATTATTGATAATGACTTGAATAATGTCATGATGGAAAGATTACGATGTCCCACATTATGAATTGCATCATTAAGAATAAATTTATTTATGCTCATGTGATTATTTACATTGTTATGTTATACATGGATATATTTCAAGCTCATGTGATTAGTTATATGTAATTAATTGACTATAATTTATTATTTACATATTATGAATGCCTTAGTTATTTAATGATAACGTTTAATGTATGGTACCCTTATTGAGAATTTTATCTCACCCTTCTTATGTTTTTATTTCCATAGGTTTTGAAGAAGAGTAACATATATATTATATTTAGAGGGGTATCATGTATAAAAATCTTTTTGTGAGATGTTGAAGACTTTTTATTGAATAAGAAAATATGGATATAGTGGAAAAATTCTTTTATGATGAAAATAATAAGTGTTTTGTTATGTAAAGATTTTCATAAGTATAAAAATATATAAACCTAAAAAGTTCTTGGATATAAATACAGAAAAAAATTTCTTTTGATTCTATATGGTTAAAATTAGATCTCATCTGTTGGTATGAAATAACTATGTACGACTACATTATTAGCACTTGATCTAAGAGAACAAGTGTAGGGAATCCAAGTTGGTCTTGGATAAGGGTTTGGACAACTTTAGAGGTCAAGATGTTATCAAATTTAGGACATTTTAAGTGATATAAATATCATCAAGGGATGAACAGTTTAAGGCTGATCTTTAGTTCAAAGGTATAAATACGTTTTTAAATTATTACGTGATTATATTTTAAAGGGATTGAATATATTTTTGGATAAATTTATGAGAATACGGGATTAAGGAAGATATAAACCTTTGGTTATTTATTATAGAGGTTATTTTTAAATAAATTTATTATATTTTTGGGGTATAACTTGAAGTTATAATTAATTTTAGGATTAGAATGTGAATTTAATTCAAGGTAATTATGGTGAATTAGGGAGAAATGAAGTTATATTATTTTTGGGAATTTACAGACAACATTTATGATTGAAAGTTAATTTGATGAAAAAGTGATTCAGGGAAATGTTTACTATAATTTAGGATTATGGTTTAAATTGGATATCATGTAAGTTGATGATATAGTATGTGGATTAAAAATTGAGTTTACTTTTAGAAGTATATATGTTTTTTGGGATTCAGGTTATGTTGTGATAATTTGATATATTTGAAAAAATATATGATTCGGGTATATATATTTTTGGTATGTGGCTTTACAAGTGATTAATATTGTTTGGAGAGAAATGTTAAGTTTATTTTCAAACAATAAATGACCAAAACAATTGGATTTTTAGGTTATTTATTTATTCAATAATATTTTGAAAAGTTTTAGGATTCAATTATTTATGGAATGATGTAAGATAATTTTTTTACTATCATTGAGGTTTTATAAATTAATGTGTTACTTTTTTAAATGAAGGTTTATTCACTTTAAGTATTATCTTAACTTGTGAAAATCATTTTGGTTTTAGTAAATTGATAGACATAGGAGTAATATATTATCATCCTATTATGGATATTTTTATCCATTAAAGGTTGATTTTAGTGATTCATTCATGAAAAATACATTGGTTATTCATCATTTATAATTTGAGATGAATTAGAGGTTGAAAATGTATCAAAACACAAAACCAAAGGATGAAAGTGCACTTATGAAATGAAAACAAATCAAGGAGGTATATTTTCTCAAATTATATATATAAATAGTAAAATTATTAATCAAGATGAAACACAAGGAATATAAATCTATATTTTCTTATGTAAAAATATGAATCATTTATCAAGATATTTTTTTGGAAACTATTCAAAAGTATGACTATTACGACTATACATACACAGTATTAGAAATATTTAATTAAGAAATTTTGAGTTTCCTATTATTAACATATAAAATTATCATAATTAAATATAAATCTGGGATATCATTATTTCAATATACATTCATTTTGGTAATAACAAATTGAAATTATGAGGATGAAATTTTTATAAGAGGGGGAGAATGTAACATCCTGAGATGTTAATATGAATTAATTTAAATAAATGTCTTGTTAAATAGATTGTGACATACACCAAGTGAATAATAATTTATAAAAATTTGAGGTATGAATAAATAAATTAGGAATATAAATTGTGATAAAAATAAATTAAAACTCATTGGTAATTAATATGAAAAAATGTTTTGAACACTTAGATATTAAAAAAATCATTTTCAATAAAATTAGTTTTTATTTGTATTTTTGTTATCATTTAATAGATAAAATTTTGAAATTTATAATTGTAATTTGATTAAATGAAATTTATATTTTATCATTATATCAAAATTAGATTATTTAAAATTTTGGATATTTTCTTCAAATATTTAATTTTACAGAGAATAGTGAATAATACAGTTTTTACAAATATTGTCACTTTTAAGACATTATCAAGATAGAAGAATAAAATAAAACTTTAAGAAACCTATATATTGATAAATTGTTTATTCAACGATTGATATAAATTTTCTATAAATATTATGCTGAATTTTGAAACCCATGTTGTAAATTTTTAATCCTAAGTGATGTTTTATTTTAATAAAAGAACATTTTCTGTATTTTGTTGAATTAAGTATTTACAATGTTAAATTTAGTTTTGTTTTGATTTAAAAGTTAAAAAATATAATTTATTTATTAAAATACCAATAACTTCATGGGGATCAATTCTATATATGGTTATGGTGTAAATACATTTTTATGCTGAAAAAGAAAATTTTATGAAAACTTTTTTTCACTGGGATTTTCATACTTATATTAAAATTAAATTTTATTACATATAGAAATTTAATCATGTAAATTGAATCGCATATTTTTAATAACCATTTTAAAATTATCCAATAAGTTCCATTCCATTTTTTGTCATTGTGAATAGTAACCATAATTTAAGTTTGTCGTCATGGTAAGGGTTAAAAGGATTGACGAGGGGGTTAAAAAAAGAGATAAAACTTCATATATTACTAAAAATTGTATAAATTTGATCTTATGTGTGTATTTAGACCCTCCCGTATCCTATATTTGAAATTTTTTCCATTTTTTCACTTTCTTTGAATAGGAAAACACTTTTATAGTGTATAATTAATACATACAAAATTTTTTCTCTAACTCACTTGATACTTTTTCATGATAATGATTAGGATAAAAATTAATTATTAATATTTGAATATCATAATATTTATGATGAATAAATTAAAATTATTTTTTCACTTGATTTTTAATTTTAAATGATATTATAATTATCTTAATTTTTTACACAGTGCCGGCCCAAATCATGTGTAAATAGTAGAAAAATGAATTAAATGATTTTAAAAACATTAAAAGTGATAGGGAATGGATAAATTATGCTATTTAGATTAAATTTAATGATAATTATGAAGTATTTTGGTTATTTAAGTATTTTTATTTGATATACATTTCTATCATGATATCTTTAAAGTAAAATTATGTGAATAGTCCTCAAAATCACTTTAATTATATGAGATTATTTCAAGACTAGGAACTCTGAAGACACTTGATTATAAAGCCCGATGAGCCCAGAATAATTATTTAAACGTTTTAAGTTCATTTAAAATAATGCACGTGATTAGTTTTGGAAACTTCTAAACAGGTGCCCAGATTAAAAATCCGAGGGCACCGTTGCGTCCAGAACAACAACATTACCTAAGAATAAACTCAACCTTGACTGGCGCAGGTCGAGGGAAAAATTATTTTTTTATAATTTTAAGAAAAATTTCATTGAATAACTTTCTTAAGGAAAAATAAAATAAACATTTATTTTATTTTATTTGAATTTTGAAATTCATTGTAGCGTAACTAAAATGTTGTATCATAAATGAAATAGTGTAATAGCACAGTGACACAATTTAATAGAAACACTAAAATGAGTTTTCCCAATTTAATAGGTTAAACAAATACTGAATCGTTGGTACATTGGAGAATCACTATGAACCGTTGGAGCTTTTGTGTTGGAAAATGATGAACGACGAATGACTGCCAATGATGGATTGTGGAATGATGAACGAAGTGACACCGATCATCGACAACGAATGATCCAATATAAGGTATGGGTTTTCTCTTTGTGAAATGGTTTTCTTGGTTCCTTCTTCCTAAAAAACGAATGCGGATCAACCCACTAAGAGGTTGATCTGTGAATCATTTGTTCTTCAAGGATGGGTTTGATTCTGGGATAAAACATTGGGAAAATGGATCCACATTGAACCTATGTTTTGATTTAAATCTTCATTTAGCCTCCCTTAAATTCTTACACGGGCATATCAAGTCTGATACAAACAAGGACTGATCCATCCACCTTGGGTGTTCATGTATTCATATCCTCACCATTCTTTGTTTCTCTTATCTACACCTCCACAATAACTTAATGATCACAACACGGTAGCCGATCACGATAGAAGTAGACAGATGCCGCAACCGGAGGACGTTGGAATATGGGGCCACTAGCTTGAAGGCCAGTGGCGGTATGTGAAGGGTGGCGTGCACTAGTGGCGTGCCACAGAGGAGGAGGCCGCGGCCAGTGAGCGGTGGCAGTGAGGGATCACAGCACTGGAGGGGCACCATGTCAGGCGGAGAAGGCAACTACCAGCGGGCCTGTGAGGGAATCCGCGAGCGATAAAAATGGACATCGACAACGACCAGTGGCGGTGGATCACGCGGATGCGGCAGCCACACTGCAACATGCAACTAGAGGGTCGTGGTCCAGCCGGACTACTGTAGTGGTAGACCCTGCAGTGACCCGTGGGGTGTTCGGGAGATGCGGCTCTCCACTGTGTCTCAGTTGGAGGAGGCCAACCCGCTCACAAGGGGTTGGGAAGGAAGAGGTGGGCCGTCCTGGGCGGCCTAGTGGGCCCAACCTACGGCGGCCCAGTGGACCAGACCCACTATCCAGTAGGCCAGACCAGCGGTCCAGTAGGCCAGACCAGCGGAAGCCCAATGGGCTTGACCCAGGTTGGATTTGGTTTGGGTCGGGTCGGTACGACTGGGTCAGACTGGACCTGGACCCAACCAGCCCCTTTTTAGTAAAACAGTCATAACTTGGAAACCATACATCCTATTGATGAACCATTTTCCATGTTGGGACCCTCACGATAGAGTTGTCCTTTCGATATAATCCAAGTGAGTTTATGTGGAGGTTGAGTTATGATCTATGACTTGAGGAGTATATTCGCCCAGTATCAGATGTGTAGCTGTGCAGTGGCCTACCGGGTGATTAGCCGTACAGACCTCATTGGCCCAATAGAAGAATAGCCCTGCAAACCTTTGTGGCTCAGCAAAAAAATATTCGTGTGGGACTCAGTGTCCCGGTAGAAGAATAGCCCTGAAAACCTTAGTAGCCTGGTAGATGAGTAGCTGAGCGGACCTCAATGGCCCGACATATGAGCGAACTTCAGTGAATAATCAGGGATGAGTCCCTTGGAAATAAAAAATGTTCATATTTATGACTAATGAACTTTCTTTCAATGATTTAGGTTGTACCTGTGTGAGTGTTCCTTTGCTTTATGTGTGATTTTCCTTGTGGTTTTTCCTTGTGGTTTGGTGACCCTACTAATTATTGTGTTACTCACCCCAACACGGGCTTCACCCACACGTGATGTGTCTTGTGAATATGATCAAAATTTTGATGGAAACCTCTATGTCCCAAGACCAAATAGTGCCCAGTGAGGTTAGATAGGGGAGGTATACTCCCACAGATTCCTACAGCTACTCTTCACATACCCTTCAGGTAGGGTTTTCCACAAATGAACTTTTCAGATGCCTTTGTAATTACCTATTTTCAGCTTGTCTTTGTTGGGATTGTATTTTCCCCCTTTACTTTTAGCTTGCACTTTATTCTCTTAGTGTTTGTATTAATGGAATATATGTTTTCCCATTCTACTTTGTGGGTTTGGGTTTTGAGTGTGTGTGTGTACAGGTACTTGAAAAATTCCTTGAACTTGTAGGTTATTGCATTTGGTGCTAGTATCCATCCCCTAGACTATGGGAGGCGAGCATAAAGTAGTCACTACATGGGCCCTGATGGAAGGGTCATGAAAAATTGGTATCAAAGATGGTCAGTACTACCTTAAAAACTGAGAGTTTGTGGTGTTTTTTTGGGGAAATAGTGTTAAATTTTACAAGTTCGACTTTTAGACTCAGGGAGTCCAGTGTTGGTGCAGCGACTGACATATCCATACACCAGGACCCTAAATTCGGATTTTTGACTCGATACATGAAAAAACTGGTTGCATGCATAATATAAGATTTTGAGTGTTTTCTCATGTCTTAGTTAGATCACCAGGTATAACCTATTTACTGTGGTTCATCTTGATCTGTTTCAAGATGCCTCCATGTAGACAACGGGTGAGGATTCTAGTGCATGACCACAAGGATGGTATGTCCTGCGATGAGGCATCAGTACATGGACCGGTATGAGAGATATACCCACTGGGAGGTGCACCGTCGTTTCTACCACCTATTGGTTAGCAGTTTCTACCAGTGCTACCGGTAGAGGACGTACATAGGATCAGTGACTTACATGAGTTCTAGAGGCATAGACCTATCATATTTAGGAATGATACTAACCCCCAGGTGTAAGAGGATTGGCTCACGGTGGTTACGTGAGTCTTCTGACTAGTGAGGACACATCTAAATCAGATGGTGATCTTATCCAAGAGACTTCATTAGGGATCAGTTGAGAGATGGTAGAGCTTGATGATACAAACACACGACGAGGAAGACCTCACATGGATAGAATTTGAGCGCCTATTCAGAGAGGAGTTCTTTTCAGTGACGTTGTGATCAGTACACATACAGGAGATACTTCACCTACAACAAGGTGGCATGACAATAATAATGTTCTCAGTTTGATTCACTGATCTATAACACTACTCCACAGACATGGTGTGAGACCCGTTCTTTAGGGCTTGAGATTTTGAGTAGGGACTACACTGGGAGAACAGGGTGTCCACAGTACCACTTATCATCCGTACTCAAGATAGGGTGCTGGAATTAGCCCTTATCATGGAGAGATTCCTAGTAGAGAAGACATCAATAGCAGGAGCTACCCATAGACATTGGGCGGCGAAGTCTTCAACTCTGGGTGGAAGAAAGCATAAATGGGGGCCAAATTGGGTGAGGCATTTAGGGGGGACAAAAATATATAGGATTAGTGGTACAAAAAACCCAGGGTAGAGGGAGTCAACATAGGGATAATATGTGCTACTCATGGGGAGGTAAGGGGCACATGGCTCCTGACTACCCGACTTGCCACGTGAACGATCAACAGATAGTCGAGGGACCATCAAGGTAGAGGTAGAGGTTTGAGTGGGGTGGTCCTCAGGGAATCAAATGTGGTGGAGGAGTCAACAGAGTAGCAAGCAGTGGGTGGAGGTTCGAGGTGCTTCCACCACCACCCCCAAGCGGTCCACCATGGGATCTAGGAGCCGGTGGATAGGGGTGAGGCCATCTTCAGGCGATAAAGGCCTATGAACATGGTGCTCCATAGATGATCAGTGGTACAATATCTGTCTTCTCCACCTTAGATATAGTTCTAATAGACACATGTTCCCGTCACTCTTTCCTTTCCATGGACCTTGTTGAGAGATTCAAAATTCCGCTAGAGACATTGGCTCGACCCTTATGATTGGAGACTCCAACGGGAGGAGATTCTATGATTACACACTAGTGTCAGTAGTGTGAACTTACCATGGGAGGCAAAATATTTGACTGAGACCTCCTAGTAGTGTAATCATGGCCTTACGACATCATCCTAGGTATGGACTAGTTATCCACAGTTCATTCTTAGATTGACTTGTTTAGATGTAGAGTGTGTTGTGTTCATGAAGATGGGACCAGGTTTTTATTCACTAGTGAAAAGGGAGAGCTTGAGGTGATGGACGAACTTTATCAGAGGAGGGTGAAATCAATCACTCACTAGTTAGATAGAGTCCCCCTAAGTGTAGTGGATGAGAATATTCCTCACTTTCCTATAGTGGTGGACGAGTATGAAGACATCTTTCCAGAATATGTTTTGAGATTACCTCCTTGCATAGAGGTAGACATTTACATTGATCTGTACCCCGATACAATAAAAATATCCACACCAACTTACCAGATGTATCCCACAGAGATTCGTGAGTTGAGGGTGTAGCTCAAGGACTTTTATGAGAAGGGATTCTTGAGACCAAATGTTTCACCATGGGATACCCCGATATTTTTTTCTAAGAAGGCATACAAAATTTTGAGGTTGTGCATGGACTTTTAGTGCCTAAACTAAGTGATCGTGAAGAAACAATATCCTCTGCTGAGGATTTATTACCTCTTCAATTAGATAAAGGGAGTGTGATGGTTCTATAAAATAAATCTCTGATCAAGCTACCATTAGCTTCATGTACAGGATGATGATGTACCGAAGATAGCCTTTAGATGTCGGTGTGGCCACTATGAGTTCTTGGTGATGCCTTTTGGTGTAACCAATTCCCTAGTAGTTCTCATGGGACTCATGAACATGATCTTCCAACCTTACCTCGACTGTTTCATCATGATCTTTATTAATGAAATCCTAATGTACTCATTGTTTGAGGAGGTGCATGCGACACACCTATAGATAGTCTTGGATACACTATGGGAGAACTAGATTTATGGGAAGTGCTCAAAGTGTCAGTTCTAGATTCATGAATTCCACTTTTTAGAAAATGTTATATCAAAGGTTAGATTTTTAATTGATCCAGTAAATATAGATGAAGTTATTTATTTGGAACTACCTAGAAGTGTGACTGAGCTGCACAAATTCTTGGGTTTGGCTGAATAATACTGGAGGTTTGTGACTAAAGTTTCCTGGGTAGAGGCACCCTTACCAGCTTTGAAATAGAAGGGATAACCCTTTGTATGGACATAGAGATTCAATCAGAGTTTCCAAGAGAAGAGGTAGAGACTGAAAAGTGTCCCCATCTTGAAAATACTAGAGGAGGAAATTGGGTATGAAGTTTTCCATGATGCATCAGGGGATGGAATGGGTTGTTTCCTGATGTAGGGTAAAGCAATGATCATATATGGTTCATGAAATTTGAGGAATCATGAGCATAACTATACAAATCATGACCTAGAGATAACAAAAATGATGTTTACTTTGAAGATGTGACTACACTACTTGATGGGTGAGTGGTTTATCATCTAATCCAACCACAAAAGTCTCAAGTATATCTTATCCTAGAAGGACCTAAACACGAGAAAGTGGTGATGGATAGAGTTACTTTAAGACTATGACTTTTAGATAGTTTATACTCCTAGGAAGGGGAATGTGGTAGCAGGCGCACTCAACTAGAGATCCATTTTGTAGTTTTTAAGTGAGGTGTCAGAGCAGTTAGCTATGATGCAGATATCATTTGGGGATGATGATGGAGAAGCTTATCTTTAGTCTATGATTATCACTCCCTCAATCTTACGACATTTTAGGGAGGTACAAATTGTGGTTGTTAAATGAGAGTCCCAACATGCTCAGTTATCCTTAGGACAATCTTCTGATGGATATTAGATAGGCAGGGAGCACATCATCTTTTTAGAGGACGCACTGTTGTGCCAATGGAATCACATGAGAAGGTTATTAAGGAGTTCCACACCTCCCCTCTGGCAGTACATCTAGGAGTGGTGAAGATGTACCAAGACCTAAAATGTCAATACTGGCGGGTAGGGTTGAAGAAGGTAGTGGAAGTGTACGTTTCACGATTCCTCACTTGTCAGAAAGTGAAGGAAGAGCATCAGGTTCCCCTAGGTTTGACTAAGCCACTTGAGGTGCTGGAGTAAAACTATGATTCTATCTCAATGTACATCATGAAAAGTTTACCCCATAAAAACTGGGGGGCACAATACCATATGGGTGATTGTTAATCAGCTCAAAAAGTCGTCCCACCTCTATCCATCCCAGAGTGGGGTTCAGTAGAGGGATAGGGTCACCTCTATGTGCAAGAGATAATATGACTCTATGGGGTACCATCGACGATAGTATTGGACGAATAGACACACTATACGTCCTGATTGTGTAATGGATTTCAGGAGGTGTTCAGGACTCAGCTTCTCTTGAGCATAGCTTTCCACCCTCAGACAGATGGTCAGATGGAGAGGGCTATCTAGGTTTTAGACGACATGCTTTGTTCTTGTATCTTCGACTTTAGTCGTAGTGGGGAGGATCACCTACTGCTGGTGGAGTTTTTATACAACAACATCTACCACTCCACCATTGGTATGACATTGTTTGAGGTGATATATGGGAGACTATGAAGATCACCATTATGTTGGACTGACCTAGGGGAGTCAACACACTTGGGTCCAAAGTTGGTATGGGCCATCACCGAGTAGGTGCAGGTCATCCAACAGTGGATGAGGACTGCACAGAGTCGGTAGAAATATTTCATTGATAGGATATAGATGCCCTTGGAGTTTGAGGAGGGAGACCATGTGTTCTTTCGGGTCTCACCTCAATGGGGATTTCAGAGATTTGACTAAGGAGACAAGTTTTCTCCAAGATTTATCATCCCTTTTCAGATTCTGAGCAGAGTTGGTGAGGTGGTGTACCACATATCTCTCCCCCCACAGATGCACTAGGTGCATAATTTCTTCCACATATCACAGAAATAAAGATACATGCATGATCACTCACACATCATCGACTGGGGTGAGTTAGATATTGATGATGAGATGATGTTTGCGGAGTTCCCAATAAAGATTGAGGATCAAAAGGAGAAGTTCCTTCATGGATAGTTGATTCATTTGGTGTGTATTTGATGGCATCATAGGAATATCTAGGCGAGGACTTGGGAGTAGGAGGCTCAGATCTGGGCTCAGTATCCCCATTTGTTTATTTAGCCCTTATTTTGGCTTATGAGGATGTAAATCTCTAATGATGGGGAAAATGTGAAGTCTCAGAATTCCATGATTTTTTAAATTATATGGGATTATTTTGAGACCACGTGCTCTGAAAACACTTGATTCTGAGGCCTGGTGATCCTAGAATAGTTATTTGATCTTTTTTTAGTTTACTTTAAAGAACACGCATGAGTGGTTTTGGAAACTCCTAATGGGTACCCAGATTAAAAATTCGAGGCCACCGTTGTGTCCGAAACGACAACTTTACCAAAGAATGGACTTAAAATCGACCGATACGGTTCAAGGGAAAATGTTATTTTTCGAAATTTTATGAAAAATTTTATTGAAGAATTTTCTTAAGGAAAAATAAAATAAACTTTCAGTTTATTTTATTTGAATTTTTAATTTCTTTACAACGTAACAGAAACCCTATTTCACAAATGAAATAGCGTAACGACACTACGACATAGCATAACAGAAACTCTGAAATTTATTTTCCCCATTTAATGGGTTAATCAAAGACTAGATCATTGGAATGTTGGAGAATCCCTCTAAACCGTTGGATCTTTGAAATTTGTGAATAAAGATTGAAAAATGTCCACCAATGACAGATCTTGGATGGAAGAACACAACAGCACCGATCATCGCCAATGAACAATCCAACTTCATGTAGGGGGTTTATCTTTGTGAGTTAGATTTTCATGTTCTTTCTTCATAAACAATGAACGTGGATCAACCCATTAACATGTTGATTCATGGGTCATTTATTCTTGTGGGATGGGGTTGATTATGGGACACAATATTAGGAAATTGGATCCTTGTTGAACCTGTGTTTTGATTTAAATCTTTTTTTATCCACCCTTAAATTTTTACGTGGACAGATCAAGGATGCCACGAACATAGCCTGATCTTTCCACCTTGTGTGTTCATGTAAGACTCTCCCCCTATTCATTATTTCTTTGATCTATGTCACTGAAATAACTCAATGATCCCGACATGGTGGTAGATCACGACGTCAGTAGACAGATTCCACGGAACGAGGTCGCAGTGACATGGGGCTGCCAGCTCGAAGGCTGACAATAGCATGCGGCAGTGGCGACATGTGGAGGGTGGCACACCATAGCGGAGGAGGCTGTGTCCAGTGGGCCATGGTGGTGCGGGACCATGATGCCGGTGGCATGCTGTGTCAGGCAGAGAAGCCATGATGGTAGAGATGGCTGCTAGAAATAGCCAGCAGCAGTGGCGCACGTGGAAATGGAAATTGTGCCACGTCACGTGGATGGAGGGCTGAGGTCTAGCTAAACCACAGTAGGGACGGACCCCATGATGGCCCAGGAGGTGTTTAGGAGACATTTCTCACTGCCTCATCTCAGCTGGAGTTGGCTGGCTCGCTCACAGCAAGCCAGGAAAGAGGAGGCAGGCCATTCCAGGTGACCCAGCAGTTTGGGCAGGATTCGGGTTAGGTCTAGTTGTGTCGGTCCAACCGAGTCAGATAAGACCCAAACCCCATCAACCCCTTTTTATTAAAATAGTTATAACTCCGAAACTTTACATCTTCTTGATGAACCGTTTGCGGTGTTGGGACCCTTGCAAAGGAGCAGTCCTTTCAATATACTCAAACCGAGTCTAAGTTTCGGTTGAGTTATGACCAATGACTTTAGGATTTTATTCTACCACAATCAGAAAAGTAGCCCTGTGGAACTTAGTTGTCTGGAAGGAGAATAGTAGTGTAGACCCTAGTGTCCCAGGAAATGAATACTCATGCAGACCTTAGTGACCTGGCAGACGAATAGTTTTGCGAAACTTAGTGGCCCGATAGACAAAGAGCCTTGCGGACCTCAGTGTATTGACAGACGAGTAGACCTCAGTGGCTTGACAGAAGAGCGGACCTCAGTGGACTGAAAAACCTTAGGGAATCATCCTGGATGAGTCCCTTAGTAGTAAAAAATGTTCAGCTTTACAACTGATGAACTTTCTTTGTATTATTTAAGTTGCACCTATGTGAGTTATCCTTTGCATCATGTGTGATTTTTCTTTGTGGGTTTTCTTTGTCGTTTGGAGTCCCTACTGATTATTGTGATACTCACCTCAACATGGGATTTACCCACACATGACGTGTCTTGTGTAGAATATTGACACTTTGATAGAAACCTTCGTGGTTCAAGACCGGACGGTGCCTAGTGAGGTTTGATAGGAGAGGCATACTCCCATAGTTTCCTACAGCTACTCTTCACCTACCCTTTAGGTATGGTTTTCTGTAGAAGAACTTTTTAGAGGACTTTTTACTTTCATATTTTCATCTTTTATTTTTTGGGATTGTATTCTAGCCCCTTTACGTTTAGCTTGTACTTTATACTCTCACTAGTTGTCTTAGTGGCACACATGTTTTCCCTTTTAGCTTTGTGGGTTGGGGTTGTGAGTGTGAATGTGTACAATTACTCAAACAATACCTCCCATTTACAGGTTATTTTCTTTATTGCAAGTCACCATCCATTAGCCTTTTGGATACATGCTAGGGTTAGTCGCAACATGGGCCCCAGGGGATGGGTTGGGACACTGCGCAAATGATGTATTTAATTTTTCATAACCACCTCACACGATCGGTATTAAAGAATGATTTAATGAAAAAGTAAGTTATAAATGGAATAATTATTTTTACATAAAAATGAATCATTATCAAAATTCCTTTCATTCCATCTATTAAAAAATGAAAACATCACCCTTATATAGGTGTAGACAGTAGCCTCTATGAACAACGTATTTCATTTTTCTTAACTTCCTAAACATGGATGGTTATAAAAGTGTATTTTATATATAAATATGATTTATATTAAAAAACTAACTTTATATAGGTGTTGTAACCATGAAAAATGTTCAAGGACTAGAATCACATAATCAAAACATCTTTTGGAAAAGGAATAGTTGACACAAAAACAATTGACTATATCAAAGAATTATTACTATATGAGTACAATGAAACTATACATTTAGGGAATATATTTAGATAAATGTAAAAATATTTTTAATATAGTTTTATAAGAAATATAAATTTATTATTCAAGGAAAATAGAATGTATTTAACTAATAATAAATCCTTGGTAAGGGTTTATCATCTCAAGTTTCGTTTTATGAGACATGTTTTGTATTATACAACATTATTTGTGTATATGGTTTATGCACTTCATATTTGGGATATTTTATCATTATAATATTTTTATTCATTTTATTTTATGTTCCATTTAAATTTCTATGCTTAAAATTATTTTGATGCATAATTTACCAAAGTAGTAGAGTTTTATGTTCTAATATCACTATTAACCAGGATTGTTTATGATTGAATATCCATTTGGGTAATTATATGATAATTATATTTTAAACCCAAAATAATTTATTATCATATAATTATTTCTTTTTTTTAAATATTCATTAAAATTTTCAATTCTTTGGTACTCAAATATACTGAAATACTATTTATAATTAAATCCAACTTTATTTCCCATTTTTGGTCGAGAATCTTTTTCTTCAAAATACATATTCCTTATTTTTCTTTAATAAAGTTATTTTATATACCTAATTTATTTCTATAATTTAAATTTAAATTAAATTTCACATCCTATTAATTTTTTTCAAAGAAATATTCTTATTTTTTCCAATACAACTATTTTTTTTTCATTTTTTAACATTTTGGAAAGAATATATTTTTAAAAAAATTTTCAACTGAACAAATTTTCCCACCATCATGACTATTATCCATTATTTACCTTTATATGTTATGATTTTTTTAAAATTCAATATGTATCTACATTATTTTGTGATTTTTTTTATTTTTATATCAAAAGAAAAGGGATAATAATTTAAATAAGTGTTTTAAAAATGGATTTCATTTTAATCATATATATTTTTACCTCCCACTCCATATTTTCATACTTAATAATTATTTATTTTCAATATTCTATTGTTTTAAATTATTTAAAAATAAATTTTTTAAAGACACATTTAAGCCTTATGAAATGAGTTTGAGAAGTTAATTATTACTTTATTTTTTTGACAAAGATATAAAAGTTTTAAGAAAGTTATTTTCACAATTTTGTGTCCATTTGCGTGTATAATTATAATAAAACTATAATTTACTAAGAAACATTCATTTATAAAGAATTTATGGTCTTATTTTACCCCTTACCTATTTATGGTTTATACCTTATTTTGCAATGAAGTAATAGTCACAGTTCAATAACATCCTTATAAATGTGTTCTATATCACTCACCACTTGTCATTTAAATATATATTTATCCTTCATGAATATGTTATTTAGTATCATGGATTTATTCTAAATCATATAGAGTATTGAATTAGCAATATACCCAAAAAGTTTTATATTGAAGATAAACGATTTTTTATAAATTAGGTTGGGGGTGTTTACTATGAAATCTATCTAAATTATTGACTGAGAAAATATTGGTATTACATAAAAATGTAAATTATATACATATGAATATTGAAAGATAATGTAATATTGAATATGGGTAAAAAATAAAGTTTCATATATTTTATTCAATAGAGATATTTATTTGTTACTAGGTAATATTAGTTATGTATTGGATTGTTTATTCAATAAAAGAGGAATGTATTGGATATGAGCAAGTGAAATGTGGGGTCTTTTATAGCCCACTTGATTCATTAGGTAAATTCTCATGAGATAAACAAGGATGGGTATTTATTGGTATATTCCAACCTATACAAAGATAATTTCTCATCCAATTCCATGACATAAAAGACTGAATTATGAAAATTTATTAGCCTAGACCTTGATGTAAAGGAATTAATAATTAATAATGTATTGGACAAGACTAGGATTGTAAAAATCTATCCTAGACAACCCATCCATGTAGTCCTTGAACTGGACCACAACTAGACTCGAAGGTAATTCCCGATCCCTATAGGATGGTGACTTGCACTCGGGCATTCAACAAAACCAGAGGGAACAATTTTCCTTACCTAAAACAAGAAATTTATTATATATATATAAATAAGACCATAAAATAAATATGATATGACCAAAATAGTTCCAACTATAGTGATAAAAACAAAGTTACCAGGATAAAACCCAAATTATAATTCTATAAAATATACTAAAATAAAAGACCCTAAAACTATCCAATGCAACTCCATTTTCTATGTGGAAAACATCACATAGTCTCACCACCTGTTACCCATTCCCAGTTGACTAATAATGTCACTATCTCACTATGGCCCCTTTAACTTTCATTCATTTGATAAAACAAGGTCTGTACACTCATGAGGGAGTGTGTGAGCTAAACAGAGTCAGTTGGATCTCACTTAGGTATTCCATAAAGAGTAACTATAAAATTGTCCCCAAATTTCTATTTTAATTAAAAAATTGAATGATAAGGAGTTATATAATTTTATATCAAAATAATTATAAATAATTTCCCTATTTTTTAATTCCTTCACAAAACCAGCTAATACAATTTCATAGCATAATTTCTATAAACCATTTATATTTATCAAAGCAGGAATCATATAATTTCCAATAAAAAACACTAAAAAAATCTAATGAACAATGGTAAAAACCAATAGGGTTACAAAGGTTGTGATAGATTTTTCACTTGTACCCAAATCAAAATTAACAACTAGTGCACACTCATGTCTTTATAGTCAATGCATCCATAAATATAGAATGAAAGAACACCCTATAAAGTGAAACCCTCACAATTTTCAATGGACAAGGACCAATAATAAACCCTCCACCTAGGTACCCAAGGGACCCATCTGTGGAATATATCAAATAAATTAGAATGGGGATAATCAAATTTAACAAACAATTCTAAAAAAACCATTATTCAAAAATATTAATTGAAAACCCATTTCACTATCCATTTCAGAATGTTTTGAAGACCCCATTTCTTTTACCAAAATAAGGGGAAAACCATATTTTAAAAAATCCTGCTTTTACACTTGCATAAAAAACTATTCAAGTATAATGGAAATTATTGTATAAACTCAATTATTAAAAAAGATCATAAATAGTTCACCAAAAATAGGCTATAGACATAACCACCTACCTCAAACTCAGTCAGACACCACTGGAAATGTGATATACACACTAGGATGAACTAGAATTCAAGATAAATAAATAGGAAGACCCAAACAATGATTCAAAAATATAAAATCTTATTTCCAAAAGAGAAAGGGTTGAAAAAAATGATATATCAACACATATGTCAAGAGAACATGTGAACCAACACAATTGAAAAATATATTTAGACTCTAAAAGAAAACATCATGAAGGATCTTAAAGATATTGAAGATGTATCACAACAAAACAAATATATCCCAAATCCTCAGCCTAATACCACTTCTAATTCCTAGGAGAATATAAAGGATAATAAATAACTAGATAGATTTTATAAAACATACCAAAATGGGGAAAATAACTAACTAAGGATTAAATAACTATGTAAAGAGGTTTAAAGGAGAAAAGAATTCCAAATTAGTTCTGCTCTAGGATCCTTGATCGAATTATATCTATCAAAGAGAGTTTTATGTTTAATTAAGGATTTTAGGGCCTAAAAATTATGCGTATACCTTTAATTACCCGACACATCCCAATACTACTGATGAGTTGTTGAGAATTGCTATAGTACAGTGAACACCGGTCAACCTACTAGCTGGTTAGTTGCACAATAACCCATACAAGGTTCTTTCTAAAGTGATTAACAATACAGTGGCTCAATGAAGCTATAATTCAACCCAATATCCTTAGGAAAATCCCCAAATTTCTTTTGGTGATACTCTAACCCAAAAATAAAACCTATTAAATGAAAAAAGAAACAAATTTGGATCCGATATATTATAAATATCCTCTATATATATCATTCTATCACCATAAAATCACAGGAAAGAAGGTTTCTCCAGAAAAACGTGAGGCCACTGCTCCCTCACCAAAGATTCATGTTTTCTAGTCTCATGAAAATATGATATGCACCACCACACAACTTTGAGAAATGGAATAGAATTCATATTTATATATTTAATTTTAATAATAATGATCTCTACTGGCTCCCCTAAAACATATAAATATTGAACTAAATCAATATCCTCCCTACCCAGATCATCAGAATGATATGGGTGGTATTACTTGAGCTAAGATATGTGGAAAACATTATGAATACATATCAACTGAGAAAGTAAAAACAACTGATAAGAAACCAACCTGATCTTAACAATGATATTAAACATTCCAACATTCCAACATTACAACATTCCAATATTCCAATATATCTTGGATCCATATTAACTTTTTTCCCATGTAATTGAAGACCCGACCAATGAGAAGCCCTAAGTAATACCCAGTAACCATTTGAAAACTCCAAAGTATGGCCTCTATGATTTGTATGCAATTTTTTAAAACTCTCACTTGTGAACAAACATGAATGTATAACCTGAATCCTCACTAATATTTCTCGAACAAGACTTAGTCCCATAATAGGGGCCTTAACCACCATTTACCAACAAAGAGGTGATCTTAAAATGTGACCACACAAGTCCCCAAAGGGTTCCATTCTGATAAATGGATGGTAATTTTTATTTTAAGTTAACTTGACCAATTTTAAATAGTAGTCCCAAAATCCACCAAAATATTTTATATAGGCACATA
This sequence comes from Viscum album, assembly GCA_963277665.1. Taxonomy (NCBI): domain Eukaryota; kingdom Viridiplantae; phylum Streptophyta; class Magnoliopsida; order Santalales; family Viscaceae; genus Viscum; species Viscum album. Next base: position 780,415,458 of record OY728132.1, read on the forward strand.
TCATATTCTCTAAAATTTATAAAACATGTTTTTTCTAACTATCCGTATGTAGATGATAAGATATAATCAATCAAACTTGAGTCCCCATCACCTCTTAGATACTATTATAGAACTGAGTGGTAATAAAGGGATCCCTATAAATAATAATGGTATTGGGGAACTTATTAAACCTCATATTATATTACTTGTATAGTTTACCTAGATCTCTAACCTTGGTGGTGTCTATAATTATAATAAATTGAATCGATTTAATAAAACAATCAATCACCTCCCTAATAAAATTATTTTATTTGGGAGTCCATGGGAATCACATAATTAATTCCCTAGAAACCTCTTACAATATAGAAACTATTATCAGAAGAGTTTGGATTAGACTAGAAGGCTTTAGGTGTTGTACTTTTATCTGATAGTAGGTGAAACTGTGGGACTCATAATCAATGATGTAATGATTCATACCCGGCTCCCAGTATTATATCTCATGTCATAATTCATATTTATAGTTCTAGGATGAATGAATCCCGATGAACTAAGACAATCATGTAACACTAAATTTGTTATAGATGACAAGATGATAAAGTAATCATCAAAGAGAAGGATCTACTCATAAGAGAGACCAACCAAGGACAGTTTCACCACCATATAAATATTACATGATTCATCTAAACTCAAAATAATATTTTTGGTCCTGCAGAGTAGACTCAAGTAGAGATGATAAATGCTAAGCACTGGTCTGAACCACACATGAGTTGTATTATTATTCATAATGAATCAACTAAGAGAAACTGATCAAATTTTACACTCCTCATTTGATTTTAGGATAGCCTAATATGGGTTATTCCTACTAAGAGTATCAATTCATGCATTCTTATTTCCCAGTGTATAGGAAATTTCAAAGTCAAACATTTAGAGCTATTCCAAGCATCATCTCTGTTCGAGGTTATGTTCCTTATAAGAAAATATGTAACTTCGGATCTTATAATCATAAAAGACTGTGAACCTCACACCAAATAGATAGTGTCACCATTAA